>OX422212.1:503513903-504713903 GCA_949130495.1 Sambucus nigra
ACACAAGGCACCCTCTGAATTTTAAGAGTATTGATCAAGGCACATGTTAATAGTGACATCAACCAAAAGTTCCTCATCATACTCAACCATATCAATTTTGTAATGGTTTGTATACTAATTATATTATAAATGAATCTTCTTTGAATATTCTTCTTGCTATTCATTATTGATGAAGGTGTCTCAGTTGGATACTCTGAGTTGTGGATAGCATTACCTTCATCCTCTTAACCAGGACCAATCCTTGTAAGTTTTATGGAAAGTTGTTCTTAGTCAATGGATTTACAGAAAGAACTAAGGAGTTTTCTTTTTTGGATCACCAAATTTTTGAACTTTATGGCTAGTTCCATATTTCTCTCATCTTCAATGCCTTTCATGTACTTTCTTGGTAAAGACTCTGGGGTTCATAGGTGATTGAATTAAATTATGTTGTGAGTTGGTTACATGGGTTTGGTTTTATAATTTGTGGTCAGGGTTCAAACTGGTCACCGTCAGGCAAGGTTACAGAGCAAGGGTGGAGTTATGAGTTGCTAGTTTGGTGTATAGTTATTGGGTGTGGGATTTATTTTTTTCTGGCATGGGGTTATAGCTTAGGTTTCTAGATAGAGAATTTGTTTGTATAAATGGTTTCTTGTAGGTTTGGATATTCCTATTTATAGACTGGGTTTGGGTCGGGTGTTTGTTGATCTTTGATATGGATACTAATTTAAATTTCGGGTGGTTTAAATGTAGGTATAATGGGTTAGTTGTGTGTTATGCTAGTGATTTTTAGAGTTGGTGATATGGTGTAAGGCCAACTGGTGGTGATGTAATATGTTGAGTTTATGACTTCTCCAGTCCAAAATGGTTGGTAAAGGCTATGGGTTTATGTACTTCCTCAATGAAGTTGTGTAGGAGGTATTTAGGATAATATTGGTATTTGTGGGGTAGGGAAGAAGTGGTACATTATTGGTAATTTTGTTTTCACATTAATTCTTAACAACCCATTCTTGGTCAGATATAATGAAGGGTGGGGGTACGAGGTTGGTTCATCAACATTCAAGCACCATTGTTGGGACGTTTATTTTTAATGTTATATGGATTTATAATAATGACAAATAACATTTTATTTTCTTTTTCACTTCAAAACCTTAAGTAGATCAATGGAAACTTGATCATGAATATATCCATTTATGAAAATTAGTCTTGACATCAATATGATGGATTTCATTGATATACATGTATGACCTCATCTCTGGACAATACACCCTCGGACAAGATGACTAATGACAAACCATCAGTTTGGAAAAATACGGCTCGACTGTGGACCCAACATGAAGGGCCTCATCCTCGGCTGCAAGACCCTATTGTCCTCATCTCAGAACATAATCAATGATCTGTATCAACAATGTTATGACTCAAATTCCCTCAGCCTCGTCCATCACTTGAAGGCCAAATAGACAAGTCAACATGACAGTTGCCTCACCCTCAGGGGATCGAACTGAATAGCTCGGCCTTGGCCTGGTTTGAACGGCCAACAGTTGACACCTAGCAGAGCGCATGGATTGGGGCATAAGTGGGTTGCAGATTCCACGTGCACGAAGTCTTTATAACAAGATCTCCCTCACACGTAAGGAAATATTTCATCATCATGATCTACATGTGCTAGTGACAGCTGGCTAATTCTTATTGGAAAATACATTCTAATAATGCCTACTACATGCTTGGGGGGTACAGTTTACACCCCAGGCACTATACATACTCATATTCTTCATTAGTGTAAAGGATCGAAATATTGAAACTCTAGCTAAAGCTTTTCTCTTGTTACAGTAGAGAGAGAAAGTAGTGATAATTGTATTACTAAGGCCAGTAGAGACCATTTTCGTAGTGAAATTCACAGTCACCTGCCTAGTGGAGAAGGCCAATAGCTAAAAGATTTATATTATGTACTTGTTAATCTTTACCTCATCTATTTATTCACTTATACACCTATTAAAACACCATTCTTGTGCTTGTAAAGTTGTTCTGGATTGAGCTCATATTGTTTTACTTGTTGGTATTGTATTTGGTATCATCGGTTGGCATCGTGTATGGGAAGGTAGATTCTTCATCCTATTCCTCTCATTTACAACATGTTCCTCACCATATTCTCTGGTGGTGATCCATTTCCACACTTAGTTGGATCTGTATCACCATTGAAAGAGATCTAGTTGAGCAATACAAACTTCTATTCAGCTTATTCAGCTCTTCCATTACACTTCTTATTCTGTTATTTTGCCTAAGTTAGTGGCCTCCTATTTGCCTCAAAGAACAGGACCCAACTCTAGCCAGATGCCTCCTCAGTCAGAAATAGTTGAGTTTGCGGTGCCACTGCGCTCGTTAGTGGCTAGCCAATGGAAAATGCAGGAACAACTTATTGGATTTAGCTAGAATATAATGAATAAGCCCACTCGCGCTCTAGAGGAGATGATAACTCTGGTTGCTAGGGAAGGTGTGAATAAGGCGATAGGGGGACCACCCCTGGACCCACACAAGGAAGTGATGCAACAGTATATCCGTACAGATGTGGCTGACACTAGGTGATTGCGCTTGGGAAAATAAGGCTAGGAATTCCAAAATGATCAATGTGATAATGAGGATGATTTTTAGGAGCCTTACAAGATCTCTAGAGATATAGTGCATCCGATAGAAGTTAAAAGAGGACATAGTGGTAGGCCGAGCCGAGATGGCCAAATATATGTGTCATCACTTGACAGATTGAGTAGAGGGTCGGCCTTTGATAGACTCGGCCCAGTCGATGACTTACGAGACCGACTCTCCAAATAACGAGGCTTGAACATAAAATAGGTGATATCTTAGAGAGCTGAGACCCCATGTAGAGAGGCTATATGGAGGGGTCTCCTTTTGTTGCAAGAATAATGATCTACCTAACCTCAACAAAATACAATGGGAGCACCAATCATGTTCATCATGTAGAAATGTGCCAGTCGGTAGCCTATATCTATTCGATCTCCGATGAGATGAGATGTTGCGCTTTCTTGAGCACCCTTACTGGTATTACACTTGTATAGTACACCTATTTCCCTATGAACTCAATTGAGAATTTTACTTAGTTGGCTAAGAGGTTCATCCACAAATTATTTTTCGAAATAAAAACCCCGAAGAAGACCAAACACTTGTTGTATGTCAAGCAGGGAAAAAATGAGTCTCTGGGAGACTATATAGCCCATTTTAACAAAGAAAATATGGAAGTATAAAACTACGATGAAAACATCGCTATGACTACCCTTATGGGTGGATTAAAGAAGGGGAAACTCCTTTAGAAGCAGCTGTCCAAAGATCCTCCAAAAACCATGGCAAAACTCCTAGCTACGGTCGGGAGAATCATGAACACGAAGGAGGCCATGGCATCCAATGAAGAGGACAATAAACGAGAGAGAGGGATCAAGTCCCAGAAATGTAAGGAAAATGGTAGTAACACTACACCAAATCCTACGAATAGTCACGGCATGGGAGTTATGGCCCATACACGACCCAGAGCCGTGAACATATCCAAAGTTGGGGTGACTAAGTCCATGATCCAATGTGCTTATGAATCGTCTTGTAGATGGTCATGAACTAAGTTTGTTCCTAGTATGGGTCACGAACCATAGCGGTGACCCGTGCATTACCATTATGGCACCAAGTTTCCCTCCAAGTGTGGTCTCGGATGGGGTCACCATCCAAGTCCATGACCATAAACCAAAATACACACTTGCCTAGTCACGGCTTGGGATCGTGACCATCTTGCGAATGGAGTCATAGCTCTGGGCCATGACCATTGTCTTATTTCCATGCCGACATGTTAAATTTTAATGGTGTCACGGCATGTGGTCATGGCTGAGGGTCATGACCAGTGTCTTTATACTTAATTCCCTAAGCGAGTTTTCATTTTCCCTCAAATATTTCTAAACTCTCTCAAGTTTCCCTCTCTCTGGAGATTTGTCTCTCTCTCAAAATCTCAAGTTTTTCACTCAATCTCAATGTCAAAGGTAATATTTTGTGCATTTGTATATACGTGGGTGTATTTCTCTATGTGTTATTATTCCTGTGTGTATATGTGTATACGTGTGTGTATTTGGGTATTTATATGTGTATATTATATATTTGTGTATTGTGTATGTATGTGTGTATATTGTATACGTGTATGTGTGTGTGTATTGTGTATGTATGTGTATGTGTGTGTTGTGTATTCTAGAAAAAAAATACATATATATGACTAATGTTGGTTTAAATTTATGGATATTATTGGTTTAAGTTTCAAACTTGGGTCAATTTTAATTTTATGGATATTGTTGGTTTAAGTTTGGGGCTGAAATCTAAAAAAAAATCTTCTCCTTTAATATTGATGCTAAATTCGGGATTAATTTTTGGGGCAATTTTTCTAAGGGCTTAATTTTATGACTAATGTTTGTAAGGGTTAATTTTAAGGTTGATGTTAGGATTGATTTTAGGGATTGTTGGATTAAAAGACAAAAGTAGGTATTCAAAACCTAATAAATTAAAGGTGAGATACAACGTGCATGGGATTCACGCCCTCGTACATAATAACTAGTTAATGATTAATTAGAGCCATTATTTATCGAAATCATATCCACGCCCTCGTTCATTTTTCTCAGGAAAAATGAGTCACGGTGATAGTAAATGGCAACAAGAGTGTGAAAGCTTGCAATTGGACCGCACTCGTACCTCTTTCATTAATGATTCTCATTCAGAGGGTACTACGGTTTATTGGTATGGCAATAGTAAGATCAAATGATTTAACTACCTTGTAAACGGTGGAGCTCATCTCTAGTAAGAGTACTTGTTCAATCGTATTCAATTTTCCATACCAGAAATTTGGGATAAAGTTGTACAATATATATTTCGCATACATAATCCTGACAGAGCACTGACCTTGCTTACGCTTTTAGATAAGGAAAAAAAAAATTTACCCATTATGGATAGAATTACGTACAAAGAGCATTGATGAAAACTGTGATGTCTCGTGACATATACACGTCAAACTCAATATTGCCAATAGACTGAAGAGGATGAGATTTCGAGTTCATGTCACTGACATCTATGCATCCATTATAGATACGCTTCCTCCTACTTGGCCATGTGCAAAAATCCATTGGTTTTTAAAAACAAATCTCGACTGAATGGAGATCAGACACATTGAACTTTTATCAAAGTCTTACCATGAAAAGGTAGATTATAATTTATGGTCAAAAAAATTATTTTGTTAGTTATAATTTCATATTGAACTTTGAAATTATTCATCTATTATTATAGTTACACATTGAACTTTTATCATTTTTGTAGATAATATTGGGCGTTAATAGAAATAATGCTCCAACCAAGGACGTAACACCACCACAAGGAGAATTCTCATCACTAGTTGGTGATAAATACTCAACTCCACCAATGGTTCACTCCACTACTCCGAGTTGCAGTAGGAAAGGTACTTCCATTACTCCAACATACACACCCAACGCTTTTGAAACTGTCGGGTCAGTTAAGAAGAAGCCCATTGGGTTCTCTCTATTGGGAAATAACCCCACAAGGGATAAGAATCACGTTAAACATTTTAAATCCCAGTGTTTGTCCTTGTCAAATATGAATGTGGGAGTGGGAGGAGCAAAAAACTGGAACCTCGTAGATTAAGATATTAAAGATGATATATACAAGCAACTCAACGGGCGGTTTTCATTTTTCGCAAACTCGAAAAGTAAGGTTCTTTCTCAGTTTACTGAATAACTCCAAACATATCGGAGAAACCTTAGAAAAAAGCATATCTCTAAGGGGGCATCAAGCTCCGACATTTTGGAGCTCAAAGACAATGTCCCTTTGAACGTTGAGATATTAGTCGATTAATGGAATGATTTTCTAGAAAATGAGGCGAACGAATCGAAAATGATACAAAAGGAGAAAAAGAAGCAGAATAGGGCCAAAAAAACTGATGTCCATCAGCTTGGCTCAAAATTTTATGAAGATTTGAAGAGAGAATGGTCTAGAAAGACAAAAGGATGCCCAGATTAAGGAAAGATACCGAATCGGGCCAACTTATACGTGCATGCAAGACATGACAGAGGTAATAAATTCCCTCCTCGTTTGTCTAAGACTCTACAATCAATAGATTCTATGAGTAGTCGATCAACTTCAAGACCTATCGATGATCTTGACATTGATGCCCTAACACAGACCTTGGGGAAGGATCATACAGGGAGGATGAGAGGTTTGGGGTTGCATATGTTAAAAACATGATTCAAACACGTCGCACCTCTCATGGACGAGCTTTCTTTTATTTAAAAGTGTCTCTCGTCCAACGATGAACGTCATTCTAGGATCGAAGGGGATGTAATGGGGCTTCAAAATGAATTGGTAGGCATGAATGAGAAACTTTTACAAATTGTGTCCCTTTTAACCGGTCGTATGGCCCTACTGCCCCCAATGCATTCCAGTCTCCCTTTGCCTCCTCAAAATTTTCCTCCTTCTCCATTCCCCTCATAGATGTCAGTTCCTATTCCAACATTCCCCTTCTTAGAGCCTTAGCATATCACAGGTCTTGGATCATCGTCAATAACCCACAATAACTATGGTGAGAAATACTATATGAAGCACCTGAGTGGTTAAATTGTCGTTGGAATGTGCATGCTCATCATCTCCACTCAAGTAGAAACTTTAGTACATAATTGGTCATGGTTGATAAAATATATGGCGGTTGCGAATATGCTCCAGTGTAAGTCGACAGCGGAGAAGGCAATGGGTTGAAAAATTATTTAAACTCTTTTACCACTTGGCTAGTTTATTATTTGATAAAGTTGTAATAATATTTTTCTTATATTGTAATAATATCACTAGACAAATTTATTTAATTTGAGTTTAAGTGGTTTTATAGTATCGCTGATTGGTGTGTTCTTGTGTTTAAATTATTGCATTGTATAATTGATTGGTGCATTGTTGACAATGTATTAGTGCTTTGCTTTGACACTATATTAGTGCTTTACTATGCAAAATGATATTTATGCAACATGATATTTATTTTATCATGTTAACATAAGACAACAATCTGTAGATTATTAAATGGATTTTCCATAATACTAACAGTGGATGGGAGAGACTAACCGAATAGCTAATAGTTATGTTAAAGGCATTTAAGAATTTATTAGCTACGCTTTTAAGAACATTAAAAGTGAGAAGATGCCGTGTCGATGCACCCATTGTATGAACATAAAATATAAATCTTTAGAAGATGTTGAGATACATTTAATAAAGTGGGAAATTTGTCAAGATTATAACAAATGGACATACCATGCTGAAAAATATGTACCTTATGTTCCCAAAGAATTATCGATAACCGACCGCATAACATAACACCAACGAGTGAAAGTGGTAAATGATTCACCAACACGTCTTCCATTAACCAACCTAATTGATGATGCTTACGGAGTCCAACACGACTAAAATCACCAATATATGGAGACAAATAATGCACACAATGAATAACTTGATACTGAACTACAAGGAGACTGAGAATATATACGGTTGAAAGTCGATGAGGCTAGACCATTATATAAACATTGCAATGAAGAACACTCGGTATTATATGCAATGATCGGTTTGCATAATTTTAAGAGTACTTTTGGTTTGTCTGGGAACAGCGTAACTGGAATTCTTAAGTGGGTTAAAGAAATTCTCCCAAAAGAGAACACATTACCAGAGAATTATCCTACCATGAAGCAAAGCTTCAAGGGTTAAGTATTGAAATACAAATATATTCATGAATGCAAGTATGATTACATATTGTACCACAACAAGAACGGAGAGAAGGATGAATGTCTAATATGTGGTGAGCCAAGATATGTCGTTTGTGAGAAGGTAAAGGACAAACATGCAAAATATCAAAAGTGCTCGCAAGTACTACAAAAGGTTTTGAAGTATTTTTCACTTGGACCAAGGTTAAAACAGTTTTTACTGTATCGTGGAAAGCGGAGGCCATAATATGTCACACTCTTGTGAGGTGGGTATTAATCTGATTCTCCATTCGGTTGATTCACTCATCTGGAAAATTTCAAATGCACAATACCATGAATTTTCAAAGTAACCACACAAAGTTGTCTTACAATCTCGATCGATGGGTTTAACCCTTTCTGTAATTTAAGTACTAGTCATAGTTCTTCACCCATTCTCATGGCGATTTTAAGTATCCCTCTGAAACTGTGCATGAGAAAGGTGTTCACATTGTTATATTTATTGATACTCGGGCCGAAGTCTTTAAGCGTTGATATTGATATATTCTTAGCCCCATTAATCAAAGAACTTAAAGTGTTGTGGGATAAAGTCATGACAGCGTTCGACTCTCATAAGTTTGAAGAGTTCACTCTTAAGGCAATGGTGATGTGGGAGATCGATGACCTTACTGCTTAATGGGACCTTATACGGTTGTAATGTTCATGGTTATTATGGATGTTCCATATTTGGGGAGGAAACTGAAGCCACTTAGCTACAACATATTAGTAAGATGACTTACACGGGTGGGTCATCGTAGATTTTTGCCGACCAGTCACCCTTTCAGGAATGACAAGTATAAATTTTATTCTATTGGTCACGAGCGTCGAATGCCACTTTCTCGGATTTTTGGTCAGTAGATCAAGGAGAAGGCAGTGGATGAAACTACAAGGAATAGGTACGTAACCAAACGCCCCAAGTTTGTAAACCTGAAGCGTAGAGCAAGGGGAGAAATTAAAGACCTTAGTAAAGTAAAACCATGGTCCAAATGATCAATATTTTTTTATTTGTCATAGAAAGATCATAGTGTAAGGCATGTAATTAATGTGATGCACATAGAGAAGAATGTTGCAGAACATCAGATAGGAAAATATCTGGGTGGACCTCTTTCCAAAGATGGAGATAGGTACCGCCGAGATCGACAGGATATGAAGATAAAGAAGAAACTCTCGTTAAAAAAGATCCTATAACATGAAGAATTTCTACCCCTCTGTCTGCTTTCACTTTGATTACTAGTGATAAGAAGATCATCTTATACACGTTATTCAACTTGAAAAGTGCAATAGGTTATTTTGATAATTTACGTATGGTAGTAAGCTACCAAAAAAATGACTTAAAAGAGTTCAAGTCTCACGAATGGCATGTAATCATCCAATTAATCCCTCTATTATTTCGGCATTGCTTCTCTGAACATAAAGTTCTTTGTCGAGAAATTATGAAAATTAGTTTATGATTTACCCTACTTTGTGCAAAAGTGATAAACAAAAGTCACATTAGACATGAAAAATCAAATTAGAGAAATATTTTCCTTGATCGTTCTTCGATATTAGCATCCACATTCTTGTGCATTTATGCAATGAAGCTTTATTATGTGGTCACGTTAGTTATCGTTGGATGTATCCTTTTGAGAGCTTGATGAAAGCTTCAAGATTTCATAAAGAATACACGGTATATTGGAGGGTCGATTGTTAATGAATACAAAACTGTGGAATCATCGTTATACGCTAGGTAATATATATACCAAAACAAGAGGTGAGGAGGTTCAATCCTCTTGGAGGAAGAGTGACCGAGGAACCTGACGAGTTTGAGAACGAATTACCATTTGGGAATCCTAACGAGGTGAGACTCACAAATATACAATAGGATCAAGTAACTCGTCATGTCTTCGAATCGCAAGATAAAGTCGAAGACTGGAGACAATGAGTATCTACTGAATTCTTCTTCTTTGATTATATGTATTTTATAATTTATGAACTAAACTCTACAATTTACCTGCTAACTTGACTTTTTGTGTCGATGTCGTTGTTGAAGCCAAGTTAATCAAAACCTTTATCACCTACAGAAAAATATAACAAACTAGAATAGAGTTAAGTAAGGATGTCAATCAATATCAAGGGGGTAAAGCAAAGGGAAAACAATTGTAATTCACTTTTATTTTCTTTTTGGGGTTTTTAATTTTTCTATTTTTTAGCTTTTTTTAATATTAAAACAATTTGGTGAGGTAAGGTGAAGTTAAACTAACTAAATCAAAGATCTAAACAAGTAACTAAAAAGTGACTAAAAATAATGAACAAAGTCTAACACTAAAATAAGAGAATAACTGAGGAAGTGAGGAAGTAAATGTGAGAACAATCAAGGAATGGGATTACACCACAAATTTTAGCTATTCGAACTAATTAATTTAATTATTTGAATTCTCCCAAATTAACATCAAAATTACAAACCAACTCTCGTTGCAAGTGTAATTTTAATATTAATCTTTTAAAAAATTAAGTTCAACCTCACACAACTCTAGAAAATAGATCTACACTTCTTTTAATTAATCACCCGTAAGGATCGATTCATCAAAATTTATGTACATCTTAGAAAATGAAAATAGAGTTGAAATTGAAGTAATAATACCACACTTAAGAAACCCCTATCTCCAGTTCGAATCTAAAATGGGTATTATAACTAGAATTTTGATTTTCTCTCGAAAATCATTTACCCTCTCTCGAGGCATAAATTTAAGGGTGAGGGATCAAAATTAACATTCAAAGGGAATTTTTAATTAATCAAACTAATTAAATCAAAATAACATCAAATAAAGGTTCACCCCACCCCTTGAAAGGGGATTTAGCCTAACATCATATTAAACATGATAATCGAATAATCAAAGGCTAATAAAATAAAATAGAAGAGAATGGAATAGAACAATCAAACCCAATCTCTTGAGGTGAAATTGAACTCTTATTTCCTTGAAATCAATCACCATCCATCCAATATGAGAATCCAATAATAATCGATTCAATATAATACTCAATTGAATTACTCACAATTTATCCTAACAAATCTCTAAAAATACAAATAAAAACTATTTACAAAATATTTTCCTAATTTATTTTCTACTCTAACTCTCTCTAAAATTATCTTTACAAAAGCCTCCTCAAATTGGGTCTTCAAGTCTTCCTTAAATAGTGCACATGGAGCTCGGGGTATATGTGGAAATAGGCTAGGGGTGAGCATGTGGTTATGGGGTGTATAAGGTGGGAGAAAAATCAGATTTGTTTATGTAGGCAAGATGGGAAAATGAGGTAAGTGGGTTACAAAACATGTGTTGGGGGTATAATGGGTAAAAGGGGTTAAATGGCTTTTAAAGACATGTGGGCATTTAGTTGGTTATTTTTGGTTTGTTTTGTTAACAGGTGACAAATCATGGCTTAGGGAGAATGGGAAATGAGTTCCAAGTAAGGTGGCTCAAATGGGATTGGGACATGTTGGTTTCAGTTTTGCGAGGCTCGAGTTGGGTCTTGGGTAGTAGTGGCAAAATGTGGCCCAAATAATAAAACAGTCCATATTAGCCCAAGCATCTAAATATGGGGCCCATATTTAAAAGTTATGAGTTAAATATGGGGCCCATATTTCAAAGCTATGAGTTAAATATGGGGCCCATATTTCAAAGCAAGAAATCAAATATGGATCCCAATTTTAAAAGATACAAATCAAATATAATACTCATTTTAAAAAGTTATGAGTAAAATATGAGTTTTTTTTATATATACCTCGAATTGTAATACTTAATTTAGTAAAAAAATAATGGGTTGGTCCAACCCATATTTGGTTCGCCCATATTTGGCCCAGCCCACATTTAACCCAACCCATATTTGGCCCAACCCACATTTAGCCCAACCCATATTTGACCCGTCCAAATTAGGCCCAACCCATAATTTTGCCAGTGCTAGTCTTGGGTCATGGGTCTATACACAGTGTTGCGAGTTGTGAGGGGTTAAGGGGTTGGTGGACGGACTAGATAAGGCTTCGGGTCGTCGGCGGTTTCAGGAGGTGGGGCTAGACAGGTGTGGTTTCCAGTTTTGCTGGGGTCGAGATGGGTCTTGGGTCGTGGGTCCATGGGTTTTGTGTCGCGGGTTTAAAAGGGTGCCAGTGACGGGTTAAGGGGCCGATTTGTGGGGACTCGCCGACGACTTGGTCCAAGCTGCTGGAAATGGGTATATCCGAGTTTGGTTAATGGTTGGTTGGATGAGAGAGAGGTGAGATGGTTGGGCAATGGATGATTTGGTGGGTGTTAATGGTGGTAGAGGAGAGAGAAGATGTTGGAGGTAGATGTTGAGATGGGTTGGTGTGTGTTAGGGTGTATGGGAATTGGTGTGTGGGTGAGTGATGTGTTTAGGTGTGTGTTAGGGTGTATGGTATTTAGGTGTGAGTGAGTTGTAGGATAAGTTTGTGTGTGTGTGTGTGTATAATTTGGACCCTAAAAATAAATAATACTAAAAAATAAAACTAATAAAACTAAAAATCTAAAAATAAAATCATACTCTAAAAATAAAATAAAGACTCAATTAAAAAGTGAAACTAAAAAGAAACAAAAAATAAAAATAAAAATCTATTAAAACTAAAACTAAAATCCTAAAAAGAAAATGTAAAATCTAATAAAACTAAAAATAAATGAAATCCTAAAAAAACTAATCCTAATAAAAAAATAAAGATAACTAAAAACTAATAAAAATCTAAATCAAAATAAAACTACACTAAAAAAAGAAATAGAAAAATATGCAAATAAATTGTAAAAATCCTAAATAAATCTAAAATAAATCCTAAAAATAAAAACAACTCAAACTAAAAATCTAAAAATAAAAATAAAAAGGCATAAACTAAACACACACAGGCTTCGGGGTAGATTTAGGGACTGGTTTAGGCTCAGGTAAGATTATGTGACAGGGTATTAGCTCCATTCTTGATGCAATTTCCCTTGAAATAACACTTTTGACATCACAGCTGCAATCAAACCTGCAAATTAAATATTCAAGCATATAAGACCTAATTTGTCGAGAAATAGCAACTAAAATACGTCTATTCGGGGTATAAAATGTACATTTTTGGGTGCTTATCATTACTCGTAGAAAGTACGATAACGAAATTGCCCAAAATCAAAGGAGAAATTGGAAGGCAACTGATTTTAGGGCATGGGTATCAAAAGTAGTAAATTTTACATCTTTTGTGTCCGATTATTTATCCATATGTGATAAAAACATGTCCTAATAAAAATTCACTAATAAATGCAGTTTCTAAAAAGAGGTGATGTCTTTTCCAGGCTTACACACCTAGAAAAAGGCCCTAGTTTTTATGCGAAAGAGTTTAGAAATTCCGCGCCAACGGTTTTGATTTTATTTCATATCCATATGAGGAAAATCTTTTAATGCAAAATAGTTGAATATCAATTTCTACCTTGACCACATGTATCGCTAGCAAAAGCGATAAAAATCCAAAGAATACGATGCTAACCTATTATGGGATAATCTAACAAATCCTAGAACTTGATTATTTAGATTTCATAGAAATCGTATTCTATTGTGATTGGGTAAATTTGGAGGATACTACGAATGCTTGCAAAGTTGATCCTGAATCCCAACTTATTATAGTAGATTTATCAAAGCTGAAGAGTAAGGATCACATAGTCGACGAGCCTTTTATTTGTGCATTTCAGAATGTAAAGAAGGTATTCTACTTGAAGTTCATAAATGATGAAAATTGGTCTATTGTTGTGCATGCACCAAAGGGTACTACTACTCAAGTGGATGCATTAAAGGCTCCAAAAGAGTTGCAGTCAACTCTTGATAACAACCCTAATTTGAAGGATCTTTTGTTGATTTAGAGAAAAATTGGGTATCAAAATATGATGTTATCCTTGTCAATCTTATTTGTATCTTATTATGATATTGACATTGTATTAGCGTTTTACTTTGATGTATGAATGTTTATTTACTTTTACGAATGTTTAATATGATTTATGTAAGTTAAATTTTGATAATATGTTATGTTTAGTTACTTTCACAAAACGCTCGATTTGAGAATAGAGTCATTTGAGTTTGTGATTGGATCAAATTGACTCAACTCAATTTCCACGTGC
Source organism: Sambucus nigra (assembly GCA_949130495.1). NCBI lineage: Eukaryota > Viridiplantae > Streptophyta > Magnoliopsida > Dipsacales > Adoxaceae > Sambucus > Sambucus nigra. Next base: position 503,527,816 of record OX422212.1, read on the forward strand.
TCCTGTACATATACATTTGTTGATCAGTATAATTGATGCAATCTTCATAAAATGAAGTTAAATTAGCTTGATTTTATGAATATTTTATTAAACAAACTAATCAATAAATGTACATGTAAAAGAATAAATTGGGGGCTCCAGTATCAATTTGGTCCAATCACATATTCTGAAGACTCTATTTAATGACCTTCTTGGATCGTAGGAATCAGGTACTCTTTACTTTAACTGGAGTAGGTATATAATTGATATATATTATCTTGAGTATGGGATAATTATTGGTTTTGTTTGGTTTGGCTGTTGGATAATTATTAGTTGTTGGCTTATTGTTGGATAGTATGCTAGAAGGAGTGCGTGATAGTTATTGGTTGTTGGATTGTTGTTGGTTTTTGGCTATTGGATAATAACGGAACCTCTGGTTTGAGAACATGACGTTAATTTCAAAATATATAGACTTAGGCATAAAAACATGCCGTTAGGGGGGAAAACGCCAAAACACCTCATAAACGGCCCCCATAAGAGTCACCAACACCTCGTAATAGGTCTTATTTGACTTAGAAAATAGGTCATGTTTGATAAGAAAATTTTTCTTTTCTGGCGTTACCAAATGCAGCGTATTGTAGATCTCATTGAAATTGTTCTAGATTGGAGTTCCGAATAATATGATGCATTTTCCCATTTGGAGTTTGATAGAGTATTCCAAATATGAATCCTCTTATTATGGGAAGTGTGGCTTTCATCAAGATCCACCAATCCAGGACACTCCAATAGTATTTCCCCCCATTCTTGATGTTTCTTATTTACAACACTCCTTTTCCCTTTCTTTGAGTGTTCCTTTGCCGTGATTTTCTCTCCGACAACCTTCTCATACAAATTATAGATTACTCTTGGGATGCTTTGGTCTTTCTACCACAAATACACCTTCGTCACGATCAAAATTTGCAAACTGTTAGACTTAAGCTTTAAATCATATCGCCAAAGGGTGAAAACATAAAACAACCACAAAATGGCTCTATAAGAGGCACGGACACCTCACACGAGAGCAATGTAACCTGCAGGAACCGACCGCATAGTCACGGGACCCCCGATTTGAGGGCAGGATCAAAATTTACAAAATATCTAGAATTAGGCTTAAAAACATGTCGTCAAGGGTGAAAATGTATAACAACCATAAAACTGCCTCATAAGAGACACGGACACCTTATAAGGGACCAATGTAACTTGCAGGAATTGACCGTCTAGTCATGGGACCCTCAGTTTGAGGGCACGACCAAAATTTGCAAACTGTTAGACTTTATCTTAAAAACATGTCGTCAAAGGGTAAAAACGTAAAATAACCACAAAACGGCCTCGTAAGAGGCACGAATGCCTCATACGGTACCAATGTAATCCATAGGAACCGATCGCATAGTCACGAGATCCCGTATTTGAGAGCACGACCACAATTTACAAGATATCTAGACGTAGGCTTAAAAACATGCCGCCAAAGGGTGAAAACGTAAAACGGCCACAAAACGGACTCGTAAGAGGCACAAACACCTCGCACGGGATCAATGTAACCCATAGGAACTGACCACATAGTCACGGGACCCCCGATTCGAGGCCATGACCAAAATTTACAAAATATCTAGACTTAGGCTTAAAAACATGCCGACAAAGGGTGAAAATATAAAACAACCACAAAATGGCCTTGTAAGAGGCACGAACACCTCGCACGAGACTAATGTAACTCGCAGGAACTGATCGCATAGTCACGGGACCCCCAGTTTGAGGACACGACCAAAGTTTATAAAATATCTAGACTTAGCATTAAAAACAGATAGCCAAAGGGTAAAAACGTAAAACATCCACAAAACAGCCCCATAAGAGGCATGAACACCTCGCACGGAACCAATGTAACCCACAGGAACTGACCGCTTAGTCACGGGACCCTCGATTTAAGGGCACGACCAAAATTTACATAATATCTAAACTTTTACAGGACAAATGTGTAACCCGTAGGAACCGACCGCGTAGTCACCCAAGGGACCAATGTAAACCAAGGACACGCGCAACAACTAATCGATTAGACTTTCGGTTCGAGGACAATTATTTTTTTTTATTATTACTAAAAATGGTCATGGCTCGGGATCGTGACCACTTTTTGTTTTTAAAGTAAAATATGGTCACGGCTTTGGGTCATGACCACGCTTTGTGAACACAAAAAGGTGGGTTGTGGATATGGTCCATGACCATGTTCGTCACCATACTAATTCGTGACTAATGATGGTGGTCAGGGATTTGGGCTGTGACCACATAAATGCTCAAGCTCGGATTGGTCACGGACCAAATTTGCGACCCACAACCAATGTCCAAGGATTTGGTTCGTAACCATTCGCAGTATTTGGTGTAGTGTAAGAACAGATCGGAGGACAGCAAGTTCGTAGGTTACACCCCATTAATGGTTAGTCCAGATATGATACTGAACGAGATAAAAGATGATTGATCTCTAAAATGGACAAAAAAGCTGAGGGACCCTCCTCATAAGAGGGATAAGATCAAATGGTGTGAATTTCACCAGGATCACAGCTACACTACTAACAAGTGTTTTGCACTTAAGGATGGAATTGAAAAGACGCTACAGTAGGAAAAGCTCAGGAAATATGTTAATAAAAGCGATGCCAAAGGTGACAGAGATGAAACCAGGAACATATGAGATGATAAGCCTAGATGGGATGTCTAGGCAAACAGAAATGATGATGTGTCTGACGATGATGATGACGCCGACCCTGACCTCCCCCCAAAGGTGCTTGTGCCCAAAAGTTGACTGAAAATGATCTTTTTAGGAGTGCAGATGATATGTGGTGGTCTAGCAGGCGATGGAAAGGATATAGCCAACATGAAGGACCATATTGTAGAGGCCAAAGAACTCCCAAAAAGTGAGATGATAAACTCGGTTGCAGTTGATTCAAATTTGAGTAAGAAGAAGAAGGTGGATATGAACACCTTAGTGATAGATTTCTCGAGATTAGACTTTAAGGGGATCATGTACCCACATGATGACCCGCTAGTGATTACTATAAGGGTGAATAGATATAAAGTTCCCAGAATACTCATCGATGTAGGAAGCTCAACTGACGTGATGTTTTGGGAATCCTTCAAAGGATTGGGAATGAGAAAGAAAAGACTCATCCCATACCACCAGCCTTTGATCAACTTCAGTGGTGAAAAAGTCTACCCCATGGGGATATATGAGATAGATGTCTGTATGGGGGAGACCTGGCCAAGGTGCCTCACTAAAAAGATAAATTTCTTCTTCATGGGCCAGGTAGCCCTCAAGTAGTTTGAGGTAGTGCCCTCTACTGTTCACAATATGATATGGAGTAGGGGATGTTTAGGGTGATCAAGTAGAGGCGCAAGAATGCTACTTTAACTCAGATGAAGAGAGAGAAGATCATAAAAGAGATACCACAACATATAACATTCATACTCTCGATCCAAGAGACGAGACAAAGTTATAAAAAGACGAAACTGCTAAGGAGGTAGAATCCATCATCTTCAATGAGGACGAGCCAAAAAAACAATCCAAATTGGCAAAGCTTTGAAGAAAGAAATAAAGGATGAGATGATCAAGTTGTTGAGGGAAAGATAAAGTATTTTCTCATGTAGTTATGAGGACAAGTCAGGAATTAATCCAATGATTCTCTGCTACAAGCTGAATGTGGATAAAGGAGTGAATCCGGTTAGACAGAGCTAGCGAATCTACTCTAGAGACAAGTACGAGGTAATAAAAAATGAAGTTAAATGCTAGATAAAGCTGAGTTCGTCAGGGAGGTGGTTTACCCAGAGTGACTAGCTAATGTGGTCATCGTACCAAAGCCTAATGGTGAATGGAGGATGTGTGTAAACTTCATCGATTTGAATAAAGCTTATCTGAAAGACAGTTTCCCCTACCAAGGATCAATCAGATGGTAGATTCCATGGCTGAGCATGAATTGATGAGTTTTATGGATGCCTATTCAGGCCATAATCATATCTTTATGGACCCAGTCGACACTGAGAAAACCTCATTCATCACACACAAAGGCACATATTTCTACAAAGTCATGCCCTTCAGTCTCAAAAATTCTGGGGCAAAATATCAGAGGTTAGTGAATAAGATGTTTGAGGAACAAATTGGCAAAACCATGGAAGTATATGTAGATGACATCTTAACAAAAAGCCTCAAAGCCGAGATGCATGTGGCCGACCTTGAGTGCACTTTTAACACCATGGACGAATATCGAATGAAGCTCAACCTCTCTAAGTGTGTGTTTGGCGTACGATGAGTGCATTATTTCGTATTACTTACGTCGAAATCTAAGTGTTGTTGTTTCCAATTTATTGTAAATAAAGAGCTTTTAGAGTTATTTAAATGAAAAATACAAATTTTAGAATAAATAAGATTAATAATGCAATTTTGAGGACTTCACACTAACAACTTATATTCATTATTGATCTCTTGTGCAAGGTTGTTTTTGAGTGTTGACAGGTTTATAAGGCAAGCGACAATGCTTGGACCCGATTTGGGCATGAAACGGGTGCCTACACAACTTTAGGGGTAATATTGTAACTTCAAATTACTGATTTTGGACTCAGACTAAGCACAAAAATTGAAGGCCTTTAATCAAGGGATGTTTGGGTTCAAACGGCATGTCAATTGGAGTTTAAACGAATAAATTATAGCCGTGCAAAGTTCAAAACGGAAAGAAAGACAAAAGTCAACCTCGAAGTAAAACTCATTCCCCTAATCGAATCCAACCCTTAAACCGAGCCCAACCCATACCTACACCTTGTGTGTGTGTTTAGTTTGTATTATATATTTTTATTTGAGTCGTGTACATATTTTTAGTTTGTGTGTAGGGTTATTTTTATTATTTTATACTTTTTTTCGAGACAATTTTACTATTTTATATTCTGTAGTGTTTTACCATTTTATGTAAATATAGTAGTGCGAGTGACTATGTGTGTCATTTTATATAGTACTAAGTCTGTGTCGGTAAATAATATAGGCGTGACTTTTTATTTTTAGTTTTATTCTTAGTTTAGTAATTTTCTTATTAGATTAAGTTTATTAATATTATTTTATTTTATGTCTTTTTATTTTTTATTTTTAAGTTAGAATTTAATTTTTACTTGTAATAGATTGTAATTATTTTAGTAGTTGTAAATATTGGGTAAGTGTTATTTTTAGTTTTATTAATTGGGTACAAAATAGACACATACACATACTAACTACCCTACACTCACATACACCTAAACAACTCACACACACATTATCCTACACACTCACACCCTATCCCCATACACCTTACTCACACCCAATCTAACCCCACATCATTATTCACCATCATCCACCTTAACACCAAAAAAATAATAACCGATAAAACCATTAACCCACCTATCCACTACAAAAACCGACCCACAACTCCATTATCTTCTTCTCATCTATAAATGAAGAGCCATGTAAAGACACATTTGTGGAGTTGTAGAGAGAGTTATAGAGATACTTTTTTATTCCTTATTTTGAGAGTATATTTTTATTGAGGGTTAATAATGATTTTGTGCGAGGAATTATATCAACAATATTTGTGACACACAATTTGTAAGCTTGTTCATTTAATGCCAATTAGTATTCATTCTTACAAATTTATTATGTCCACAATTATGCTCGCTTACTTTTCTTACTAGGACTAGGTAAAATTTATCATTTCTGATTACTATTGTGTGTGATTTAAATTCGTTTTTGTTCCCGATATGTGCTAAATACTTTATAAAAAATTGGTATTCATTTAAAACGACACGAGAGTACGTTTTAAACCTTCGACATTGTTTGAAAAAAATATTTTTTTAAGTACGAGTACTTTTTGATGGGTTATACTTTTATTAAATTGATTGATAGCCCACGCTTAAAGACTATATTTTGAAATTTAAAACTGAACTTTTAAGGGAATAGGAATTTTAGGCGTGTAAATTTAGAGACGTTAAATTTTATTTTGGACTTATAACGTGTTATTTTTTCGAATTAAATACGACGAGAGTCGATTTAATTTGAGTTATAAATCGGGAATGACGAGTTTAAATTATTGCATAGTGTTAGTTAAACGTGATAAATGGATCCAACATCCTAGTTTTCACGCTCATTTGATTATATCTCTCGTAGTTATATTTTTTATATATATGTTTGCTTAGTTAAAATCACATTCCATTTCCAAACCCATTTCGTCTAGTTGGACAGTCACAATAATTTTTAACGATTTTTTTTTTGATAAATCCTCGTGGGTTCGAACCTACTTACACTCGCTATTCTATAATAGTCCATGCACTTGCGAAATTTTATAAAATTGACAATAAGTTTTTAGCGCCGTTGCGAGGGATTTGTTTGATTTCTTTTTTTAAAAAAGTTGTGACTTTCGGAGTAGTTTTTTTTTTACTTTTCTTATTTTAGTTAGTAAATTCACAAAAAAAAGGAGCAATTTCTGAAGAAAAAAAAGCAACAATATTTCTATCTTTTGGGGTTAAAAAAATCAGATTTTTTTTTTTAAATATCACTTTTAACACTAGTTTATCCTAAAATACATAAAAACTTGAAAAAATATATTTTTTTTTTTGAAGTTTAAAAAAAACGGAAATTTCTTTTTTTTTATCAACTGTAATTCTGTTTTTTTTCGAGTATAAAAAAAATTTGTTCTATAAGTGTGCTTTGTTTTGTTTGTGTTAAATACACCACCAGTGCGTGTGTCGTGTTTTTTTTCTCTCTTTTCTTTAATTTTTTGTGTGTGTGTCGCACTTTACATTTGGTGGAGTTCTTTTGTTTTTTTCAGAAGCATATTAAAAAAAATGAAAAAATGAAAAAAAAAGTGAAGAAAAATTTAGAAAAATGTTCAACGATGCGCGATCCTGAAGAAAAAAATTGTGCAATCTTGCCACGAGCACAAGGAACTCTCGGGGACGACTGAAACGTAAGCGGTATTTTCCTCCGATCGACGTCAATTTAAACTTCGACCCGACGTAAGCAAGTGACCGTAAAAAGTTCACGCCGGAGGTACGTTCTTGTGTCCTCCTGAGTGATTTAATTTTGCACTTAATTTAGCACGTTGCATAAAATTGACTTAACCTTGGTCCGAAAATCACAAATTAACCTAGCATTTGCATATCCTGAGCCATCACATTTAATTTAAAATCAAGTAGACATTGGCCTTAGGATATCACATAGCTCATAGGAAACCTCTTAACGAGGATAGAATTAAAAGCTACTCCAACGCGAACTTGTCAAATCGATCTCGTTTTACCTTGTCTAGGTTGGTGATTTTTAATGTGTCCTCGTACCGACCACCTACCAGGAGGAAAAAACGGGATTTGAGGTAATAATCGTCGTTGGTTGTCTTTTAAATTATCCTTTGCCAAAGAGTAGGAGTTGTCTAATTAGGGAGACTAATTCGGAGACCCCTGCTGCCATCGAAACTAGATTCTAAAATTTGAAATTCCCCTCACCTAAATTAGATAATTCAATTTTCTTTGTGTTAGCTAGGAATTACGTGGTTTGAGTCAATTTTTTTATTTTTTTTTATTTCTTCAAATAAAAAAAAATCGAGTGAGCTTAGTGTATGCGAAGTTGATTTCGAGATCATACCGATCATTTGTCGAGTGTGGAGTCTAGCATTTTTTATACTTACGTAGGTAGATTTTCAATTTTCACCGAAATGGGAGACAAGTTAGCGCCACGTGCCCTTAAAGATTACCTTTATCCGACTAAGTCGAGTAAACCTTCGTCCATACGTCTACCCGATCACACTGCTAATAATTTCCTTTTCCATCATGAAACCATCCAAATGTTGCTCCTGTTTCGAGGTATTGACAAACAGGATCCTTACCTTCATATTCTGGAATTCTAGGAGATATGTGGGACCATTAAGTATCACAACTCACCGATAAGATTGCTAAACTTAAATTGTTCCCGTTCTCATTGAAAGACAAAGCCTAACTCGTTAACACCCGAATCCATCACCATTTGGAACCATATGAGTGTCACTTTCCTACAAAAATTCTTCCCCAACCAAAAGACGGCATCGATACATCATGCCATCAATACATTTAGCCAAAAGGAGGGAGAAGCCTTATGGATGTATTTGAAGCGATTCAAGGACTTGCTACTGCAATGTCCACACCATGGGATTGAGATGGGATGCCAAGTCCAATTTTTATATGAGGGATTCGATTGTAATACTCGAACTATGCTCGAGTCTTTATGTAACGGTGATTTTACAGAGAAAAGTGAGGTTGACGCGTGGATATTCCTAGAAGCCATAGTGAAAAAGTCCCAGCAATTGGCACCCAATAAAGAATTTAGGTCCACCACGTCCAATGAGGTTTTATCTCTCCAAGTTGAATAAATTTATGATTTAAATGCCAAAGTGGCCACATTGGCCTGACGTTTAGAAGCTTTAGAGATGAGCAAAGAGGGCACTAGAAACACACCTGCGGTCGTTCAACATGTAGGTTCCCCTATGTGTATACTTTGTGATGTATTCGACCACTTAGTCAAAAATTGTCCCGCCCTTCTGACGCACAAGGCACGTACCGAGTAAGCCAGTGATCTTTACCAAAATAGGCCAAAGTATGATCCATATTCCAATGCATACAATCCGAGGTGGTGAGACCATCACAATTTTTCATGGTCCAAGGGTCAATACCAAGAAAATGGAGGTCAATATTATGGCAATTCACCTTCGGGTTTCCAAAAGAATTCCCCCAAACCATCGTATCCTTCCTCCCAAAATATCCAAGCTTTAGAGTATATGATGAATTTTCTTGCTCAAAGTACCTTTTAATTCCAGTAAACCACTCAAAATGTCCTCTAACCCACCCAATAGAGCTTGCATGCAAACACTCAATCTATATCCAAACTTGAGGTTCAAGTGAGTCAATTAGCGAACGTGTTGAGTGAGAGAAACAAGAGAACATAGCCGAGTCAACCTGAGCCCAATCCTAAAGGTAACTTACCTAAAGCTCAATATTTTGTTCAAGACAACGTCGATTCATCAAAAACCGAAGAGGATGTAAAATCCATCATCACGCTTCGGTCTGGTAAGGAAGTCGAAAAGAATGTCTCACCACCCATCGAGAGTGAATCCGAGAAACTTAAGGAGAAGGAAGATCCACATGTGTATCCAACTTCCTCCACACCTTCTCTTCCGAGCCATTTTTAGAGACCTATATTAAAAAATATCCCTTTCCCCAGTGATTGGTGCCCCAAAAGAAGAAGGCGCAAGTTGATAAGATGTTGGAAGTATTAAAGTAGGTATAAATCAATATCCCATTACTTAACGGTATACAACAAGTCCCACCCTAGGCCAAAATTTTGAAGGACCTTTGTACCTTCAAGAGACACATCAATGTGCCCAAGAAAGATTTTCTCGTTGAGCAAGCAAGCTCGATTATTTCTTATAGAACTCCTGTCAAGTATAAGGATATCGGGACACCGACAATCTCTATTGAGATAGGGAAGCATCACTTAGAGAAATCCCTCTTAGACTTAGGAGCAAGCATGAACCTTCTGTCGTACATCGTGTACGAGAAACTAGGTTTGGGGGAGTTAAAAGCCCACTAAGATGACCTTATCCTTAGCCGACCGATCCATTAAAGTGACTAGAGGTGTTGTAGAGGATGTATTGATTAAAGTGGGTGAGTTTATTTTTTCGGTAGACCTTGTAGTCTTAGACATGCAACACGTTTTAAACTCATCAACATAAATCCCGATCATCCTCGATCGACCTTTTTTGGCCACCTCCGACGCTGTCATTCGATGTCGTAGTGGGCAACTGAACCTATCATTTGGAAACATGACCATAGATTTGAATGTCTTTAATTTAGAGAGGCCATTGTTTCATGATGGAGAGACTGAAGTTAAATATATTCAAGAAGTGAATGATGTCACTACCCCACGGGATAGTGACACACCCGATCTACACGATTGGCGACCTGATTTATCTCTAGATATAAGTCTTGAAGAACTTGAAAAAGAATTTGGTCCGGTTGATGAGGAACTTACTGTTGACGTCCAATCTTTATTGGAATGTTTTTATCATTTAGAGGAGAGTGATTGAGACAATGTGATAGATCAATTCCTTCTCTGGGAACACAAGCCCGATCCTTTTGAGAGTATGCTGACACGTGAGGTTTTATTTATTAGTGATGAGATTGAAAAAATCATTCAAGCGTTTCCACCTGGTGACACATGTTTTGTCATGACATATTGTCCTATTACACCTCGTCCAACTATGTCGTTTGATTCTTTGGATGAGATCGAGGACATGAGTAGAGGATCGTTCGATTTGCATCCTGATTTATTCATTCTCGAGTTTGACGAAAACTTAGGATTAGCGTGTCATTTGGAATTTCATTCTGATAGTCTCTGTGAGACTGACCATCCATGTTATAATGTGATTGAGGATCTCGATCATTTCACTCACCACATTAATTATGTGCCTTCATGTGTATACCTTGTCGATTGGGTTGACTCTCAATTGTTCAGACTTTTGATCTATGATGCAATGCATGTGAGATCGGTGGGAAGTTAGTAACACAAGAGGAAATTCACGGGTAATATCGTCCTTTTAGTTCTGTACTTTATTTACTTTGTCCATATTTTTAGTTTGAACATACATTGAGGACAATGTAAAATTTAGGTTTGGCGGTAAGGATGGTATTTTTGAAAAAAAAATCAGAAAAATTTAAATAAAAAAAAAGATTTTCAATATAATTGAGTTTTGAAACGATTTCTAAATATATAAATAATTCATGGATCTCCTAACTTATGAAATTTTTACACATTATCCATATAATATGATTGAAAATGGATATTGAGGCGAAATTTATTATGCTTAATGAATAAATGTGGATATTTTAACTCGGTGAGATATTGTGTCATTCATCATTTTCGAGATATTTAAATCAATCCGAGTTAAAATAACTCAAACTTTCCTTCAATGATAAATTCGTTGATGATCTCAAATTCTTTGTTTTATTCGATTACTGAAAATAAAAGGTCAAAATGTAAATCTTAAGTACTAGAAGTCTTAGTAAGTCATCTTTAGACACAAATAGACTTAACGAAACTTGAGAAATGAGATTAGGACATCGTTTGAAGCCCCAAAATTAAGCCTAACTCCAATCTTTTTACATTATTACATTGCAATCCCATTTGAGCCAAAAAAAAAAAAATAAGCCTTGTGTTCAAAACCCATTATCCTACACAACTCCAACTGGGAGTTTAAACCCTATAAAAAGAAGTCATACCCATTTTCTAAGAATACTAGGGTAAAATTACGGTAGGACAAAGGCCAAAAGAAAATGAGGTTGCAAAAGTAATGTGTGGAAAGAAAAGGAGGAAGAAAGAAATAAAATGTGAGTTTGAAAAGAAAAAGCGAAAGAAAAGGAAAATAGAGGTTGGAAGAGAAAGTGCTTATCAAAATACGAAAAATATCTATATTCTCATAAATTTTTGAACTCCAAAGCCATTCGTTCTATCTAAAACCCGAGCCTATAATAAAATCAAAGTCTTAATCGATCTTAAGTAAAATTAGTTATAGTGCGGGGAGAAGATGAATATGATATATGGTGTGATTCAATGTTTTCAAATTGTAATCGATGTTTCGTTCATGAGATCATATTCATCCACTATAAAAAGTCTGTTTTTCATCATGTATGTGTGAATATTGTTCATTTAAATTTACTATTTTATTCACATATACCGAGAGAAAACAATCCAATTCTGAGTGTTTGATTGTGAGTGCATCCCGTGAGATTTTGAAATCAAAACGAACTTTTGGATAAGATATGTAACGATCAAATCTTTTGAAATGGACGGTTATATTGGCTATGCACACACTTACAATAAGTTTAGATTGAAAAGTGAAGTTCCACTATATTTATGAAATTTTCATTTAAGACTTGGTTATATTACAGTTGTATCTTTTGTAAATTGAGTCAAGGTTTTGAACTTTGCTGGTATATTCACTGTAAACTCTCATAAGACAAAACTCATCCACTAGGGTAACCTATGGGTTTAACAGATTGTTACACATGCTAAGTGCAACCGTGATTGCTACGAAAGTGAGTTAAATTTTAATTTTTGATCGAGGACTAGCAAAGTTTAGGTTTGGGGGTATTTGATGAGTGCATTATTTTGTATTATTTACACCCAAATCTAAGCATTGTTGTTCCCAATTTATTGTAAATAAAGAGCTTGTAGAGTTATTTTTGTTATTTAAATGAAAATTACAAATTTTAGAATAAATAGGCTTAATAATGAAATTTTGAAGACTTCATACTAACATCTTATATTCATTACTAATCTCTTGTGCAAGGTTGTTTTTGAGTGTTAACAGGTTTATAAGGCAAGCGACAATGTTTGGCCTCGATTTGGGCATGAAACGGGTACCTACGCAACTTCAGGAGCAATATTGTAACTTCAAATGACAGATTTCGGACACGGACCAAACACGAAAATTGAAGGCCTTGAATCAAGGGACGCACGGGTTCAAACGCCATGTCAATTGGAGTTGAAATGAAGAAATTATAGCCATGCAAAGTTCGGAACGGAAAGAAAGTCAAAAGTCAACCCTAAGTCAAACTCATTCTCCTAACACAATCCAACCCTTAAACCGAGCTCAACCTATACCTACACCTTGTGTGTGTGTTTAATTTGTATTATATATTTTTATTTGAATCGTGTACATATTTTTAGTAATTTTTATATTTTATTTGAGTGTAGGGTTGTTTTTATTATTTTATACTTTTTTTAGACAATTTTACTATTTTATTTTCTATAGTGTTTTACCATTTTATATAAATATAGTAGTGCGTGTGACTATGTGTGTCATTTTATATAGTACTAAATCTGTGTCGGTAAATAATATAGGCGTGAGTTTTTATTTTTATTTTATTTATAGTTTTATACTTAGTTTAGTAATTTTCTTATTAGATTAGGTTTATTAATATTATTTTATTTTATGTCTTTTATTTTTTATTTTTAGGTTAGAATTTAATTTTTAGCTTTAATAGATTGTAATTATTTTAGTAGTTGTAAATATTGGGCAAGTGTTATTTTTATTTTTCTTAATTAGGTACAAAAATAGACACACACACACATACTAACTACCTACACTCACATACACCAAAACAATTCACACACACATTATCCTACACACTCACACCATATCCCCATACATCTTACTCACACCCAACCTAACCCCACATCATTATTCACCATCATCCACCTTACCACCAAAAAATCCATAACCAATTAAACCATTAACCCACCTACACACTACAAAAACCAACCGACCACTTCATTATCATCTTCTAATCTATAAATGAAGAGCCATGGAGAGACACATTTGGGGAGTTGTAGAGATATTTTTTGGTTCCTTATATTGAGAGTATATTTTTATTGAGTGCCAATAATTATTTTGTGGGAGGAATTTTGTCAAGAATATTTGTAACACACCATTTGTAAGTTTGTTCATTTAATGCAAATTAGTATTCATTCTTGCAAATTTATTATGTCCACAATTATGCTTGCTTAATTTCCTTTCTAGGACTACGTAAAATTTATCATGTGTGATTAATATTATGTGTGATTTAAATTCATTTTTGTTCCCGATATGTGCTAAATACTTTTAAAAAATTTGGTATTCATTTAAAACGACACGATAATGCATTTTAAACCTTCGGCATTGTTTGAAAAAAAAATCATTTTCTTTAAGTATGAGTACTTTTTGAGGGGTTATACTTTTATTAAATTGATTGATGGCCCATGCTTAACGACTATATTTTGAAATTTAAAAGTGAACTTTTTAAGGGAATAGGGATTTTGGGCGTCTAAATTTAGAGACGTTAAGTTTTATTTTGGACTTATAACGTGTTATTTTTCTGAATTAAATACGACGAGAGTCGATTTAATTTGAGTTATAAACCGGGAATGACGAGTTTAAATTATTGTATAGTGTTAGTTAAACGTGATAAATGGATCCAACGCCCTAGTTTTCACGCTCATTTGATTATATCTCTAGTAGTTATATTTTTTTATGTGTGTTTTCTTAGTTAAAATCACATCCCATTTTCAAACCCATTTCGTCTAGTTGGACCGTCACAATAATTTTTAACGAATTTTTTTTGATAAATCCTCGTGGGTTCGACTCGTACTTACACTCACTATTTTATAATAGCCCATGCACTTACGAAATTTTATAAAATTGATAATAGGGTAGGAACGGGAAAATTCCTGGGATCCATTGTCAATCAACGAGGAATAGAGGAAAATCTTGAAAAGATCAAATCTCTTATTGAGACAAAGACCCCAAAAACCATTAAGGACGTTCAGAGGCTGATTAGACGAGTTGCTGCGCTGAATAGGTTTGTATCAAGGGCCACAGACAAATGTTTGCCCTTTTTCAATATTTTGAGGAAAGACATGGAATGGAACAAAAAATGTAAGAAAGCCTTTCAGGAGCTAAAAGCTTACTTAGTCTCTCCTTTGTTGTTGTCCCAGCCAGTTCAAGGAGGAAAGTTGTACTTATACTTAGTTGTATCACAGTTATCCATTAGTCTAGCGATCGTACGAGAGGAGGATGGGGTATAAAATTCAGACTACTTTAATAGTAAGGCCCTACAAGGGGCCGAGCAGAGATATTCTAAGGTGGAAACGTTGGCTTATGCCTTGATACATGCCCCAAGAAAGATGAAACCCTACTTCCAAGATCACATGATGGTTATCCTCACTAACTCTCCTTCGAGATAGGTCATCCATAAACCTGAGAAATTGGATAAGTTGATGGCTTGGTTGGTAGATCTAGGAGAATTTGATATTGTCTATTAGTCGAGTACAACCATCAAAGCTCAAGCTTTGCCCGACTTTGTAGCCGAGTTCACTTAAGACGAGGCTAATAGTTAAGATCTTGCATTACTAACAATGAGCCAGACAAAGGCAGATGGAAGCCAGGTTGAGGTCGAGGTAAGTGTACTAAGGCCAGTTATTGCTGACAATGAAGAAAAAATATTTGTTCAAGAATAGAATACTAGATGAAGGAACCTTCTCAAAAGAATGCACAATTTGGAGCCTCTTTTTAGACACCTCTTCATTAGAGATGGGGAGTGGAGTCAAGTTGATAGTATCGGCCCCATATGGAACTGACATTAAATACGCTCTAAGATTCAGCTTCAAAACATCCAATAATGATTCGAAAATAAAGCTATTTTACAGGACTCTCCCTTGCCAAAGTGTTAAATATGGGATGGATAATAGTTCATAATGACTCCTGTCTAGTGGTAAATTAGATATTGGGAGTGTACGAGGCAAAAGATGAAATGATGGCCAAATACCTATAAAGGGTGAAGGCAATGTTGAAGAACTTCATAAAGGTCAAGCTCAAAAGTATCCCTTGGCTAGACAAGAACCGAGTCGGTGCCCTGACAAGGTTAGCATCTACAACTAGAACTGAGATTAAACGATCAGTGCCTGTGGAGATCCTACATCAACCGACCATTGAAGAAAAGGATAATACTGTGGAGTTCTTCTTAAACCTGAACCTAGATGCATCATAGATTAATCCCCTCATCCGATACATCATAGATGGAGTATTGCCACAGTCAAAGATGGAGAGAAATAGGTTCATATACAAGGTAAAAAAGTTCTCGATCATAGGAAATGTCTCGTACAAGAAATGGTTCCTTCTCCCCTTACTAAGATGTGTTCATCCAACAGAGGTGGAGTTTATACTAAAAGATATGCATGAAGGCTCTTATTCAAGCCACATAGGAAGGAGTTCCTTGGCAAAAATAATAGTTACTCGAGGGTACTAGTGGTCGACTCTAGACAAATATGCAACTAGCTATGTCAAGAGGTGCGATAAATGTCTTTATTCATTCATCATCAACCTCATCTATCACTTCCCTTTGTCCATTTGAAATTTAGGGGATTGACTTGGTATAACCCATGCCTAAGGCAACAGGAAATTACAGATACCTTATTGCGATGATTCACTATTTCTCTAAGTAGGTTAAGGCTGAGGCCATGATCACTATAAATGAGACAAAAACCTTCAAATCTACTTAGAGGAATATCATCTGCAGGCAGGTATGGTCTGCCCAACACTTTAATCTTCCATAACGCTAAATAATTCAATAACTCGTCTTTAAAGGCCTATTGTAAGAAGGTCAGCATCAAACAGCTTATTCAGCACCAGACCGACCCCAAGCAAATGGCCAGACTGAGGTGACCAACAAGACTATCTATGACGGGATCAAAAATAAATTAGAGGATGCCAAGGTTCTTTGGAAAGAAGAAGTACATGCCGTACTTTGGGCATATAGGATGACAAAAAGAACGCTAATAAGGGAGAACCCGTTCATGCTTTCTTATGGATTAGAGGCCGTGATATCCACTGAGATCGTCCTACCAAGTCATTGGGTTCAAACTTATAGCCTGGAGGAAAATAAAAAGGAGTGAAGATTAAACTTGGACCTCATCGAAGAGAGACGAGAATATGTAGAGGTCAGGTAGGAGGATTATCAAGAGAGGACTGCAAAATTTTACAATAAGAGAGTTAAGGCTAGGTTAATAACCAATGAGGACCTAGTTCTGAAGAATGCACGATAGAAGATGAATAAGCTCCATGCAAATTGGCATGGCCCATAAAAAGTTACTGAAAAAGTTGTTCATGGCACCTACAGACTTGAGAATTTGGAGGGAGAGCCATTCTCAAACCCATGGAACGCTGATCATTTGAAGAAATACTATCAATAGGGTTTTGTAAAAGTTCCATTTTTCTATTGTATGATAAATGTTCTAAAAGTGATGAATGAGAAAAGTCTCATGTATTCCCTCATATCTTTGTTGTATAAATTGATCAAATTATATGTTTTAAGTTATCTTGAGCTAAAAACATCACTTATGTGGTGAATTAACATTAACTCGCTCTCAGTGAAACGATCATCTAGACGGGGCTTAACTCCTCCATAGATTCTCAATAACGGTGAGAGGAGGGAAACAGTGTGACAACATCACTGATGTGGTGAAAAACACATAAAAGCCTTAAAAATCATTTAATTATGATTATGTAAACATGACAACGTGGTGGAATCATAGTTAAAACTCTCTCGGCGAGATGGCGAGTATAGGATGAGCCGACCCTCATCCATATACTCTCAAATATGATGACAGGGGACTTGCAATCAAACACCATTAATTTTGTGTTTCAAATTTAAAAATCATTTAATTATGGTTTATTTAAACATCACAACGTGGTGGAATCAGAGTTAAAACTCTCTCGGAGAGGCGACAATATAGGAAGAGCCGAACCTAAAAAATGATGAGAGGGGACTTGCAATCAAACACCATTAATTTGGTGGTTCAAATTTGAAAATCATTTAATTATGGTTTATTTCAACATCACAACGTGGTGGTATAAGAGTCAAAACTCTCTCGACGAGACGACAGTATAGGACAAGACTACCTATGTACATATACTTTCAAAAGTGACGAGAGGGGACTTGTAATCAAACACCATTAATTTGGTGGTTCAAATTTGAAAATCTTTTAATTATGGTCAATTAAACCCTCGGCCAAGGACGAGAGTGGACTTGAGACAAAACATCATTAACTTGGTGGTCTCTGATTTTGAAAAATCAGTAATGTAGTTATTAATACGCATCTGAGGATGAAAGAGATCTTGGATTAACATCATTAACTTGGTGAACTCTTGTTTAAAAAACTAATGATTTGGTTAGTATCCCCCATCTTAAGACGAGGAAGATATCAAATATGGAAGCTGAGCTGAGAAATAAACTTGGCAAAACCACTACACACACTCAATAAAAAAAAGATAAAGTATAAAACAACACTTCATTCAAGAAAGCATGATATTCAGTTGAATACAAAATATTACAAACGATAAAATGTTTAGAACAAAAAATTACAAGAAAAGGGGTATTAGTCACAAACGACCACCCTACAGAATTGGTTCATTATTGACGGTCGATCCATCAACATCAACCACAACCTGAATTTACCCAACAACATTAGTGGTATTGGTATCAGTTTTAACCGGTACGTCGATTGTAATTCCCTCTCCCTCGGTTGAAACCATTGATAAAACATACTCCAAGGCCTTGGGGAAAAGATGATCTTCCAAATTAGAGGCCTCCAATTCCAGACGAATTAATGAGATGGCCTCAAAAAATTGCATAATGACCAACCAATAAGAGTCATAATACATCTTTCAAGGTATTCAACACCGAAGTTATCAAGCTCATCAGATGCTTTATAAGCCTCAACAGCATCGTCCTAGATCTTTTTTGTTGCCTCGGTGGAAAGGGCTTCGTCCTCTGCCTTCTTGACGGATGCAACAAGATCGGTCATTTTCTTTGTAGCTTGGGCATTAAATGCCTCATCCTTAGCCTTTAAGGCATTGCCATGATCCAACTTCAACTTGTCAAGGGACTTTTTATACTTGTCCTTACGCTCCTTCATCTTTATCCTCACATCTACCTTGGCCTAGATAACTTGCTTGGCCTCTTGAATCTTTGAAAAGTTATCAGTTACCTATTTGGTGGCTGAGGTGAAGGCGCACACAGGTTGCAGAAAAAGAAAATCTACATATCTAAAAAATAGACGAAGTAAAAGTTTAAATGAGATGGGGTTCAACTTAAGGACAAATAGATACATGTGCTAGGTGATGGTGACCAAAGTCATAAGTCTTTATAGGATGCATCTTCCCTATGAACTCGTAATCTCCCTTTGAGGGGACTGCAAACATAGCATCCTTTAACCTTGACGTCGAGGGAATAATCGAGTTTGGGCATGCCTTAAGTTGGGCTATGTTAGCCACCTAAAAAGATTCAAATGAGTTCGGTGAAGAAGAACTCAACACATAGGAGCTTGTCACAGAATCGGGTGGAGGAGGATTTACTCTCTGTCTCGTATCGCGATCACCATGAGTGTCAGAGGGAATAGATGGTTCCTTTCTCGTCTGACCAACCTTAGGTCGGGTCGGCCCACTGACAGTCATTTTCTTGGCGGGTTACTTACATATTTTCTTTCCAAAAGCATTTTGGAGACTTGGTGTTGTCATGTTCCAAACCTCATCAGAGATATGAGGTGGACAATGTACAAAGAAAAGAGAAAAAGATTAGTGACAAGGCCAAAAGACGAGTAAAGAAATGATCAGAAAAATTTAGTAACTCATACAACTCGTCTTGGGGGTCAACTCCCAGACCATACATCTCTAAAAAGTTAGGAGACATTAGATCTTCAAACTCTGGAAGGACACCCTCCTTCCCCTGACTCCTCAGAAAGTTAACCTTCTCCCTATCAGCAATACTAGGGTCGGGTCCATCTTGAAGAACATAGATGGGTTGGCCTAAGAACAAGGAAATTTTTCCTTATCTTTAGAACGGTCGGGGTCGATTGGAAATTCCTAAGCCCCCCCTCCCCCGGCTAAAAAAATAACCTCGACTTCCAATAGTGAGTAGAGCTTTGGTTGGCATGGATGATCTTCTTATCAGGCTTCCTCATCCCCAAATAATAATAACAGGGTTGAGTCCTTGAAGACGAGATATTATAACAAGCTTTGAATAGTATAACAGAAGGCTCATCCTTGTATTTGTTCATCCAGAGGGAGATGACACCGAGTATAATTCTCCATGAGTTTCGGGCCAGTTGGGAATGAGCAATCCCCAGGCTGGATAAAATAACTCGGATGGAGGGATGGAAAGGGAGTTGAAAGCCGACCCTAAACATTTTATCGTAGACGACGACTTCACCCTCTTGACCTCCATATATTCTCCCATCCTCTTTTGGGACCCTCATAAAGATATCAGACTTAATACCACATAAATGCCTCCAAAAAAGAAGGTCGAACTCTCTAGTGGTGGATTGAAAAGTCTATGCGTATGAATAATCTAGTGGTTCCCTGACATTGGAATCATACTCTTTGGTTGGATATTCAATGTTTGGATCCCCATCAGAATCTCTCTTAGAATTATCTCTCGGTCATAACTAAGAGGGGAATAACTATTGGTGGAATGGATACGTTAACACTAGTCTCATCATTCTTTGAGATAAGTTAAACTGAAGAGTCATCCTAGCTGGATAACTCGGCGTGATTGGAAGATGAAGATAGAGATTAGCTCTTGACCGCCTCAGACCCCTAAGGATTTGTGGGTGAAAACCTAATGGCCTCATTGTAAGAATCTTCAATCTCGGCCTGGGTAGAGACCTAGGGACCAACTTTTGACGATAATGAGGCAGACTTCTAATCCCCACTAACCTCAACTGGAGGAGGTCGGATGACTTTTAAGGGAATGGGTAAGATTGGTCGAATAAGGTCGGCTCCGACTTTATGATGCCCCTCAGCCTCAGTCTCAGTTCAGCGTATGTCCTAAAAATACCTCTCTCTGAGTGTGGGGTATTGTTCTACTAATTCATGCATGGTCCTTAACATTCAAGTGGCCGAGGTTTAAGATGGAAAAAAGGGTCGAAAGGTAGAAACAGTTTTAAGTTTGACCTAAGTTGACCTAAAGGTCTAAATGGGATATTGAATCATTTTCTATTAAGAACAAATGAAGAATACTCAACCAGAGTTTTACCGGAGAAGATGGCAGCCTCGACTCCGGTGGTTGATCAAAGGGCAAGGAATGCTGATAAAGGTTGGAAAACTTAAGGGCTACTAACCAGCTCACAAAGCCACCAACAAACCACCTAATGTCAACCTAAGGACCTCCAATTAAGGTGGTCGGAAAATCATAAAGCACTCCAAAAAAATAAAAAAGCCTAAATGGAAAAGAAACCTTCAAATGAATGGAAGAAAGAAAAAGAAAGAAAGGGTACATAAGAAGATGAATATGCCTGAAGAAGAAAATAGACCCTAAAAACCTTGTCGAAAAAAAGCTTGAATGGTGGTAAGGAAGAGAAATTAACTCTTCTAGAGAGAGAGTGGTTATAACACGAATAAGAAAAACACAGGAAAGAGAAATGTATTATTCAAAACCATTTAAATACTTTTGATCATTATACACAACTTCGAAGGTGGTCATCGTTAAGGAACACCCCCCTATGGCATATTTGCATCCATTATTCTTTGAGAACACACTAATCCATAAGATGACTGTCAAGTGTCAATCCAAGGCTCTAATTTAACATTTCAGACCTTACATATGAAAGGACATATCAGACATCTTATCAACTTCTACCAAGAGATATTTTATCCCCCTCCCTTACCTTCACATTGAAGGCTAAGGGCTAGGGGTAATTGATATGCCAAGTATGATCTCATCTTTGGACCATACACCCTCGGCTAAATTCGACCAGTGACAAACCATTAGTTTGGGAAAACTACGGCTCGATTGTGGACCCATCATAAAAGGCCTCATCCTCGACTGCAAGCTCATCTCATCCTTGTCTCAGAAGATAATTCATGATCTATATTAATAATCCTATGACTCAAATTCCTTTGGCCTCGTCCATCACTTGGAGGCCGAAGAGATATCTCAACATAATAGTTGTCTCACCATTAGAGGATCAAGCTCAATAACTCGACTTGGTCTGAATGGTCGACAGTTGACACCTGGAAGAGCGCATGGATTGAGGCATTCATGGAAGGGTGCGCATGGGTGGCATATCCCACGTACACAAAATTTTTATAACAAGATCTCTCTCACGCGTGAGGGAATATTTCATCATCATGATCTATATGTGCTAGTGACATATGGCTAATTCATATTGGCAAAATACATTCTACTCATGCCTACTACATACTTGGGGGTACACCACACACCCCAGGTACTATATATACTCATCTTCTTCATCAGTGTAAAGGATAAAAATATTAGAACCCTAGTTAAAGCTTTTCTCATGTTACAGTAGAGAAAGAAAGTATTGAAAATTGTCTCACTAAGGCCATTAGATCCCATTTTCATAGTGAAATTCACACTCACTTGCATAGTGGAGTAGGCCAATGGTTAAACCAATTATATTCTAGCCGATTTACTCTTTGACTCATCTCTTTCTTCACTAATACACCTGTTAAAACACCATTGTTATGCTTGCAAAGTTATTCTAGATAGATCTCATACTATTTTACTTGTTATTACTATATCCGGTATCATCATTCATGATTTATAAAATTGGGTAATTGCATGATGATCTTAGAAGAATCTTTTGAGGATCCATCAGAGAAACTTACATTATGAATGGTAGCTTCCCTTTTGCGAATCCTTTAGCCGTCATTTGAGTTTATTATCTTTTAGTATTCCCTTTTGCATATGACTTTGTTTCATAATGGAGGAATGAGGAATAGAGGAATTAACTAATTTTCGTAGCATTTTTTATAATCAGGTATTACACTGTAATTTAGATGGTAGCTGATAAGGGTAATTTTATATTTTATTTTTCAAAAAATGATGACACGCTCACTTTTATAATCAACACTATACCAAATCTGCCGAATTATCAGGGTCATTGATCGTGATAAGTATAACTTGTCAAGGTCAATGACCGTGACAATTCTGTGGGTAATAACTTATGTTGTCACGGACTTGTCACAGTCACTGACCGTGGCAAGTTCATTAGACTTATCACGGTCCTGTCACGGTCTGTGACCTTGACAATATTTGTCACGGTCTGTGACCTTGACAATATTTGTCATGGTCTAAGATCATGATAAAGCCGTGGCAATGTTTAAAAAATTATCACGGTCATTGACCGTGACAAATCCATCACAAATAATACTTGTCACGGACTTATCACAATCAATAACCGTGACAATTCTGGACAGAACTGGAAAAAAATTTGTTGGGCAGTATGGTTACTGCCACTACCTAGCAGTATATTTGTACCTGTTATAGCAACGCTAAACCTGTTCAAACCTCATATATCTAAATAAAATAGAGATAATGCAAATATATATTCAAAACAATAATTCAAATGTAACAACTTAAATAAATTCAATTCAAATAATGTCACTACATGTATGGGGTAGGTTTGAGGAGGTGGATAGGCCACACGATATACGAATTCATACGCCCTTGTATATTCATTGTGCCGAATTGTTCGCGCAACCACAATGGGGAGTTCTCCTTCCCGGGTATCACATGCATTACGAGCACCTTGGCCTCGATGTCTTGAAGTGCACATCCATGAACAGGCATACCCTGGACGGTATTCGGGTCCCTCAACC
This sequence comes from Sambucus nigra, assembly GCA_949130495.1. Lineage (NCBI taxonomy): Eukaryota > Viridiplantae > Streptophyta > Magnoliopsida > Dipsacales > Adoxaceae > Sambucus > Sambucus nigra. Next base: position 503,551,068 of record OX422212.1, read on the forward strand.
CCTGCCCTATCCATTGGACATCAAATATGTCCTGTATAAACATGCTCGGGCAACCAAGTGTCGACATCGGTCAGTCGAAGGGAACCATATAGGGGACTGGATCATCAGAGTCTGCACGTGTCAGCGATGAAGCAGCGAGGTCCACATCCTCGTCCTCATACACCTCCTCCTCCTCCACCTTCTCCTTTCCTTTCCCCTTACGATTTTCGCCCAAAACATATCTTGGATCGTTGCCTCTAAATGGGACAACTTCGCATCATACGACTCCACCGTTCGAGCTAACCCGGTGTTGCTCGTCTCCAATTCGATGATCCTAGATTTGGCCAACCGCTCACCCCTTGTCCTCCCCTTGCGATCAGCGCCAAGCACTTGGCTGAGTGCGTCTGTGGACAAAGATGCCTTATCGGCATCAGACTGGGACTCATGCACTTCCTTAAGGTTTGCCTAAAACGAAAAAAGCACATAATTAGTTAAATAAGTAAATAAAAAAATTATAACGTAATTAACAAAAAGTAAACTGTCGAATTACTTACAATCGTAGATGCGACAATCGGGGATACCTCCTTATCCTTCTTCTTCTTCGTCCGAATAGACACATAAGTATCAAGACAATGTGGCCTAGCCCCAGGGCCACTCCCCATCCCCTGAAATAAAATAATGCAAAATTAGTATCGGCCCCGTAAAGTAAAATAATGCAGAATAACATATTTCTGTAATTATAGAAAAATTAAATCTTACCATCATCCTATGCTCCACCTCGGCGTAAGACGTTCGATCGGAGTAGTACATGTCCATTTTTTTGCCCGATTCTCTGCATGCATCACATCCAATACATGGCACACCGGGTTATTCTTTCAATAAAGCAATTCAAGTAAAATTAACCTCCGAGACCATGCCTTTCTTGTCTCAGTTTCATTCCCATTTGGGGTCTTCTTATGCTTGACATTTTTAAATTTGGGATTCTTACCTGGCATATTAGGGCCACATTCAGAAGATTTATTTTTAATTTCTGAACCTGAAAGTTGTCTCGGCGGTAGCCTATATTCAACCCCTCACGATAAAAAATTAGAGCCTTTCTCAAATCTGAAATTATGAGCTGGGGGTAAAAACCTCCTATGGCAATGGTATACATTTTTTGAGATAGCAGAGAGACAAAGAGATTCTGTCTCATCCTCAAAAATAGGACACCCCAAATAACCATGTATTACACAACTGGATAATGTCCCATGTACTGAAAAATCATGAATTACCCACATCAACATAGCTTTCAGCGTAAACTCTTCTTTTTCTAAAAGAGTTAAATGATTGCACACAATTTTCCCACAACTCATTTAATTCTTCTACCAAAGGAGCTAGGTAGACATCGATTTCATCACTTGGTGCCTTTGGCCCAGGTATTAATAAATACAACATAAAAAATTCAGGTCTCATACACTGTGAAGGAGGGAGGTTGAGCGGGGCTAGGATCACTGACCATACACTCTGATTGGTACTTAGATTTTCACACACACACACATACACCCCCTCCCCCAGCCCTGCCCCCTCCCCCCCCACACGCATATATACACCACACACACACACGCACATTTACACATATATATATATACGCATGCACATATATACACAAATGGAAGAGAAATAGAGAGAGAAAATGTACAAAAATTGTAGAGAGAGAGAGAGAGTGCAATCGCTTAGAGAGAGAGAGAGAGAGATGGAGGGAATATAAATCGGTGGAAAAAGAGAAGAGGGAAGGAATTTTTACTGACAAAATTGTTACGAATATGTCACGGTCCTTGACCGTGACAAGTTTATAAGGTTTGTCACGGTCATTGACCGTGACAAGTCCGTGACAACTGTACTTGTCACGGTCAATAACCGTGATAAACCTTTGTCGCGACCTTGTCACGGTCAATGACCGTGACAAGGCTAGCCGGTTGAAGGGTGTCAATTTGACCATTTTGGTGTAGTGCAAGCAATAGCCTCTAATTTAGAGGTAAATCATCTCTTGGATAGTTTGATCTTTAGCTACTTTATGAAGTCACAAAAAATAACATTTAAAAGAGGATAAAAAATAATAAAATATGATCACCACAGTAGAATTCACAATAGGTGGAAAAAAACTTGTCATAAAAAGAACATGTTTCGTCACAAAGGAGTTTTGGTGAAGATTTTTTTATCACTCGTTCATCACAGAGCCGCGTCGCTATATGTTTTAGTGAGAAAATATCAGATTTGTTACCAATTGTATTTCATTTCGCAACAAAATTCATTTTGTCATGCAAAACTTGTCCTTTTGTGACAAAATTCTTGGCAACAAAAGCAGGAAAAAAAAATCATCGCTAAGCACATATATTTCGTCACTAAGGGCGTGATTGCAACCCAAATGTACATTGTCACATGATGAAATGTTATGTTATTTGTTAACAAACAAACATTGTCACCAAAAGTAAGTGTATTTGGTGGTTAAATATAATTGTCATATTGTCACCAAATAATAAATTCTTAAAAAAAAATTGTCACGAAAAAATGATATTTTTATTTCATCTCACTCTTACATATAAATCATTATTTATTTTATGTAACAAAAATATCATTTGGTATACATCATGTAGTTAATGAAATATCATTTCATCAAATTAACTCAATAAACTAGACACTTAAATTAAAGTGCAAAGAATCGATATAGTTAATAAAGATCATCCATACAAGTATATTAAAACCATTAGTCAATTATGAAAATTGTCTACATCAGTTGTTATAAAATATTAATAAAATCCAAAAGATCTCCGTAAATAACTTCACCCCCGTTAAGATCACAACTTGCCAATATGTCAAAAACAAATTCCAAATCTTAAACCCATTAGTCAATTACAGAAAGAGTCTACATCACTTGTTATAAAATATTCATAAAATCCAAACGATCACTATAGATAACTTCTCCCGCCATCAAGATCACAATTTGTCAATATGTCCAAAAAACAATTCCCAATCAAGTTGCCTCACTGATAATGTCAATTTGCAATTCAAAAAGTATAAAATGATTAGTCATGTCGAATCAAAGGCCTGATCCAAGCACACAGGTGTTACACGCCATAGAAACTACCAAATTAATTTTTATAATTCAGCTATTAAACTTTTCACTGTTTTATAAAATTTCGACAGAATTTCCTTTATTTATAGATGAATACTAAACTATTAAATCATACAAAATATGTCCAACAACCGAACAACAATCCACCCATTATACTCCTTCCACCGATTACAATAGAACATCGAGATAAAAGCCTCAAAACATCTACCAACACCAAAGCACAACCATGTATCATTTTTTTGACAAAATTTGTACACAATAATATACCTAATAATCTAACAAAGTATGTTAAAAATAGTGTAGTATACCATCTTTGACATGGTTTCTAAGATAGGCTGAACTCTATCTCACATTTGGCATAAGCCACCTCCATCTCAATTACACAAAAGGTTTGTTTTTGTTCAAAGATCGGGTGGATCCATATGATATTTGGGTCCAATAGGGCATTTCTACTAGGATGGGTTGAGACATGAGGTTTTTTGTGCAATTGATTTTAAAAAAATGTTGCTTTTAGGACTCTCTCCCTCTCCCTATCATAGGTACATATATCTAAACTATTTGTATTTTTTGAGAAAAATATATGTATTATAAGACAAATTAGGTGTTTTGGGGGAAATTAATATTTTCTTTTATGGATTTCCCTATAAGATGTAAAAATTAAGATCATATGATTTTTTCACTCAAAATGTCATCTCATTTTTTTTTTTGTAAAATCTATGGATTATGGATTCACTTTTCTTGAAGATTCTTCTCCGAAAATTAATAAAAATGGATTAATGTATAAATTACTGAATTTATTTATATTATTGTATAAAAAATTGGATTTTGTTATTTATTTCATTAATTTCTATGAAAATGTGATGAAAATTTCACATTTTATGTGAATATTTAGATAAAATAATGGAAGAGGAAGAGCATAAAGAGAGAGTGGAGTGTTAACACTCACACATGCAAACACGTGTGTGTGTGTGTGTGTGTGTGTGTGTGTGTATACACACACACACATATTGAGAGAGAGAGAGAGAGAGAGAGAGAGAGAGGCCCTCATGCACACCTAAGTTTGCACACTGATTTTTTAAAATAGTAAAAAATAATTTTGAGCTGAATTTTTTTATAAGGTATTTAAACATTTCAAGTTGCCTATATAAAAAAAAAACCCAAAATAAGGTCTTTTGCTATTTTTTAAAAGTTGGTCTAACTTTTGCACTTTTTAAAGCACTCTAAAAGCTGTGAAAGTTTGACCGATTTTTTAAAAATAGAAAAAAATTTATTTTGAGCTAATTTTTTTACGTGGATCCATTGAAATGTTTAAATGGCATATAGAAATTTTAACTCATTTTTTTTTTAATATTTTAAAAAAATAGGTAAAAAATCAGTGTGCAACTTAATATGCAAGTTTGGTGTGCATGAGAGTCTCTCTCTCTCCTATATATATATGGAAAATGCTTTGTTTCCCAAATAACTCCCCCACAAATAGCATTAAGTGTTATACCTTGTGGTATGAGTCCCGTCAGGACACAACTATTGAGAAAATTTTGGGAGATTTATTTGGTACCCATAGCATCACTTATATATATATATATATATATATATATAGAGAGAGAGAGAGAGAGAGAGAGAGAGAGAGAGAGAGAGAGAGGATCACAAGTGGACCAAAAGAATGGACTTTTTAATGGACTTAACAAAAAAACACTAATATCCCATTAATTTTAATTCCTTGGTGTAATGGGTCCGCGCCAGCGGCACCCAATACCTTTCCGGCCAGACCCCCGACCTTCACCCCCGACCTTCGACTCAAATCCGGCAGCAACCGACATGCCTCCCTCACCGGAGGTACCCGAATTCCATAACCCAACTGCTTCACCATTATTCCACATGCCTTACCCACAAACACCAACCCGAGCTACCCGATTTGAACTCATGGCAGCCACATAACTCTGCCATAAAAATCCATGGCAGCCACCAAACTCCCGCCATAAAAACCTTCATTCCAGTCAGACCACCTTCAACTCCATTTTTGGTTTAAACCCAATTCAAGTCCAACCCACACCTGCTTTGGATCAACTCTAACAAAAAGACGGACTGCCCTGACCAAGCCCCGACCCACCTGCTCCGGCTCAACCATCACCTGCCACCACATGCCAACTCCGGCCAAACCCATCGTCCCTCCTTGCTCCGGCCAACACCCACAGCCATTCCACCTTGGCTAAGTTTCAGCGTTTAATCAAATTCGATTTTTGAGGTTTTATTTTTAGTTTGGTTTTGAATAAGGGACGGAGGTGGTGGAGGGGAGGTTGTTGGGTCTTTAATTTGTAGGTTTGCAATTGGGGGGGGGGGGTGAAGGTCGGGGTCTGGCCAAAAAAGGTATCGGGTTGGGCTCGGTTATTGGGTGCCGCTGGCGCGGATCCATTACACCAAGGAATTAAAATTAATGGGATATTAGTATTTTTTTGTTAAGTCAATTCTTTTGGTCCACTTGTGATCCTCTCTCTCTATATATATATATGAGAGAGAGAGAAAGAGAGAGAAATCGTACTAAAAAATTGTGCAGTGCATGGCGAAATTCAATGAAAATGTTTGTTTTTACTAATTTCAAAATAGGAATTCGCAATAGAAAATTTACACTTTGAAATATTGCACTATAATTTCACAATAAGAAATTTCAGTATCGCCAAAGTCATATGTATGTCGTCGGGCATTCGAGAGAGTCACAAGTGTCGTTGAAGCTCCGAAGATATTGTGTCGGAAATGCAATGCTGATGGTTTGTTATAGACTCATCGGATATATGTAAAGAGTTAAGGTGGAAAAAAAACAATTGATAGGTTTATTATGATGATTGGTATTTTAGCCTAATTAAAAATAGTAAGAGATTTTATTAAACATATTTTATTCATAGATTTCATGTCCCAAAAGTTTGACACGAGAAAGCCATAATGGAGTCTAAAAAATATGTATAACATTTGATCCCCGGAAAGGTGGGGAAAATATAACCTTGCACCATTCGGTAGTGTGGCTAGATATAAAACCTCAAAAAGTTTGACCATTCCCTTACCCTTATAGGGTAGGTTTTTTTTTTTCCCCTTCTTAATGAGATAAAAATTGCGTTTGGTAATTGTGGAACATTTTTCGTACTCAAAAAAATAATTTTGTACCCAATAGTGTTTTTTCAGACTTGTTATGAAATTAATGAACTGAATCATATGCAGCACAACTGAATCACTGATACTTACTCAGGGACTGAGCATCTGATGAAGTGGAGGAAAAAGTAACTGACATATAGTTGCAGTTGTTTTTTCAATATTACACATACATGATTAATAAATTTGTGGTTTATATCGATACAAGGTAAGGTCTATTTATAAAAGTTGTATGATAGAAGTGTAAAATAAAATAAAAAATCAATGGGGATATTTATTTCCATGTATATATGTAATGGGGGTTGGGTATATGATTTCTCTTTTCCAAAGTTTATATGTTTTGAAAGATTATATCGAGAATTGTGAAGTTACAGTAGAGGCGAGAGTTCAGCAAATCAAATCATTTATTAAAAAATAAAGAGTTGTAACTAAATTATATAAATTAAATGTTTCAAAAAAGATCCAATCTCAAAAATTATATTTTATTTTATGACATAACCTCAGGTCATTCATAAAAAATAAATTCTTAGTATACAATGTGTCTATTTCACATGGAGAATTTTTTTTCTAAGTATCTTGACACGTACTCTAAAATTATTTTTAGAAACAACCACAAAGGCCTTAATGAGTCTTTCTATTTATACAAATTTTGTATGATAAAAATGAAAAAAAATACAAAAACATTCCCCGGTGGATATTTCTGTCCATATAGTTGTAGACTTGAGGGATTGAATGCATAAAAATTTCAAATGAGAATTTGTAAGGTAATTTTTTCAATGACAACTTTTGTATGACTTGAACAAATATTATATGTCATGTACTTTAACTAGAGATAATTTACTTAAATGCATAGAATAAAAATAATATTAGAAATATAAAAAAAAAATTAAAACTTTTCTACCAATACAGAATAAATCAAGTTAGATAAGAGTTTCTAAAAAATCGAAAAATACCTGGAGACACGTTAAAAATAATAAAAGTAATAAAACTTTGGAAAACAACTAGATTGGAGGTGGTTTGGGGTCTCTAACTGTCCCACGTTTCCCCTAGCTTGTCAATTGAGAGAGATTGAGAAGACCGGTCAATGTAAAGAGAATTGCATGGGAAAGGATTATAGTAAAATTTGGGTGTCCTATATCTCTCCTCATGTTTATATATAAACCTGAACCAGCTCTTAGATTGTCTCAGACCCACTTTTTCTCTCTTCCATCACTTTCTTCAATCCTTCCTTTTCCAATTCCAAATCACTCAAAATGGCAGCCTTTTCATACCAAAACCAACCTTTTCTTTTGGACTCTGCTTTCTTGCAAAGCTTTCCCAGCAAGATATCTGGCTTTTCCGCGGAACCAAACGCCAACACCCCCTGTTTTTCTCAATTTTACCAGCCTCATCTTCCTCTTCAGGATACATCCCTGGACACTAGTGCTCATGACAGTAGCTGCCTTGAAAATAGCACCGCAAAACTCTCTCCTACTAATAATGAGACATCTGTAACAAACAAACACACCACAGATTCTTCTTCAGTGGTTCTTGATAAACTTGAAAGTGGTGATCAAGTTACTCAAAACTTGATTCCCATGGACAACAAGAGGAAGTACAAAGATGGCTCTTCCTTACATTCTGCTCAATCTAAGGTAATTAATAAAACAAACATATTTTGAGTTTAAAACATATGTTTACTGCCAGAATTGAAACTCCACTGCTTGATATTCAATGGGATGCTGCAAAGTCCAAAAAAAATTGTTAAAACTTTCACTTTGAACAAAAATTTCTCCGAGGGTAAATATATTGTTCATATACATATATGATTTTGAAGTGATCATATCAAAGTTGAAAGCTAACTGTATTAAGAAAATAAATTGGACTTTTCTTGAGTTTTCACATTTTAATTTTTGATTGTATATTGTTGATTGACCTTTTCTTCTATTGCTGTTGATGGCTCAATTTTTTAGGATACAAGAGAAGTGAAAAGCAGGAAACAAAAGAAGAGCAACGGAGGCATAAAAAATGTTACAGAGGATAAACCTAAAGTTTATAAGAAAGATCAAAAGAGAGTCTGTGAAGAAGATCCAAGTAGCTACATTCATGTTAGAGCAAGAAGGGGCCAAGCAACAGACAGTCACAGCCTTGCAGAGAGGGTACTTTCTTTCATCATTAAACCCATTGTCTCCTTACATTAATGACAATAATTATTCCAATTATAACCATACAACCTTTGCAATTTTCGTATCATACCTACTCAAGATGATTATTTGTACTTATCTTCTTACCTCTAAATGGGCTTTCAGGTAAGGAGAGAAAAAATAAGTGAGAGGATGAAACTGCTGCAATCTCTTGTTCCTGGGTGTGACAAGGTGAAGTGTTTCAGCACTTTGTCTATATTTTGTCTCTCTTTTTAGACTAATTATGTTTTCCCACTCCTTTAATTTGGGAGAAGTTTTACTTTTGTTTTCTGACAGCTTCATGTGGGTGTATTGAAACACAGGTAACTGGCAAGGCCCTTATGTTGGATGAAATAATTAATTATGTCCAGTCCCTACAAAATCAAGTTGAGGTAATTAGTTTTTCACTGTTTTCATGGATTTACTTTTATGGCTTTAATTAGTTAGAAGTAGTTGAATTGTTCACTAATCATGTTTTTCCCTTGTCTTTCAGTTCCTTTCCATGAAGCTTGCTTCAGTAAATCCAATGCTCTATGACTTTGGCATGGACTTAGATGCACTCATGGTTAGACCTGAGGTATAAATGAAACAGTCGAAACAAATTTTCAAGATAATATACTTTTTTATTTATCCATGAACTACTATTTTTTTTCATTTTTGAATAATTATTTATCAATCAAAATGGGCTTTAAAACTGTATAAACAACAACTTACTTATTTGTTTATAGATAATAATCAGTGGATATTTATATATATCTCTCTCATGAATATTCAGAGGATGAGTAACTTGGGATCACCACAGTTAAATGCGCAAAAATGCAGCCTTAGTCAGCTCACAGCCTTTTCTGATACAATCAATAGCTTCACCACAGCTAATAACTATCCTCTCATGGAGAGTTCACTTCTATTTCAACAAGGGCAGATGCCAAATATTCTCTCTCAGGTGTGTGTAATATTTATGAAGACCACTAAAAAATCCAAGAATAATTCCAAAAACTTAAGTTAAATAAAGTAATTGAAACCAGTATTTCTAAATTTGACAGATCCATCATTTTCAGATTAATGGACAGGTCTTATGGGACAAGGATGGCCAAAGACAAAAACTCATTAATCAATGTGGGTTCACCAACTTGGGCTCTTTCCATTAACACAACATGCCAACAGCTGCCCTTCAAACATCTGGTGAGCCCTCAAATCACTCCCTCAACTAATATATTGGTAACGAAATCTAAAAAATTATAATTGGGGTTTTCTAATTAAATCTATGCAAGGGGCACGCGTTACATTTGCGACATACAATTAAAAGAATCCAAATACTCACAATATCATTGGCCTTACTATTTGTCATTTGATGATCAAAGCATGTATTATCAATTTCCTAATAATAATATATTGATGATGCCCATAACCGAAGTCTAGGATAACCATAGCAAGACTAGTATGAATTATTTAAAGTGACATAAGATATTTATGTGGTTGGATCAATGATTGGAAATGTGTATATTGATCAGAACTAAACATGCCAATAATAGTGCTCAAATATGGCCGCACCAGCATAGTCCAAATTTGTTGACACTCACTAATGATGCTAAACAATTTTAATTTCCACTGTATACAATTTTAATGATGCTAAACTCGTAATTTTATGACTAAGAACATAGAAATTTAATTTTGAAAAACAATAATGTAACAATAGACTGATTACATATTTAATTGTTATTTTTTGTACTGACTATTTTGTTTGTCTGTTTAATTTTCCCCAGTTTGTACGGAGATCTCAGTGCAGCATGTAACATAAGAGAGTGAGAAAAGATGGCATTAATACTAAAGCTTCATAGTTTCTTCGTATCAATTCCTTTGGAGGGTGGCTTATTCATCATTCAAAGATGTATCAGTAAAGGGCAGAATCAATGGATAGAGAACACAGAGGAGGCACAAAAGGACACATGCTACAGCCAACCAATTAAGGCCAGATCTTTTTGTAGATCCCTTGTTCTTGTCCACATTGACTTCAAAGTCTAGAGCATAAATTCCTAGAGCTAGTTTGTGAGGATTAAACCTAGATATATAGCCAATAATAATGTAAAAATCGTAACCCATTATCATAAGTATTCTGATTCTTGTGATTGTTACCATTATATTGTTACCACAGTTAATTTAATTCTACGGTTCGTATATGTTTTCTGTTTTAGAAGAGGGGGTCCATGTTTTTGTTGAAACTACTTTTTGCATATCTTAGTACTTTGTTGAGTTTTATATCTATTTAGGATTAATTACACTTAAGTCGCCTGAATTATAATCCCAACATTTCACCCTTAACTCTCTCTCTCTCTCTCTCTCCTACCCATAAATGCTTCCACCCCAACCCCAACCCACCTGCTCGCCCCCCCCCCCCCCCCCCCCCCTTCCTCCACCTACCCATCCATCAACTATTTTTCGTTTCTAGATCTGATTTCCTTATGGTTTCTTTGGAAGATTCTGTAGAGGTTTGTAAAAATATGGGTAGTAATTTTTTTGTATTTTTAGATTTGTGTGGATTAATTTTTTTGTATTTTATATTTTTATTTGGGGTTGGAGGTTTTAAATATGGATTTTCGAAGCTATGAGGTTTCCACATGGAGGTTTGAAAGTATATTTTTATATTTTAATTAAAAATATATTTTTACTTAGAATTTTTTCAATTTTTTTGTGGTTAATTTTTTGTTCCTGTTGGAAATTTTTTTTGCCGCGGAAATATTTATGCATTTTCAATTTTATTTTTTATTTTTTATCCTTTTCTTTTATTCATTTAAAATTTGTTATTTCTCAAGTTTTTTGGGCTGGAATTTTTTGGTGTTGGAAATATGCATTTTTTTTGCTGTTGAAAATTTATAATATTTGTATTTAATGGAAATAATTTATTTTTGCTAAAAATATTTTTTTATTTGTTGGCATCATTTTTATTTCCTGGAATCATTTTTATATGCTAGAAATGTTTTTTATAGTGCTGAAAATAAATGTTTTATTTCTGGAAATCATTTTTTTTATTTTGGAAATCATTTTTTTCTTTTTTGGAATCATTTTTATATGCTTGAAATTCTTTTATATTGCTAAAAATCAATTTTTATATGCTGAAAATAATTTATTATTACTGGAAATTATTTTTTTTTGCTGAAAATCATTTTTATATGCTGAAAATAATTTTACATAGCTGAAAATATATTTTATTTCTCTAAATAATTTTATTTGCGTGAGATGATTTAGAATTGCAGGAAATCATTTTATATTTATTTATGAACTTCTATATTTTTATTTTTTTTGTATTTTAATATATTTTCCAATAAATATTAGTATTTTAAATATCTTTTTTTGAATTATTTTTTTAGAATTTTGCATGCTAGAAATCATATTTTATATGATGAATATAATTTATACTGATTAAAATCATTTTTTATTGATGGAAATAATATCTTTTTGTGGGCAATAATTTTCTGTAATTATTTTTTCGAATTTTATAGATTATAAATATTTTTCGGTATTTTTCAGAATTTTTTAAATATGTATTTGAATTTTTAGAAATTTGTTCCAAGGTTTTTGATATTTTTCAAATATTTTTTTGGTATTTTCTTAATTTTCAAATGTTTTTGTTGTTATTTAAAGATTTCTTTTAGAAACAATTAGATTTGGTTAAAAAAATTCCCCTATTTAAAATCATGTGGCATGCCCATGACTAACGGAGTTAGATGGCATAGGGGGTTAATTTGCCAAAAATTAACAGAGTTGGATGGCATAGGGGGTTAATTGTATTTGTTTTCAAAGTTAGGGGGTGAATTGGAAAACGTTAAAGTTTTTGAGGTGAAGTGTTCGGAGGATATAGCTCAGGGGGGCTATGTGTAATTAAGTCATCTATTTAAGTACGCACAATGTTTATGTTGACTAATGGTAAATTTATGGAGAACTTCATATAATTTTCTTCTGACAAATTGAAATGACGATCAAATGCTAAAAACACGAGGAAAAAAACGCTACAAAAAAATAGCCTTTACAACAATTTTTTTTGCAAGAAAGTAAATTTTAATGATAAAAGTATACTATTAAGAAGAAAAATTAAAAATAGTCTTTAAAAGAAAGATAATCAGTATAAGGATTATTATCTCAAATTTTTCGTTCAATACGCACAAAGTGTATTTGTACAATAAGTCAAAACTATATAGTTTCATGTTAACAGATAGACTTATTAGAATATTATGCTACAATGCTACCGATGGTGTGTCCATCTCAATGTAATATTTTGCAACCAATCATTTCATTGTAAAAAGTTGCTTTTAGAGAGAAATTATTACAATCCTTGTTAAAAAAAAGGGGTGGCAAATTTTTCCGCTACATTTTGATTTTCTGAAATACCTATTTCAAGGGGAAAAAATAAATCATTCCAAACGATTATATTTTTTTGTATCTAAACTATGTCGTTTAAATTTTAAAAAAATCCACATTTTTACAAACGGGATGTTAAGTATTTAATCCCATTTGTAAAAAATTATTTGTGGTCACTCGCATGTTTTTATTATTTGAGTTGTTGGTCATATTATACCAAATATGGGATAAGTGTCATTCTTTTCACAAAAAAAAAGAGGGGCAGTTACAGAAAAGTTATGGAAGGTTTTGGGTGATTATGTGACTTGTTACAATTAAAAAAAAAAATAGGAGTGGAGCCTAACCAATCTTTGAAGATAGGACTAAAGCAAAAAAAAAAAAAAAAAACTATTTAGAAACACACAATAAGCCTACTTTTTATTCTATCTTCTCTACTCTTCACTTCACTTTCAGTTCCTCCCCCCCCTCTCTCTATCCTCTAAATGATTCTCCTCCCCTCCCCTCGATTCTCTCCCCCTACCCCCACCCCTACTCCCACCCCTCCCAACAGAGGTTATCCCTCTACCTGACGGCTCCTCCTCCACCCGAGAGAGCACCCTCCAACGTTCTCTTTCTTTCTTTCTCTCTCTCTCTCTCTCTCTCTCTCTCTCTCTCTCTCTATATATATATATATATATATATATATATATATATATATGTGTGTGTGTGTGTGTGTGTGTGTGTGTGTGACCAGATATAATTTTTCATTTATTTTCTCTCTTGAATTTTCTTTGTGGATTTGAACAAAAAATCAACGTACTCGATTTTTTCTTTATTGATCTCATTAGGTATAATTTTACATAGCACACTTGAGATTCCAGATACTATATTCAATTTGATTAATATATTGGTTATCTACAGGGCTTAGATGAAATTACTTTTTTAGAATTTATTTTTTTGTTTTTTCTGGCCCTCTATTCGGTTATGTATATTGTTTCAGTTTTGTTATTTTTTGTGTTAGATTTGTATACATATGTATATTATTTCAGTTTTGTAATTTTTTGTGATAGATTTGTAGAGAGTCTAGCAGTTGGTGCACACACGACGCATGTCCAACTTGTATTAAAAGTGAAATAAAAGTTCAATAAACATACATTAGACGAAAGTTCAAATGGTAAGAATTTCAATTTTAGTTAGAATTTTAGTAAAGATCAATAAACCCCTTTTAGTTTCTCTTTTTCTCGATAGATCTATTTTACATGTATAAATGGTATTCGTTTGCGCTACTGATTTCATTAGATGAAATTTCATTACTGATTTTGATTAATGATTTCCCCCCTTTTAGTTCGTTGTCATGAATTTGTGAATTTCTTTAGTTTTCTTTAGTTTATTTGATATGAAATATGTGTTAATGTTAATGTTTATTATTTTTTATTCAAGTTATTGAATTTCAAATCTTCATTTGAGGTTCAATAAGAGGTATCATTCTCACTCCCTTAATAGATTTTGGATATTCTTTAAAGTATTTTAGCTTTGTTATTTTTAACCTGAATATGGTTTTAAAAATATGAAAATAAGGTTTGGTTAGAGGTATCATTCTCACTCTATTGTTAGTTTTACACTTTCATATTATATATGTTGGCATGCTTTCCCTTAAAAACTTGGTTTTAAGTGCTATCAAAGTTGATGAAGTGGTACTCATCCATAAGTGATGGATAAATTATTTGAGTATATAGGTAATTCTAAAATGTTTAAAAGCAATGACATTGATAATTAATGAATTACAAGGTGTAATATATAGAAGATTTATTTGATCAAAATCACGTGTTCTCTGCTATTTAATTTTAACTTTAATAAAAGTACGTCTTTCACTATAAATGGTACAAATGGTATTATAATAGTGAATTACTAACTATTTTATTTATTATTAAATACCTATATCAATGTGTTGGTATGATATAACCTGAAGGTAAAGATTGATAAGAGTTGTATAAATCTTCCTAATGGGTTGTCAGAGCAATATAAAACTGGCGTTGAGTCATTCATTGAGATCCTAAGAAAGCACCTAAATGAAAATAACAAGTCACGATATCTATGTAGAGACTTTCAAAATGCGTATTTCCATGATTTGGTGACGATTAGAAGTTATTTGTTGAGTCGTGGAATGTCTTATAGTTATACTTGTTGGATAAATCACAGAGATAAGGTGAATACTAGGCACCATTTTCCAAATACACAAGTGACAGAAAATGTAGAAGTTGAGGAGGATGATGGCATGTTCGGGATGTTAAATGATATGTTCGGCCCAAATGGTTCCCCCGAATATAGTGAAAGTGGTGTCGGTATATTCAATAAATTACTTTGTGAGCTCTGACAAGAATTGTATTTGGGTTGTAACATATTCTCTTCATTTTAGTTCCTTATAAAGTTGATGTATGTTAAGGTTCTTAATCGTTGGAGCAACAAATCCTTTGATATGTTACTCCAACTGTTGAAGGATGCCTTTCTAGATGGGTCAAAGATCTCATCCTCACATTATGAAGCAAAGCAAAGGTTGAAAAATTTAGGACTAAGTTATGAATTCACAGGTGTAAATATGATTGTGTATTTTTTGGAAAGAGAACCAAAATTTTGATACGTGTACAGTATGTGATTATCCTAGGTATAAGTATGATGATAAGAAAAGGAAGAATGTTCTTCATAAAATATTTCATTACTTCCTATTGAAAGCAAGGTCGCGACAATTTTATGTGTCAAGGCATACACATACTGATATGAGGTGGCATAAGGAAAAGCATGTCGATACTGAGGATGTTTTCAGACTTCTCACCAATGTTGAGTCATGGAAAGACTTCCATAAGAAATACCCTTAGTTCGCACAAGGCTGCCATAATGTAAGTCTAGGCCTTTCATCTAATGACATTAATCCGTTTGGAAATATGAGTAACTCATATAGCATCTGGGAGGGAATATTTGTGCTTGATAATTTAACACCATGGCTATGTATGAAGGAACCACTTTCCATGATTCATTTATTAATTCCTGGTGCACAAGCACCCAATAAGGACATGGATGTATTCTTACAACCCTTGATAGATGAGTTAAAAGAGTCCGGGTATGTTGGTGTCGAGACTTGGAACAATTATGGTAAAGAATATTTTCGTTTACATGAAAGTATGTTGTAGACTATTAATGACTTTTAAGGATACAATAATTTATCTGGATGGAGCACGAAAGGACATAATGCATGTATGCAATTAAGACACCTCTCCTTAATGACTGAGGAGTAAAATATGTTATATGGGTTATCGTCGGTATTTTCCTTCCAACCATTCTCGATGGAAGAGTAGAGTACATAATGGGAAAAAAGAGAGAGACCAACACCAAGGAATTTAGCTAGAGATGACATTTTAGAGTAATTAGATCTAGTAAAAATACTGAAACCTGGTAAGCACTGTAAGGACATAAATTTCCAATTGAGGCCCTGTATTGTTTTGACTTAATTCCGTGAACAAAACTGTGTTTGTAATATGTCATAGGCAGATTTCTATTTTGTCACGATCTCACTCGATCTATGACGTATTGAAAAAATTGAAGACGTTGCGGTAAAGCTTCAAAGAATTAATCATGTCGATGTTTAATTGGTGCAAGTTTAATCGTCTTCAAAGATAATTTCATTCCGAGATCACTCAGGTATGAATGCGTATAATTAATGGTGCTCGGAATTATTTTATAAAAGATAAGGATGTAATTTTTATAAAGAAAAATGTTTTTAAATGTTTTAAAAGTGTTTTAAAGGTTTAAACAACGTTTTATGATGATAAGCTCTTAAAAGAATTTAACATTTTTGGATCTCTCATTGGAAGAGACGTTTTAAACAAAAAGTCAAACTTTCGCGCTGTCGTTCAAACGACATCCAATCTCGTTCGAACGAGATAGGGATGTCGCTCGAACGAGTTCCTGAAGTCGTTCGAACAACACGTGTGGGCACTATGTGTGGGCACTATTGAAGAATGGTTAAAGATCAGAAGGAGCGTCAAGACCCGTGGGTATCGAGTCTTAGTGTAAGGCTAATCTGCCTTTGTAAAATAATTGTTCATAGTGATTGTTTGGCTTGGGCCGTCCGAGGTTGTTTTCCCGTTTTGGGTTTTTTTTCTCGTACATCCGGTGTTGTGAGTATTCTTTACTTTACTTTACTTTCTTTAATCACTAGATTCATGTTTAGGATTAATCAAGATAAAACTGGTTTAAAGTTAGAATTGAGTTTTTCACAACTTGGTTTGGTGCATAATTAAAAGTTGGATTTTTTTCGGAGAAAAATTAGTTTTGTTTGAAACACACATATTGGGCACTCTTCAAATTGGTATCAGAGCTAGAAAACATTTTTATTTATTTTTTTATCTCGTGTGTTTTCAAAGATGAATTCTGGATATAATGAATTTTCTCGAACTCCTGTTTTTGATGGCACTAATTACACTTATTGGAAGATGAGAATAAGATGTGATTTAAAATCTATTGATGAGAGTGTTTGGATTGCAGTTGAGAAAGGTTGGACAGCCCCTGTCACTATTGTAGGTGAGGTCACTAGTTTAAAGCCTGTTGAGTCATGGACCGAAACTGAACAAAGACTTTCACAATATAATTCTAAGGGTCTGCACATTATTTCTTCACATGTCACACAGGAAGAATATAATAGAATTATGACTTGTGAAACATCAAAAGAGGCTTGGGATATTTTGGCACTCACTCACGAGGGCACTAGCACGGTTAGGGAGTCAAAACTTCAAAATCTCACTACACAGTTTGAGACCATTAGGATGTTAGAGAGTGAGACCTTTGATGAGTTTTATGCTAGGTTGTCCAATATTGTCAACTCGTCATTTAACCTAGGTGAGAAAATTCCCGACAACCGTGTTATTAAGAAAATCCTTAGGTCGTTGCCTAGTAGGTTTGATGCGAAAGTGACCATATTAAACTCCTTGGGTAGGTTAGAGTCAACGAAAATAGAAGAGATTGTAGGTGACTTACAAACCTATGAAATCGACATGATTACCTCCAAGCAAGGGCCTAAGAAAGAAAAGAGTATTGCTTTGAAAACCCGAAAGGAGGAAATTAAAGTTTCGGATTCCGATTTCGATTCCGATTTTGAGGATGTTGCTTTGTTGGCAAAGAAATTTAAAAAATTTATTAAGTTTCAAAATCAATCGAAAGATGCCAAGAAATTTGAAAAATTCAAGAACAACAAAGTAGATCCCACCTCTAATGATAAGTTTGAGAAGCCTAAGAGATATGAGTCGGATAAGTGTTTTGGGTGTGAGGGGTACGGTCACAAAGTTAAGGAGTGTCCCACTAGACTTAAGAAAGAGGGCAAGCAACCCCTTGTCTATAATGCCACCTTAAGTGATAGTGAACCGGAAGAGGGTGAGAGTTCCCCCATTGAGCATAACTTTGTTGCTTTTATGGCATGTCATGTGAGCGACGACGATACAACTCATGCGAATGACACTTTCGAGGAGGTTTTGAGTGAATCCCATATTAGTGAGGGTGAAGAGAGTGACGAGGAGGAGGTTGATGTGAAAGAATTACAAAATGCGTTTAATGAGTTGTATGCCAAAACGGTGAAGGTGAAAAAGGCTATGAGAGAGCAGCTACAACGAAAATATTGCAACTTCTCAAATAAAAACCAATTTTAATTAATCCTAAATTTTAGTTAAACCTTAAGACATGCATCTAGATGATTTATCAAATAAAATATAGCATGCAGGATAAAATAAATAAATTTAAGGAAAAATCCCCCACAGGGGCAAAACCATTTATTTTCACTACAATTTGTAAGAAAACGGCTTCCAATCGGATTACAATGAAAATACAAATTGACTAAGAATTACCCTCGGGTATCGGATTCTGTAGTCGCGGCTGGAACTATCCCTTTCCAGTAGGGCTGCAATGGAGAAGATAAACGACTTCTCCACAAGGGTTGAACAAACCAAAGTTGTGTTCTTGGGTTGCAAAAGGATTCACAAATATTTGGCAAGGATGTGTGAATCAAAACATGAGTCTTGGGACTCAAAAATATGAAGACTAGATGTATTTGGACTCTCAAAAACGTCTTCTAAAGTCTTGCAAAACAGCTCCCCCGAAGTTGGCTTTTATAAGGAAACCAAAAAAGTTTTAAAACTTGGGGACTCTTGCAGCGTCAGGTACCCCGAACCGATTCTGGGGGTACCCCGAACCGGTTCCCCATGCGGTTTGGGTACCATTCTAGTATGGGGTAAAAAAAACACCATTCTTCAAGGAATTTTCTCCAACTTCAAAAGGTCATAACTCCTTCACCGTAGCTCGGATTGAGGTCCCATTTATTCCAGTATCTTCGTTACGGCGAGCTCTTCAACTTTCCAGTTGACCAGACCTCCGGACTATTGATGTGAAATTACGAAAATGCCCTTGAACTCTCCTATCGTGCCTTTTTTCACTGTTTTGACTTCCCTTGCGTACCACTTGCATTAACTCCCTAAAATCTTGGAACGTGAAGTCGTTGAGGCAGATGTGGGACACATTAATGGAGATGTTGAATGATTGATTCCCGGAATTTAGATAGAGGCCGTCATGTGAGATCGTGAGGTGACGTGCCAAATGTAGCGGCGTACGACATACACAAATGTAACATGTTGGACATGAGAAAAATGTACTTACAAATCTCCCCCTATGTCTATGCCGGTACATACATAAAAAATCCGAATTATCAAATAACAAAATTGCCTATACAAATCTATCCTTCCATGAACCCAAAACTGGAAAGATATAAATGAATAAGTCTTCATCGTTTGTTCTTCAAATCTTCAAGAATCTCAAATCTTTTCTCATCAGGGTGTGCAATTCAGAGATCATCAATGTAGTACCTACACACATGAGATAAAGAAAAATACCAAGTGATGTATCGAGTTTGAAATGAGATAAACATAGATACCAATATATGATAAGCATAAGTCAAATCTCAAAAACTCCCCCAAAATTCAAACTCCCCCAGAATAAGATAATTCTTTCTCTCCCATTTTATGATGTCCCCAAATAGACAAATGAGAAGAATGAATCAAATAAGCAAAATCGGGGTGTCACGGTATACAAAATAGTGCATCAAATAATATGGTAATCGTGATCTTGCAAGGAGATGCTCAAACAAATATTCTCAAACTATTTTTGAATTTTTCAAATTTTTCATACAAAAATAAGATACCAATATGAAACAAAAATCACACCATGGATTTAGACTCAAACAACCAAGTCATGGAAATGGAATGAATGGGTGTGAACACATTCGATAGGTAAATCAACTCAATCAATCATATGTGCACGATGCATACGTGTACTCCTAACGAATGAACATCAAAGGTATCCTTAAGTGTAAACGTTTGTTGAATTTAGATGACATCGTTTTATGCAAATCAACAAATCAAAGTCAAATGATTTTCACACCAA
Organism: Sambucus nigra; assembly: GCA_949130495.1. NCBI lineage: Eukaryota > Viridiplantae > Streptophyta > Magnoliopsida > Dipsacales > Adoxaceae > Sambucus > Sambucus nigra. Next base: position 503,571,267 of record OX422212.1, read on the forward strand.
TAACGTCCAAAACTATATAGCGCATTTTCAAAAATTTCAAGGACGTGCAAACCCGTTTTAATTCTCCAACCAAACTCCCTCATATATATATTCTTTTAGAGGTAATCTAAATTCTCAAACATTGGAGAATTGGTGCAAAAACCTATATGGCCCCTTTTTGGCATGAATATCTTTTTATTGCCTTTCAATTTTTTCGGGCACTTTTAACCTCTTTGGACCTCGGATAATAAAATTCCTCAATTTTTAGGTCCTTTTTAACGGTGGCTTTTGCGCAAAGGATAGATAATTACCTTTCGCAGCCCCTCCCCGTTATTCAAACAAAGCACACAAACTCACAACACGGTTTTTATATGCACAATTTCCTTATAAAAAATTATCACGCTTGGTTTGTTTTAAAGACAGGATTGAGATGAAAACATCCAACCAACATGTGATAAGACAAGCACAATAATCAAACAAATCCGTGCATGTATGCAATAAAGGAAACATGAGTCAAACATGTAGGAAGTAACACTTAATTACATCTTAATGACTCCAAACATTATAAAGCACAAGGATGAATTGACCTATTGTCTCAAAACACTATCAAATAGTCACATGAAAAAAATGAAATGATGTTGTGACTCGATCATCCAAAGTGTTCATCCATAAACGGTGCAAACAAAAAAACAAAAATCTTTTTGGATTTTTCAAAATTTTATCAAAATAAAATCTTTTTGTATTTTTTTTCAAAAAAATTCAAAAACAAGAATTTATAAAAAAAGTACAAGTCATCACACTAGTAAAAATATATCATGAAACCACAACTAGTGTATGACAAACATACAATCACAATCAACCAAAAGATTTCACATGGGGTGAATCACGTGCAAGCAAACGGGAATCGTGGACAAATAAACCATAAGCCTTTAAATCCGATTTTCTAACCCAAATTGATGTGTAACAAAGTGTGGGGGTTTTGGGAATCAAATTTTTTCTTTCATTAACCTTCCTAGGTCCATTTAAAAGCTTGTAACAAAATCGCCTAAGATGACCTTGCCTACCGCAATGCGTGCAAATGTAAATCGGGCGGTGTGTGTTACCTAAAGGTGGCCCTCTCCTCAAATTTATCGATTGCTCTTTCCGAATTTGCCTAGGTGGGTCTCTCCTAATGATCCTAGAAGGTTCTCTCACAATGTTCTTAAGGGGTGCTTTCCTAACAACTTTAGGTGCCTCTTTCTTAACAAACCTAGGAGGCTCTCTCACACGTGTGGGAATGGGTACAACAAATTTTTCAAGACCAATCCCACCCCTATCCGTTTTGATCTCGACTGTGCCTAAAATCTTATCAAGTTTTTCAGACCTAGACTCCAAATCAAATTTTACTTTACTTGAATCTTTCAATTTCACCTCAAGTTCACCTATCCTAGATTCAAGTACTCGTTTAGAATCCTCAAACTCTAAAAGCTCCTTTTTCATAGTCTCCATCAACCCTCTAAGACTATCTCTCTCACCCTCGACGTACTCAAGCTTCTCTTTCAAAATTTTCACATGAGCCCTAAGTTCTTCAACTAAAAAATCATTATTTTTTATGGCACACTCTTTCAACTGAGCTTTCGATTTCAAATTTTCTTTCTTTGTTTTCAAAGTTTCAGCATAAAGTTCATTGAAAGTAGTTTGCAAGTCATGCTCATCTACACTTTCCTCCTCACTTTCATCCACACTCCCATCACCTTCACTATCATCACTAATCACATGGATGGGAAACTCTCGCCTAGAAGCATAAAAAATTTCTTCTTTCGAATCACAATCACTAAGGGTAGAAATATGAGAAATCGGTTTATTCAATTTCTTCTTTAAATTTGTGGTACACTCATGTAACGTGTGACCAACACCCTCACAACACGGACACCTCTCAGATTTGTTTTTAACAGAAGATTTAAAACAAGAGTTCGTGTGAATTTTCCAATTAAATTTTTCAAAAATTTGACATCGAAGATCATCAAAACCATCAAAATCCATTTTTGCAAAATCAGGATCAAAACACAATAACTTAGTGCAACAGGCTCTGATACCAATTTGAAAACGTGAGCAGACAAATTGTATCAGAAAGTAAATCCTTGAAAAATCAGGATCACGCGATAAATTAGCGTAACCCGCTCTGATACCAATTTGAGAGAGTAGCAACAGCGGAAATATTGCGACTTCTCAAATAAAAACCAATTTTAATTAATCCCAAATTTTAGTTAAACCCTAAGACATGCATATAGATGATTTATCAAATAAAATATAGCATGCAGGATAAAACAAATAAATTTAAGGAAAAATCTCCCACAGGGACAAAACCATTTATTTTCACTATAATTTGTAAGAAAACGGCTTACAATCGGATTACAATGAAAATACAAGTTGACTAAGAATTACCCTCGGGTATCGGATTCTGTAGTCGCGGCTGGAACTATCCCTTTCCAGTAGGGCTGCAATGGAGAAGAGAAACGGCTTCTCCACAAGGGTTGAACAAACCAAAGTTGTGTTCTTGGGTTGCAAAAGGATTCACAAATATTTGTCAAGGATGTGTGAATCAAAACATGAGTCTTGGGACTCAAAAATATGAAGACTAGATGTATTTGGACTCTCAAAAACGTCTTCTAAAGTCTTGCAAAACAGCTCCCCCGAAGTTGGCTTTTATAGGGAAACCAAAAAAGTTTTAAAACTTGGGGACTCTTGCAGCGTCAGGTACCCCAAACCGGTTCGCCCCCCCCGAACCGGTTCCCCATGCGGTTTGGGGTACCATTCTGGTATGGGGTAAAAAAAACAGCATTCTTCAAGGAATTTTCTCCAACTTTAAAAGGTCATAACTCCTTCACCATAGCTCGGATTGAGGTGCCATTTCTTCCAGTATCTTCATTGCGGCGAGCTCTTCAACTTTGCAGTTGACCAGACCTCCGGACTATAGATGTGAAATTACGAAAATGCCCTTGAACTCTCCTATCGTGCCTTTTTTCACTGTTTTGACTTCCCTTGCGTACCACTTGCATTAAGTCTCTAAAATCTTGGAACGTGAAGTCGTTGAGGCAGATGTGGGACACATTAATGGATATGTTGAATACTTGATTCCCGGAATTCGGATAGAGGCCGTCATGTGAGATCGTGAGGTGACGTGCCAAATGTAGCGGCGTACGACATACACAAATGTAACATGTTGGACATGAGAAAAATGTCCTTACAGGCTAACTGAAAATTGCAATCTAAGTTGAATGAACGTGCCATAGAAAATAATGATAGTTTGATTGAGGATCTTAGGGCACGAGAGAAGAAGCTTAGGGAGAAATTAAAGTTTATGGATAAAGAGAGAGATAATCTCCGTGGTTTGATGGAGTCCTTAAAAAAGGAGATTTTAGTGTTTGAGGAGTCTAGGCATTTGCTCGAGTCTAGGATTCACGAGTTGGAGGAGAGATTGATAGACTCGTATAGAGTCAGGTTTGATTTGGAGGCTAGGTCGGAGAAGTTAGATAAGATCCTAGGCACCGTCCAAATTAGGGAAGATAGGGGAGGTATAGGTTTTGGTGAGAGAGTTGTTCCCATTCCCCCCGCACGTGTGAGAAACACTAAGATGCTTAGAAAAGGTCCACATAAAGGTAATCATTCCCACCACCGCTACACTTGCACGTTTTGTGGTACGAAAGGTCACCTTAGGCGTTATTGCTACGACCTTAAACAAGCTCCTAGGAAGTTTAGGAATAAAGTTGCCCCGGTTCCCAAAATCCCCATGCGTCGTATTACACCTACTTGGGTTAGGAGATCGGATTTAGTGGCTTTTGGAATTAAACTTCATGATTCTCGTTTGGGTGCACTTGATTCTTCCCATGCTAAATCTAAAGGATGATAGTGTTGCCATGTTTGTCATATGCTAGTTTGCTTCATGATATATTCATTGCTAGTAGTATGACATGTGTATCATTATGTATTATAGTTTTCATTTATTTGAGTCCTATTTGAAAAATACAAAAAGATTTTGTTTTTGAGAAAATTTTTGAAAATCCAAAAAGATTTTGCTTTTCTTTGAGTCAAATATGTTTGAAAAGCCAAAAATATTTCATTTTTTGTTTTTGAGTTTACATGTTTGATGTGGCATATTGGTGTGCTTGGATCCCCCCCCCCCCCCATCGTTTCATTATCCATGTGGCTAGGACATTTGGTCATTATTATCGATGGTTAGAATGATCTTAACCATTGTTTATATGGGGTTGTTTTGAAGTTGATATGCATTTTGATTCGACTTTGTATATATGCCAACATCGCACACATACACGAGTTTATATGAATGTTTGACTTCTCTTGCATATTTGAATTTAGTGAGGCGTTCTTATCTCAATCTTGTCATCCACGCGTAAGTAGACTTAAGGAGAAGTGTGCATGCAATAACCGTTTATCGCGAGGATTTAAAATTGGTAAAAATGATGAGTGATTCATGAGAAAGGACTGCGAGAGTTCAAAATTGACTCATCGTGAAAGCCACCATTTAAAAGAGCCCAAAAGAAAATGCAATATGCTAAGAAAAGGGCCAATAAGATTTTTTCTAAGTTGAGAATTCTAGAAACCTCAAAAGAACTTGAAAAAGTATATATATATATATATATATATATATATATATATATATATATATATATATATATATGAGAAGTTTGGTTGGAGAAAATTTAAACGGGCTTGCACATCTAATCCTAATGTTGAAACATTGAAATTTGACGATATGGTTTGTAGAATCGTCAAAATTCTGGATTTGTGTGCATGTAGTATGTTTAGTTGATTAAGCTCACTTTTTAATTGTCATATGGCTATGATAAAATTTGATGATTTATAGCTATCAATTAGAGCTTCTTGATCATTTCGATGTGTTGGAATTGTGACTCATTTGTTGTAGTTTCACACCCATTCATTCCATGTCCATGTTTGAACACATCGGTACTATGTTTGCATGTAACTCGCATTTTAAGTTTTTATGAGTTTTTGTGTTTTGTGTTAAAAGCCTATTGTTTTAGCACTGTTTTGACTCTGTCAGGCCCTTCCTGGAATATTTTTGTGGAAATTTTTTCACTGGGAAATACTTTATAATATTTCTGGGAAACTGGGAAATTTTGGCAGGTCGCTCAAAGTCATTCAAACGACAACTCATCTCGCGTGAACGAATTATGTACTTCGTTCGAGAGACTTCCTCATCTCGTTTGAGCGATGTCCCTAGCTCATTCGAACGACAGGCTGAAAAATGGCTTCTGATTGGTTTGCAGTCCACTGGTTTAATTTAAATATTTTTTTGGTTCTGCGGGAAGCATTTCTGGACTGTTTGGTTTATATGCAGGTTCTTTTAAGTTCCAAATTGGTATTTTTCATATGAGTCCGTTTATCACACCTGATTTGATTGGTATTCTCTTTGTGTGATTCCTTTGTTTACTAGCTAATGCTTTGTCATTGCTTGATCATAATTAGCTAGTTGTTTCATGATTATCTAGCGTTTTTCAATTCTCAAATTGGTATGAACTTGTTTAAAATTGGTTTCATATTCTCATGCTAGATATTTCATCTTGGTTTTTCTTTTCACCGGATTGTCTATTTGAGACAAAAAGGGGGAGAGATATATGTGATGTAGAGGGAGATTTGTTGAGCGCTACTATTGATATCTGAATTTACATATTGTTTGATTATATTTGTTTCAAATTGGTATCAAATAATTGCTCACATGTTTCAAATGATTTGTTCTTATTAGAAATATAAATTGGTATCATTTGTTCCTCCATACTTCACTAGGTATATGTTTGTCTGTTTCATGTGTGTAGTTATGCTTTCAGCGATTCGAGATTTCAAGTCTACATCGCATTCAGACAATTAATGCTTGCCGGTGCTACATATTCTAGTCCGTGTCCTGTATTTTTAATTTTAAGTTTATGGGATGGGACTTAGGCGTCATACGGCTTGACGACCCGGTTAAGCATTTCATTGGTTTGGTTTTGTCCCGGAATAGTCAAAGGGGGAGATTAGTAAGGACATAAATTTCCAATTGAGTCCCTATATTGTTTTGACTTAATTCCGTGAACAAAACTGTGTTTGTAATATGTCATAGGGAGATTTCTATTTTGTCACGATCCCACTCAGTCTATGACGTATTGAAAAAATTGAAGACGTTGTGGCAAAGCTTCAAAGAATTAATCATGCCGATGTTTAATTGGTGCAAGTTTAATCGTCTTCAAAAATAATTTCATTCCGAGATCACTCAGGTATGAATGCGTATAATTAATGGTGCTCGGAATTATTTTATAAAAGATAAGGATGTAATTTTTATAAAGAAAAATGTTTTTAAATGTTTTAAAAGTGTTTTAAAGGTTTAAACTACGTTTTATGATGATAAGTTCGTAAAAGAGTTTGACATTCTTGGATCTATGATTGGAAGAGACGTTTTAAACAAAAAGTTAAAAAGTCAAACTTTCGCGCTGTCGTTCAAATGACATCCAATCTCGTTCGAACGAGATAGGGATGTCGCTCGAACGAGTTCCTTAAGTCGTTCGAATGACACGTTTTTTAAGGAGGCATTTATATCCTATTTAAATAGTGTTTTAATCATAGTTTCGTAAGTGTGCATTCTGGCAAACAGTATTCGACCAGAAACTTGTTTTGCACATGTTGTCTAAGGTTTATAAAGCATAAACACATCCTTAGAGTTTGCAAAGATCCGAGTTATCATTCTTAAATGTTTACGTGATCTTGCTGCAACAAAGTTATTTATTGTACACATTGAACATCAAAGGGTTTTGCGGTGAAGAAAAGAGAAGGACTTCTTGTTCGACATCTTAGATGAATCAAAGCCATTCGGTGGACACCGAGACATACGTGGATGCATGTGTTGTGGACAGGTATCGTGGAAGACGGAATTTCTGCGTGGGCACTATTGAAGAACGATTGAATATCAGAAGGAACGTCAAGACCCATGGGGATCGAGTCTTAGTGTAAGGCTAATTTGTCTTTGTAAAACCATTGTTCATAGTGATTGTCTGGCTTGGGCCGTCCGAGGTTGTTTTTTCGTTTTGGGTTTTTTCCTCGTACATCCGGCGTTGTGAGTATTCTTTAATTTACTTTACTTGCTTTAATCAGTAGATGCATGTTTAGGATTAATCAAGATAAAAGTAGTTTAAAGTAAGAATTGAGTTTTTCATAACTTGGTTTGGTGCATAATTAAAAGTTGAATCTTTTTCGGAGATTTTTTTTTTAAACACACATATTGGGCACTCTTCAAACACCTAAAAAATAAGGATAAAAAGAGAAAGTGTATCCCTGAGGAACTAAATTAGGCAATGGAAAATAGTTTCTTTGGGTTAGAGTATTAGTCAAAGCTGAAATTAAGACATAATGTCGGTGTTATGCATATTGATAAGAACATATGTGATAGTTTTCTTGGAACATTGATGAACATAGAAGGGAAAACAAAAGAAATAGACAAAGCTCATATAGATTTAGACAACATGAAGATAATAAAGAAGTTGCATTTAGAAGAACAATGTATACGATGACTAAAACCAGTTGTATCTTATACCTTAACAACGAACGAGAGAAAGGACTTCTGTACATATTTAAACTCGGTCAAATTTTGAGATTGTTGTGAAATAAATATCAATAGAAATGTGAGGATTAGGGATGGAAATATATCAGGTTCAAAAACTTCTTTCAGCAATTGTGTGCAAAGACTTTGAATGTGAAGTGCTAAGTTTAACTAGAAAAATCGATTGTCCTTATTCTTCTCAAGCTCGAAAGAATTTTCCCGCTAACATTCTTTGATGTTATGGACCATTTGGTTGTGAACTAACCACGTGAGGCTACTCTTGCTGGGCTAATAAATACGTGATGTATGTTCCCTTTTAAGAGATATTTTACAAATATTTGTTTGAATGTTCAATTATAAAAATACTTTACCGTGTAAAATAAGTAGTTTAGATAACTTTAGATGTGTTAAGACATCTAAGATCAATAAATTTAAGCATAAAAAATAAAGATCTACTTGAAGGATCTGTAACTGAGATGTACATTGTTAATAAAGAACTAACTTTTTGTTCAATGTACCTTCGCGAGGTTGAAATGAAATTCAATCAAGAAGAACAAAATGCTGATACATGTGTGGAAAAATGTAATGGAAAGCTATCAGTTTTTTCTCAAGTTGTACATCCGTAGGTACTGCATAATCCACTCGATTATTACAAAGGATTATTGATAAGATCCACTGGTATATCTTTAATAACAGGGAGGATAAATAATCTTATCTCGAGTAATTATCATCTTAGTATGTTATACAATCTTTTGTTAATGTTTCACAAAATAAAATTTCATTTCGCATGTGTAGTGAACATATGCCTCAATTAGAGATTGAATCTCTGAACAATTTATTTCAAAGGAATGAACGTATTTGATTGTGAGTGGTTCGACACGAATTTGAAGAAAAAATAATATAAAGTAACTATCATCTCACTTTCATTAATGTTATTTGTACTTAGTATATTGATGATCCTTTTGTGATCGTAACTCAAGCATCAAAAGTGTGAAAATCCCTTTCTAAATCGTTTAATCAAAAGTTAAAATATTTAAGAAGGGTAAGAAATGTTTTCTTGGGGAAACTCTTTTAATAACACCAATTAAAAGTCAAGATGTGTTAGAAAACGTTTTTCAATAAGAAATTTCAGTTACTTAGAAACTTAAAGGTTAAAAGAATTTTAAACACTTATAGCAGTGATGGCAAAAGTAAAACAAGTATAAAAAAGAATTCACACAACTCAAAGATTTTAACGTGGTAAAACCCCTATCAAACAGGGAAAACATCCACGACTCCCTCTACAAAGTATAAGCAAAAATACACTAGAATGAGTTATAGAGTAAAAGAAAGCAAAGTATTATCCAACCAAATAAGACCTAAACCTAAGTCAAGAATTTATACCATAACTCCTAGCTTTTTTGTCGACTTTTCTGGCTTTTGACTATTGTCTTTAAGGTCCTCCAAGCTTTACTCCTTACCTTTTTCTTTACGTCGACTCTGATGGTAAAAATCTCTTTGCCAACACAACTTTAGTGTTGTTGTGTGATAGTGTAGTGATGTGATGTGCCTAGCATATGCATGCAACTCACTCACACTTATACATATCATTTCCTACAAATTACAAATTAATTAAACTTCATTTTTTGTAGGCAGATCAAAAGACAATCTTGCTATGATAAAAGAGCCAAGTTCCTATATGCCTCTCTTATTTATTTACAAACTTATTTCACAAAATGTGAAATATGAACTTGGAGACATAAACGTCTTTAGATCTGAGACTTTGAAGTCTTGTTTTTTAAGAAAACTTGAAAACAGAAAGAGGGATATGTGGAGAAAAATTTGATAAAAACGTTTTAAACTAAAAACCCAACATAGAGAGATGATTTCTGAAAAGGAAATCCTTCCTAAAGATCATGACCGTATCACTTAGTCAGATATCAAATCTCAAATATGTGAGACGAGATCAAACTTGGTGACAGTGTTTGGACAAGCGATTTGAACTAGAGAGGAACTTGTATCATGAAAACACTCTCAACTCTCAAAGTTTTCTGGAAAACATTTATCCAGAGTTTGGTTGAGATTTTATTTTCTCTCTCTCTCTCTCTCTCTCTCTCTCTCTCTCTCTCTATCTCTCTCTCTTATTTTATCCTCTCTCACAGACTTGCCAAAGGTTGGAAACAATTAACCCTCACTCTCTATTTATAAGGGCGAAGGAAGGATCTAGAAGGTTAAGGGGAAATCAATGATCAAGATTAATTTGACTATTGGGAGATCAATCTAAGGGCCCATAATGCACCACTTCTAAACGATCAACGATTGGCTAAAAGAGGTATCACATGGATTGAATAATAACACATGCAGACCATTAATTAAAACAACGTTCCAGATTGAGTCATAAGTATGTGAGTATAAAGAAACACAAATCGGGTCGTTGATAAGCCAACACGTGTATGCTCCAGATCACTTAAAAAATGCGTGTATTTTTATTTTTGAAAAATCTTATTTTCTACCCCAAAAGTTTCTAGAGCTTTTGAATTCTACCCAATGTAAGTTTTAGGCACATTAAGATATTATGAATTAGCCCCAAAAATTTTAAAACCTTATTTTAAATGTTTAAAAAATATATTTTAATTGTTTAAAAATTCCAAAAAATTCTTTAAAAATATTTTTAACCCAATGGGAACACACACACACACCTCATACACACAAGATGCCAAATAAATGCAATCCTAGGTGTTATGAGTTGTGTTGGTTACTACCTTTTCCAGCCTTGAATAGTCTTTGATGCAAATCATGAAGAGGTATAAGGCTTAGGGTTAAACAAAGGATGACATAATTTTGTCTCTATTTCCAAACTAGACAAGCTCCTATATTTTAGTCTCAAGTGAGTCATATATATAGTGTGCTTCAACGTGTTTTACTTAGATGATTACAAGTTAGGCCTAATTGAAAAGTAGTACAGAAAGTGCAACATAGACAAGTTGATACGGGAGATGTCAATGATTATCGAGGTAATGCTTCATACCAAGAGGATGAATCTTATGTTATTCAAATAGTTATCCAAGAGAGAGATTTAGACTTAGGGAAAATGATTGGAACCAATGTTCAACCAGACATTATCGAAAGAAATGTTTTGTAAGAAAATAATGTTAATAACTATGAAAATGTTTATGGTCATGATGATTATGAACAAGATGACACATTAGCAGAATACTATAGTAATGGTGAAGAGGATTGTATTGATGATGATTATGAGAGGGAGTGAAGGAAGATGACACATTTGAGCTTTCTTTTGTTTTATTAAATCCTAATGTACTTGTTATTATTTAATGGAAACTTTGTTAAATCCCTATGCACTTGCTGTTATATAATGAAACTTTGTTCAATCCAAAAAAGAATATGTTGTGTTTGTTTTATTATTTAAACTCTAAATTACATGAAACTTCATTTTAGTTGGTTCTTAAGTCATCACTTAATTCATTATATATTTTAGAATTTACTACTGTAACACCTCGCGTATTCTGACAAGCAAGGTGGTCAACCGTCATCGCTAAGCTACGCCCGACCTCATCATTAAATAAGTTATCATTATCAGCATGTGATAGAAATATGATACATGAAAAAAAATTCACAAGATAATATTCAGATTTATCCAAAAAATATAACCATTACTGCAAATTAAAACCCATCACCATGCGATCTTAAAAATAAATCCAACTCCAAAGTTATATAAATACCTAAATGAAATAATACAACTATAAATATCAGACTAAAATCATAAACAACTGTGGAACCGATTGGCCGACCAAATCCATAAATAAAAGTCTCGTAATAAAAACGCTGGAATGGAAAGTAAATCTAAATTACGAAAGCTGATAAAATAAATCTTCAGTTGCACTCCGAAAAATCTATAATCACTCATATGTAGCTACTATAGAAATATACCTGAGCTGTTAGTCAACACAATGGATTAGAGCCCACCGCATGAATACTAGCTACTCTTACCAATTGGTGTCCCTAAACCTAGACAATAACATTATACATGATAAATATCACAATAGAGTATTTTAAATTAAACGAGATGTATATTAACATGCGAGTAAAAATAAACTTACCACTGTTAAGCCACCCCAATGTTCAAGTCCAATTATTCCATTACAACTTTAATTTAAAAAATAACTCTTATTCTTACTTAATTTAATTACCCACTTACTCTCTTTTTTTCGTGCGACACCACTATAGTCAGTAAACCTAATTATCAGTCATGCATATACTCTTGGAACGCTAAAGGTTCTACACATCACACCCATTCCCTTCACCATAGCTAGTCAATTCAATTTCTTTAGCTCCGCACACACTCGTGAGGTTTCACGCACTACACGTCACTATAGTCAGTCGACCCAATTGTCATTAGACTTGCACATACACGTGATGCCAACACACACTCAAATATCTATAGCCAGTCAACCCGATTATCGTTAGTTCTGCACATACTCACGACACAAATACATTTTAATACACATTGTTTGTCTTAGGCATCAATTACAAATTTATTATCAAGTTCTCATTATTTTCTATTAGCCCCAACCTTAAATTAAGCATGAGACCAGCTAGTCTCATACCTAGAGGTCTTCAAAATACAAGTATATCCTAGCCTATCACTTAGCAAGATTACCTACTAAGAATTACTACCTAGTCTCGCACCTAAGTTAATGATCTAACAGAAATGACGTACAATTCAACCCCACCCCGAAATTATCCATCAGTAAAAACCCACACTATCTAGTCCCATACCTAAATAGCATTAACAATAACCAAGGCCTACCAACCAGTACCATATGTAGCACGCAACCTACAATAAGGTGAAAGCAGTAAATATCCCAGTAATCCCTTCGTCCCCGCAGTATTGAATGTTAATGCAATTAACGATCACATAAGTCATATTTTTTATCCTATCATAACAATTCATTAATTCCATCACAAGATTTTTATTTATTCAAATTATGTCCGTTTAATTATAAAATTAGTTAAATAAATTCATTTTTGAACAACTTATATAATTTTCATCAACATGCATCTCCAAAATTTATACTACTGATCTGCCCAAAAAATTGCATCTCCAAAATCAACTCTAAGAATCCTCACATCAAGATTAATACTTCTAATCTCAATGCCTAAAATTACCTTAACACAAAACTACCTATCTCCAAGAAACACAACTAGCATGTATACTAGACCTAATACCTTAAGGAGTACGAACCAACGAAGGGGATCGAACATCAATAACACGAAAGCTAAATGGACTCACAACCTACAAGACCTAAGACCATGATCTAATACCATATGTAACACCCTGCTTATTATGATAAGTGAGGTGGCCAGCTACCGCAGCCAAACTATGCTGAGCGTCACTAGATAAGTTATCACTCTCAGCATGTGACATTAATATGAGATACAAAAAAAAAATCACAAGATAATATTCAGGTTTATCTCACAAATACAACCATTCCAGCAAATTAAAATCAATCACCATGATATCTTCAAAATAAATCCAAAATTATATAAAGACCCAAATGAAAAAATTCAACTATAAATATCTGACTGAAACCATAAAAAACTGTGGAACCTATTGGCCCACCAAATCCATAAATGAAAGTCTTAGAATAAAAAAGACAGAATGGAAAGTAAATCTAAATTACAAAAGTAGATAAAAAAATCTCCAATTTTACTCCTAAAAATCTCCAATCACTCCTATGCAGCTACTCCATCACTATACCTGAAATGTTAGTAAATGAAAAACTTGATTACTAAGTTGCTAACAAAAGTTTAAGTTTTAAGTAAACTCTGAATTAACTTGTTGTGACAACCCGCCTTATAAAATGTCGGGTGATCAATCCTATCCCAGATTAAAACATGAATGTCATATGGTTCATTCTTAGCATCACTGTCGAAACCAATTTAATTACTAATAACTTATTAGGCTGACACAAAAGTTTTATTTAACTAATCTTTTTAATCAAACCAACCAAGTAAAAGAATCACACAGTTTACATACCACAATTGAAATGAAATAAGGTAATTGAACTCTTGGTACAACATGGTACAACCAAATCAAAATGCCGCAATCTAAACTACGGTAAAATAATAAATGAATACAGTTGGGCTATCCACCCAAATGTTTCTACAATACCTCCTATTTAGATCACAAGGATAAAAGCGTCTAAAATAATCCTGCTTGCATCTACAACTACTGCAGCAAACGTCTGTCTCGAAATAATCTATATCCAGGTGTTCTTGTGTCTGGACACCTAATATATATACAAACTAGCGTATGCCCATGCTTGAAGGCACGGCGAAAATTTTCCAAAGTACGTAATAGAAAAACGCAAAAATTTTTGATGTGTAATTTTAAAACAATTGGCCATAATATCCTTTATTTATAGGACTATTCACCATGCTAAACAAATAACAAATAGTCCAATACCATTCAGATAGTCTAAATTCATCAAATAAATTAACATATAATACGAAATATACAATATTCATCCATCGAATTCACATTGTGTCTCAAAAAAACAAAGTGTCAAATTTTAAAAAAAATTGGCCATAGTCTCCTTTGATTATGGAACTATTCACCCTGCTTAACAAATAACAAATAGTCCAATAACATCCAAATTCTTTAAATTCATCAAACAAATTCACATATAAAATGAAATATATAATATTCATCAATCAAATTTCTTCGTGTCTCAAAAAAAGAAAGTTTCAATTTAAAAAAAAAAATTAGGAATAGTCTCCTTTGTTTATTTGACTACCCAACCTGTTTAAGGGGCAATAACAAATCCAACAATATAAAAAAATCCCAAATTCGTCTAACAAAAGCTTCAATGAAACAAACTTCTTATTAGCCCATGTTCGATGTGATCTTCTTATTGGCACGTGTTCGCGGTGAGCTTCACCTATTGGCCCTCCTGTAAGAGCGGTGACTTTGCCTCCTTCCACAGGTGAACTTTCCTGACGTCCTTGATATACCCGTTTATATCCTCGGCTTAGATGAGGATTACCTCCACGACGGACGACCCTAAGAGGGGCCGACCCTTCACCAGACCCCAGCTGGCCTCCACCAGGCCCAGACAACCCTACGAGGGGCCGACCCTTCACCAGGCCCTAGCCGACCCTACGATGGGAAAACCCTCCACCAGGCTCCAGACAACCCTACGAGGGGCCGACCCTTCTCCAGGCTCCGGACGACCCTACGAGGGTACGACAGTACGAGGCCAGAATCAAGCCAGACTCACTACCGGAAGAAACTTTGCCCTCGGCCTCGTCTCATAGGCCGAGGGTGACATCATGACAGCGCGTGGTTCGGGACACGCGTGGAACAGTGCGCGTCAGACTCATATGACACGTGGCAGACCGTTATAACCGAATCACATCCTCACGTGAGGGAATATTATGTCATCATTTGGCATCTACAGGTGTCAACAGGGAATTGGTTAGGTCATTATTCACATGCACCATGCTTACTTGGGGGGTACACTACACCCCCTAAGACCTATATATACTTGTCACCTAGAACCCTACAGGGGATCGATCCATGAACAGTAGCCCTAGCTAAAACTCTGCTTGTACACACACAGTAGAGAGAGAGAGAGGGTTATGTGCATTGTATCCAAGGCCATTAGTGCCCATACTTAGTGGATCACACACTCACAGTGGATGTAGGCCAAATTGGCTGAACCACTATACATCATTGTCTAATTTCCTCTTATACTCATCCCCTTCTATACACTCATATATCTCTATGGCTGCCATGGCTGCTACTGCTTGAGCTCACTAACACTTATCTGGTGGTGCTAAATCTTAGCATCATCAGTTTGGCGCCGTCTGTGGGAACGAGAAGACATCACTTCCTTTGTACAGCTTGACCTCACTGGGCACTCTGGTGGTGAACCAACACTCCCCCTGAGAGGAGGTGTTTCACCATTGAAAGAGACCCACTAAGGCTCCCAAGCTCACCAGTATTTTCTTCAGTTCAACTTTTCATTGCTCAAGCACATGGCACCTGAGATGCCACCGCCACCGCTTCCCCCGCCGGATGAGGGGGGAAGACCCAGTTCCAGTCAGCCGCCGCCTCAGTCTGAGATGGCTGATGTGGAAGCAGCCCTAAAGTCTCTGGCAGCAAGCCAGCGGATGATGCAGGAGCAGTTCACAGCTCTGAGCCAGAACATACTGAGACCACCAGGGGTCTCACCTGAGATGATTACTCCGGCAGCAGCCCCAGGACAGCATGAGGCCAGGGAGCCACCCCAGGCGCCACGCAAAGACCTGCCACCCCCTCAGCGGCGTAGGGATGTTGCTGACCCCAGGCGTTTACGCCTGGGGAGGCAAGGAAACCCTTTCCCTGAAGACAGGTGTTACGATCTGGAGAGGGATGAGGCCCCAATAGAATGCTGGGAACCCTATGAGGTCTCCGACAATACTGTACGACCCCTCCAGGACAGTAGAGGGAAGTGTGGGAGACCAAACCCTGATGATCGTCCAAGAGGCTCTGCTTTTGATCGCTTGAGCAGGGGGTCGGCCTTTGAGAGACTAGGCCCAGTAAATGACCTGCGAGAACAGTTATCCAGGCCAAGGAGTGCTGCAAGATCCAGGAGGGAGGCAGCCGATGGCCGACCCCGAGGACGAGATGACGGCCAAAGGGAAGTGAACAGCCGACACAGGCCTGCTGCAGCAGAACCCTCCGACCACCTCGGAGAGGCGGCAGGGGATAACATCGGCCAGGCCGACCCTGCGAGGCCCTGGAATGATTCAATCCAGCGGTTAGAGGATAAGATTGGTGATATATTGAAGAGCTGAGACCCTCTTCAGAGGGGATACACCATAGGCTCACCCTTTGTGGCAAAGATAGTCAACTTCCCCACGCCGTCAAAGTTCAAGCCACCTATGGTCACCCCAAGGTATGATGGGAGCACCAACCCCGTCCACCACGTGGAGATGTATCAGTCGGCGGCAGACATATACTCTATCTCAGATGAGATGAGGTGTCGTGCCTTCTCTGGTACCCTGACAGGGGCTGCGCATATGTGGTACACGTCTCTTCCAAAAAATTCCATTGGAAACTTTAAGCAGTTGGCAGACCTGTTCATCCATAATTTCTGCTTTGGGGTGAGGCCACAGAAGAAGACCACCCACCTGCTCTATGTTAAGCAGGGGAAGAGTGAAAGTCTGAGGGACTATATAGCCAGATTCAATAAGGAGAAGCTGGAGGTAGAAGACTATGAGGAGAGCATAGCTATGACAACCCTGATTGGAGGACTCCAAAAGGGGAAACTGTTATGGAAGCTTGCTGAAGACCCTCCAAGGACGATGGCCGAGCTGTTGTCAACAACAGGAAAGGTGATGAACGCCGAAGAGGCGATGGCTGCAAAATATGAAGACGAAAGAGGAGGCGCTAGTGGGAGTAAATACCCCAAGAAGAACAAAGAGGGGAAGAAGAGAACCATGGATGATAAGTTCGCGGGGTACACCCCTCTGATGGTCAGCTGTGAACAGATCCTCAATGAGATAAAGAGTGACCGGACGCTGAAGTGGCCTGAGAAGCTGAGGGCAGCCCCCGGCAAGAGGAATAAGAACATGTGGTGCGAATTTCACCAAGACCACGGACACGTGACGGATAAATGCTTTGCTCTGAAAGACGAGATTGAGAAGATGCTGAAGGAAGGGAAGCTCAGAAAGTACGTCGACAAAGCCGACTTCAAGAGGGGCCGAGAGGACGACCCCAGAAAAAAGCGAGTTGATGCATGTAAAGAAGGTCCCCAAAAAAGAGGGGACGACCCCTCTGATGATGAGGACGACCCTGACCTCCCGCCGAGAGACGACCACGGTCCTGTCAAGAGGCTCAATATGATCTCGCTCGGTGTAGGAATGATCTCCGGGGGATTAGCAGGAGGAGGGTCTGAGGTCGCTGACAGGAAGGCCCATGTTGCTGAGGCTAAGGCGGTGACGAAGGTGGTGCACTCAACCTCCCTAGAGGTCAAGTCAGAAAAAAGGAAGAAGGTTGACATGGACACTTTGATAGTGGGATTTTCAAGGATGGACTTCAAAGGCCTCTTGGCCCCGCATGATGACCCTCTCGTCATCACTACCAGGGTGCACGGGTGCGAAGTGCCGAGGATCCTGGTAGATGGGGGCTCATCCGCAGATGTGATGTTTTGGCCATGCTTCAAGGCCTTGGGCCTCAGTCATGCCAGACTTGTCCCATACCATCATCCGTTGATTGGGTTCAGTGGGGAGAAGGTTCACCCCCTGGGAATATATGAGGCTGATGTCAGGATGGGGGACGAATTGCCGAGATGGCTCACCAAGAGGGTCAGTTTCTTTGTGCTAGATGAGCATGTGTTTTCGGCATACAACATCATACTGGGACGTGTGGCCCTCAAGGGGTTTGAAGCTGTGCCGTCCACAGTCCACCAGATGGTTAAGTTCCCTACCCCTTACGGGGTGGGGGAAGTTCAGGGAGACCAGACGACAGCGAGAGAGTGCTACTACAACTCCGCTGAAGAAAGGGAGGCACACAAGAGGGCTACAGCCACTTACAACATTGATACCCTGGACCCCAGGGACGAGACGAAGCTCAAAAAAGGAGAGGCCGCTGAGGAGGTAGAACCCATCATCCTCGATGAGGATGACCCGGGAAAAACCGTCCAAGTTGGCAAGTCTCTGGAGCCCAGTATCAAGGAAGACCTCATCAAACTGTTGAGGAGAAGGCGAAGCGTCTTCGCGTGGAGTCATGTAGATATGCCAGGGATCGGCCCTGAAATCATGTGCCACAAACTCAATGTGGTAGAGGGAGTGAAGCCGATAAAGCAGAAGAGGAGGATTTATTCTAGAGAGAAGTACGAGGTCATCAGGGATGAGGTTAAAAAATTAGAAGACGCTGAATTTATCAGAGAGGTCATCTACCCTGAATGGCTGTCCAATGCAGTCATTGTCCCAAAGGCCAACGGGAAGTGGCGGATGTGTGTGGACTTCACAGACCTCAACAAGCACTACCCCAAAGACAGCTTCCCTCTCCCTCGCATTGACCAGATGGTAGACGCTACCGCAGGCCATGAGCTCATGAGTTTTATGGATGCCTACTCAGGGTATAACCAGATCTTCATGAACCCTGATGATTCGGAGAGGACTGCCTTCATCACTGATAAGGGGACATACTGCTATAGGGTCATGCCCTTTGGCCTAAAGAATGCAGGGGCAACGTACCAGCGCCTCGTAAACAGAATGCTTGAAGATCAAATTGGGAAGTCTATGGAGGTCTACGTAGATGACATGCTGACTAAGAGTCTGAAGGCAGATGATCATGTGGCAGACCTGGAGAGGACCTTCGATACGATGGACAAATATCAGATGAAGATTAACCCGACCAAATGTGTCTTCGGGGTCGGAGCAGGGAAGTTCTTAGGGTTCATTGTCAATCAAAGAGGCATCGAGGCCAATCCTGAAAAGATAAAGGCCCTTATTGAGATGAAGACCCCAAAGTCCATTAAAGACGTTCAGAGGCTCACAGGGAGAGTGGCTGCCTTGAACAGATTTGTGTCAAGGGCCACAGACAGGTGTCTACCATTCTTCAAGATCCTCAGGAAGGCCTTTGAATGGAGTAAAGAGTGTGATGAGGCTTTCAAGGAGCTAAAATCATACTTAGGGTCTCCCTTGCTTCTATCACAGCCCGTGCAGGGTGAACGACTTTACGTGTACCTCGCCGTCTCAGAGTCTGCCATCAGCGCAGCCATTGTGAGAGACGAGGACGGAATACAGAAGCCTGTATATTTTAATAGCAAGGCACTCCAGGGGGCAGAGCAAAGATACCCGAGGATGGAAAAGTTGGCCTACGCCTTGATCCATGCCTCAAGGAAGATGAAACCATACTTCCAGTCCCATACTATGGTCATCCTTACTGACTCTCCTCTTAGGCAGGTCCTACACAAGCCTGAAAAATCAGGAAGGCTAACGACCTGGGCTATAGAGCTAGGGGAGTTCGATATTGTGTATCAGCCCAAGACAGCCATTAAGGGGCAAGCGCTGGCAGACTTCGTGGCTGAGTTTACTTGGGAGAGCGATGAAGCCGAGGGTGAGACCCCCGGGGAGACAGATATCCAACAAGACAGGATCATCGACACGCCTGCGGCCAGGGCTGAGGCAAGCACCGCTAAGGGGAATGCAACCGAAAACGAAGAGGGAAGATACATCTTTAGACAGGGGTCCCTCTCCGAGGGAAGTTTCTCAGAAGAAAAGACCATGTGGAGACTCTTCGTCGACGGGTCCTCTTGCGAAAGCGGGAGCGGAGCTGGACTGATAGTATCAGCACCCGATGGCATAGACATCGAGTACGCCCTGAGGTTCAATTTCAAAGCCTCCAATAATGAGGCTGAGTATGAGGCCTTAATAGCTGGCCTTTCCTTGGCGAAATCTCTTAGTATCGGCCAAATTTTGGTTCACAGTGATTCGAGGCTGGTGGTGAATCAGATACTAGGAGCCTATGAGGCCAAGGATGAGAGGATGGCTAGGTACCTTGAGAAGGTGAGGTCATTGCTGAAGGACTTTAAAGAAGTGAAATTCAAGAGGATACCTAGGCTATACAATGGCCGTGCTGACGCCCTTGCAAGGTTGGCCTCAGCTACTAGGACAGACATAAGGAGGATAGTCCCGGTAGAAATCTTGCTTCGACCAACTATTGAAGACGTCGAGGGAACACTTGGCATTTGCATGAATGTTTCTCAAGAACCATCATGGATGGATCCTCTGATAAGATACATTAAAGAGGGAGAGATGCCAGAAGCAAGCCAAGAAAGGAAGAAGCTGAGATACAGGGCTGCAATGTTCACTGTCATCGGAGACACGCTGTACAAAAAGGGGTTCCTACTCCCCTTACTTAGGTGAGTGCATCCCTCAGAAGTCCCTTCTATTCTGCAAGATGTGCATGAAGGGTCGTGCTCAAGCCACATTGGGGGTAGATCCTTAGCGAAGAGGGTGGTCACCCAGGGCTACTGGTGGCCGACCTTGGGGAAAGATGCCGCAGCATATGTAAAGAAGTGTGACAAATGCCAGAGATTTGCCACCATCCCTCACCAGCCCCATCAGCCTCTCACCTCCATTACATCCCCTTGGCCGTTCGCAGTGTGGGGGATTGATTTGGTAGGACCCTTACCGAGAGCAGTCAATAACTATCGGTTCCTCATCGTAGCAATTGACTACTTTTCAAAGTGGGTAGAGGCCGAACCGATGGTCACGATCACGGAGCAGAAGACCTTCCAGTTTATCTGGAAGAATGTGATATGCAGATATGGTCTACCAAACACCCTCATCTCGGATAACGGGACCCAGTTCAAGAATGCCTCTTTACAGAAGTACTGTGAGAGGGTAAGTATCAAATAATTTTTCTCCACCCCAGGCCGACCTCAGGCCAATGGGCAAACCGAAGTTACGAATAGGACAATCTTAGATGGGATTAAGAAGAGGCTTGAGGAGGCAAAAGGAAGATGGGTCGAGGAGTTATATGCAGTGTTGTGGGCATACAGGACGACAGTAAGGACCTCTACGGGGGAGACCCCCTTCATGTTAGCTTATGGATCAGAAGCAGTCATCCCCACCGAGGTCGAGTTTCCCACTCATAGGGTCCAAATGTACGACCCCCAGGGAAATACGGAAGAGAGGAGACTTGACCTGGATTTGATTGAGGAAAGAAGGGAGGATGCTGAGATAAGGCAAGCTTCCTACCAGCAGAGGACCGCAAGGTTTTACAACCAGAGGGTGAAACAGAGGCCAATCGCAGTAGGAGACTTGGTTCTCAAAAAGACTTGGCAGAAGCCCAATAAACTCCATCCTAATTGGCACGGCCCTTATAGGGTCACCGATGAAGTTGTCCCTGGGACCTATAGATTAGAAAACCTAGAAGGGGAACCATTTTCCAACCCCTGGAACGCATATCATTTGAAGAAATACTACCAGTAGTGTTGTAAGGTCTTGATAGACCATAGTTGTAATAGGAGTTGCTCCAACAAGACACTCAGAAAATTAATGAGAAATATCAGTGCTTCCTTCATCCTGTTGTCAGTCCTAGCATGAATGGAAACATCTACAGAAAACCATTAAATTGGAAAGTTGATCCCTCGGCTATAATGGGGACCAGTGGAGGGGACGACCCCACCACTGTCCTCAAGAAAGACGAGGGAAGACTTTAAAAACCATTAAATTGGTTATTTGAACCCTCGGCTATAATGGGGACTAGTGGAGGGGACGACCCCACCACTGTCCTCAAGAAAGACGAGGGAAGACTTTAAAAAACCATTAAATTGGAAAGTTGATCCCTCGGCTATAATGGGGACCAGTGGAGGGGACGACCCCACCACTGTCCTCAAGAAAGACGAGGGAAGACTTTAAAAACCATTAAATTGGTTATTTGAACCCTCGACTATAATGAGGACCAGTGGAGGGGACGACCCCACCACTGTTCTCAAGAAAGACGAGGGAAGACTTTAAAAACCCATTAAATTGGAAAGTTGATCCCTCGGCTATAATGGGGACCAGTGGAGGGGACGGCCCCACCACTGTCCTCAAGAAAGATGAGGGAAGACTTTAAAAACCATTAAATTGGTTATTTGAACCCTCGGCTATAATGAGGACCAGTGGAGGGGACGACCCCACCACTGTTCTTAAGAAAGACGAAGGAAGACTTTAAAAACCATTAAATTGGTTATTTGAACCCTCGGCTATAATGAGGACCAGTGGAGGGGACGACCCCACCACTGTTCTCAAGAAAGACGAGGGAAGACTTTAAAAAACCATTAAATTGGAAAGTTGATCCCTAGGCTATAATGGGGACCAGTGGAGGGGACGACCCCAGCACTGTCCTCAAGAAAGACGAGGGAAGACTTTAAAAACCATTAAATTGGTTATTTGAACCCTCGGCTATAATGAGGACCAGTGGAGGGGACGACCCCACCACTGTTCTCAAGAAAGACGAGGGTAGACTTTATTTAAAAACCATTAATTTGGTTACTTGAACCCTCGGCTATAATGAGGCCACATGAGGGGACGACCCCACAGTGGTCCTCAAGAAAGACGAGGGAGGGGTTAGTAGCAAATTAGCAAGGAACAAACCATAACAGAATTAAATATGGAAGACAGCAGTTATGGGAGACAGTTGTGAAAGGAAGAGACGATGGTATTAATATAAAGCATCAAGTGTTTTACAATACATAGAACAAAAACACAAAAATGAGGGTATGGGCCACAGACGGCCACCCTAAGAGATGATATCAGAAGGCAGAGCCTCAACATCAATGGGAATGGTCTCCTCTGTTACCAGCACCGGATGATCTTCAGATGTACCGACCCCTTCGAGTTGGACTTGGGACTCCACCTGGTTGAGGGCCTCGGCAATTAGGGGATCGTCCAATTGAACACCCTCCAGTGAAGGGCGAACAGAGGAAACCACATCGCCAAATTTGAGGACGACCCATCGGCAGGCCGTCCTAATCCCCCTTTCAAGATATTCAAGGCCGAAGCCTTGAAATTCATCTGAAGTCTTGTATGCCTCCACAGCATCAGCCTCAGCTTTCTTGATGGCTGCTTCCAGATCAGTCTTATGCTGGGCCTCCAGGATTGATCAGAGCCTCGTCCTTGTCCTTGATCAACAAGTCCTTAGCCTGCAGATCGGCGTCATGTTGCTTCGTCAGCTCATCAAGGACTCTAGCGTGCTCAGTCCTTGTGCTCTCCAGCTCGGCCCTAGCAGTGTCCAACTCTGTCCGTAGGTCAGCCTCTTGTTGAATGGCCCTCTCAGCTTCATGGAATTTCTGTTGGTTCTCAGCCATCCACTTGGTGGCTGAGGTGAGGGCACAGACGGACTGCAAGAAAAAATGAACAAATGTCAAGAGGGGCCGAGGGAACAGTTAATGAAAGAATGAAATTAAAGAAGGTCAAGACCAATACCTGAGCAAGGGAGTGAAGACCGAAGTCGTACACTTTAGCTGGAGGCATCTTTGCCAAGAACTCGAAGTCAGAGGCCGATGGTGCAGAGAACATCGAGGCCTTGGCCGCCCTCAAGTTGGCAATAAGGGATGAGGGGTCGGCCCTCAGATGGGACAGATTCTGAGACCAGAAGGCCCCCATGCTCGACGAAGAGGTCGTACCCTCAGAGGCTTCGACCCTTGCCCTCGTCCTTGGATCAGGCCGATGCTCAACAGGAGTCTCAGGCTCCTTCCTCTTGTGGCTATCAGAGGTCGGCTCAACAACCGTCGGCCCTGAGGCCCTTGTCTTCTTTGGAGCTTGCTGAGGCTCTTTCCCCTTTTTCTTCGACAAACCAGCAAGTAGGCTTGGAGCAGTCATTTCCCAGAGGTAGTCTGGTGTACCTGCAGGACGATCTGATAAGACGACGACATGTCAGAAAATCTCAGAGATAAAGAGAGAACACTTCAAAAATAAGTAAAGAAGGGAAAATGTTCAGTATAACTCACATAGTTCTGTCAGAGGGCCGACCCTCAGACCAGCTTCTTTAAGGAAGCGGGGGGTCATCAGATCTTCAAACTTTGGGATCTCACCCTCTCTCCCTCGTCCCCCATGCCCCAGATGATAGTATCCGGGCAGTTTAGATGAAGAGGTGATATTGTAGCAGGCCAAGAACACGTCGGACGAGGGCTCACCAGTGAAAGAGTTTTTCCACAAAGAGATATACCCCAGAATCGTCCTCCAAGAGTTGGGTGGAAGTTGCGAGGGAGAGACGCCCAGAGCCGACAGAATATCTACAATGGCAGGGTGGAAGGGAAGTCTGACACCTACTTTGAACATTTGCTCGTAGACTGCAACCTCTCCCTCTTCACCCTCAAAAACCCTCTCAGCCTCAGAGGGCACCCTCATAGTTACCCCAGAGGGCACTCCGTAAATATGCCTCCATATCAGAAGGTCCCTATCCCTAACAGAGGAGATAAAAGACGAGGCATGGGAGGTATCAACCTCATCATCTGTATCGTCATCCTCGTCCTCACCCCCTTCCCCCTCATCACCTGCAGGAGGACCCCGAGGAAAAGCCACTTGGAAGGCATTGGGGGAAAGAGTTGTCACAGGGACAGCCTCAGAGGGGATCGTACCCTCGGCCTCTCGGGGAGGGCTAAGATCAGACGTGTCCCTTCTACCAGACGTCCCGACACCAGTTGGAGAGAAGGCTCTCTCGTCCATTTCGCTTGGTTTGGGAGTGTCGGCCGGACGAGATGATGACCCATAAGACTCAGAGGGTTCAGATGGCCTTATGGTGGCAAGAGGAATGGGAAAGATGGGTCGTACCCAATTAGGGTCGGCCCCTCGTCTCCTCTCTTCCTCTTCCTCTATTCGTCTGATCTTGGCAAAGAGTTTTTCTCTCAAGGGTGGGAATTCAGACACTACGTTGTAAAGCCTCCTAAGCATTAAAGGGAAGACTCTACACTTGGAGAAATTACACTACACTTGACTAATTTAGCTACAAACAAGTGGGGAATTGACCAGGTTTGACTTTTGGATTGAACAAAGAACTTAAAGGTTTTCCTCAAGAACGATCCAAGAACCAGTTACCGGAGAAGACACCGGAAAAAGCTAAGGGGAAATCAAAGCTGATGTAACCCTATGACCCTAAAAAACAATCAGAATTGAAGACAAAGGAAAGCTCTTAATGAAGGAGAATACCTGATAAAGAGGGAGAGTAACGCTGCTGAGACCTGACGAAATGAAGGCTGCAAGTGGCGAAGCTTACTGGTTCTAGAGAGAGAATAGACTTGGGCGCGAAGAAGAAGAAGATGAAGAGAGAGAATTTGAAAATCTCTTAAATACTTTGGTAATGAGTGGACCCATTTACCAAAGAAAGCTATAATTAGGGCACAAGGCCCCAAGCACACTGCACAGCCGCCCTGCCTTGGAAACTGGAACAGCAATGAGTATCTCCACAGGTGTCACTCACCTAACTGATCACACGTGTCTCGAATTCAGCAAATATCCCTCAGCCATCTCAATGACACCTATGGCTAAGGGCTGGGGGGTGATTGATATACCCGTTTATATCCTCGGCTTAGATGAGGATTACCTCCACAACGGACGACCCTAAGAGGGGCCGACCCTTCACCAGACCCCAGCTGGCCTCCACCAGGCCCAGACGACCCTACGAGGGGCCGACCCTTCACCAGGCCCTAGCCGACCCTACGATGGGAAAACCCTCCACCAGGCTCCAGACGACCCTACGAGGGGCCGACCCTTCCCCAGGCTCCGGACGACCCTACGAGGGTACGACAGTACGAGGCCAGAATCAAGCCAGGCTCACTACCGGAAGAAACTTTGCCCTCGGCCTCGTCTCATAGGCCGAGGGTGACATCATGACAGCGCGTGGTTCCGGCGCGTGGAACAGTGCGCGTCAGACTCATATGACACGTGGCAGACCGTTATAACCGAATCACACCCTCACATGAGGGAATATTATGTCATCATTTGGCATCTACAGGTGTCAACAGGGAATTGGTTAGATCATTATTCACATGCACCATGCTTACTTGGGGGGTACACTACACCCCCTAAGACCTATATATACTTGTCACCTACAACCCTACAGGGGATTGATCCATGAACAGTAGCCCTAGCTAAAACTCTGCTTGTACACACACAGTAGAGAGAGAGAGAGGGTTATGTGCATTGTATCCAAGGCCATTAGTGCCCATACTTAGTGGATCACACACTCACAGTGGATGTAGGCCAAATTGGCTGAACCACTATACATCATTGTCTAATTTCCTCTTATACTCATCCCCTTCTATGGCTGCCATGGCTGCTACTGCTTGAGCTCACTAACACTTATCCTCATTGACTGTCTTCAAAACTTTGTGGTGACTTTACCTCCTCCTCCATATGCGGAAAGAGGAACGGCACATAGGCAGTTAGGATGATGTTCACATTCGAACTCTAATACTACACAAACTCACAACCCCAATTTAAGTCTTCAAGCTGTCAAAAAATAGTGAAATTAGTGTAAGAAACGAAGACAACACAAAATGAGATTACACAATTTTGAATTGATAAAAATGTAACAAAGTACACAATTCAAAATGCCTCAATTACCTCTTAGAAACCAAACCAATTAAACATAATAAAACATATACGTATAAAAATATTAAAATCGACTTATTAAACATAAGAAATAAACTAATTAAGAGAAAGAGAGAGATAATATACCTTCCGCGGGTAAATCCGAAAACACTGGGAGCTCACTATTGAAACCACCAACCTACAAATTTAAAAATAAAAAATTAAGTAGATGAAACCCCTAAATATTAAAGCCTGTAAGTTAACCTTGATCATTTATTTATAGGAAAACATTGTAAGTTAAAACTGAGATTGAACCCAAATCTTAAAAACAATCATACCGTCTCGGAGCAGAATTGGGTTGTGGTGGGTCTTGGATTTGGGTCTCGGCTGAAATATAAATAACCCACACACGGAGATAATTTTGTCCCAATATCCGTACATGTTCTTATGACACAATAACACCACAAACACGCAAGCTTCACAGTATGCATATCTCCACCCTGTATCATAAAAAAAGATAAACACGATCTCCACAACATCAAAGAAGATATGACGCTAATTTGCCACAGGTGAAGGCAAGTTTCACACAAAAAAACACATCTAAAACATAATTTTTGGCCTTGATACTGAACCAAATCCATTCAACGCAGAGAATGGATAACTGAGAACAGCTCTTGCAAAAAAGAAGCTTCTAAAACACCCATGAATAAATAGAGAATCAAATGAAATAACACTACAGAAAATAAAATCAAAACAACGCTAAGTACCAATTACAAAAAATATTGAAAGTTTGTGGTTACCTACGGTCAGCAAGTTAGCGTTTACCTGTTCAAAACAACAACAGAGACACTCAGATGTAAACACAGATGTTATTGTGTTAACAAAAGAAGTTTGCATAAAAATATAAAACTCATATGTAAACATAATTAAATGTATAAAAATCAGATATATAAAAAGTAAATTCTAGCTAAAGATAAAAGAGACATACCAAGCTCGACAAAATGACTCGATGCATCAGTTGCACTTGGAGTTCCTGCTCATAGGCTTGTATAGGCTGCTAATCCAGCTAGTAGGAGTGAACGAAGTAATTAATAGAAATTTTGGTCTTCAATATGAAAAATATATAATTAATAGAAATTGTAGTGTGTTTTTTATATTCAGCTAGTATAAGTGAACGAAGTAATTAATTTTTAGCAGATGAGAATTATACAAATGTCATATGTAAGCTTCAACAAATAGAAAAACTGAAACCCGGATCCATGTAGTTTTGATCCCAAATGAAATTGTAAACCTACATGTATTTTTGAACCTCAAAACTCGTGATTTGAAAACCCAAAAAGCATGCAAACCCATTATTTTCAAACCTAAAAAGCCTCCATACACTTGAGACAAAGAAAATCGTGAAATTTAATATTTAATATTAGAACTATCAGAACTCGTAAATTTTTTGACCTAAATGGTAACTAGCAAAGCTATATTACTGAAGAACCATCAAATAATAAAAATAGGAACTAAATGTGGACTATCAATACAATAAAAAAATTCCCCGAAATTGGTTTCTGTAAAAAAAAATCAAGTTCGTTTTTTGAGTCAGTGAACAAAATGAAGATCGTTTTTTAAAGTCAACAAAATCGAAATTAGCAACCAAAACCGAAAGCATCCAAAATCAAAATCAGCAAAAACCATACATCCAAAATCGAAATCAGCAACCGAAATCAAAGATTATTTTTTGATCGATTTACATCCAAAATCCAAACCCATACAATAAAACAAGAAAATGATTCCATTTATACCCAAATCGGCACCCCCCCCCCCCCCCAAAAAAAAACATAGAACCCATACATTCATCCAAAACCCATAATCGGCCCAAACAATGAACCCATAAAATGATTCCATTTCTACCCAAATCGGCACCCCCCAAAAAAACATAGCAGAGGTAACATTGTAGAGAGAGAGAGAGAGTGCGCGTGTGTGTGAGTGGGGAAGGGGAGGGGGGAGGGGGAGGGATTTTACCTGGCGACGGGAGGCAGGAGGCGGGAGGGTTTGTCCTTAGGGAATATGTGTTAGGGGAAAGGAAGAAACGACAGAAAGAGTGAGGTGAAAGAATGTGCGAGAATGGTTGGGTAGAAAAGGAGGGGGAAACCTAACACGTGATGTTATTTTACCAGAAAGCCTCAATTTTTGAATTGAAGGGTAAGGTTGTTAAGTAGAAAAGGGGGGGAGGGACCAAATAATTGAGGGGTAGGGTTGTAAAAAGAAAGTAGATATGATCTCAACCATTAAAATATGTAAGGAGGTGGCACACATCTGAGCCGTTAAAAATGTACATATTTTCAAAAACCAAGCTATCTTATTATATAGATATATATAGCAAGAGAGGAAAAATAGAGAAACAGGTCAGAGCTTGGGTTTTGAAAATATTTAGCAAGTGCATCAAATGATATACTTTTAAAATATGAAATCTCTCATATTTAAACTGGTATCGCACTCTCATGAGATACACCTCGCCCATACTCTAATAGTGCACACCTATTACATACATATTAAATAACCCAGTTAAGCTACCCTGCCTAACTAATCTCTTTCACCAATTATCTAAGTCCTCATAACTATCACATACCCTACATGATATAATCTATGTTATACCGTAAGCTATCACATAAGCATTAGTTGGTATGATCGTTAATGTGATATATATAACGATCATTTTTCGAAACTTTTACTAGTTTAAAATACCATTTTCACTTTAGTATATAAAATTCCGTATATATAATTCTCATTTAATATACGATTCACATTCGTATTAATTCGAAAATAAATCTCCCAGAAGAGTAATAAACTCTTATTCATTTTACACTTTACACAAGTTTAAGTTATATGATATCTCATCTTCATATACGAGTAATATACTATACACAACAAGTATATTTATACCTATATTACAATCATAAGTATAATAACCATCCCACCATGCTATAAGTCGAGGATGCAATCTCAAAGTGCATCATCATCCGGGTATGCTAAACTTAACCCCGGTAGTAAGTCAGACTCACTCATGATCATGGTAGAAATACTAAATGGTGGAGGCGGTCATATTCCCTCCTGAAAGTGGAATCATTATCGCACCCATATGCGGGATGATATGACCTAGGGATATACTCTCCCAGCTCCGCAAAGCCAAGGGATTCACCCACATCGCGCAATCTCCCTGGATAGCACTAGAGATATATGTATACATAAATATATCATTTGCATACCAATATATTTATTATCAAATCATATATATATATATATATATATATATATATATATATATATATATATATATATATATATATATCACTTCTCAATATGTCCTAGCTATAATTGCCAAACTCTTATAGCGATGGCCAAAATATCCTGAATGTTCCCATTCATAATAATATATAAGTATTTACACACTTAAAATACTAAACTTATAAGCATTCTTTTACTTAAGATTTACTTACCTTAATCACTTTTAAGGATTTATATATAATCCCGAATATACCAATTCGTAATACTTAAATAAGTATACAAGCTACTTATCTTAATTCCATAGGTATCACATCACCTAGAATAATAGTCATCAATAGACATACCAGATAGCCGCTCAATTCTTTTTAGCCCATATCCTAAATTACATCCTAATCACATCCAAGGATTAACTCAAGTGTAATTGACCCTTATTTATTCTAACCGCATAAATATATCTATACACACTTGCTAAAGACTTTTCTCGAATGTTACTCGTCCTAAACATTCATTAAATCCATACCACGGATTGTACACTCAACTAATCCAAGGTTCTCTCTTTTATCTCAAGGTTTAAACACCCTCAATTCCATTATCTAGTAGTCATAATATCACTTCAAGAATCCCCTTTAATAATCTCCAATTTGCAATTTAACTCCCCATAAATTTAAAGGAAGAAAATGTTCCATGACTGCTAAAGAAAAATGATTCCCCCAAATGCGAATTGATTCGGTCAAGCGAATCGATTCGCCAATGACCGAATCAATTCGACCCGAGACAATCCAACAGGTCTTCCTATGCAAATAGATTCGACCAAATGCGAATCGATTCTCCCTGTCCGGAGTTGACAGTTCGGGATATTTCATCTTCTCTAAAAATCCCAAATATAATCTCTACCTCCATTTTTTTTATTTCTAATCTCAACCAACAACACCATAATCATCCTAACACTGATTTATAACTAACACATCAATTAATTTATGGGATATAACATTTTCTCTTGGATTTAAACGCTAAAACCAATTAAACTTTCTTTTATCATTTCTTCCCACTTCTAACCATTTATAAACACCATTAACATGGGTTTAGCACTAGAAGTCGTCAAGAGTTAACAATACATCAATTTGTAAACTCAAAATCAATTCTCCCAAATTTATTTCAAGGGTTTCAATCAAAAAATCATATAGTTTACCAACTATAATATGATATACACACACTCAATTGAATAAAGCAAGTAAACACTTGCCTTGTGGATAAAATTCGATTACGTCGAGTCGAATCCCGCGGAGTTTGGCCCGGAATCCCCTTCCTCTTCCTCTTTTCCTTCTTCCTTTATTTACTTCTTTCTTCTCTCTCTCTCTCTCTCTCTCTCTCTCTCTCTCTCTCTCTCTCTCTCTCTCTCTCTCTCTATTGTGTGTGTTATAAGAGAAGAGATAAAGGGTTATCCCTTATAAAATCCAATTTTGACTCGTATAATCAAATGCAAGTCCCTACTAGTCCAAAAGTACCCAAAACCTAAACACTATCCCCGGATACTATAATTTGACTACCTCGGCCATTGCGAAACCAACTGTGCACTCAAAATATCCATTTGAGTCACTTAACTAAAATTCACTAATCAGGCTCAACATTTCTCAACAGGCATTTTCTACAACGTAAACTATCACTCGTCACTTAACCCAACTGCAACATGACATGAAAAATTATTTCGACTCATTCACTTAGTTCAGAAAGTAAATCTAACACGCATTGGTAATTACATAACCCTCATAAATCCCTAATTACTATTCATAGTAATTCCTCTAATTACCAAATTATTCCCACTTATGTAATTTAAATATCTATAAAAGTACGGGGTATTACACTTGTTGAGCAAAGCTCTTTTAAAAAATATTTGACTTATGGATGATAAATCTGGTAGTTGGTTATATGTAGTTTTTAAATGTAAAACCCTAAAATATGTCATTTATATGAAATTGAGCATATAAGTGGTACGGACATTCAAGAAAATTAACACCAGATTTTAATGTGGTAAAACCCTAAAGTAAGGGAAATATCCACGGCCCCCTATGCTGAGAAAAATAAAAAATCCACTAAAATCACAAGGTGCAAGTTACAGCACTAAGCATGCAATACAAGATCCTAAATATAAGTTCAGAAAATATACCTACACGAGTTAGTCTACTCTCAAAGGCTTCTGACTTGATATGATCTTCCTCTAGTAGCTTCCTTACATTTTCCTTGTCCACTTGATTATAGAAGCTCAAGCAACAATATATCTCTCAAAGAACCACAATTATCTAAGTGTTCGTGTGAGAGTGAATGTGTATGTGAAGTGATCTAAATACAGAAATGCATCTCATATCTTTCAATCAATTATACAACAAATCCTATTAATTACAAATAAATCTATATGATATGCAAGTAATTTCAAACCTATTTTGAATAACAGACTTCAACAAATTTCAGATCTGAAATAAAATCCTTTCATATCAAGATTTGTTTCCAAAATTTATATATGTTCATACTTATTCCACTAATTGTGATACTATATTTATAAACAAAAAAATGTATTTACAGATCTGAATATATACACAATCGAAGTCTTATTTCTAAAAATGTATTTGAGATCATAAAAGTAGATCAAAAGAATAACAACAATAAGATCCAAACAAACTGATATAAAGAACCTAAAAATATTCTATATGAAGAATAAGGTTCCTATAGAGAAATATTATTGAAGAGGTCTTCAATCCAAATCATACCAGTAACTAACCAATTCACGGAAACCCCAAGCATATTGACTTCTAAAATCTCAATTTTGTGTTTAAACAAACAATGGAGGGTTTGGTGTATATGATTTTGAAATAAAACAATGTATGATGTAAGGAACGATTTCCTCTTCTCTCGATAATAAGAGCCGACGTCCTTTATTTATCTTTTCTCTTAGTTTTCTTTTGGTTGAGACAAGCTCTCCTCTCTCCTTCTCTTTCAGCGCTGACAACCTCTCTCTCTCTCTCTCTCTCTCTCTTGGTGGAGATGAGTTCTTCTCTCACTACTCTCTTTGTTCTCTCTCTTGGAGATGCCAACCTGTTCTCTCTCTAACCTATTAAAAAAATTATATAGTGAAAAAACCTAAATCAATTTATACTCAGCATAAAAAGACGGTTACAAAACCAAGGGTGTTGATCTGTATTTTTAAGAAACAGTATCTGATATGATGGTGGATAAAAGGTGGTGGAAGAACAACTTCTGGTTGGCTATATTTGAGGTTACGAGGATTAACGTTTTTTCATTTTGGTTCATTGATAACCTCATGATCAAGGGTCACAATATAGCCTCACAACTCAAATTGTAAAGAAGCACAAATGCTGTGTTAAAAAATGCAAAATGCGTTGGGCCAAAAATGAGCATCAGACGCGAGATTTAAGATTTTGAGAAAATTCAAATTCCAACCCCATAGGTTCTAAGAGGATATATATCCTACCCAACCATGTTATACTCCACAAAAATAAATCTTATTTTATCCCAAACATTTTAAAAACCATATTTTAATTAAAATAATAATCATTTAAAAATGTTTTAGTGAATTTTAAAAAATTTTTGAAGAGGCTAAACCACCATATGAATTTTGTGCACACATAATAACACATATGATGTAATTGTGTCCTAATGTGGTTCATGTGTTTCATACTTTCCTTTTGGTAGAGCATTGGAGTTCTTGGACTGGGATTCTGTGATACTCCGCCCTAGAAAGGAAATATTGAATAATAAATTGATGATTTTATTTGAAGAAATTTTTTTAGGAATAAATGTATAAGGGAATTACGCCAAAATGGCATAAAAAGTAATTAAGTAGAAAAAGAATCCACATGCTACATGGTTCGCGTGGATGCGCATTTAAGTCCTAATAGTCCTAGTAAGTATGTTGGTCAGGTTTGATGCAAGATTTCCAATGAATGATTGTGACATGGTCATATTTAATATAACGCGACTTTTGTCAGCATGTATCGCACATGACACGAACTTGCACGATTTTTGTAGAATGTTTTATTGGGGTTAAAAATAATTTGACCATATTTCTGGGATGCTAAAAATAGTCCTAAGAGTGCAATGTGGTCAAAAGTCAAAAAATGAATAAATAAATAAAATATTATTATTTTTCGTCAAAAAATAAAAGTGCTCAAAAAATTCTGACAAATTTCAGAGTGACTTAAAATTTAATTTTGAGCAACTTTATCTTCTTCGATATCTTCAGAAAACGTCATTTAGACCTATTTTCAGTTGTAAAATAATAAAAATATTAATAAATTTTGGGTTTTATTTTTATTTTGGTTTAATCATAAGCCATCCAATGATTCAACCCCTAGTCTATACCTTCCTCACCATCCCCTTTGAATAATCTCACCAACATTGAATGGATGTAAGATTTTTGGAGTTAATTAATTAATAAACTAATGAATTATGGGGTTATATAATGTATTAAACTTGTGGGTTGATGAGAGAAGACATAAATCATATTTTGATCACTCTCACACGCCCACAACTCTTAAACACTTGTGAAAATTCGTTGCTCTTCCTTCCCCTCTCTAAACAACCACCAAAACTTCATATTTATGACATATTTACACCCCAAAACAACCACTCAAGGGGTATATAGCTTAAGGAAGTCTTGGAGTTTATATGTTGAAGCTAGAGTTGGAGTTTTGGAGCATTTCTTGGAGCTTAAAGGAGGAGTTCCTAAAGCACATATAGAGATCTCATGGAGGATGAATTTGGTAACCCCTTGAGGCCACCTTTGAAGGTGGGGGTTACTCCTCCTACACCACCATTTTGGAGTCTTAAAATGTGGAAAAATCATACTTTAATTGAGGTTTAGAGTTTGGTAATTTTTAGAATGATATTTAAATATATTAGACTTGATATATGTATAATTTTAGCAACTTTATGACTTTATGTTGTTTAGTCATCATATCATCATTTGGTGTGTAGAAATGAGTTTTTTTAAGAAGTAATTTTGATGGTTTCAAAAGGTGAATAAATTTCAGAATATTAGCCTTGAACATTTTATGAAATAAAATGTGTCAAAGGTAAATAATGTAATTTCATGTTTAGAAAAATATCGGGCTAATATAGACCATTTTTAGGAAATAAAAATGGGACTTTCTTACCAAAATGATGAAGTAGAAGAAGAAATTAGACTTTTCCTTAAATGGGTGTTTTTGAGATGCATAAACTCATAATAAGAAATATTTGGGGTTGAAATATAAATAATCAAAGTATAAAATGCTTACTTTCCCATTTTCAAATAAACACACAGTCTCACCAAAACGGTTTTTTACATGCATTCCAATCTTGTCAAGTTTTATCGCATATTGTTAGTTGTATAGACAAAATTGAGATGAAAACACTTAAGACAATATGTGATAGACAAGTACAATAATCAAATAAAGCCGTGCATGTGTGCAATAAAGGAGATACGAGTCAAACATGTAGAAAGATATCACTAATCACATCTCAAAGACTCCAAACAATGTAAAGCACATGGATGAAATGATATAGCGTCTCAAATCTCTATCAAATAGCTACGTGGATAAATGGAATGAAATTGTGACTCGGCTATTTGAAATGCTCATCCATAAAAGGTGCATATAAAATACAAAAATATTTTTGTGCTTTTCTAAAATTTTATAAAACGAAAATCTTTTTGGATTTTTCAAAAATAAAAAATAATACAAATTAATGATACATATAAAACAAACTAGAAATATGAAGCATATGATATGAACATGAAAAAGCATCCTATCCTAGACACGGACCAACCCATCAGTCAACTGTGCAAATCCCCAAAGACTTCCTAAGACTCTCAAATCTAAGGGCATCTAAAGGTTTTGTGAAGATATCGGCTAACTAATGGTCGGTGGGTACGAAACTCAGGGATATGACTTTCTCCTCAACTAACTGACATATAAAGTGCTTACGTATCCTGATGTGCTTTGTGCATGAATGTTGGACTTGAGAAATGTGTGTGCTCGCGTTCAAATGATCAAATAATATATAAAACCTTTTTAACACAAACATACCCTAAACATGCAGTAGTATGTGATTGAATAAATAGATAATCTACGCAAGAACATTCAAACACATGCAATTAAGGAAAAATCCCCCTCAGGGGAAAAACCATTTATTTTCACTATAATTTGTAAGAAAACGGCTTACAATCGGATTACAATGAAAATACAAGTTGACTAAGAATTACCCTCGGGTATCGGATTCTGTAGTCGCGGCTGGAATTATCCCTTTCCAATATTGCTACAATGAAGAAGAAGAACGGTCTCCTCCACAAGGGTTGAACAAACCAAAGTTGTGTTCTTGGGTTGCAAAAGGATTCACAAAGGTTTGGCAATGATGTGTGAATCAAAACATGAGTCTTGGGACTCAAGAATATGAAGACTAGGTGTATTTGGACTCTCAAATTCGTCTCCTAAAGTCTTGCAAAACAACTCTCCCGAAGTTGGTATTTATAGGGAAAACCATGAAGAGACCCACGATTTTAAACTGCTGAAATTCTATCCAGCGTACAGGTACACCGAACCGGTTCGGGTACCCCTGCGAACTGGTTCGCCCCTCCGAACCGGTTTGGGTCTGGGTTCGGGAAAGTGTGCTGGAAACTGGGCTTTAAACACTTAGAAAAATTTCCAGACTTTTCAATGAACATATCTCCATTTTCAACGGGCCATAACTTCTTCACGGTAGCTCGGATTGAGGTGCCGTTTCTTCCAGTATCTTTATTACGGCAAGCTCTTCAACTTTCCAGTTGACCGGTCCTCCGGACAGTGGCTGTAAAATTACCAATTTGCCCTTGAACATCCCTATCATGCCTTGTTTCACTGATTTGACTTCTCTTGCGTTCCACTTGCATTACGAGCCTACAATCAAGGAACGTGAAGTCGTTGATGCAGATGAGGGACATATTAGTGGAGATAATGCATGCTTGATTCCCGGAATTTGGATAGAGGCCGCCATGTGAGATCGTGAGGTGACGTGCCAAATGTAGCGGCGTACGACATAAATAAATGAAACATTTCGGACATGAGAAAAATGTCCTTACAAATCCCCCCTATGTCTATGCCGGTACATACATAAAAATCCGAATTTTCAAAAATGAAATTGCTTATACAAATCTACCCTCCCATGAACCCAAAGCTGGAAAAGGTACAAATGAATAGTCTTCATCGTTTGTTATTCAATTCTTCAGGAATCTCAA
This sequence comes from Sambucus nigra, assembly GCA_949130495.1. Lineage (NCBI taxonomy): Eukaryota > Viridiplantae > Streptophyta > Magnoliopsida > Dipsacales > Adoxaceae > Sambucus > Sambucus nigra. The sequence continues at coordinate 503,608,451 of OX422212.1, forward strand.
AACTTTTATCATCAGGGTGTGCAACATATAGATCTGCAATCTTCATACCTACACACATGAGACTGCAAATACCAAGTGACATATCGAGTTTGAAATGAGGTAACATGGATATCAATATATGATAAAAACATAAGCAACATCTCAAAAACTCCCCTAAAATTCAAACTCCCCCATAATATGATAATTCTTTCTCCCCCTTTTTATGATGTCCCCAAATGGACAAATTAGAGAAATAAATCACATAAGCAAGTGCGGGGTGTCACTAGGATAAAAACACACCATGAATAAACAGAAAGCAACCAAGTCGATGATAGCATAAATGAAGTGGTGTGATCAAATTCGATAGGAAAATCAATGCGTACAAACATGACATATGTGCACGATGAATATTGGATATTCCTAGCGAATGAACTCAAATGCTTCCTTTGGTGTAAAAGAGTGACAGTATAAGATATTGACTCAATCAAATCAATAAATCAAAGCTCAAAATGATTTTCACACCAATAACGTCCAAAATGATTTTATGCTTGTTCAGGACTTTCAAGGAAGTGCAAACCCGTTTAAAGATTCTCCAACCAAACTCCCTCAGATATAATTTTGAATAGAGGCATTCTAAATTCTCAAACTTTGGAGAATTGATGGTGAAACCTAAGTGGCCCATATTTGGCATGAATTGCTTTTTATTGCCTGTAAATTTTTTCGGGCTCTTTTAACCTCTTAGGACCTCGGATATTAAAATTCCTCCATTTTTTAGGTCCTTTTTAACGGTGGCTTTTGCGCAAAGGATATATGATTTCCTTTCGCAGCCCCTCCCCGTTATACAAAAACACACAGTCTCACCAAAATGGTTTTTACATGCATTCCAATCTTGTCAAGTTTTATCGCATATTTTACATTATATAGACAAGATTGAGATGAAAACACACAAGCCAACATGAGATAGATAAGTGCAATAATCAAATATAGCCGTGCATGTGTGCAATAAAGGATATAGGAGTCAAACATGTAGGAAGATATCACTAATTACATCTCAAAGACTCCAATCAATGTAAAGCACATGGATGAAATGATGTAGCCTCTCAAATCTCTATCAAACAGTCACATGGATATATGGAATGAAGTTGTGACTTGGCTAACTTAAATGCTCATCCATAAAAGGTACTTAAAAGTACAAAAATCTTTTTGGTCTTTTTTTTTTCAAAAATTTTATCAAAATAAAATCATTTTGTGCTTTTTCTCAAAATTTTTCAAAATAAAATATATACAAAAGGTACGTGTCATAACACTAGCAAATATAAATCATGAAACCACAACTAGTGTATGCCAAACATGCAAACACAATCATCTATATGATATTGCAAGAGAAGAATCATGTGCAAGCAAATGAGAATCAACTTGTTTAAAATCTAGTGTATCCAAAAGTGATTTCCTAACCCAAATAGATGTGAAACGTCGTGGGGGGGCTTTGGGAACCACGGAAACACTAGACATAAACTTCCTAGGACTTCTTCCAAGATCAAAATAGAAATGCCTAAGGTGACCTTTCCTACCACAATGTGAACATGTGTAAACGGGAGGAACGACACCTAAAGTGTGATCTTTTCTAACGTCCATGGGATTAATTGACCCTTTAAAACAGATAATGGTCTTGGCTCTAGCACTAGAAGCATGAGAACAAGATGAGCCATTACCATTACTGTCAAATCTACTTGAATCATTTAAATCATTTTTTAACTCCAAAATTTTTGATTCAAGCAACAAATTAGACTCTTCCCAAGATAGGGATTGCTTTTTCAAAATTTCAATTATTTCAAGAAGGGTGACTCTCTCCCCCTTAATTAAAGCAAACTTTTCCCTAAGAGTCTCTTCACGTGACACAAACTCATTGACTAAAATATTTCTTTCATCTTTGGCACAAACACAAACCATCGAATGGTCTTCTAATTCGTTTTCTAAAGCATGGACCCTATCATCACACTCCTTCTTGGACAATTTTAAAGAATCAAAGTCATGGTCCAAGGAGACAAATTTTTCACGATAAAAATCTCTTTGATTTTGAACCGTTTGCAAAAGATCCATCGCGGATTTAAAACGAGAATTTTCTTTTTCCAAAACTTTAATTCTTTTGCAAAGTTTCAAATTCAAAGTTATTAAATTTTCAGCATGGTCATGAACTTTTTCAACAATAGGCACTTTATTATATAACTTCTCCATTTGAACACGAACTTTTTCAAAAATCAATTTTTTTTTTTCAGAAAATTGATATCTTAGAAAATTTTTGCGGAAAATAGGAATACGCGATAAATTAGCGTAACCTGCTCTGATACCAATTTGAGAAACGTGTGTGCTCGCGTTCAAATGATCAAATAATATATAAAACCCTTTTAACACAAACAGACCCTAAACATGAAACAGTATGTGATTGAATAAATAGATAATCTACGCAAGAACATTCAAACACATGCAATTAAGGAAAAATCCCCCTCAGGGGCAAAACCATTTATTTTCACTATAATTTGTAAGAAAACGGCTTACAATCGGATTACAATGAAAATACAAGTTGACTAAGAATTACCCTCGGGTATCGGATTCTGTAGTCGCGGCTGGAATTATCCCTTTCCAGTAGGGCTGCAATGAAGAAGAAGAACGGTCTCCTCCACAAGGGTTGAACAAACAAAAGTTGTGTTCTTGGGTTGCAAAAGGATTCACAAAGGTTTGGCAATGATGTGTGAATCAAAACATGAGTCTTGGGAGTCAAGAATATGAAGACTAGGTGTATTTGGACTCTCAAATTCGTCTCCTAAATTCTTGCAAAACAACTCTCCCGAAGTTGGTATTTATAGGGAAAACCATGAAGAGACCCACGATTTTAAACTGCTGAAATTCTATCCAGCGTATAGGTACACCGAACCGGTTCGGGTACCCCTGCGAACCGGTTCGTCCCTTCGAATCGGTTTGGGTCTAGGTTCGGGAAAGTGTGCTGGAAACTGGGCTTTAAACACTTAAAAAAATTTCCAGACTTTTCAATGAACATATCTCCATTTTCAACGGGCCATAACTTCTTCACCGTAGCTCGGATTGAGGTACCATTTCTTCCAGTATCTTTCTTGAGGCAAGCTCTTCAACTTTCCAGTTGACCGGTCCTCCAGACAGTGGCTATAAAATTACCAATTTGCCCTTGAACATCCCTATCATGCCTTGTTTCACTGATTTGACTTCTCTTGCGTTCCACTTGCATTACGAGCCTACAATCAAGGAACGTGAAGTCGTTGATGCAGATGAGGGACATATTAGTGGAGATAATGCATGCTTGATTCTCGGAATTCAGATAGAGGCCGTCATGTGAGATCGTGAGGTGACGTGCCAAATGTAGCGGCGTACGACATAAATAAATTAAACATTTCGGACATGAGAAAAATGTCCTTACAGGACTGGATTGCGGGATATGTGTATCGTACTCGTGTTATCACAGGAAATAGTCATGGTGTCATGTGAAATCCCATAATCCTCCAACATTTTCTTCATCCATAAAAGTTGCGTGCAATAACTCCCAACGACGATGTACTCAGCCTCCGCGGTGGACAAAGATATGGAATTTTGCTTCTTGCTCATCCAGGAGACAAGAGCAGAAATAAAATAGAAACTCCCACCAGAAGTGCTCCTACAACCATCTACATCCCCGGCCCAATCGACATCCGAATAGGCGGACAAATGGTCATCGGTATCAAAGGAATACCAAATACCGTATAAGAGAGTGCCACTCACGTATTTGATAATACATTTTAGAGAAAGTAAGTGTGACTCTTTCGGGGATGCCGGATATCGCGCATAAAATCCAACACTAAAGGCTATATCGAGATGACTGGCAGTCAAGTAGAGAAGTCTACCTATCATACTCCGATACAAGGTTTGCTCTACGTCCTTGCCTGAAGTGTCCTTACTAAGCTTGGTAGTGGAACTCATAGGTGTACGTGCATGCTTAGCGGAGTTTAAACAAAATTTCTTCGCTAGGTCTCTAGCATACTTGGATTGGGAGATGAACATCCCATCCTTTAGATGACGAACCTGAAGACCAAGGAAGAAGGTAAGATCACCAACCATGCTCATCTCAAACTCACTTTTCATCTCCTCCTCAAAGTGATGAGCATGGTGGGAGCACGTGGATCCAAAGACTATGTCATCCACATAGATCTGGGCAATCAAAATAGCACCGTCATCTCTCCTGACTAACAACGTCATATCAACTCCCCCTCTGTTGAAGCCATGGGCTAAGAGATAGGAATTAATCCTCTCGTACCAAGCACGGGGTGCTTGATTCAAACCATACAAGGCTTTCCTCAGATAGTAGACGTGCTCCGGGTGCTTAGGGTCTTCAAACCCTTTTGGTTGTTCCACGTAAACCTCCTCCTGTAGAATGCCATTTAGGAAGGCACTCTTGACATTCATCTGATATAACTTCAAGCGAAGATGACATGCGATGGCGAGTAGTAGACGGACGGACTTAAGCCTCGCAACAAGAGCAAATGTCTCCCCAAAGTCTACACCTTCTATCTGTGTGTAGCCTTGAGCGACCAACCTAGCCTTGTTTTAGATTATGGTACCATTTTCATCCATTTTATTCTTAAAAATCCATATGGTACCTATCACATTAGTCTCACTAGGTCGGGGGACAAGTTACCAGACATTATTCTTTTTAAACTGAAGCAACTCATCCTTCGTAGTAGATATCCAGTGTTCATCCTTGAGTACTTCTTTGTGATTCTTGGGCTCGACTTTAGACGTGTAGAAAAAATGGCTAACAACGTTCTCTAGTTGAGCACGAGTCTTGACCCCTAGAGTGGGATCACCAACAATGGCAGACAGGTTATGACTCTTGCGAACCCAAGCAGGTGTGTCCCCTAACATAGGAGTAGGGTCCACAGAGTGTGGGTGAGGTACAAGTAAATTACTGCCAGAAATGCCCTCATCCTCACACTGAAGGCTAGAATCAATAAATGACGGAGGTTCATCATCTTGCATGGTGACGTTAATTGACTCCATAACCTTAGAGCTCTTCAGGTTAAGTACCCGGTACGCTTTACTATTCGATGAATAGCTTAACAATATTCCTTCGTCGCCTCGGGAGTCAAAATTTCCTAATTGCTCTCTATCCCATAGGATGTAGCATTTACTCCCCAAAACACGAAAATATGCAAGGTTGGATTTCTTGCCAGTCCACAATTCATAAGGCGTCTTAAGTGTGTGTGGACGCAGGTGAACCCTATTCACCTGTGGCATGCAGTAGACACTGCCTCTGCCCAAAATATCCTAGAAACCTTACGATCTAGAAAATAGATCTATCCATTTACTGGATCGTCCTATTCTTTCTCTCAACAATCCTATTTTGCTGAGGAGTTTTCACAGCAGAAAACTCATGTTTGATCCCAATGCTATCACAGTAAAGATCTACCTTTGCTTCCTTAAATTCAGTGTCATTATCACTACGTATCCTGTTAATAGTGACTCCGTGTTAATATTGCAGGACACAACACTTGGTTATTAAAAACTCCACAGCATCGGATTTCTCCCTCAAAAAACCTACAATCGAGTATTTGGAGAAATCATCCACCATCATGAGGATATACCTCTTACCACCCAGACTATCAGTACGAGTAGGACCCATAAGATCCATGTGAATAAGCTCAAGTACACGAGAGGTGGTAATGGAATGCAACTTCCTATGGGGGCTACGAATTTGTTTTCCCAATTGACAGGGTCCACAAACCATCGAAGTTGGCTTTCCAAGTAATGGTAAGCCATGTACTAGGTCCTTTTTAGCTAAACGAGTTAAATCTCTAACGTTCATGTGACCTAGACGTTGGTGCCACAGATCCATAGGAATGATCGTGGCACTATTACAGACAAGTGAGGACGTGGGCTCAGTCCGATAGTAATTATCCTCTATCCTCACCCATCGTACTAAAGGTTTACCGGCTTTATTATATACATTACAAGCGTCCCGGTCAAACTTTACGACAAAGTCAGCATCGCACAACTGGCTAATGCTGAGAAGGTTTGCTTTTAAACCTTTGACGTACAAAACATTCTCTAGCTTGGGAAATCCTGATAACTCTACAGTACCACGTCCTACAATGCTAGACTTGCTCCCATCTCCAAAGGTGACTCTACCATCCTTATAATCCTCAAGATAAGTAAAAAATGAGGCATCACTTGTTATATGTCTGGAGCACCCACTATCAAAATATCACTGTGAGGTATTATGTGCTTTGAGAGCGACATGAACAACAAGGGACTTTTTATCTTTCTTAGGTACCCAAGAAGAGGTGAACTTTTATTTACCCTTGTTGTTATTGGTTTTAGCCGTAATGTGAAAAGCATTCGCTGATGGCAATGACATCCGTCGGAATTCCTCCATCAAACTCTGTGATGTGGCAACTAAAAACTCAACTCGCTCTCTCAGACTGGTAAAATCATCAGTATGCTATAGTGGAGAAGTAGTACGTCGTGTTCGACCCATACTATAGCAAAACTCCCTGAGGTGGCCTTTTCTTTCTCAATATGTACAAAAGAACACAGTCTTAGGCGGACCTTGGTTTGATTTTCTTGGTCGAACTCTCCTTCGAGGTTTTTAACGATGGCCATAAGGAGTCGTAGTAAACTCAGGAACTGGTCCAGGTGCAATTTGGGACGTGGAGGCACCATCATAACCTATTCCCTGCCTATCACCAAAACCTAAAGCGGGGCCGAGGAGCATCTTTCCCATGTTTCTAGATATGTCCTCGATTTGTACCTTGACTTCCCGTGCTCTCTCCAGATCATGAGTAAGCTTGGCTATAAGGGATTTAAGTCTCTTCCGAGTCTCCACAAAGGAATGAAGCTCACTCGTAAGACTAGACAATTATTTAGTCAAGTCCCCTCTCTCTTTCTCAAAACAACTCTCTCTCTCTCTAAACAAACTCTCTTTCTCAACACAGGCAGACTCTCTCTCTCTTAAGATAGTGCAGGTGGAGGAATATCTCTCCCTTGCTTTTCTTAAATCTTCCTCTAAAGCGGTGATCCTAAGAACTAACGCTTTGTTACTCTTTTTAGTTTTAAATGACTCAGAATATAGCTCGGCGTAGGCGCGTTGAATATCACTCTCGCTCTCACTTGTGTCATCTTCCCCCTCACTCACATCGATCTCACTGTCGAGGTGTCCCTATGAAGCATCATCCTCATCGTCGTGAGGAGCACTAGAAGTACTCACATGACTAGCCATGAATGCGGTGAAGTTACACTCATGCAGTGACTCGTCTCCAGAATCCACTGACTCGACCTCACTGTCGTCACTAAAGGTAGCATTAAGGACAACTTTGCCCTTTTCTCTGTTCATCCTAGTATCATACTCAAAAGCTCTATGACCCCTACCATCGCACTCAAAGAATCTCTCACTTTCATATTTAGGAGGATCTTTAAAATCTTTTTCATTTTCCTTTTCAAACTTATTTTTCTCAAACTTATTTTTATCTTTAAAATTACCATTTTTCTTGAATTTGAGAATTCTCTTGAAATTTTTAGCTAATAGGGCCAAATCATCTAGGTCAAAATCACACTCAGAATATGATGTATCTGTCTCTCTTTTTCTAGACGACTCTCCCCTCTTTCTTGCCGACCCCTCACTCTTTCTCTCCTGGGCATTAAGTGCAATTCCCTTATCTTTAGACTTGATAGATTTAGGAAACATATCAATTTCATACGTTTGCAAGTCTCTTACAAGTTCTTCCAATTTAAGCGTATTTAAATTAACCATAGAATTTAACAGAGTGACTTTAGGGATAAAACTCTTAGGCAGTGATCTAAGAATATTTTTAACAACTCTAGCATTAGGAATGTGTTCACCAAGATTAAAGCTAGTGTTAACTATATCAAACAGCCTAGCATAAAATTCATCAAAACATTCAGATTCAAGCGTGGTGATAGTTTCAAATTGAGTTGTTAAATTTTGTAGTTTAGACTCTTTCACATCATTAGTTCCTTCATGGGTAAGTTGCAAAACATCCCATGCCTCTTTTGACGTGGTGCACGTCATTATGCGTTTGAACTCATCAGGTGTGATAGACCCAGAAATAGCACTTAAACCCTTAGAATTAAACGATGACCATTTAAATTCTTCTTCAGTCCATGTAGTAACAGGTTTTAAATTGGTCACGTTTTCAAGAGTGACGGAAGGAGGTGTCCACCCTCTTTCAACCAAAATCTAGACACGTTCAATAATGGCTTTTAATGCAAGTCTCATGCGGGCTTTCCAGTATGCATAGTTTGTCCCGTCAAAAACTGGAATTTTGTTTTATAACTTCTCCATTATGAACACACTTGTTTTCAAAAAACAATTTTTCAGAAAATTGATATCTTAGAAAAAAATTGCGAAACATTACATGGTAAAATTGTGTAACTGGCTCTGATACCAATTTGAGAAGAGTGTGCTTGTGTTTAAATAAGGAAGTTATTTAATTAAACTCAGTTTTTATTAATTAATTCCTAAACATGCATCTAGGTGTGATTGATGATGATAAAATCAAGCAAGAACATTCAAACACACACAAATGAGGAAAAATCCCCCAAAGGGTCAAAACCTTTTATTTTTACTATAATTTTGTAAGAAAATGGCTTACATGGATTACAATGAAAATATGTGACACAGAAATACCCTCGGGTGTCGGTTCTGATGTCGTCGGCTAGAACTATCCCTTTCCAGTAGAGCAGCAATGAATAAGTGAACGGCTTCCTCACAGATTACTCCAGATGAGTAAATGATCCTCTTAAAGGTTTAAAGATTCACACACACATATATGGGAATGGATTTGTGAATCAAAAAGGTTTAGAAACCCTTACAAAGATGAAGTCTTATTCTGGACTTTTTTCGCAGAATTTTGAGATTGCAGAAAGACTTGAAAATTGTGTAGAAGGTGAACAGGTATTTATACGAAAATCGAGGTGGTGGCTCATTCGAATGAGATAGTCATGTCGCTCGAACGAAGAACAAATATCGTTTAAACGAGATCGCGTGACATGCGTATCTCGCGCGAACGACAATCAAAGTCGTTTGAGCGAGCTCGATGTTCAAGGCACTTCGCTTCTACACTTAGAAAAAATTCTGCTTTTGATAAAAAATTAATCCAGACTTCAAAAATAATTTTCAAAAAATTTTCCAAATATTTATGCAAATATTAAAACTCAAATAAACCATTTTACCGATAATGGGTAGTAGAGTAGTGGGAATGAGCTGAGCAGAACGTCGCATGTAGTATGATGCATGTGAAGATACTGGATGCATTGAATTCGGATAAAGGCCGTCGAGGATGATCGTGTTGACCTGCCGAATGTAGCGGTATCAGACATACAAACTCTGATCTAGGAGAAAACAGAAAATTCCTAGATTCTACCCCGGACATTTATAAAATTATGTCCTTACAAATCCGGTTCGGGGCGTCACAAATTCCTTTGATGAAGCTTGGATTCCTTTTTGAGAGAGAGTAACTCATAAAAATGCTAATCCTATTTTGTCTCGATATCCAAACTAGGTTGAACTCCTATACTGCATAGACTCAAGTAAGTCAAAAATATAGTGTGTTCTCATTCTCCCCCTTTGGATATTAGAGACAAAATTCCCTTGAGTATCCTGTACTCATGGCTAAAAATGAAAAACCCTAGATTTCCTATACAAATATCTTTAACTACCCATTCCCATCCAAGAACCGAAAATAAGGGAAGAAAATACATTACTCAACTACAATACACACGAATACCCTAATAAATACGACTATATATACAATCAGGTTTGAAGAATGCCTGAAAAGATTAAACACTGAATGGCATATTAGTTGAGTTAATACAAGAAAAGATATAAATCGTAGCACAGGTACTCAAGTTCTTCTCCCCCAATTTTTCTCAAATATACAATGGGTAAAAAATAGAGAAAAACAAGAATATGTAACAAATGATTTCAATCACAAATAATATATTAATCAAAGGCAGAATCAAGGGTCTCCTACATTAACTAGTTTTAGGAGGCATCTATTGTCATTTGAGAAACGTGCATGCCCTAAAACCTCAGAAACCAATTATTAGCGAAAAACTACCGAGGTTATGATAGATGTGAAGAAGATGTTATGTGAGAACTATCATACCTATTTATGTACGATGATAATCAAATCATATGTTATCCAATGGTTTGACAAAAAGATCAGTGGGCTATTTTTCAGTATTAAGGTATTCAGTAATGAGATCTTTAGATTCTACAAGATTATGAATGAAGTGATGTCGAATTTTTATATTCTTAGTTCTTGAGTGATGTATAGGGTTTTTCGAAATATTTATGGCATTCTGGTTATCACAATACATGGTTAATTAATTTTCTGTGATATCATAATCTCTAAGCATATGTCTAATCCATAACAATTACGAACAACAACTACCTGCTGCAATGTATTCGAATTATGCGCTAGATAAAGAAATGCAATTTTATTTCTTGGTAGACCCACCTACTAGGTTATTTCCTACGTAATAGCATGCACTAGACGTGCTCTTGCTATCGTCCAAACAACCTGCCCAATCGGCATCAATGTATCCGATAATAGAACTAGTGGTGTCCTTAGTGTACCAAATACCAAATTTTAGTGTCCCCTTGACATATTTAATAATTCTCTAATTAGACAATAAGTGGGTTTCCTTAGGGGTACTTTGATATCAAGCACATACACATACTGTAAAAGGAAATGTTGGGTCTAGAAGTAGTGAGATATAAGAGACTCCCTATCATACTTCGATATGGAGTAGGGTTAACATTTGTCCCTTTTTCATCCTTAAATAATTTTGTTGAACTACTCATGGGTTTTTTAGAAGGTTTAGCCTTTTCAAATCCAAACTTTTTGAGAAGATCAACAACATATTTGGATTGAGTGATAAATAGGACATCATTACATTGTTTTACTTGTAGACCTAAAAAGCATTGAAGTTCACCCATAAGTGACATCTGAAATTCTGCATGCATGATGTCAAAAAAATGCTTCACTTGATTAGAATAAGTGGATCTAAATATTATATCATCAACGTACACTTGTGCTATAAAAATATGTTTGTCCTCTTCCCTAATGAATAAGGTTTGATCGTTTTGCCCCAGACAAATCCTTTTGAATCCAGAAATGTAGACAATCGCTCGTACAAAGCTCTAGGAGCTTGTTTTAACCCATATAAGGATTTCTTAAGACTAAAGACGTAGTTGGGGTGTAATGGATGTACAAACTCTTTATGTTATTCTTCATATACCTCCTCAGTTAAAATTCCATTTAAAAATGCGGACTTGACATCCATTTGGAATAATTTGAATTGCAGGTGACATGATATAGTAAGGAGGAGCCGAACTGACTCAAGACGAGTAACAGGGGCAAAATTTTCGTCACGTCAATTCCCTCTATCCGGGAGTAACCTTGTGCTACCAATCTATATTTATTTATAATGACCTACCTGTGGCCATACCCGATCCTCACCTGCAGGCGGGCGCGCGAGGGAATGGATCCTCGGGTCCCACGCATCCCTCTCGGGAGCGCTTCAGACGATGCTTTTGAGATGAGGTGTAAAAATGTAGAGAGATTCAGAGTTGCCAGTCTATTTTACTCAAAACAGACAAAAGAAAAAGGGGAAGCCATCCCGAAGGATGGCATCCAAAGACATACTGGTGCATACGAAACCAAAATGATTCGAGAAGGGTTCGGAGGCTAAGTTACAAAATGGGAAGGTGTTAGGCACTCATTCCACCCTTTCAGTCTCTCATGGATATTTGCTATTTCCTTTATTTTTCCACGTGATATGTGTGCATGTGTATATATATATAGTGGAGAGAGGAATCCTCGACTTGTATCATGGAAGAGATAAAGCGAGTCATCCATAGGAATGTATAAAATAATATTAGAAAAATAAGATTTATGTGATTGCCCCTATGCTGATCGTTATAATGGAACGATAACGCATATGGAGTAATACGTCACTAAGACCAAGTATATAGAATATAAGAAGATTAGATTTAGAGAAGATAGAAAATGAGAGAAAAGTGAGAAAAAGGACTCGAGTCTCGGGTTTCACCCCGAGATGCCTCGTAGCCTATAAAGGCATCAAAGTCCACGTAGTTCGCATACAAAATGAGGGGATGGGGGATCTTTTATTTATGAATGTGTGTATGTGAAGAAAAAGTGTTTTAGTTGTGAGAAAAGTGTGAGAAAGGTATGAGAATCCCTATTTGGAATTTATGAGCAAACCCTATTTTCTTTCTTTTTCGGGGTTTTATTTATATAAAAATAAGAGATGTGCAATAATACTAAATAAAAAGTATATTAGGATGTGTGAGATGAGATAATAAAAGTGCTAAGTAATAAAACAAGTTATTGCGAATTTAAGAGAATTTGGAAAGAAAGTTGAGAAAATTGGACCTTCTTGAAGATCTTGAGCTGGATCTTGAGTGTTGGAGAGCAGACCTTGCACTCGGATGATGATGGAGAGTGGCTAATTCACCAAGTTTGATGAAAAGGGTGATGAAAATTGGATGTTAAGAAGGGATTTAGATGTTGAAATTGCGCTGCCTTCGAGAGAGGTTTTTGGGATTCGCTGAAAGCGATTTGTATCAGATCTGGGCTCTTTTTACAAATGAGGTGAAGGCCTCCTTTTATAGGCCCAGGTCATTGACGATCGGCATAGACCTGGTCTTGCCTATCGGTACATGTCGATAGGCAGGGTCTGGCACCTGCCGTTTGGCAGTGTGTTTAAAGCCTTTTCAGAAAATTGGCAGCTGAGGGCAAACCATTGGTCAGAATCATGCACGGGGTAGACCGTTGGAAATGTGATTCAGAGACATTCAAAAGTCTTTTGGACCTCTCCTGGGTTCGGGAGTTGACTTTAGGTTAAATATGGCTCGGAAGCGTTTGTTGGTCCATTGGATGGGGAATCGTTCGAACGTAAACGGATCGTTCGGACGCATGGTAAGTTCGAATCATGCACGGGATGGACCATTAGAAAGGTTAGGAGATGTATTTTGACATTACAAAGAGTTTAACCCAGTTCGGGGAGTTAACTTTGGTCAACTAGGCCCTAGAAGCATTCGGTGACCTCTTGGAGTTAAACGGATTGTTCGTTCGCATGGTAAGTCATAATCGTGCATGGAGCGGACCATTGGGAAGGGATTTCAGTTTCCTTCAAAGATTCATTTAGTATCGATCGAGCTAAAGATTTTACTTAGGTAAAATAGAGCCCGGGAGCTCCCGATGGCCTCCGGATCAAGTATCGGACACAAACGGATCGTTCATCCGCATGGTAAGTCAGAATCGTGCACGGGATGGACCGTTGGAAAGGAAATTAAGTTCCCTTAGAATATTCATTTAGTCTCGGTTGAGCTGAAGAGTTTGACTTTTTAGTTAAATGGAGCCTAGGGGTGCCCGATGGCTTCTAGGTCAGTACTCGGGACATGATCTGGGTTTGTAGTGATGAAGGGAGGTGATAGGGACCTTAGGATAGTTAGGGGGTAACATAATGGGGTGTTTATAGAGCCCCTTGACGGGTGAGTTTGGAATAAATGAGAACCGTCGAATAGACACCACTTGATGCTTTTGAGGGAGTATTACCGATTCAGAGGGTCGAGGCCTATTCTGAGGGCCGGAGGGGTGTGCTGGGGATGACCAATATTGTGGGTCAAAGCCAAAGCTGTGGGATTAAGTGATTAGGGTGATCGATTCTAAGGGTCAAAGCCAATTCCACGGGCTTTGGATGAAGATCTAATAACCGAGGTCAATTCTGACCTAAGAGTGGTGACGACCGAGGACTGAAGTCAATTCTGACCTAACTCAGGTGACCATCCAAGACTAAGGTTAATTCTGACCTAAGAGTGGTGACGACCGAGGATCGAGGTTAATTCTGACCTAACTCAGGTGACGATCCAAGATCGAGGTCAATTCTGACCTAAGAGTGGTGACAACCGAGGTAATTTCTAACCTAACTCAGGTGACGATCCAAGATCGAGGTCAATTCTGACCTAAGAGTGGTGACAACCGAGGTCATTTATAACTTTAACTCAGGTGATGATCCAAGACCGAGGTCAATTTTGACCTAAAAGTGGTGACGACTAAGGACCGAGGTCATTTCTGACCTAACTCAGGTGACAATCTAAGACCGAGGTCAATTCTGACCTAAGAGTGGTGACAACCGAGGACCGAGGTCAATTCTGACCTAACTTAGGTGAAAATCCAAGACCGAGGTCAATTATGACCTAAGAGTGGTGACGACCGAGGATCGAGGTCAATTCTGACCTAGCTCAGGTGATGATCCAAGACTGTGGCCAATTCTGACCTAAGAGTGGTGACGACCGAAGATTGAGGTCAATTCTGACCTAACTCAGGTGACGATCCAGGACTGAGGTCAATTCTGACCTAAGAGTGGATAAAGATTGGATTTTGATTCTGCTGGAGAAAGTGATTTATGATTTTGATCTGAGCTGGGGAGCTGATAGTTGGGGAAGCTTTTGTTTCCTTAGGAGGCCTCGTAGGGGGAATAACCAATTTTGGTGCAGTAAAAATTCCACTGGTGAAGTGATCAGGCAATCCTTAGGGATCCTCCGGGGCTTTGTCGGGAGGATATTTACTTGGTTTTTGAGGATTTCCCTTGCAAAGAGGGGTTCCACCTGAGGGAATGCGAAATTTTTCTGGTGAAAATGCTCTGAATCCTTTTTGGGATTTATAGGAATTTTCCAAGGATTTTTCTGGGCTTTTTGGTATTTTTGTGAATTTCTGTATGAAATTTTAAGGGGGTGCCGGTCGGTATGGTATGAGGGGTGCCATTCGGCAGTGGCACAGACTTTTGGACTACCTCGGGAAGGTAAGAAGTCAATGCCGATCGGTATGGATGGGGTAAGCGCCGATCGACATGGCACTTGGCATCCTATAAAAAGGGGGCGATCCCTTTATTTTTTCACAACTTCGTTGCTTTCTCTCTTTATGCGATTCCTCTGCAAATCATTCTAGCATTCCGATCTTCAAGAAATGACCGCATTTATGAGCACTGCAATCCACAGGGAGTGGTTGACCGTTGATGACTGGGCGAATGTGGAGTGGAGGTCCAGGGGCCTCTTGCTTTGGGGAGTGAGAACTCCTTTGATGCGTTTGAGCCTATTGCGGATGAGCGGACTTTACTGTGGGAGCCATCGCGTCATCTCTCTTCGAGAGTGAATCTCGGTGGTTATGTAAGTAACCCGACCTTGGCATTCCTTTCTTTTTTGGTGATTTTTCTTTCTTTCTTGACTTCTGATGATATTTCTTCTTTTTGCCAGTCTAATATTTCTTTAAAGAACATGCCCGCCCGTGGGACAACGGGGCTCAGGGATGTCTGGGAGCATCTCCCACTTGTGGTGCGTTGGGTGGTATCATCAGCGAGTTTTGGGAGGTTGGTATCTGCACTAGATGAGACGACTCGTTCGACAGCGGTCCTATGCGCTTTGGGGGAGAGGTGGTGGGATACTACCCACACCTTCCATTTCAGCTTCGAGGAGATGACTGTGACTCCCATAGACGTGCAGCATCTATTGCGACTGGATTATGATGGAGAATAGATAGAGGTGGATCGCTCTTTGTGGGTGAGACCGGAGGCAGTGCATGCGGCATTTGGTGATGTAGGGAGTATAGTCTCTGGGATTCAATCCTATTGTCCCTGCTAAAGGATGTTCTGTTGGACAGGGCGATTGATGTGGAGGATGGGCTGCAAGTGAGGCAGATGGACCGATTATTTATTCTGCTGGTGTTGGGAGGTTTCATGGTGGCATCTAGCGGCGCCATCGTCCATTTGTGGTTCTTTCCGTACATGAGGATGTTTTTTAACATCCCTTTCTATGATTGGGGGAGTCTGACTTTGGCGACCCTTTACTCTTCTCAGGATGCATTCAGCCGGTGCTGCCGGTAAACCTTTATGGGAGCCACGTACCTTCTTGAGGTATTCTTCATTTTGCGCATTTGTTTTCATGCAATCCCATTTTCCTTTCCTGCATTCGCATTTTCCTTTTATGCATTCACATTTTCCTTATGCGTCTCTTTTTATTTGTGAATTCATACGTGGTTCTATGAGGTGATTGGGTGGAATACCCCGTTGATCGCTCTAAAGGATGACACTGTTGGGGAGTTATGTCGATTGTATCGATGGCATAAGGCGAAGAGGCAGTCGAAGGGATCTCTCTCTCTAGGCGGTGCGTCAGGTCTTGAATGACCTGACTAGTGGTAGGGTAAGACTCTTTCCATTTCCAGTCTTGGTTTTTTCACCTTTCTGATCTTGTATTGATTTATGCCTGCTTGGACATTTTCAGGTGACCTTTTATCCCTGGGGGATAACCATTCAGGATGTGGGGAAGACCGGGGTGAACGCGTAGATGAGGCGCTTGTTGGCACATGAGTTCGGCCATTCCTGGTATCTCGGGAAGAGGGTGGTTCTCCAGATTACTGAGGAGGAGTTGGTGGTGCCACCTGCAGAGCCTCCTACGTCTATGAGTTGGGAGCGACTACTGTCGGAGGATGCGAGGATCGCGACGATGATAAACGAGTCCTACTTATTATACACCGATACCGCTGCACCATATGACTATATGGATTTTGTGACGAGCTGGTTGATGGTGCCCAGCATATATGATGCCTTGTCCTTTCCTCCTGCGAGTTCGAGTCGGGCGGTGGGATTTTCCCACAGTGGCAGCGGTCCGACGGCATCTGCAGCGGTGGCGACCTCAAAGGTTCCTTTTAAGCGGTTGCACACTACTTCGTACAACATTCGACGGGCTGATGGAGGGATGGTGCCTATGCTGCATCGTCCTCATGTGATGGATTCGGAGGAGTTAGGTTTAACAGAGGAGGTTCTCTGACATGCAGCATACCTTTCTATTCTCCTCTTTCTTTCTTTTTTATTTTGTTCATCTCTGCTTTGATACTGATTTCGCTTTTCCTTGCAGCAATTTCGAGTGTCGACCACTTGGCTAAGAGACATCAGAGACTGGATATCCTCAGAGACTGCCCATATTCGGGATGTGGTTCCTGTTCCTTCTTGCTTGGTGCCATCTGCTTCGTTCGGAGAGGACTCTGTCTCGGGTAGTGGCGGTGCATCATCTCGCCGTAGGGGAAAGAGAGCATGTCACAGGGATGGAAGCTCTTAGTGAGAGAGATGTTTTTTTGCTTTTTCTTTTTATTTCCTGCAAAAATGATGTAACACAGAAAATAGATATATGCAATGCAATGGAGTTTTTTTAATTATCTTTTATTAATGATGAATGAATGCATGCACATGGACTTTTTACTTTGCTGCTGAGACCGTAAAAAGGAGTATTTTTGGAATTTTTTTGAAGGAAAGTTTTTTAATTAAAAGGGGAAATTATATAAGGAGGAAAAAGGATTTTGAAATTCTGTTGAGAATATCAATTTATTTTTATTGAGTTTTCTGTTTTGACAAAAGAGGAAAAAGGGAGATTTCTAAAAATGGGGGGTTGTCGATCGGCAAGCACCCTGTCCTGCCTATCGGCAGTTCAGTCCAGTCCCATCACTTCAAAGCTTTGATTGGTACCCTTTTCATCCTTTGGTACTTTTTGGGGTAGGATTCCCTTCGATTTCTATAGGGATTATGTCTCTTGTGAGGGTTCTCAAGTATAAAAAGGGGGTAAAGGTGGAGTATTTTCATCACACCTTCGCAATTTTACTTACTTGCCCACTATATTTTAGCCTTGCAAGATGGCTCTCCCTGGTAGCATTGAGTTTGCTAACTACCTCAAAGCCTTAGAAGAAATGTGCTCATATAATATCGACTATGATGCTTTCAACATGCGTCGAGTCTCCTTGTGGCGCCATCGGCCTATTGAATGGAACATGATGATGGCGGCGGTACAATTCTGGTACCCCTAAGACCATGTATTCCGCCTTGGGTTGGATGAAGTTTATCCTACCTACGAGGAATTTTCAGTCACGCTGGGTATAAATCCTAGTGTTGTTGCGGCTTTGCCCGAATTTTCCCGTTCTCCCAGGGATTTATTGGCCAGGCTTCTTCATATTTTTCCTTCGGCGGCCAGATAATTAATTGGTGGAGGAATGATCTCCCTCCGGACGGCGCTGCAGTCCGTGCATTTGCAGAAAGTTGGTGATGCTAGTTATGCTGGAGCCGTTGCTCTGGGCCTGGTTTTAAAATTACTGCTGGTGATCGGGGAAGTGCTGGTGGACCCACAACTTGCAACCATTACTTTGTGGATGTCATACCATCGCAATCCTACGGCGGCGATACTGGCGGAGATACTGAATGGTCTCGATGCTTGGCGAGAAGGTCGTTCTGACTTTCAAAGGGGTAGCCCCGTGATGTTGTTCATGTGGTTGTCTTAAAGACTCCGCTTGGAAACTCCTCCATAATATCCTTTGTCGACCGTACCTAACTTCTTTTCATGTTACTTCATCAGCGTTGGCCTGTATGTTGAGGGCTGGGAGAATTGGCTTGGGGAGCATGGGGCTCGGAGTCTGCGCTGGTCAGTGCCTTAGTGGGGACAGTTGTTGCCTGTTCTGGAGCTAGGAGAGTACTCATATGTGCGGCTGGTTTGTCTCAGACAGACCCCTTTTAATTTCCCTTGGCAGTTTTTACGCCAATTTGACTGGGCACGGGTCGTGCCACCTCGGGCACTAAATTTCTTTCCGGTAGACGTTTTGACCGAGTGCCTGCATCTGTTGCTTGGATCTCTGTGGGAGAATCGACATCCATCGACCCATCCCTCTCAGTCTGTCGGGAGAGTTTGGCATGTTCCTAATGATTATATGAAGTGGTTGTGGAGGAGGGTAGTCAGTAAGATGTTGGCAGTGGAGACTGGACAAAGGTGGTTTGTTTTATTTAACACCATGGAAGGGGGCGTCGTTGTCTTTTCGGAGATGGTTCGGGATCATCGGTCCATGGAGTATTTACGGCATTATATTCAGGCAGGGGAAGTTTGGGGACCCCAGGATGTAGATGATGAGGGTGCAGGATCCTCTGGTAGCTGTGGGTAGGACTCTTGGAGAGTTTATTTATGTAATAGGGAATAAGTGTGGGGATTTTATTTGGCTTTTTATAGCAGTAGGGGGAAGGGAGTTATCCGTTCTTTTTCTTATGTAATCAGTGCTGTAATTTCTTATTAATGAAATAAGCATGTTTCTGATCATCCAGCTGTGCCTTTCGATGAATTTTGTAATTTTGAATAATCTATACCGATCACTAAGATATACATAATCCTTTTGTTCGAGAATTTGTTAAAATGTACTATCGTTCTCGGAGATAAGAAAAGAATAGTATTTTGTGAGAAAGAAAGGGTCGTGCTCCTGTAAGATGTATGAGCTGCCTACGTACCTCTGGGGTTTTTGAATTTTTTTTTATTTTTCTTGAAAAATGGCTTTTTGCAGAGGATCAGTCCCACGTAGTTATGGGTAGGGGGAAATGAAGAGAGTTTTTTTTTAGAATAGAAGGGAGATAAGAAAAGTCATAGCGTGCCGAGATTTCGGACTAGGGGTAGAATTTCTTGAGACGATCCAAGTTGACTGGACGAGTCATCTCTTCCCCATCTAGGTCAGTGAGCATGGCGGCACCGCCGAATAAGATTTTCTTCACAATATAGGGGTCGCTCCAATTGGGCTTGAATTTCCCTCTGGGGTCCTAGATGGGTTCTATTATCTCCTTAAGGGCTAAATCCCCCTCCCGGACACCTCGGTCCTTGACTCTCTTGTTGAATGATCGCGCTATTCGGCGATGGTACCCCTGTATGTGGTAAAGATCTTTCAATCTCCTTTCACCTAGGAGGGTCAGCTCGTCGAGACGGCTTTGGCACTAGTCTTTTTCGCTAACTTTGCTTTCGAGCATGACGCGCAGCAAGGGTATTTCCAGATCCACAGGTAGGACTACTTCCAATCCGTAGACCAAAGAGTAAGGGGTAGCCCCAGTAGAGGTTCGAATTGAGGTTCAATAGCCCCAGAGGGCGTACGGGATCCGATTGGCCCAATCCCTACACCTTTTGGTCATCTTGCTGATGATGGGTTTGAGGTTCATGTTGGCGGCTTCAACTGCACCATTGGTCTGAGGTCGGTAGGGAGAAGATTTGTGTCTCTGAATCCCGTACTCGTTGACTACTTCTGTGACTTCTGCTATGAAGTGCAACCCATTATCTAACACTAACTTGTGAGGGACCCCATATCGGCAGATGATATTTTTCTCGAGGAATTTGGCCGCTTTCTTGGCGTTTAATACTGCGTATGACTCAACTTCGACCCATTTGGTGAAGTAATCAATGGCAACTAGGATGAACTCCTATCCGTTTGAAGCCTTTGGTGTAACCTTCCCTATGATGTCGACACCCTAGGTGGAGAACGGACAGGGAGAGGTCATGTTGTATAATTCTCGCAGAGGCAGGTGTTGAAGATTGGAGAACTATTGGCATTTGAGGCATCTCCGGACATAGGCGGTGCAATCTTGGGCCATGGTGGTCCAGTAATAACCCCTTCGGATGATCTTATTAGCAAGCATGTGACCATTCATGTGGGTCCCACATTCCCCGCTGTGTATCTTCTACATTATCTTCTCAATCTTAACCCCTGCGATACAGTGTATATGAGTTCCATCGAAGTTCCTCTTGAGTAGAGATTTATGACAGATGATGTACTAGGCGGCCAGTCTTCGGTGGGTTGCTCGGTCTTTCTTATTGGAACCATCAGGATACCTACCATATTTGAGGAGGCACCAGATATCATAGTACCAGCAATTGGCTAGTTCGGGATCTTCGGTGGAGACAAGCTCAATATGGTAGCAGTGGATTGGTTTGTCTTGCTTTTGAACTAGGAAGGGGTCATTGTTATTCCTTCGGGCATGTTGACCATAGAGGCCAAGGTAACGAGATCATCGGCTATGTTATTCTTTTCTCGGGGTAGGTAATGGAAGGTGATATCTCAGAATCGGGAGGCTAACTCTTCTAAGTGGGCATGGAAGGGTTGGAGCTTTTTGTCCTTGACTTTCCACTTTCTGAGCACTTGACCGATGATGAGGGCAGAATCCCCGTAGACATCAAGGTATTGAATACCTTTATTGAGAGCAACATTGAGGCCTACTGTGCATGCCTCGTATTCTTTCATATTATTGGTGCAAGGGAAATCCAATTTGATAGCGATGGGAGTGTGGGAGTCATCTGGGGTGATCAGAAGTATCGCAATGCCATATCCCTTTTTGTTGGCAGCGCCGCCAAAGAACATTTGCCATCGAAGGTTATCTTGAGCAGTGTAGAGATTATTTTCATCTGGGAATTCGGAGATCCAGACATCTGCTTCTTCTACGGGGTAATCAGCGAGGTAGTTAGAGATGGCTCTTCCTTTAATGGCTTTCTGCGTGACGTACATGATATCGAACTCGGTTAGGAGCATCAACCATCAGGCCATTCGACTAAATAAGGCGGGTTTCTCAAGAAGGTATTTGATGGGATCCATTCGGGATACAAGTTTAATGGGGAAGGTGAGCATGTAGTGTTGTAACTTTTGGTTGACCCAGACAAGTGCGACACGCGCCTTTTCCAAAGTAGTGTAGTTGACCTTGTACCCGGCCAGTTTACGATTGGCATAATATATGGATCTTTGCTTATGGGAGTCTTCAAGGTATTGGGCTAGCAAAGCCCCAGCTTCAGTGTCGGTTATGGTTAGGAATAGGAGCAAAAGGAGACCAAGCTGTGGTGGCATGAGCACTGGAGGTTACGTCAGATATTATTTGATCTGGTCAAAAGCTTCTTGGCAGGCCTCATTCCAGACCTTGGTTGAATACTTTCGGAGGATCTTGAAGATCGGTTCATAGATGGAGGTTAGCTGGTTCATGAACCGGTTGATATATTGCAATTTCCCAAGAAAACCTCGGACTTCTTTCTCTGTTCGAGGCGGTGGCATCTCAAGTATGGCCTTCAGCTTTACGAGATTTGCTTCTATCCCCTTCTCACTGACCATGAATCCCAAGAGTTTTCCCTTTGTAATGCCAAAGACACATTTCTATGGATTGAGTCTCATCTAATACCGTCGCAGTCATTCGAAGAGCTTCCGGAGAGCGGGAACATGACCTTCTCTAGTTTTGGACTTCATAATCATATCATCCACATAAACCTTGACTTCTTTATGAATCAGATCATGCATGATGGTTGTGGCAGCCCTTTGGTAGGTAGCCCCATCATTCTTGAGACCAAATGGCATAACTGTGTAGCAAAAGGTTCCCCATGGGGTGATGAATGCTGTTTTTTCTTAGTGGTCTAGGTGCATCTTGATCTGGTTGTATCCGAAAAACCCGTCGATGAATGACTTGAGAGCATGACTGGCTGTGTTGTCCACGATCATGTAGATATTGGGTAGCGGATAATCATCCTTTGGAGAAGCTTTGTTTAAATCTCGGTAGTCCACATACATTCGAAACTTCCCTCCTGATTTTAGCACAGATACTATATTGGCTAGCCATGTGGGATATTCGATCAGACGAATGATGCCCACGTTCAACTGTTTGACCACCTCTTCTTTGACCTTAAGCGACCATTCGGTACGAAGTTCACTCAATTTTTGTTTGACCGACTTATAATCTGGGAGAGTGGGGATCTCGTGCTGAGCTATTTCAGGATCAATGTCGGGCATATCATCATAGGACCATGCGAAGACATCCACGAACTCCTTTAGCAATTCTTCGAGTTGGGCGCGCACATGCTCATCAAAGGTGGCCCCTATTCGAATCTCGTGTAGTTGGCTACTAGAACCGAGATTAATAACAACAGTCTCTTCTTCATTAACTTGAACGCGGTTATGTTGTTTATTATTAACCTTATTTAGATCAGTTAAGAATTGTTCATTTTCAAAATCATTATCATCAAAAGTTTGATTATAATCCAAGAAGTTAATGTAAGGCACATCAAGATACTCAAAATCTTTGTTTATTTCATTGATAGGAAAAACAACATTGAGAACCTCGTCAAAAAAGGTCTTGATTACATTTGAACAAGGATAGACAACATAAGAGGAAATAGGGTAAACATTGGGGTTAGGGGGGATTTCAAGTGGTAGAACTGGCGCATCATGCTAGTTGAGGAGGGGTGTCTCAGCAACTTTAATCAGATGGGATGGATCCATTGATGTAGTGACTAAATTAACCATGCAGAGTGCCAGCCCCAGTGTCTGTAAGTTAAAGGAATCTTCGAAATCATTTTCCTCAGTCTCTCTGATATTTTTTATGAGCGGTTGTTCTAGGTGTTGGAAATTTTTAGCCCATGGGTAGCTATCTTGGAAAAAGATCTCCATTCTAGGCTTCATCTTCTTGTTTGTGTGGTCATACCATGGTTCTGGAAAACCGCAAAAGGGGAAGTCTTCGCCTTCTTTGATGAATCGTCCATTCAAGAAGTCTCCTGGGTAGTTGGGATGCAGTCTAATCTTCTCTTTGGTCAAAGCTTGTAGATCATTATAAGCGCTTATTTTGATGGTTGATACCCCAATCCATAAGGAGGAAAAGCTTTCTTCAGTTCGATGGGATCAAGTATCCCTTACTGCCTTTACCCTAGCCTCAGACTGGGCATGAAGTGCATGTTTCTGAACATTATAATCACATTGACGTTCCCATGAGGGTCAACTCTTTCTTTGAAACCGTCCCTTGTCGGGAGCAGGAGTGGCTCAACTCAGAATCGTGATAGGAGTATATCATTTGACCCGTGTTGTATCTCAAGGATTGGACTGCTGGTGCTTGCACCCTCGACATTTAAGTCGTTGCCCAAAATGGCGATGACTCGCCCGTCAGCGAAGAACTTTAATTTTTGATGGAATGAGGAAGATACACCCTTGATACTGCGGAGCCAGGGTCGTCCGAGCAACAGGTTGAAACAAGCTGGGATGCCTATGACTTGGAATTCAATGATAGGATTTATAGGGCCAACCCCTATTACAAGCTTTATGGATCCCATCACCTCCCAGCGGGTATTATCGTAGGCACGTATAGCGACAGAGGTTGGAGCGAGGTCGCTTTCTTTCAGGACTAAACACTTGAAGGTTCTCAGTGGGCAGACATTCAAGGTGGATCCGTTATCGATAAGAGAGAGTGTCACGACCTTCCCCATAACTTTGACGGAGATGTTGAGTGCATGATTGTGATTTGGCCTAACTCTGGGGATTTCTTCTTTAGAAAATGACAGCATTCGGGTAGAGGTCCGGGATCCTACTAGATTTACCGCTTCTTTTAGTGTGGTAAAAGGAGGAACTGTGGGTCCAGTGAGAAACTTGATTAAAATATTTCTGTGCAGCTGGGAAGACATGAAAAGCTCCCATAGAGTGATGTTGTCTTGAGTTTTCTTCAGTTGATCGAGGATATTTCTCTCCTCGATGGTCATCTTTGGCATAGGAAGGTTTTCAACACCCTTCCCTTTGTGATTTGCTGGTAGTGAGCTTGGAACCTAGTATTGTCTCTCTGATCTAGTCATGTGATTTACTGAAGAAGGGAAGAACATGAGTCCTGTTTCCTCGTCAATCTCAGGTTGTTCTGTCACCCTGTTTATTTCTCCGAGGAGTTCTTCAAATGATATCATCCCACATATGTCGGCTACTAGGACAGTTCTTCTTGAAGCTTGTTCTTCACTCGAATCTTCAAATTCTCCCCCCCATCCGGTGGCAAAAATTATCTTTTTCCATATAAAGTCAATGCAATCCACAACTTCAACGACTTCTTCATATAGGTCTTCCCAGTCTGTGGGGATATGTATGGTTGAAGGGACCAAGCGACCTTGTAGCTTCAAAATGTCAAGTAACCCGGTGATACTACAAATGCTGTTGGTTTTCCCGAATAATTCTGCCATAATCCAGACAACATCATCTAGGCTGACTTCATCGGTTGGTACCACCCTCTTGTCTGAATCTCGGGCCCATTTCCGTGCTTCTAAGAACAGTGTACTGAAACTTTGGCAATCGATGACCATCTGTGAGGGAATTTCAGCCAGAACTCTAGAAGTTGGTTTAATACCTCTGAAAATTCCATATTTCCATTTTCAGAATGGTTACGAACAGTGATGCATGCTCTAGTAAGGAGTGATAGTGCCTGATCAGCGATGCAAGTAGGGTGTAGGAGGAAATATGGGCAAATTTAAAGAGGATTAGAGGAGTATATGGGTGTGATTTGAGTTGAGGGATAGAAATCTGGGTTTTCTTCTAAGAAGATGGCATTGGTATGATTTGGGAGTGGATTGTGAGTAGTGTTTGGCTTAGGATGGGCAGGTGTGGTGATGGTACCCCGGTCAATGAGATCTTAGGTTATGTTTCATAGGTGAAAGCATTGGTCGGTGGTATGGCCAGCAGTTTGGTGAAAGGCGCAATGAGCATCGACCTTGATGTTTCTTGGGAGTTGATTTGGAAATAGATGGGGATCCAAGGGTTTGATGAGGTTTCGGCTTAACAAGGCTTGGTAAACTTTAGAGAGGGGAGTATGGAGCTCAGTGTATTCCCTTCGAATGGGGGAAGGGCGGCTTTCTGGTGCCCAAGATGTGGTTGGTTGAGAGATGTTGTTGATGGTTGATACTGTAGCACCAGAAGTCTTGTCATACTTTCTAGGGGTGAACTGTATGAACACCTTATTTGGTTCAACCTCTGTTTTAACAAGGCTTTCCTCGATTTATACTCCTGCCTCTCTGAGAGCTTGAAATTGGGGATATTATTGTCTTCCCATGGTTTCTCCAACATGGGGAAAGAAGTTCTTCATCACTATGTTGACCTGTTCTTCCTCAGATGGCCGATTGGTCATGGTAGCTGCTTGTTCCACCGGGTTGTGAAGTTACTGACTGATTCCCTAGGGTTCTATTTGAGCAACTCTAAATCACGATGGGTGACCTCAAGCTCTTTGTTTTATTTGTATCGCGACATGAATTCTCGAGCTACATCCTCCTAGCTACGGATTCTAGATTCCTCGAGAGACAAAAACCATCGGAGGGCACTATCCTTCAAAGTTTGCAGAAATAATTGGGCCATCACTTCTTCAGAAACCCCTAATAGAGTCATGGAATGATGATAACTGCAAAGATGAACAATCGGGGGTCCACTCGCTCCGAACTTCTCGATATTTGACATCTTGAACTTCTCGGGTAACCTTGCTTTAGGATAAGGAGACATGTGGGTGTAGTCCATGTAATTCCCAGAGATTCTGACTTGGTCGAACTTCCTAGTGAGCATCTAGAGATCCTCTTTGGCTTTATTGAACTCCTCCTATTTCGGATCAATGACCATATGCAGGTTAGTCACAGGCTGGGCAATGTTTGCCATCGGAAGATGGGCAGACGACGACCCATTGATAGGAGGGGCACGTGGAGTGTGGTGATATTATTCAGTAACCCAGATAGGCTCGGGTTGACCCATAGCACGAGGGAATAGGGCCTCGGGATCTTGAGGAATAGGAACCTGGTTTTGTTGCATCTCTCGATCCTCGGTTTGGAGGTTGTCAATCTTGGACACGTGCTGAGCTAGGAATCCCATCAGATCCAGCTGTATAACTCGTACTTGATCTGTATTCTCCATGCAAAGTGGATGGATTTCAAACTCAGAAGAAGTAGTAGAGGAACGGATGAAACTCCAGGATGATTTGACTGAAGACCGAAGCCAATAAGGAGCTAGTCCAAGGGCTTGCGATTGACCTGAGAAGGCGTAGAATGGGATTTATTTTTGAGAAAAAGGGAAGAAACTATTTTTGGATTTTTGATAAAGAAGGGAGAAATATTTTTGGATTTTTGATAAATAATGGATAAATGTTTTTGGAGACGGAACTCAGAATGATTATTATGATTATTATGTTCTCATTTGTATTTAATTCTCCTAAATGCAATGCCAGACGGGACCCGAGCTTGGAAAAATGGGGTTTTTAATATATGCAAAGCTACGGTTGGACTTGTAACCAGGCTCACGGACAGGGTCCCATTTTAAAAATGTGCAAAAATTGGCTGGCAGACCGACTCGAAATTCTGCAGAGTTTCGGGTGGAAACCGACAATCTAAAGTGTGTGTCCTAGGTTTGACACCTATATGCGGGTATGCAGTTGGTTGGGTGAATCGACATGGGTTCCCCCCTTTGGCGTGACTTCCACGATATACGTCTTGATCTTACGGGCAATTGGTACGTGTGGACAAGCCATTTGATATACCTGAGTGTACGTGAATTGCCTCACTATATACCTCGCGGGGACGGTACGTGTGAGAGCGAATTTGATATACTCGACGTACGTGAATGAATTTCCTACGATATACCTCCCGTCATGACTTCGATCAAGCAGTACGATGCGGGGGAACCGTTTGATATACGTTGATGGTACTTGGACAATGGAAGGTGAGTGTCATATCGCTTAGGCTAACTGCGACCTGCCTGACCAACGCCCATTACGAAGTGACCCTCCAGTTACTGGGTAAAATTTGGTCAATAACAATGCTCTTTGGTGATGTCGTGTGAATCATGCATGATTATCTAATTAGTATCTTATGATGAGAATGCCTTTCTTGATTATTCTAAACAGGGAGCAAAGTACAAGTACCGAAGGTACACCAAGTATGGATGGGTGATGCGTACAACATGTGGATATATGTGATCCTAGGTGCATGTGGTGCGAAGTGTACATGGAGAATTTTCTACAAGTGTGTGAACATAAGCATAAGCATGGGATACACATGGAAAAAAGGGGGAACATGCGGATATAGGGGGAATATAAACAAATATTATAAATAGATTCAAGACCTCAAAATATATAAGATCCCCAGCAGAGTCGCCACTATGGCCATCTCCGATCCTCGCCTGCAGGAGGGCGCACAAGGGAAAGGATCCTCGGGGCCCGGGAATCCCTCTCGGGAGAGCTTCGGCCAACATCATTTGAGATGAGGTGTAAAAATGTAGAGAGATTCAGAGTCGCCAGTCTACTTTACTCAAAACAGACAAAAGAAAAAGGGGAAGCCATCCTGAAGGATGGCATCCAAAGACATACTGCTGCATATGAAACCAAAATAATTCGAGAAGGGTTCGGAGGCTAAGTTATGAAATGGGAAGGTGTTAGGCAACCATTCCGCCCTTTCGGTCTCTTATGGATTTTAGTTATTTTCCTTTATTTTTCCCCGTGATATGTGTGCATGTGTATATATATAGTATAGATAGGAATCCTCGAGTTGTATCATGGAAGAGATAAAGCGAGTCATCCGTAGGCAGGTATAAAAATAATATTAGAAAAATAAGATTTACGCGATTACCCCTACGTTGATCTTTATAATGGAACGATAACGCATATGGAGTAATACATCACTAAGAACAAGTATATAGAATATAAGAGGATTAAATTTAGAGAACATAGAAAATGAGAGAAAAGTGAGAAAAGGGACTCGAGTCTCGGGTTTCACCTCGAGACGCCTACATAGCCAATAAAGGCATCAAAGTCCACGTAGTTTGCATACAAAATGAGGGGTGGGGTTTATCCCATAGATCCAAATGGAGGATCTCTTATTTGTGAATGTGTGTGTGTGTAGAAAAAGTGTTTTAGTTGTGATAAAAGTGTGAGAAATGTATGAGAATCCCTATTTCGAATTTATGAGCAAACCCTCTTTTCTTTATTTTTTTGGGTTTTATTTATATGAAAAATAAGAGGTGTGCAATAATACTAAATAAAAAGTATATTAGGATGTGTGAGATGAGATAATAAAAGTGCTAAGTAATAAAACAAGTTATTGCGAATTTAAGAGAATTTGGAAAGAAAGTTGAGAAAATTGGACCTTCTTGAAGATCTTGAGCTAGTTCTTGAGTGTTGGAGAGCAGCCCTTTCACTTGGATGATGATGGAGAGTGGCTAATTCACCAAGTTTGATGAAAATGGTGATGAAAAGTGGAAGTTAAGAAGGGATTTGGATGTTGAAATTGCGCTGCCTTCGAGAGAGGATTTTGGGATTCGCTGAGAGCGATTTGTATCAGATCTGGGCTATTTTTGCAAATGAGGTGAAGGCCTCCTTTTATAGGCCCAGGTCATTACCGATTGGCATAGACCTGGTCCTGCCTATCGGCACCTGCCGATAGGCAGGGTCTGGAACCTGCCGTTTGGAAGTGTGTTTTCGGCCTTTTCGGAAAATTGGTTGCCAAGGGAAAGGCGTTGATCAGAATCATGCACGGGGTGGAGCGTTGGAAATTTGATTCAGATACCTTCGAAAGTCCTTTGGACCGCTCCCGGGTTCGGGAGTTGACTTCGGGTCAAATATGGCTAGGAAGCGTTTGTCGATCCACTGGAGGGGCATCGTTCGAACGCAAATGGATCGTTTATCCGCATGGTAAGTTCGAATCGCTCATGGGATCGACCGTTGGAAAGGTTAGGAGATTTACTTCGACATTGAAAAGAGTTTGACCCGGTTCAGGGAGTTGACTTTGGTCAACCGGGACCTAGAAGCATTCGATGACCTCTTGGAGTTAAACGGATCGTTCGTCCGCATGGTAAGTCAGAATCGTGCACGGAGTGGACCATTGGAAATGGGTTTCAGTGACATTCGAAGATTCATTCAGTCTCGGTTGAGTTGAAGAGTTGACTTAGGTTAAACCGAGCCCGGGAGTGCCCAGTGGCCTTCGGATCAAGTTTCAAATGTAAATGGATCATACGTCCGCATGGTAAGTTAGAATCATGCACGGTATGGACTGTTGGAAAGGGAATTCAGTGCCCTTCGAAGATTCACTTAGTCTCGATTGAGCTGAAGAGTTTGACTTTTGGGTTAAACGGAGCCTAGGAGTGCCCGATGGCTTATAGTTCAGTACTTGGGACATGCCTTGGTTTGTAGTGATGAAGGGAGATGGTAGGGACCTTAGGAGAGTTAGGGGGTAACAGAATGGGGTGTCTACACTCCCCATTTTTATCTGTTTTGTTTTTTTAAAATCCATTGTGTGCTGATAACCTTCGAATCCTTTGGCCTGGGAACAAGATACTATACATCGTGACTCTGAAACTGGACAAGGTCTTCTTTCATATCATTGATCCAGAATGAGTTAGAAAGGGCATCATTTATAGTTTTAGGTTCCTCAAGGGAAATAAAACATACAAATTTAGCCACTTTTCAGAGTTGGGATCTTGTTATAACAGGCTCAGAAGGATTACCAACTACTGTTTCAATGGGATGGTATTTTGAAACCGAAGTGGGTACTGAAGGATTCTCGTGTGGCAGTGGTGTCTATTGGAGGTTAAATTGTAAAATTTGGTTCATCCTCATCTAGGGGCACTGATTGAGTGGAACTACTCCCCTCATTTGTATCATGTACAATTACATTAAATGATTCCATTATATTTTTGGTTCGATAGTTAAATACACAAAAATCCCTACTATTTTGAGAATAAATAAGAAAAATTCCTTTCTCTCCATGGGTGTCAAATTTTGAAAGTTGTTCACAGTGTTTAGAAATATAACAGACACTGCCGAAGGTTTTGAAATATTTTAAATTAGGCCTTTTGTGGAACCAAAGTTCATAGGAAGTCTTCTTGAAATTCTTCCTGAGGTATACACGATTAGCGATATGACACATAGTTTGAACGGCTTTTACCCAAAAATATTTAGGAA
Source organism: Sambucus nigra (assembly GCA_949130495.1). Taxonomy (NCBI): domain Eukaryota; kingdom Viridiplantae; phylum Streptophyta; class Magnoliopsida; order Dipsacales; family Adoxaceae; genus Sambucus; species Sambucus nigra. The sequence goes on from OX422212.1 coordinate 503,639,072, forward strand.
GATTTTTAGCATGTAGCATAACCCTAGTCATATTTTGTAATGTTCTATTCTCACGTTTAGCGATTCCATTTTGCTAGGATGTTTTTAGAGCACTAAACTCATGTTTATAACCATTACCTATGCGATATTCAGTAACACCAGAGTCTTTAAACTCTTCACCTCTGTCACTCTTAATTCGACACACTTGGGTATCCTTCTAGTTCTTTATTTTCAAAAGGACTTTTAAGAACTCACCGAAGGTATCAGATTTATTTTTCATGAATGTGACCCAAGTATATCGCGTGTAGTCATCTACCATAACTAGGTATAACTGTTTCCATAGAAGTTGACAGTCCTTGAAGGACCCATGAGGTCCATATGGATGAGTTCCAAAGGTTTTGTGGTCAAGACGTCCTTAACTTTCTTATGGGGGGATTTACTTATTTTCCCTTCCTGGCAAGGACCACATACACGGTTGAAAGAGTTTTTGATTTTGGGTAAGCCTCTAACTATCTCTTGGGACCTGAGTCGTCTAAGATTTTCAAAATTCGTATGTCCCAATCTATTGTGCTAAAGATCAGCATCATCTAATCTGGAAACATTACAGGATCCAGACTTAGGAATTACGGTGTAACAGTTATCCTGAGTTCTATTTCCTATTAATATACAATTTCCTTTTTCATCAATAATTTTGCAATCAATTTTTGAAAAGTAACTGTATGATTGGAATCACATAATTGAGATATACTTAAAAGATTAGCTTTAAGTCCTTTAACTAGGAGAACATCATTTAGTTTAGGAAGCCCATCCTTACACAATGTTCCCTTACCTATGATTTGAGATGAAACACCATCTCCAAACATGACACTACCTCCTAGGAAGTCTGTCTTGTTTTTAGATTTGGTTTCATCCCCGGTCATATATTTAGAACATCTGAAGTCTAGATACCATCCAGATGAAGTGCGTTGTGATTTTAAAGCAGTAATGACAATGTTGTACTTGAGCTGGGGTAACATATCATCTTTTCTAATCCAAATAGGTTGAGTTTTAATCTTTTCGTGGCCTTTTGATTTAGAGAAGGTTTGTTGGGTCTTTCGAAATGGTTTCTTCTTAGTCTTAGATCCTCCTTTGTTTTTATAGATAGATTTATTTGTGGTCTGTCTAGGGAGAACATAAGTATTCCTACTTTTCCTAGAATAGTTAAAGTGTTGGTAGGTGGGAGTATACATTCATTTTTGAAAACACTCTTCAAGAGTGTGGCAAAAAACATCGCAGTAAGAACAATGCATGTGAATGGAGGACTTGACTTTATTACTAATGTCTTTAAAGATAGGTTTGGTACTATTCAGTATGTTTGTCCAATTTCCATTGGCCTTGATCTTTTGTCTTTGGTTTCTAACGGGTGGACAAACATACTTCTCTTTACCATTTGAATTAGCTTATTGATTATACTAGCCATGTATTGATCGAGAGACATCAGAGCTACATTCTCCCTTTTCAAACTTTTAAAGATTCTGGCCTTTTTTGACAAATAAAACATTTTCATGGGATACATTGTTGCTAGTATAAACTATATCCCCAAAACCTAAGCTAGATTTATCTTCAAAATTAAACTTGCTACCAACTATGATGTCCTCGTAGGTTTTAGTTTGGGTTTCAAAGTGTAAACATTTTTAAACGCATTTGAAACCTTTTCCTTTGATTCTTTTAGTTCAACTAGAGTTTCCTTATACTTTTCTTCCAAACTTTCATTTTTCTAAGATAAATCTTCTATTTTTAAGGCAAACACTCTAATTTCAGTCCCATGAGCAACACATTGAGCATTATAATCCTCAGCATTATTTCTAATGGTCTAGTTAAGTAATTTAATATGGTTGGTTAATGATTTCAACATTTTTTCAAGATGGGCATTTTTCTTAACCGTTTTAGTGTCTCCTAAAGCATTACTTGGTTTTATTTGGCTCACGTACACGTTCAATTCGTTGACAATGCTATCGATTTGACTCACACTTGGATTACTTTCAATAACAATAGGAGCAGTATTATCACAAACAATGTTAACATCAATATCAACAGGGATCACAGATTCATGAGTTGACAAGACGACATTATCATCATTATATATAATCTTAGCAAATAAGGATATGCAATACTCATTATATTGCATTGACTCAGTCTCATCTTTGTCAGAATCACTAGAGTCATCCCATGTCTTACACATATTAGCCCCGTTATTGTTGTTAAGTCTGTTTGGGAATTTATTAGCATAATGTCCCATTTTTCCACATCTATGACATTTGACATCTTTGATGCCAATCTTAGGTATGCTATTATCATATCATTCATGAGGTCTAGGATTTTGATGGCCTTGATAACCTAGTTAACCACATTTGGCTGCCACTGAATTTCTAAACTTGACGATTTTCTTAAATTGTTTGCTCATTAAAGCAATTTGGTTATTAAGATCATCTAAATCACAATCATTATTTCGATCAAGGTCAAAATCTAAGTGAGTCTTTTTGGGAACAAACATTTGTGTTGAAAACACAACATTAGAACTAGTAGCTCTCTTGTTTTGGAAAGTTAATTGCTTCTAAAACTCTAACTCCATTTCTACAGTTCTTAATTTTGCTACTTAGCGATTCAGGAGTAAGGTTTGGGTCGTCCACTTCTTCCATGACATATCTTTATTGTCAAATTTACCAGGTAATGACCTAAGAATCTTTTGTAGAAATTCTTTTCTACTATAAGTTATACCATTAGCATGTAGTTTTGTAAAAATATCAATTAACCTTATGTTGAAATCATCAAAAGATTCATTGTCATCCATTATCAGTGTATTGTACTATTGTACAAGCATTTGGAATTTTTTGGCCTTAACACGTTCATCACCCTCATGTGCGGTGACTAGAGTGTCCCAGGCCTCCTTAGACGTAGAGAAAATAGATATTCTTTTAAACTCATGCTCGTTAATGGACATAAAGATAACATTATTTCCCTTATTATTATTATTATTATTATTATTATTATTATTATTATTATTATTATTATTATTATTATTATTATTATTATTATTATTATTATTATTATTATTATTATTGTTATTATTATTATTATTATTATTATTATTATTATTATTATTATTATTATTATTATTATTATTATTATTATTATTATTATTATTATTATTATTATCCAGAGACATCTTTTTCTCTTCTTTTATGAATTCGCTAAGAATTTTCTTAACTCTTGTAGCATCATTTTCAGATAAAGGCTTAGTCGGTTATTGATAATCATTAACAATCATATCCCATACATCATCACGAGGAGTTCCTTGTATGAAAGAAACCATCCTAACTTTCCAGTGGGAGAAGTTGTTTCCATCAACGAGAGGTGGACGTGAGAGGTTACCTTACTTCTCAAATCTTTCATCCATTTTAGTAAAGACTTTGAAAAAAGTCTTAAGTGACAGGATGAAGAGAATTTGAAAAACTCGCTCTAATACAACTTGAAAAACTTGATTACTAAGTTGTTAACAAAAGTTTAAGTTTTAAGTAAACTCTGAATTAACTTGTTGAGCAAAACTCTTTTCAAAACACTTTGATTTATGGATGATAAATCTGGTAGTTGGTTATATGTAGGTTTTAAAGATAAAAACCTAAAATATGTCCTTTTTATGAAATTGAGCATATAAAAGATACGAACATTCAAGAAAATTAACACAATAATTTAATGTGGTAAAACCCTAAAGTAAGGGAAACATCCACGTCCCCCTATACGGAGAAAAATAAAAAATCCATTAAAATCACAAGGTACAAGTTACAACGCTAAGCATGCAATACGAGATCCCAAATTTAAGTACAGAAAATTTACCTACAAAAGTTACTCCACTCTCAAAGGCTTCTGACATGATATGATCTTTCTTCCACAGCTTCCTTTATTTTTCCTTGTCCACTTGATAATAGTAGCTCTACCAACAATATATCTCTCAAAGAGACACAATTATATAAGTGTTCATGTGAGAGTGAATGTGTATGTGAAGTGATCTAAATGAATAAATGGATCTCGCATCTCTCAATTAATTCTACATCAAATCCTACGAATTACAAATCAATATATATGATATGCAAGTAATTTCAAATCTATTTTGAATAACAGACATCAACAAATTTTAGATCTGAAATAAAATCTTTTTATATCAAGATTTGTTTCAAAAATTTATTTATGTTCAAACTTATTTCAATAATTGTGAAATTATATTTAGAAACAAAAAATATGTATTTACAGATCTGAATATATACACAACCGAAGTCTTATTTCTCAAAATGTATATGAGATCACAAAATTGGATCAAAAGAATAACCACAATAAGATCCAAACAAACATATATAAAGATCCTAAAAATATTCTATGTGAAGAATATGGTTCCTAGAGATAAATATTATTGAAGAGGTCTTCAATACAAATCGTACCAGTAACTAACCAATTCACAGAAACCCCAAGCATATTGACTTCTAAAATCTCGATTTTGTGTTCAAAAAAAGAATGGTGGGTTTGGTGTATATGGTTTTGAAATAAAACCCTATATGATGTAAGGAATGATTTCCTCTTCTCTCGATAATAAGCGCCGCTGTCCTCTCTTTTTCCTTTCTCTCAGTTTTCTTTTGGTTGAGACAAGCTCTCCTCTCTCTTTCTCTTTTAGCGCCGATGACCTCTTCTCTCTCTTTTTTTCTCTCGGTGGAGATGAGTTTTTCTCTCACTAATCTCTCTGTTCTCTCTCTTATAGACGCCGACCTACTCTCTCTCTAACCTCTTAAAAAAATTATAAAGTCCAAAACCGTAAATCAATATATTCTCAGCACAAAAAGACGATTACAAAACCAAGGGTGCATATCTATTTTTTTACGAACATAATCTGATTTAATGGTGGATAAAAGGCGATGGAAGAACAACTTCTGGTTGGCTATATATGAGGTCACGAGGATTAAGGCTGTTTCAGTTTGGTTCGTTGATAACCTCACAATCAAGGGTCACGGTCTAGCCTCACAGCTTAGATTGTAAAGAAGCACAAATGTTGTGTTAAAAACGCAAAATGCATTGGGCCAAAAATCACCACCAGACGCGAGATTTAAGATTTTGAGAAAATTCAAATTCCAACCCCATAGGTTCTAAGAGGATTTATATCCTACCCAACTATGTTATACTCCAAAAAAATAATTTTGATTTTATCCCAAACATTTTAAAAACCACATTTTAATTAAAAGAAAAATCATTTAAAATGATTTAAAAATGTTTTAATGAATTTAAATAAAATGTTTAAAGAGGCTATACCACCATATGAATTTTGTGCACACATAATAACACATATATGCCATGATTGTGTCCTAATTTGGTTCATGTGTGTAATACTTCCCTTTTTGTAGAGCGTTGGAGTTCTTCCACTGGAAATCCTTTGATGAAGCTTGGATTTCTTTCTGAGAGAGAGAGAGAGAGAGAGAGCGTAACAAATAAATAATCTAATCCTATTTTGTCTCGATATTCAAAGTAGTTGGAACTCCTATATGGCATAGACTCAAGTAAGTCAACCATATCGTGTGTTCTCAGAATACTAGCTACTCTTCCCAATTAGTTTCCCTAAACCCAAACAATAACATTACCACTGTTAAGCCACCCCAATGTTAAAGTCCAATGATTCCACTACATCTTTAATTTAAACAATAAGTTTTATTCTTACTTAATTTAATTATCCACTTATTGTTTTTTTTAGTGCGACACTCCTATACCCAGTCAACCTAATTATCAGTCCCCAACATACTATTGGCGCGCTGAAGGTTCTACACATCACACCCATTCCCCTCACTATAGACAGTCAACCCAATTTCATTAGCTCTGCACACACTCGTGAGGTTCCATGCACGATACGTCACTATATCCAGTCGGTCCAATTATCATTAGCCCATCACATATTCCTAACGCCAATACACACTCACGTCACTATAGCCAGTCAACCTAATTATTGTTAATTTTTAATACTCTTTCTTTGTCTTAGGCGTTAATTACTAATTTATTATCAAGTTCTCATTATTTTCTATTAGCCCCACCCCTAAATTAAGTATGAAATCCTCAAACCACCCCTAGTCCCATACCTAGAGGTCTCCTAAACACAACTATATCATATCCTATCATTTAGAAATATTACCTTCCAAAAGTTACTCCTAGCCTCGTACCTAGGCTAACGTCCAACGAAAATGACGTACAATTCAGTCCCACCCCAAAATTATCCATTCGTAAAAATCCACACTATCTAGTACCATTCCTAAAAAGTGTTAAAAAGAACCAAGGCCTACCTACCAGTCCCATACCTAGCAAGCAACCTAAAATAAGGTGAAAGCAGTAACTACCCTAATAATTTCGTCTTCCCCACAGTATTGAATATTAACGCAATTAACGATCGCATAAGGCATATTTTTATCCTATCATAATGATCCATTAATTCCATCACAATATTTTTATTTATTAAAATTATTTCCATTTAATTACAATATTAATTAATCGAGTTCATTTTTTAACAATTTATATAATTTTCATCAACATGCATATTTCGGGGCATACAACAATGAATTTTTATTCTACTAGCTACACATGAAGAACATAATTTTACAAGTTAAATTTCATTTATAAAATTCAAATGATGTACTTTAACATGTGAACATCCATATATTTTAATGGAATCTCAACCTCTAATCTAAGCATGAGTGAGTTTTGAGTCTTATATCGTATTAGAAATTTGAATAAAAACAGTCCCAAACTTAGTTTCACTTTCCCTAATTAGTTTATCTAATTTATTTTAAGAAAACAACGTCTATTAGTGTTTAGACCATATTTAAAACACATGATACTAAAGGGGAACAATAGAAGTATTCATGCATGTAAAATAATCGTTTTAAAATTTTAATTGGATGGTTACGTTCCTCTCGAGAAAATAACAAAAGTACATTCTTGGACAATCTTGAGAAATCTTTGTTTAGTTCTTCAAATCTTTGGTTGAAAGGTGTGTTAAATGAGTTTAGGTTTTTAAGAAAAGAGAAGATGGAATTTGTGGGAGGCTACTGATTTTGGAGAAGGATAAAATGTGTTTTAAAAACCCTATGCCTGACCCTTTTCATAACAAAAAATTTTGGAATCCTAAACAAACTCTAAAACAAAAGGGATTTATTTTTCACAAACGGGTAAAGAAAAACGATTTGCCGAATTTTCCAGTCGGTTCAGATTTTGGTACAGATCCAAAATTATCCTATTTTCATAAAAGGAGAAACTCTCCGATTTTGAAGCCGATTTCAATTCCGATAAAAATCCCTTATTTGTTCCAGTAATTATAACAACATTTTAAATGTGAAAAATAATCTAAACAAAAATTAAAATACCTTTTCGACTTTTTATTAGGACGATTTAAAATAAACGGTCCAAAACTACACGGTGTTATATTTATTTTCATAAATTAATCAGTATTAACATATACATGGCACCTCATGGATGTGGAAGTGGATATGATTGTGGAGGTGAATGTGTATGTGTAGGTGAAGGTAGAAGTAGAGGAGGATGTGCAGGGAGAGTCTCTTCAGCGGTTACATTTTCAGATCCATAGAGTACGCAAATTTTATCTATGCACGGGGCACCAATCCTGAATGAAAATGCATTCGAGGCACATAATACTTGTGAAAATTCTATAATTACACCAATCTTAACAATACGTTTACTATAGATAATTATCATCAAATAATTTTAAAGTTGCATAATATTTTGAAGACTTGTGTATAACCCAAAATTTTGAGTTATGAAATTAATAATCAAAACTATTAATAGAAAATACACATTAAACACCTTTTAAATACACACTTTATCCTAGTACCTTATGGTATAAGAGTATAAGAAACCAATTATGATTTCCACATTCAATTCTAGATTTATTTACGGGCATAATATGATTTCAGTAGAATATATGGACATACATGATTTCAGCAGGAAAAAATATGATTTCATGAGAATGTATGGGTAGAATACGTAGGAAGAAAAGAAAAGAACAATGTAAAGCAGACTAGTATATAGACAAATTGTTTGTAAGAAAATATGCATTCTGATTTATTATACAAATTGTTCCATGTTAAATGTGCATTATTATTTCGGGCTTATACCAAAGTGTCACTCAAATATTTTTTAATACACATTCACTCCTAGCCTTTTACTTTGTTCCAAAAAGTCCCTCAGCACATACAAACATTAAAAAAGAGCTCCGGTGAGGATCGTCGGAGCTCCGGTAGTGGGGGTGGGGTGGGCGTTGGGGGCAAGGGAGGTGGGGGGTGAATGCCTCTAGCGTGGACCTTTAAAAATAAGAAAATATTAGTTAAATGGGTGTTTGAGGGACTTTTTGGAACAAAATAAAAGGCTTGGACTAAATGTGTATTAAAAAAAGGTTTGAAGGACTTTTTGGTATTTGATCCTTGTTATTTTTAAGTTAAATGTGATGTTTGTTCGTTATTGTCGAAGTTGCCTCAACTTGTATGAAAAAAGTTCGTGGTAAAACATATGCGATAATAACTGATAGTCTTATTAGAATGTTTGGGTGTCTAAAATTCCAATTGAATGGCACTTTATGTACAAAAAAACCAATTGGACTTACTTTAATCTCTTTGGCTAATGAGATTGACTTTATTGTATGAACTTTTGCACCAACTAATGTGGATAGGTGGGGGCATATTGACGAGAAAGAGAAGACATCATTTATTGACTGAGTTTTGGTGTATTTATTTTCTTTGTCTATTGTATATAAATGTTACTTTTTTTATGATAATTATAACTCCTCACAACTTATGCAGTCCAAATTTGACTTAGACGTCACAAATTCGGAGGTTATAAAATATTTGCATACGTCGATCTCTTCACCTTATAGTGAGTCTTGTAAGACATTGAAGAACCATTTTTCTCAATTTCCAAATATCGAGGAGGCAAAAAAGATGACAACGTTAAAAAATATGATGATTGGTACTTCCGTTGCTCATATTTTAGTGATGATGGATTAAAGGTAAGAATTAATATTGACACAATGTTAATTTTCCAATGTTTTGGGTGATTCGAGTTGAAATTGAGTGCTTTCCATTGCATATTTTTGTGAATTAACATAGAATAAATAATTTTATTGTATCACAAATATGATAATTGCTCTACTAGTAGCTCGAAAAAAAAAATATGTTCACCGTGGTTGGAAAAAATCTTTTGTTCAATATTTGTATGAAGATAGGGTACATTTTTTCTACTCGCTATTTGTATGACATCTTTATTTTATGTGGATATATGTACTTAAATAATTTTTATTTGTATTTGATAATAGGATGGTAATAAACATGAAGGTAGGTCGAAGATCCACATTTAAATATTTTATAACACATATTGCACAAAGAAGAACATGTGGATTAACGAAGAAGCAGAGTCTCACTGTAATGCCCTTGCCTGAATTTATGGGTTATTCGTGGGTCAAACCTGTCTAGACGAACGCTATGTGTGAAGTGCAATGAGACAACCTAATCAATGTTGATAGCCCAGTTTTATTTAATTAACTTTTCCCTTGTTTAACATGAAATTCCGATTCATATCAAGTAACATGTGGGATCCTTGGGAAGCATACCAGAAGTTCAATAATTCAGAGCTACTAACGTAAAATAAAAAGGATAATTACCTGTACAATACTCTCAAATTATGGAACCGCACACAACCTATCGTAACAAAGAAGAGGGATTGAGACAAATGCCTAAGGGGAAATATAACAATGCACTATGAATCGAACGAAAAAAAGATACTCTAACACGTTATACCTACATGCATATATATATATTAATGCATTAAACCATTTTAATTCAAAAAATGTCACTTGTTTCGATTAAGTCACATTGATCCAATGAAGAGACCCTTTTTGCTGAACTTACCAAATTTCTCGATTTGACGCACCTGAGTAAATACTGAAAGAAAGTACCATTTGTTTAGAGAGAATACTTCTTTTATCGAATCCACCCATATACTCACACCGAATTTACCTTAGTATTTTCCTTAAAATAATCCCTTCAATGCACGCACGCACGCTCCGTGTAAGAAAAATACTTGTTTTCCATAGAAAACCTTTTGCAATCGCGCACTTGTGTTAATTATGGGTTAAATCCTCCTTAGGTTGATTAATTACCCATTAAATCGCTTCACACGGGCATTAGCCAATTGATCGTATTCCTTGTCCATGTTATCTTTTCAACCGAAATATTTACCAATTTCATTTCTTGTTAAGTTGTCTTTTCCCATTTCTTTACCGTGCTTTGTTATCTTTTTCTTAAAATCCTCCAAATAACTGCGTACTTCAAGGGCTCCTCACCATCGGATACGCTACCATATGCTCTGGACAGTGTTTTGGGTATTTAACCCAAGGGATCTAGCCCATATTAATTATTTCCCGATCTCTTCTGAGTCCATATTAATGTGTTTTAACATTTTTCAAATGTCCATAATATTCCACTTTTACCAGCCGAAGCCTAAACCCGAGGATTTCACAACACCCTGTGTTACATTTTGAAAATCACCATATTTGGTTCTTTATATACTTGCGTTGATTTTATCCCAAAAATAACTTTGATTTAGGATTATTAATGTAACACCTTTTTCAATATTTTTATTTCATAAAAATGTCCCACTTTATGCAAAATTACCATTTTACCCCATTGTTTCAAAACTCGCCTTTTTCTCCATTTCCATAACTGTTGAGTTTCCAAAAACATTATTAAGTTATAAACAATAAATTCTTGAATATTTTTATTCATCAACATTCATTTGACTCATTGGAGTTAACATGCTTTTCTAGTTAGAAATCTCTTTATTTCATTACTTTCTCTACTAAGGAAGCCATTTGACATTTTGAAGACTACGTAGTTGGAACTCCTATTTTGTACAGACTCAAGTAAGTCAACCAAATAGTGTGTTCTCAATCTCTCCCTTTCGATATTGGAGATAAAATTCCCTTGAGTAATCTGTACTCATGGGTAAAAAATAAAAATCCTAGATTTCCTATACAAAAGAGCTATCTACACCTTCCCATCCTAGAACCAAAAATAAAAGAGAAAAATAAATAACTCAAATATTATACAGACCATTACACTAAATATTAAAAACTATACATTTTGACCTGAAATGTCTAAAATTAAAACAGTTAATGGGCATATTAGTTGAGTCAAGAAATGTAAAGATAGAGTCGGTTACTCAAGTACTTCTCCCCCAATTTTGCTAAAAAATACAATGGGGGTAAAAGGGATCTAGAAAACATGGATATATATAAAGAATGTATTCTATGCGAATGAAGTCATAAATAAGGGAAAATTCAAGGGTCTACCATATTAAATTGATTAATGAGGTGTTTTTTTGTCATTTGTGAAACGTTCGTACCCAAAATTCTCAGTTATTAACATGAAAATATCGAGGTTATGCCAATTATGAAGAATTGATTAAGTGAGAACTATCATCCATATGGCTTTTCTAAGGGATTCAAACCTAATATTGTCCAAAGTCTTTGTGAATAGGTCAGCTAATTCCTTTTTCAGTGTGTAAATACTTAATATCAAGTTCTTTGGATTCCACAAGCTCACATATAAAATGATGCCTAATATTGATTTTCTTAGTTTGTGAGTGTTGTATCAAATCTTTAGATATATTTTGTGACAACCCGCTCTCCGAAATAAGGGGTGGCTAGCCCGATACTCCAGCATAGTGAAAATCATGGATGGAAATCATTCTCAGCATCACAATATTAAAATGAGTATACGGGAAAACCACCCTTTAATTCAGAAAAACGGGTTGCCAAAAATTAAATAAATTTTAGTTTTGATTAAAAGTTAAGGAAATAATTTAAACAACCCATTCTAAAAAAAAGTGGAGTTCCAAAGGAACGTACATTACTATAATAAACACGGTACAATAAGAGGACCGAATATACTGTCGGTCCACAATTACATACAACGTATTACAACAGTTTAATAGTTACATAAATACATTCAATAAACAGTTACAAAGTTTGGGCCACATGCCTGATTAAAAGACCCAATCATATCTAGATTACAAAGAAATGAAAGCGTCTATCAAAACGTCCTGTAATATCCGTAAAATCTTACAGCTCCTCAAAAGTATTTGAATAGGAACATCACAACGGGCGCCCTTGCGGAGGTGCACCTGGGAGGTTACAATAACATGCACAAGAAGAAAGAAATATACGGGTCAGGGCCTGGTTTTTATATGATTCCCAGATGAATAAGAAGCATGATAGGTATGAACAGTTAATCATGAATGATGAAGATGAAAATCTGACAACCTAATCATGGAGTATAAATGAAGAAATTTAAATGATATGTCTTTCATTAAATTATACAGGAGAATGTAATTAGACATTATAAATTTAAAAGCCTCCATTATTATTTACCACTTTATTCCAATTTCAATTCCTTAACAGGAACATAATACCATCATTAATACTCATTTCTTTTCAATTCTTATTCCTTAGCAGGAATATAATTACCATCATACATTCTGGTGGCAATATACATATCTCAAGTCCAACTTGAATTTCGAAAGGTTATATTCTTATACATATAATGATTCTAGAACCGCCCCTCCTAGTTTCCCCACTGGGCGCGCCCCTAAATGACTAACATCTTCCAGGGGCCTATCAAACAAGGCAGCCTGGGCACCTAACGCATGTCGGGAAATGTCCATATGCCAGCGAGTGAGTCATAACCACGCCCGGAATTACCTCACTAGCGTAGAATAAAACATATAATAAACCCGAATATGGCCGAGGACTATAGTCTCCCTGCATTCACTAGTCAGGGGACATCACCTCATGCGCGAGCTTCCCTTATGATAGCATTTAGAGAGGTGTGTTCAAGTAAATTAACATTTACCTTTTAAATCTCATTTTACATTTCCATTTTTCATACATATGTTTCATTTTATTTTGAAACCATAAACCTTGAATATTCTCATTAATATTCATAATACTTTAAGTCCCAAATTATTCTCCAAGTGATCACAATAATCTTACAAGTCCCAAGGTTTTATATACCTCGTTAGAGACCTTAATGTATCCCAGTATGGGCTTATAACTCTTAACTCTTAATGACTTGCAAAATGGAAAGAAATTCCTAAGCATCACTTTTTGTACACATGGAATAAACCCCAAGTGAACCCATTCAACTCTAGGGTAACGACCAAACTCAACTAAGACTCTAAGTTTACTTCATTCAAGAAGGTTCCTAGGCCCTAAACTTAAAGAAAAAGAATAAAAATTTAAGTCAAAACATACAACTCAAATCTGCAGGAACCGAATCGATTCGCCCTAGTTAATCGATTTTCCCAAAAAGCGAATCGATTCGGGTGACAAACCCAAACTTTCTATAAATGCCGAATCGATTCAGCCTTAACTCGAATCGATTCGGGTCCCCAGACCTCGAAACTGGCCTTAAGCGAATCGATTCGCCCCAGGGGCCGAATCGATTCGCCCCTGCGATTTTGCCAAGTTTGGCTAGGAAGTCTCGGACTCCAAATTTTCACCCAACTCCAAACTCTTTCTAACCAAGATCATTTATGGCCACCAATACATCATAAATACATCTAACTACTACCATGAACATCAATGATCATCCAAATCAATATCCAAAGATTTGAAACCCATAAATCAAAATAAAACCCTAACTTTGTTAAACCACAATTAACCCACAACTATCAATACTAATTATTCAACTGAAACCGCATAATAGCAAGTAGAAAACTTGCCTTAGGGTTACAATCTCAGATTTGAGGAAGATGAATGCAAGATCAAGCCACAATTCTTCAATCTCTCTCTTTCTCCACAAGTTCTCTTCTCCTCACTCTCTCTCTAGGTTAACAATTTCACTTAAGGGAAATGAAAGACTAAGCAAGACTAAATTGGGGCATTAAGCTAAAGTCTCCAAATTAAAGTGGTTAATACCACATTAAAATGATTTCCAATACGCAATATACTAAAACCAGTCAAAAGTGCCCAAAACCTCAAAATACAATATGGCACACATTTTGACTATCTCGCACCTCCCGGAACTAACTACACCCTCCAAATTATCATTTGGACATTATATAACTCATTTTAAGTTCCGGTTCCATTTTTAAACCAAAATGTCATTTTAAATCTTATGACATAATAAAACACAACATGGCGGTATTTACCTACACATAAGGTAAATATGCCGCATTTTAGTAAATATTAACTTTTCTTCCTTAAATTAATACTTACTCCACATTCCAACATTTATATATAATTACTTCACATAGCTAATAAATAGAAAATAGGCTCTTAAAAGAGAGGGTTTTTACATACTCCCCCCTTATGAGGGAATTTTGCCCCCAAAATTCACACGTACCTTGGATAAAGAGATGAAAATACTTTTCCCGCATATCATCCTCACGTTCCCATGTTGATTCCTTAGCGTTGTGATGACTCCATTGGACTCGCACCAAGGGCACCACTCGAGACCTTAACCTATGCTCCCCATGATCTATAATAGCAATGGGTTGTTCTTCATATGAAATGTCGGGTTGCAAGTCAATATCCTCTAAAGGGATATGCCAAAGGGCACCGCCGCACCTCTTATACTTCTTCAAAGAGGAGACATGGAACACATCCTGAATTTGTTGTAAAGGTTTCGGTAGGGCAAGTTGATACGACACTGGACCCACCTTAGAAATTACGGGAAAAGGTCCAACAAAACGCGACGCAAACTTCCCTTTTTTCCCGAAACACGTGATACCTTTCACGGGCGACACTTGCACGAAGACTTGGTCCCCAATCTCTAGCTCCATGTGTCTCCTACCCGCATCGGCATAGCTCTTTTTTTTTTATCTTGGGATATCCGAATGCGATTCCGAATGAGTTCAATTTTAGAAGAAGTGTCTTGGATCATTTCAGGTCCAAGGAATTTATTATCCCTCATATCCAACAAACATGTGGGAGATCTACAGGGCCGGACATAAAGTGCTTCATAGGGCACCATTCCAATAGTAAATTGGTATGAATTGTTAGTTGCAAACTCAACCAATGGGAGATATTGTTCCCAACCACCTTTGAAGTCAAGCATACACATACGAAGCATATCCTCCAACATTTGGTTTACTCGTTCAGTCTGGCCTTCTGTTTGAGGATGATAAGAAGTTATTAACTTCAATTTGGTCCCCATAGCCTCTTGGAAACTTCTCCAAAAGTGGGAAACGAAAATCTTATCGCGATCAAAAGCGATATTTAAAGGCACCCCATAGAGTCTGACAATCTCCGCGATGAATAATCGGGCATAGCGAGCCGTGTCATAGTCGGTATGCACGGGTAGGAAATGTGCCGACTTAGTCAAGCGGTCGATAATCACCCTAATTGAATCACAACCACTCTGTGACCTTGGCAATCCTGTAATAAAGTCCATCGATATGATCTCCCAATTCCATACCGTAATCTCCAACGATTGTAATAAACCTGTCGGTCGCTGATGATCTATCTTGACCAAATGACATGTAGTGCATTGGGACACAAACTCGAAAATATCCCGCTTCATTCCTGGCCACCAATACTGGCGGTGCATGTTTTGATACATCTTGTCCTCACCAGGATGTACCATGAATTTATAACCGTGAGATTTCACCATCACCGCCCATCTCAAATCACCTTCATCCGGGACAATGGGCCTTCCATGGAAGCGTAGTCCACCCTCTGAGCTTATCGAGTGAGATTCCGCTCCCTCGGACAGTAATCGATGTATGTGGCCTTGACAACCCTTATCCTCTCCTTGGGCCTCTACGACCCTTGCCATAATTGTAGGAGTAACGGTCATCACTGATATGAACGCCCTAGTAACCGCATCCTCGTGACTGAGCTCTTTCCACTTAGCTTTCCATACATCAGCTAACTCTCCCTCGGGCTTTCTACTCAAAGCATTCTCTACCACGTTCACCTTGCCCGGATGATAATGGATATCAAATTGGTAATCTTTCACGAACTCCGACCATCGGCGCTGCCGCATATTCAAATCTATATGTCAAAATAAATATTGCAGCGACTTATGGTCCGTGAAAAGACTAAACTTCTCCCCTAAGATATAGTGCATCCAAATTTTCAAGGCAAAAACAACTGCGGCTAACTCTAAGTCATGCACCGGATAGTTTCTTTCATGGGTCATGATCTTTCGGGAAGCATAAGCAATAGCTCATCGCTCTTGCTTAAGCACACCTCCTAATCCTTGTAGAGATGCATCAGTGAAGACTAGATATTCCAATCCCGGTGTTGGCAAAGAAAGGACTGGAGCCGAGGTCAATCTATCTTTGAGCTCATCAAATGCATCCTGATAAGAGTTATCCCAAATAAATCTCACCCCTTTCCGGGTCAAATTAATCAAAGGACTAGTGATTTTAGAGAAACCTTTGATAAACCGACGGTAATAACCCACCAAACCCAGAAAACTATGAATTTCGGTAGGTGTCGTGGGTTGACCCCACTCCCTCACCGCAATTACCTTACTCGGATCCACCGATATACCCTGGGACGTCACAACATGACCCAAAAACTGTACCTCCTGTTACCAAAAGCCACATTACTTGAACTTAGCATACAATTGGTGATCCCTCAATCTTTATAGGACCAACCTCAAATGAATAGCATGATCAGATTATGTTCAAAAATAGACTAGGATGTCATCGATGAATACAATAAAAAATTGATCTAGGAAGTCCCGAAATACCCTATTCATGAGATCCATAAATACGGCGGGGGAATTGGTTAGTCCAAAAGGCATAACCAAAAATTCATAAGACCCATACCTTGTCAGAAAATCGGTATTGGATACATCCTGCTCTCGTATCCTCAACTGGTGATACCCCGTCCTCAAATCGATTTTAGAGAAGTACAACGCTCCTCTAAGTTTATCAAAAAAATCATCAATACGAGGCAAAGGGTATTTGTTCCGGATGGTGACTTTATTCAACTCTCTATAGTCCACACATAACAGGAGAGAACCGTCCCTTTTCTTTACAAACAACACAGGAGCGCCCCATGGCGACGTACTACGCCTAATGAATCCCTGCTCCAATAACTGCTGGATTTGATCTCTTAACTCCCACATTTCCATAGGAGCCATACGATAAGGAGCTCTCGTGATCGGTCGAGTTCCCGGCGCTAAATCAATCACAAACTCAATCTCCCGACTCGGAGGCAAACCCGGTATTTCCCAGAAAACATCCCCAAAATCTTTAACAACTGGAATGGAATCCAAGGGAACAACTACATCCCGAGAAGTCCATTCCGTAATACAATACAAATAAGTACTAGTACCTCCCTCTAAACGAGGCATAACCACCAAGAACATTTCTTCTCCCGGAACGGCGAAGACTACACTCTTTCCATAACAATTAACTATTGCATGATACTTGACAAGCCAATCCATTCCCAAAATCACATCATACCCAACCATGTCTAGGAAGAGTAAATCGGCCTCAAAGCATAAATTACCAAAAGAAATCCCTATGTGTTTAAAAATAAGGAAAATGAGTGAACCATCACCCATAGAGGACTCAAAGCTAGTGAAAGTGCTCTCTGCAGATTTTATCAACTCTGTGGACTGAGCAAAACTTCTAGAAATAAATGAATGTGTCACACCCGTATCGAATAAAATGCGACCCATGTGCCTTTGAACAAGGAACTTACCCTCAATGGCTGGCGGTGCCGGCGGAGCCGGGGGAAGCATAACATCCTGGATATGATAAACTCTCCCATACTCCAGCTGACCCTGCTGTGGAGGAACAACCGGATTTGGTGCCTGTGGCGGAAACTAAACATAAGGCTGTTGTGGAGCCCTAGGAGGCTATCCCCTAATCAACTGAGGACACTCCTTCTTGTAATGACCCACCTCCCCACATTGGAAGCACTTCCCCACCATAATCTCCAGAACTCGACCCCTGTTATTTCTAAACTGGTTAACACCTTGGCCCGGATGGCCACTACCTCCTTGGCCACCCCGATCTGTTTGTTGCTGCGGGGCATCCTGACCGTGCCGATTATTATTACCACTAGAATTAAAATCACCAAAGCGTTGTCTTTTTGAAACCTTCCCCTGCTAGGGATCCCTTTCTTATTGCTTATTACCCGAAGACTGGGACGAGGAAAGAGATCCTCCATTCCCACTACCTCTAGGATTTCCCGCTTGCCCTACTATGGTAACTTTCTTGGCACTTTGCATATACAACCGATGCTCTTGGCAATGGAGCAATGCCGCATTCATTACCTCACCAAAAGTTTGCAAAGCTGGATTATCGAGAAAATGTTGCCGAATTCTACAGTTCAGACCTCTCATAAACTTTGAAACTTTCCTCTCTTCCGGAGTCACCTCATCCGGTACAAAACTTGCCAACCGGGTGAACTCCTCTTCGTATTCGGCAATAGACTGCTCTCCCTGTACCAGATCCTGAAGTCTCCTTCTCATATCCCTTTGAACCGCCGGAGGAAAATACTTTTGGTCAAACAAGACCCAGAAATCCGTGATCGACATAGTATCCCTTTGTCCTGGTGTAGTCATCGACTCACACCAGTGTAACGCGACCCCAACAGGATTGAAAGTAGCAAGGACTTGTTTCTTCTCCTCACTACAATCCACCATTCGTAAATGGCGTTGCATATCTTTATTCCATTGATTTTCTCAAACAACATCAGAACCTTCATCAAATTCTGGGGGATGACCCTTTAAAAAGGACTCCCTAACTCTTTCCCACGGAGAAGGTCTCGTAGGAGCTTGGGCATCCTGCGATCGCTATTGAGCTTGTGGCATTTATTGAGCCACTGCGGTCACGGCGGCATTGACCGCTTGAGCCACAATGTTTGCTACATCAGCAGCATTAATTGTTCCTTGTGGCGGCGGTGGACCAACATCATCTTCTACAACTCTATTGCGTCTCGTTGGGTGACCTCTCTTAGGAAGCATCTGAGATGAATGAACAATAGAGTTAGAATACTATTCAAAACAATCTATATTGCAGAAGATCGCAATTATAAGCAACAAAGCAATCCTAACATTAGGCTCTATATCGAAGAACGCTACGGTAGAACGTGACAATTCCGCATAGATCCTAAAGACTCTAGAACCTGATGCTCTGATACCATCTGTGACAACCCGCTCTCCGAAATAAGGGGTGGCCAACCCAATACTCCAGCATAACAAAAATCATGGATGGAAATCATTCTTAGCATCACAATATTAAAATGAGTATATGGGAAAACCACCCTTTAATTCAGAAACACGGGTTGCC
This sequence comes from Sambucus nigra, assembly GCA_949130495.1. Lineage (NCBI taxonomy): Eukaryota > Viridiplantae > Streptophyta > Magnoliopsida > Dipsacales > Adoxaceae > Sambucus > Sambucus nigra. The sequence continues at coordinate 503,658,440 of OX422212.1, forward strand.
AAAAAATAAATAAATTTTATTTTTGATTAAAAGTTAAGGAAATAATTTAAACAACCCATTCTAAAAAAAAGTGGAGTTCCAAAGGAACGTATATTACTATAATAACAACCATACAATAAGAGGACCGAATATACCGTCGGTCCACAGTTACATACAACGTATTACAACAGTTTAATAGTTACATAAATACATTCATTAAACAGTTACAAAGTTTGGGCCACACGCCCGAGTAAAAGACCCGATCATATCTAGATTACAAAGAAATGAAAGTGTCTATCAAAACGTCCTGTAATATCCATAAAATCTTACAGATCCTCAAAAGCATTTGAATAGGAACATCACAACGGGCGCCCTTGCGGAGGAGCACCTGAGCGGTTACAATAACATGCACAAGAAGAAAGAAATATACGGGTCAGGTCCCGGTTTTTATATGATTCCCAGATGAATAAGAAGCATGATAGGTATGAATAGTTAATCATTAATTATGAAGATGAAAATCTAACAACCTAATCATGAAGTATAAATGAAGCAATTTAAATGATATGTCTTTCATTAAATTATGCAGGAGAATGTAATTAGACATCATAAATTTAAAAGCCTCCATCATTATTTACCACTTTATTCCAATTTTAATTCCTTAACAGGAATATAATACCATCATTAATACTCATTTCTTTTCAATTATTATTCCTTAGCAGGAATATAATTTCATCATACATTCTGGTGGCAATATACATATCTCAAGTCCCACTTGAATTTAGAAAGGTTATATTCTTATACATATAACGATTCTAAGACCTCCCCTCCGAGTTTCCCCACTGGGCGCGCCCCTAAATGACTATCATTTTCCATAGGTCTATCAAACAAGGCAGCCTGGGCACCTAACGCACATCGAGAAGTGGCCATATGCCTGCAGTGTGTCATAACCACACCCGAAATTACCTCACTAGCGCAGAATAAAACATATAATAACCACGCATATGGGCGAAAACTATAGTCTCCCTGCATCATTAGTTAGGGAACATCACCTCATGCGCGAGCTTCTCTTATGATAGCATTTAGAGAGGTGTGTTCAAGTAAATTAACATTTACCTTTTAAATCTCATTTTACATTTCCGTTTTTCATACATATGTTTTATTTTATTTTAAAACTATAAACCTTGAATATTATCATTAATATTCATAATACTTTAAGTCCCGAATTATTCTCCAAGTGATCACAATAATCTTACAAGTCCCAAGGTTTTATAAACCTCGTTAGAGCCCCTAATGTCTCCAAGTATGGGCTTATAACTCTTAACTCTTAATGACTTGCAAAATGGAAAGAAATGGCTAAACATCACTTTTTGTACCCATGGAATAAACCCCAAGTGAACCCATTCAACCCTAGGGTAACGACCAAACTCAACGAAGACTCTAGGACTCTAAGTTTACTTCATTCAAGAAGGTTGCTAGGCCCTAAACCTAAAGAAAAAGAATAAAAATTCGACTTAAAACAAACAACTCAAAACTGCAGGAACCGAATCGATTTGACCAAAAAGCGAATCGATTCGGGTGACCAACCCAAACTTTATGTAAATGCCGAATCGATTCGGCCTTAACCCGAATCGATTCTGGTACCCAGACCTGGAAACTAGCCGTAAGAGAATCGATTCTCCCCAGGGGCCGAATCGATTCGCCCCTGCGATCTTGCCAAGTTTGGCTAGGGAGTCTTGGACTCCAAATTTTCACCTAACTCCAAACTCTTTCTAACCAAGATCATTTATGGCCACCAATACATCATAAACACATCTAACTACTACCATGAACATCAATGATCATCCAAATCAATCTCCAAAGATTGGAAACCCATAAATCCAAATAAAACCCTAACTTTGTTAAACAACAATTAACCCACAACTATCAATACTAATTATTCAACTTAAACCACATAATAGCAAGTAGAAAACTTGCCTTGGGGTTCCAATCTCAGATTTAAGGAAGATGAATGCAAGATCAAGCCACAATTCTTCAATCTCTCTCTTTCTCCACAAGTTCTCTTCTCCTCACTCTCTCTCTAGGTTAACAATTTCACTTAAGGGAAATGAAAAACTAAGCATGACTAAATCGGGGCATTAAGCTAAAGTCTCCAAATTTAAGTGGTTAATACCACATTAAAATGATTTCCAATACGTACTATACTAAAACCAGTCAAAAGTGCCCAAAACCTCAAAATACAATATGGCACACATTTTAACTATCCCGCAGCTCCCGAAACTAACTACACCCTCCAAATTATCATTTGGACGTTTTATAACTCATTTTAAGTTCCGGTTCCATTTTTAAACCAAAATGTCATTTTAAATATTATGACATAATAAAACACAACATGGCGGTATTTACCTACATATAAGGTAAAAATGCAACATTTTAGTAAATATTAACTTTTCTTCCTTAAATTAATACTTACTCCACATTCCAACATTTATATATAATTACTTCACATAGCAAATAAATATAAAATAGGCTCTCAAAAGCGAGGGTTGTTACATATTTATTGCACTTTGGTTATCACAATACATTGTCAATTTCTCTTCAATGATACCATAATCACTAAGCATTTTTTTGATCCATAAAATTTGGGCACGACAACTACCCGCAAATATATATATTCAGCTTCAGTTGTTGAAAGGGATATGCAGTTATGTTTTTTACTACTCTAGCCTACAAGGTTGTTTCCTATATAGTAACAGACACCATACGTGCTCTTACTTTCGTATGAACAGTCTGCCTAGTCGTCATTCGTGTCGACAGCTATAAAACTATTGGTGTCCTTTGTGTACAAAATACCGAAATTTAATGTACCTTTAATATATTTAATTGTTCATTTAACACATAGCATATGATATTCTTTATGTGCGCATTGGTATCGTGCAAAGACACACACAACAAAGGTTGTATCCGGTTTAGAGGCAGTAAGGTGTAATAGACTCCCTATCATACTTCTATATAAAGTCAGTTCAACATCTTTCTCATTTTCTTCCTTAGATAATTTCATGAACGTGATCATGGGTGTATGTGGTGTTTTTGAATGTTCAAGCCCAAAATTTTTAACAAGATCATTAGCATATTTCGATTGTGTGATAAATAGGCCATCACTAAACTATTTGACATGTAGCCCTAAGAAATACTGTAATTCCCCCATTATGGACATCTGGAATTCAGCGTGCATAATATCTGAAAAGTTTTTGACTTCACTAACGGAAGTTGAACCGAATATAATATCGTCAACATAAATTTACGCAACTAGGACATCGTGTTCTATATTCCTTACAAATAATGTCTTGTCCTTGCCACCGTGCTCAAACCCTTTATTGACTAAAAAGATCGAGAGGCGCTCATACCAGGCTCTAGGAGCTTGTTTTAAGCCATATAAATATTTTTTAAGCCTAAAGAGATGGTTAGGGTAGGATGGATCTACAAAGTCTTTTGGTTGTTCAAAGTATACTTCCTCATACAAAATACCGCTTAAAAAAGTGGACTTAACATCCATTTGAAAGGTTTGAATTATAAATGACAGGATATGGCAAGGAGGAGACAGACAAACTCGAGTCTTGTGACATGGGCAAAATTCTCATCAAGGTCTATTCCCTCTATCTGAGAATATTCTTGCGCTACAAACCTAACTTTATTTCTAATTACCTCCCCATTCTCATTAGTTTTATTTTTAAAAATCCAGCGGGTGCCTATAACGTTTTGTCTTGAGGCCACGGAACGAGATACCAAATGTCATGACTTTGAAACTGGACAAGGTCTTCTTTCGTACCATTGATCTAGAATGGGTCAGATAAGGCATCGTTAATAGTTTTGGGTTATACTAGAGAAACAAAACATGTAAATGTAGCTCATGTCGAAGTTGATCTCTCGTCCTCACTGGCTCAGACAGGTTACCGACAACCTTTTCGAAAGGATGGTCCTTAGAAACCCATGTCAATACCGCGCAGACCTTAGATGGAAGTGAACCAACTATCTTAGGAGAGTCAACTGTAAAAACATTTTTAGACTCATCCACGACCACTGTGTAACATCTCGAGATTCATGAGCCATAAAAATCTTTGATAAATTAAAATTTTCAAAAAAATAAAATTTTGGAATCTATTTAATTTTGGTATGTAAAAATCTGGTTTTTATATATAAAAAGAAGGTTCTAAGTTGAATTTAAATTTGGATTAAAATTTGGAAATTATAACTTTTTGTATAAAAATTTGGGGAGGATCCGACCTAAGAAAAATAGATAACAATATTCTACCGTTTGATTGACCTAAATTTTTTGTGTGCAGGTTTGTCTCTCCTTTAGCTACTAAGTCTCCAAATTTTAGCCAATTCCAATCATCCGATCATCCGTAATAAATATTTTAGTGTTTGTGTTTGAGTAGGACTCAAATTCGTTTTGATATATAAACATAAGTGACGAACATAGGACTTCTAAAACACATTTTAGCCTACTTAAAAATCAATAGCCTCCTCTATTTTCATCTTCTTCCATATACAAAACCCTATCCCCATTTAAACCAAGATTCAATACATGATTTGAAGGCTTATTTGGTGTTTTCTCGAGTTTGCGCTAGAACGAGTTTTTATTATTTTCGCACGAGGAACGAAGTGGTATGATCAGAATTTGAGGCATAATCTTATGAGTTTTTTATGATGATTTTATGGTATGGGGTTTACAAAATATTCTCCTTAAATCTCTCAGGAGCAGTCATCTGTTCCTCATTTATTTGTACGCATATTATTGATACCATGATGTTTATTAGAATCTAAAATATTGATTTGATTGAGATATTGTATTTGTTGATAGGCATAGTGTCATGAAATTTTTATATGACACATAATGGTCACCCACTAATAGTCCAAAAGTCCAATAGCTAGGATAAGGCTTTATGAAGCTTAGGTGAGGTGATCTGAGTCCTGGTGACCTATTGATGAGTTATTGACAAATTAAAATGGTATAATTCCTAGATGTCTCACTGGACTTGAATTCAGATTCGCATTGTTGCATTTTATTCATTGTTATTATTTTTATCATCTATTCTTGTCATATTGTGTACTTCCCCGTATTTTTCTTTTTATGGAAACTTAACGTGGATTTGGACGCTACGGATTTTGGAGGATTTAGAGATCAACGTTTGGAGGATTTTATATTTTTGGTTTAGATTGTCAGTGTAACTATTTGGAGAGCTTAGCATTACTTTTAGAGGAATTAAATTGTAATTATTTTAGAGGTGCAAATTTTGGATTAGACGTTATGTAATTTCGGATTCTTTATGTTTATTTTTGTGGAATATAGATACTCTATACTAATTATTGAGGATATAGTTTAGTTTTAATCTTAGTAGCACCTCATGTTTTGCGTGGGGTGATACACACTATTTGACTGTCGTGACTCTATGTGCTATTGTGATTTATAATTACATTAATAGACTCCATAATGACCTTGGTACAAAGGTTATAAACTTGATAAGCCCGACTTGTTTGGGAATAACTCAGGAAAATATCTTTATCACCCCGGGTATCAAATTTTAAAAGATGTTCTATGTCGTTGCAGACATAACAAAAACTCCTGAAGGTTCAAAAATATTTTAAGATAATCTTTCAATTGTACCATAGTTCATATGATGTCTCTTTGGTATTTTCCCTGAGGTACACGAATAATGATGTGACATGCAATCGATAAAGCGTCAACCCAAAAGTATTTTAGCAGACTTTTTGCGTTCAACATCACCTTATCCATCTCTTATATGGTCCTATTTTTACATTCAACATTGTCATTCTGCCGAGGTATCGTAGGTTCACTAAACTCGTGTTTATACCCATTACCGATACAATAATCTGTAACACTTGAATCTTTGAACTCTCCCCGTCTATTACTTCTAATATGACATACCTGGGTATCCTTCTTGTTCTCAATTTTTAAAAGGAATTTTAAGAACTCATGGAAGGTGTCAGACTTATTTTTCATAAAAGTGACTTAGGTAAATCATGTGTAATCATCCACCATAACTAAAATCTAATTGTTACCACATAGGCTGACAATTCTAGAGGGACCCATAATGTACATGTGGATAAGTTCAAGAGGCTTTGAGGTTAAAATGTCTTCAACTTTCTTATGAGAAGATTTACTCATCTTCCCCATTTGGCAGGGACTACAAACACAATTAAAATTATTTTTAATTTTGGGTAATCCACTTACTATTTCATGGTAGCTTAAACTATGAAGGTAATCAAAATTTGTGTGTTCGAATCTATTGTGCCGCGAATTAGAATCCTCTAATGTGGAAATCTTACAAGATTCATTCTTTAGAATCACTATGTAATAATTATTCGTACTCCTGTTTCCTGATAGAATACAGTTACCTTATTCATTTAAAATTTTACAATTGGTTTTTGAGAAGGTAATGGTATGATTGGAATAACAAAATAGAGATATACTTAATAGGTTAGCATTAAGACATTTAACTATTAAGACTTCATGTAAAGCAATGAGACCTTTATATAGTGTTCCCTTACCTATGATCTGAGATGAAATGCCATCTCCAAACAGAACACTACCTCCATATAAGTTTGTCTTATTCTTCAATTTTGTTTCACCTTCGTTTATATGTTTGGAACACCTGGAATCCAAGTACCCACCAACTAAGGTGCATTGGGAATTAAAAGCTATTATCACCACATTACACTTGAGCTGGGGTAATAAGTCCTCTTTTCTCATCCAAATGGGTTTGGTTTTAAAAATTTTATTGCCCTCGAATTTACAAAGGACTGAGGGATCTTTCTAACTACTTTCTTCATAGTCTTATGTCTCCCTTTCTTCTTTTTATAATTAGAGTTATGTGTGGTCTGCTTTGGGAGAACATACGTATTCCTACTCTTTCTTGAATAGTTAAAGTTTTGATAAGTAGGCATATACAATATTTTTTTAAAACACTCGGTAATGCATTGCTCATAGACATCGCAATAAGAATAATGCCAAGACTAAAGTCCTTATTATAAGTCATAGTAGTCCAATTACCATAAGTCTTAGTGTTTTGTCCTTAGTCTCTTGCATGAGGACATATATACTTAGCTTTTCCATTAGGTTTTGGTCAGTGATTACACTGATTTTGCATTTCCTTAGACACATGGACATTGTAAATTCATTAATGAGATTTTTGAAAATTTTGTCATTCTTTTACAAAAATGACATCTTCAGGAGACACTGTTGTTTTGTTAGTCACAATATGCCTCCAAAATATTTATCTTCAGAATCCATATCTACTTCCTACAACTATCTCTTTATAGGTTTCAGATCGAGTTTAAAAATATAGGCATTTTGTAAAAACATTTGAAACCTTTTGTTTAGATTCTTCCAATTCAACTAAGGAAACCTTATATCTTTTCGCTAAAATAACATTTTTCTCAGACAGGTATTTCAATTTTAATGAAAACTCTTTTGTCTCTGTCTCATGAGCAACGCACTATGTAGTTTAATCTTCTTCATTCTTCCTAATAGTTTTACTTAGATGTTCAACACATTTAGTCCATTGCTTAACCATTTTATCAAGTTTGGCACTCTTTTTAAGAGTTTTGGTGTACATCTCCTGAATATCTGGACTGTCATCATCGAACTCGTTAAGTGCATTGTGTGTAGTGTCCCCAATCGATTAATTTGGTGCAGTGGGACTCACACACACATTCAGTTCGTCAACAATATTTTCACTTTGACTCACCCATAAGCTAGGATTATTTACTTCATTATTAACAACAATAGGTACATAAATATCACTAGAAGGTATGGCATCAATATCAACATGCATAATACATTCATCAATTGGAGGGCATGCATTATCATCAGAATATATAATCTTTGCATAAAATGATATGCATGACTCATTAAACTTGGTTAACTCAGTTTCATCTTCATCTGAATCACATGAGTCGTCCCAAGTCTTACATATATTATCCCTTGCATTATTATTGTTCAATTTTACTCTGCACTTATTGGAAAAATGTCCTATTTTACCACTACGATGACATTTGACATTTTTGATGTTAGTCTTGGGTCTATAATGGTCATAGGTATGTTTGTCATCATTTCTATCATGAGGTCTGTTATTTTAATTTCTTTGATAACTAGGTTTGCCTTGTTTAGAAGCCACATAGTTTCTAAACTTAATTATTTTCTTAATTTTTTTGCTCATAAGAGCTATTTAGTTATCTCAGTTATCCAAATCACAATCCTCACTCAGGTCAAAGTTAAAGTCCAGGGGATTCATTTTTGGGACAGCTACTTAGGACAAAAACACAACATTAGATTTAGAGGATCTTTTGTTCTGGGTAGTCAATTTCTTTTTATACTCCAACTCCATTTCTCCAGTTCTTAATTTACTACTAAGTAAACAAAGAGTTAGGATTAGGTCGTCCATAGCTTTTATGGAATATATTTTATTATCGAATTTAATAGGCAAAGACCTAAGGATTTTCAATACAATTTCCATTTTGTCATAAATTATTCCATTTGCATGCAATTTTGTGACAATGTATGTTAACTTTGTATAAAAGTCATCAAATGACTCATTATTATCCATAATCAGGGTATTATATTGCTAGAATGGAATTTGAGTTTTTCCAGCCTTAACATGTTCATGATCCTCATGGGCAGTAGTGTGTCCCAGTCTTCCTTGGAAGTAGAGAAGATAGGTATGCATTTAAACTCATGGTCATTAATGGAAATAAAAATGAAATTATTACCCTTATTGTTATCGAGTGACATCTTTTCTTCATCTTTGGTAAACTCACTAAGGCTTTTCTTAACTCTTATAGGGTTTGTTTCAGACAAAGGCTTAGTTGGGTTTAAGTAACCATTTTCAATCATGTCCCATACGTCATCACCCAATGTCCCTTGGATGAATGAAACCAACTTACTTTCCAGTAAGGGAAGCTGTTTCCATCAAAGAGGGGTGGACAAGACATGTTACCTAACTTCTCAAATATCTCATCCATTTTCAGAAATAAATTTCAAAAAGCACTTTCTAGAGTTTCAAGGTTAAATTTTGAAAAATAAGGCCCTACACAAGTGTGTTTCAAATCAAACCAATTTTCACCAAAAATTATCCAACTTTTTATGTGCACCAAACCAAGTTGTGAAAAATCAATTTTTACTTTAAACCAATTTTATCTTCATTAATCCTAAACATGCATCTAGTGATTAAAGCAACTAAAGTAAAGTAAAGAATACTCACACCGCAGGATGTACGAGGAAAAACCCATAACGGAAAAAAATCTCGGACGACCCAAGCTAGATAATCACTATGAATATGGAATTACAATAAACAGGAAACCGACTAACTCAATGACTCGATCCCCATAGGTATGGACGCTCTTCTGATCTTCAACCACTCCTCTGTGACTCCCCGCCTAATTAAATACCGGGCGATCACTCCTTTATTAAATTAAATCAAGGTAAACAGTTGGTTCATTCTCAGCATCACCGTCGATAAAAATAAATTTTCCAATTTAACACCCTAAATAATTAAGCTAAGTGTCAAAACCATTTTCATACATACTTTCCAAATTTTATTTAAAAAAAAATCATTTATTTTATTAACAACATTCAATAAGTAAGAATCACACCACATTAAGTATCTGCAACATAGTCCAATTAATTTAAAACATTCTTCAACCGAATGTCAACATGTGAAATATAAAGTAACACAATCAAACTGAATAAAACCCATAGTAACAATACTGGAATTACTGAAATACAAATGTCCTAATAATAATGGAATAATGGAAAGAGCTACACATGCTCAACTAAATGAAAATACTAAGAGTGGATCCGAATGAACGAAGTCGTCTAATAAAGAGACCTGCAACTCCCACCTAAGCTGCAGCGCGTTCCTTCCAAGAGATCCTAAACAAGATGCCTCTGTAGCTGGGCACCTATAATACATAAATATATATACAAGAGAGAGAGAGAGAGAGAGAGAGAGAAACGGGTCAGAGCCCGAAAGTGTGTTTGATTTAAAATACGTTTAGCAAGTATTTAAATTGATACAGGCCAATGCAACAACATATTAGAGCGACACTCTCTAGAGAAATTCTCACCTCTCTTCTAATGTGCACGCCTATCGTACTAACCTTCCCAACGGTTTATCTTAACATTTTATCATACTAACCTTCCCAATAATTTAGCTTATCTAACTTACTCATAAGATTTCAAAACCGAACAATGTCATTGTTTAAAAAGAATACTTCCAATTAGTAGCACAACTCTCGTTTTAGCTTTTTTAATTTATAAAGTTTCCCACTGTCATATTATACTTTCACAAAACAAGTATTTACCATTTGAGTCATCAACCATGTCCTACTTATCAAATCACAGTAGGCAGTTTCAAATTTCCAAATCTCATATATATATTAACTACTTGTATAATATATATAAAATAATAGCACCCCACATAAAGCTATGGTGCATGCATACTTCTACTATCCAAACCCCATACCACTCATATCAAGGGGAATACAAATTCGGAATAACTCTCGAATTGTATTAACACATACACAAACAATATCGAGGCGAATCATAGATTCCAAGTCTCTAAGAGGATGGCACATACTCGCGTCTCTTAGGACTGTCTAAACTATCAATTAGATAGCCTGTACCAAGGATATCTATCTTCTAGGGTACAAGTCAATATCCTCCATAAAGGTCCCATCGAGATAAGACTATCTCAGCGCGGTAACCTCAAGGATAGCAAGTAGCGCGGTATGTTTTTTTTCCACATGTATATAATATATGTACACACAATCATATAAATATACCACTTTCATCATATTAATATAGGTTCCTCTCGTCACCCATAATTACAACATTTACCCTTAATTTCACATTATTAGTATTACGTATAAGGTTTCATCTCTAACCTTACCTCGAAGCATTTTCTCACTTATTTCGTGACACTCGTGGACCTTATCCTTCCAAGTAGAGAATTCAGTAGGTGTCATTATTATTTTTCAACGTAACTCTCTTACGCACACCACCCTTTAATATATCAATTTACTAACCCTAATGTAAATATTCCATAAATACCATTCTCGTCGAATATTAATGATCCCAACATTTATTTATGCCCTACTAGTCCTCCATGTCTCCCAAATCATTATACTAAGAATGCCCAAGAATTATGTCACGACAATTCGATTTTTAAATCATTTACAAAGTGAAATAAGAGTCTGCCAGGAGGGGTCGATCGATCCAGGTTTGGGGCTCGATCGATCGAACCTTCGATCGATCGCAGCTCTGGGCTCGATCGATCGATCAAGCAGGTCTGCAAAATCTGCAGAAATTGCAGTTACGGGTTTCATCTCCAAATTTACACCAAATCCATATTTTCAAGTTCCAATCGTCCCAGAATGCTACTACTAACATTATAACAATATATCAGATGTTTCCAACGTAAGGCATGGGTATTTCTATCATTTAATCAAGGATTAACTGCCCCAAAAGTTAATTAATTATCAAGAACACTAAAATTTTCTTAAACAGGTTTCTAACCAATTTTCTTCAAAAATTCCTTCTTATAATTATCAAAATTTCGTGGTTACATCCCTCTACATGGGAAGGTTTCCAGAATTTCCATATAAATCAATACTACATGGGTTTTCCTATCACAAATTGGGTTTTCTTCCATATTTTTCACCTCTAATCATTCCTAAACTAATATGAAAATTGCACCAACGAAAATACGCAAGATAAACACTTGCCTGGAATTTTCAGAAGTCTGGATTGCAGTTGATTTTGGTGTGGTTGTGTTTCCCTTCTCGCGATCTACGCGTTGGTGGTGGCGGCGGTGCAAACCGGTGACTTTTTGGCCTTGAATTGCCTCGAGGGCTCTCTCCTCTCTTCTCCAATGGCCGTTCTAGGGTTCTGAATATTCTAACCCTAAATGACTAACCTAAATGGCTGATATAGGTTGCTGAATTTCGTGGGTTTAATTACCCAAAAATGTAAAATGACTAAAATGCCCTCCCGGGGTACCAACTAGGCCTAAAAACGCCCCGAGACCCAAACTACACCCCCAGGTACACTTTTCTGACTATCTCGACCCTTCCGGACGCGTTGGCTCACTCAAAATGACCATACAGGCAAATTATAAAATATTCACTTTTTATTTATCAAAATTTAGTCCCGACGCGACACGAGCACGTTCCGACTTAAATTTCTGAAATTGTCATTTAACTCACTCATTACATTCAATATAACCAATATAATATATTACTTTGCTCATTAGTAATATTCAACAAATTTCCCATAAGTACTAACTCTCGTCACGTTAATAATTATAACATAATTAATTTTCGGATTTTTATTAAATAATTCATTCACATTAAATTTAATAAATCCCCAAATTAATATAGCATAAAAATACGGGGTATTATATACTTCCCCCCTAATAACGGAATTTCGTCCCGAAATTCGGAAAACAAGGCATACCTAGTAAGAATAAATCTAGATATCTCTCGCGCATATCGGCCTCGCGCTCCCAAGTGGATTCCTCCACATTGTGGTGCTCCCACTGGACCCGCACAAGTGGAACTATCTTCGACCTCAATCTCCTCTCACTATAGTCTAGGATAGCCACCGGTCTCTCCTCGTAAGAGCTATCAGGCTGTAAGTCGATCTCATCTATCGCAATGTGAGTATGGGCCGTATCATCCCGAAGATATCGTCTCAACGACGAGATGTGGAATACATCGTGGATGCGATGTAAATGCTCTGGCAGTCCCAACCTGTATGCAACCGGCCCAATCCTCTTGATGATGGGAAATGGTCCCACGTACCTCGGAGCCAACTTCCCCTTCTTCCTGAACCTCATCACTCCCCTCATAGGAGATACTCGCAATAACACTTGGTCCCCCACACTAAACTCCCGGAAGAACCGTTTCGCATCGGCGTAGCTCTTTTGCCTGTCCTAGGCTACCCGAATGTGACTCCTGATCATCTCAATCCTCGCGGAGGTTTCCTGAATCACCTCTGGTCCTAGCAACTTGTTATCCCCCACTTCGAGCCAACAAGCTGGGGAACGACAAGGCTTGCCGTACAAAGCCTCAAATGGATCCATACCAATCGTAAACTGATAAGAGTTATTATAAGCAAACTCTACCAGTGGAAGATGTGGCTCCCAACCTCCTCCAAAATCGAGAACACACATGCGTAGCATATCCTCTAACATCTGATTAGTACGCTCTGTTTGTCCATCTGTCTGTGGGTGGTAAGATGAACTCAACCTCAACTCGGTACCCATAGCCTCCTGAAAGCTTTCCCAGAAACGTGACACAAAAATCCTGTCTCTATCTGACACAATATTCAGGGGCACTCCATATAATCTGACAATCTCGGCGATGAACAACTGAGCATACTGACCCGTGGTGTAATCTATCCGCACCGGCAGAAAATGAGCCACCTTGGTCAAACGGTCTACAATCACCCAGATAGAATCGTGGCCCCGCTGTGATGTAGGAAACCCTATAATAAAGTCCATGGAAATACTCTCCCACTTCCACGCGGTACTTCCAATGGCTGAAACCATCCTGACGGTTTCTGATGGTCCACCTTCACTAGCTGGCAGGTAGAAAACTTGGACATGAACTAGGTGATGTCCTTCTTTATCCCACTCCACCAGTATTGTCGCCTCATATCCTCGTACATCTTGTCGCCTCCCGGATGTACTGCAAATCGGGACCCATGAGAATGAGTCATCACTGCATGACGTAATTCTGCTCCTTCTGGAACCACCAATCTCCCATTAAACCGCAAACCTCCATCGGAACTACTAGAATAGGACTCAGCTCCCTCGGCTAGAAGTCGCACAATCTGCTCTTGGCAAAACGGGTCTGTGGTCTGTGCCTGTATCACCCTCGTAACAATCTCGGGTGTGACTGACATCACGGATATGAAAGAACGTGCTACTGCGTCCTGGTGACCCAACTCCTTCCACTTTGCTTTCCAGACGTCCGCTACATCGTCTACCGGTCTACGACTCAACGCATCAGCAACTACGTTGGCCTTCCCCGGATGATACTGTATTTCGAACTGATAGTACTTCACAAACTCTATCCATCTGCGCTGACACATATTCAGCTCTCGCTGAGTGAACATGTACTGCAACGACTTGTGGTCTGTGAACAAACAAAATTTCTCTCCCAACATATAGTGCCTCCATATCCTCAATGCAAAGACGACTGCTGCTAATTCCAGGTCGTGGGTGGGGTAATTCTTTTCATGCGGCTTAAGCTTGCGGGAGGCAAAAGCTATAGCCTTCTCTTCCTGCTCAAGTACTCCCCCAAGTCCCCATAAGGACGCATCGGTGTAAACCAGGTACTCCATACCCGGCTGCGGTAACGCAAGGAATGGCGCTGAAGTAAGCTTGTATTTAAGCTCGTCGAAAGCCAACTGACAAGCGTCATCCCAAACATATGGTACTCCCTTGCGAGTCAGATTGGTCAATGGACCCGCTATTTTGGAGAATCCCCGAATGAATCTCCTGTAGTAACCAGCTAACCCCAAGAAACTACGCACTTCCATCAGTGTCGTGGGCTGTCCCCACTCCCTCACCACTGATACTTTACTCGGGTCGACTGCTATCCCCTGCTTAGAAACAACATGGCCCAAGAACTATACTTCTCGCAACCAGAATCCACACTTCTCATACAACTGATGCTCTCGTAGAGTCTGAAGAACCTGCCTCAAATGCTCAGCATGCTCCTCCTCGGAGTGTGAATATATCAAGATGTCATCTATGAAGACGATGACAAACTGATCCAAGAACTCTCTGAATACTCGGTTCATCAAGTCCATGAAAACGGCTGGGGAATTTGTGAGTCCGAATGGCATCACCCTGAACTCATAGGACCCATATCTCGACAAGAAGGTGGTCTTTGAAACATCCCGCTCTCTAATACGTAACTGATGGTACCCTGACCTCAGATCTATCTTCGAAAAGAAAGTTGCTCCCCTCAACTGGTCGAATAAATCATCGATTCGAGGCAACGGATACTTATTCCGTATCGTGACCTTGTTCAGCTCCCGGTAGTCCACACACAATCTTAGTGAACCATCTCTTTTCTTCACAAACAAAACTGGAGCGCCCCAAGGTGAGGTACTCCTGCGAATGAAGCCATGACTTAACAGCTGCTCTATCTGATCTCGTAGCTCTCGCATCTCTGCCGAAGCCATACGGTATGGTGCGCGTGCTATAGGTCTCGTATCTGGCAATAAATCTATAATAAAGTCTATCTCTAGACTGGGGGGTAGGCCTGGTATCTCCAAGAACACATCGGAATACTCCCTGACAACTGGGATCGAATCTAAGGGAATCACAACCTCCTTAGAGGTATCCTCCTCTATGTAATACCAATGAGCGGTCGAACCTCCCTCTGGGCGAGGCATTGCCATTACAAACATCTCTTGTCCCGGAATGGCAAAAACAATGCTCCCACTGAAGCAATCAATCATGGCTCTATAATCTGTGAACCAATCCATACCAATAATCACATCATGCTCGTACATGTCTAAGACTAACATGTCCACAGGTAATACCAAACTACCGATCTCTACCCCCACTCCCCGGCATATAAAGAAAATAAGTGACCCACTCCCTAGTGGTGAGTCCACACACGTCACTGTGCTCTCTGTTGTGGCTAACAACCCTAAGGCCTTCGCAAAATGTGTAGCTATAAAATAATGTGTTGCCCCCGTATCAAACAAAACCCGACCCATAGTACCATGGATAAGAAACATACCCTCAATCGCGGGTGGTGCCTGTGGAGCTGTTGCCTGGTGGACATTATAGACACGTCCATACTGTAATTGCCCCTGCTGCACTGGAGCTGCTGGAATGGCTGGTAGGGCTGGCACCTGGGTTGGAGCTGGGAGGGCAGGTGGAAATAGTGGTCTCTGTGGCTCATTACGGGCACCCTGCTGCTGTGGGACCCTATCTCCCTTCGGACAATCCTGGCGCCTATGGCCGTGCTTACCACACCCAAAACATTAGCCCTTGAAGTTGCCTCCCCTCTGTCCCTGCTGACCACGGCCCTGATGGCCGTTGCCTCCCCGCCACTGGCCCTGATTAGCACGCTGCTGGCCCTGTTGCTGTCCCTACTGTCGGTGTTGGCCCTGCTGGCCCTGTTTATTAGGCTGGCCCTGCTAGCCCTGCCTATAGCCCCCATATCCCTGCCTAGAATCTCCTGAACGGAATCTCTTAGCAGGGTCCCCCTGATGGGAACTCTGCTCGTGCTGACGAGTCTGTCTATGAGATGGTGCCCCACTGGCACTATTACCCCCGGTCCTGCCCTGCTGGCTGGACTCTCCTACTCTATTGCTTCCCTGCAGATGGAAGCGGTGATCTTGGCAATGTAGTAATGCTGCATTGAGTACATCAGTGAAAGTACTCAGGGATAAATTCCCAATAAGGTGCTGACGAATCCTCCAAGCTAACTCATCGACAAACAACATAATCCTCTTACTCTCAGTAGGTGCCTCATCTGTCACAATGGTGAGAAGTCTCATGAATTCCTCCTCATACTCTACTACGGTAAGGTTCTCCTGCTTCAGATTCAGTAGTTTTCGCCTTATCTCAGTCTGCACGGCGGGTGGAAAATACTTGCGGTCAAACCGCTCCCAGAACAACTGAATAGGGATCGTGTCCCTCTCCTCCAAAGTGGTAGTGGACTCCCACCACTGCAATGCGGCTCCCACCAGCTTAAAGGAAGACAATAACTGCTTTTGCACATCAGTGCACTCATACATACGGAGGTGCCGCTGGATGTCCTTCTTCCATTGGCTAACTATGACACTATCGGAGCTACCAGAGAACTCAGGGGGATGCGCTTTCTGAAAAGTATCCCGAACCCTCTCCCATTCAGATGGAAGCTGTGCTGGTACTGGCGCCACTGCCTGAACCTGGGGTGGAGCCTGCTGAATCACCGCTATCACGGCATTCACCGTCTGAGCAACAATGGCGGCTACTTCATTTGCATTCATTGTGCCTGGTGCCGGAGTTGCTGGTTGCTCAGCCTGGGCACGCCTATCTTTCGGAGCACGTCTCGGAGGCATCTGAAATGTGAACAAGTTTATTAGTCTACAATTATTATCAAATCTCAAATAGCTGAAGACTTAAACGTAAAACAAGAGTACAACAATCCTAAAAATAGGGCTCTATAGCAATAACGTTAAGCTGAAAGCGAAAGTAAGCCGTACAGATCCTATGGACACTAGAACCTGATGCTCTGATACCACCTCTGACACCTCAGCTAATTAAATACCGGACGATCACTCCGTTATTAAATTAAATCAAGGTAAACAGTTGGTTCATTCTCAACATCACTGTCGATAAAAATAAATTTTCCAATTTAACACCCTAAATAATTAAGCTAAGTGTCAAAACCATTTTCATACATACTTTCCAAATTTTATTTTAAAAAAAATCATTTATTTTATTAACAACATTCAATAAGTAAGAATCACACCACATTAAGTATCTGCAACATAGTCCAATTAATTTAAAACATTCTTCAACCGAATGTCAACATGTGAAATATAAAGTAACACAATCAAACTGAATAAAACCCCTAGTAACAATACTGGAATTACTGAAATACAAATGTCCCAATAATAATGGAATAAAGGAAAGAACTACACATGCTCAACTAAATGAAAATACTAAGAGTGGATCCGAATGAACGAAGTCGTCTAATAAAGAGACCTGCAACTCCCACCTAAGCTGTAGTGCGTTCTTTCCAAGAGATCCTAAGCAAGACGCCCCTGTGGCTGGGCACCTGTAATACATACATATATATACAAGAGAGAGAGAGAGAGAGAGAGATAGAAAAATGGGTCAGAGCCCGAAAGTGTGTTTGATTTAAAATACGTTTAGCAAGTATTTAAATTGATACAGGCCAATGCAACAACATATTAGAGCGACACTCTCTTGTGAAATTCTCACCTCTCTTCTAATGTGCACGCTTATCGTACTAACCTTCCCAATGGTTTATCTTAACATTTTATCATACTAACCTTCCCAATAATTTAGCTTATCTTAACTTACTCATAAGATTTCAAAACCAAACAATGCCATTGTTTTAAAAGAATACTTCTAATTAGTAGCACAACTCTCGTTTTAGCTTTATTAATTTATAAAGTTTCCCACTATCATATTATACTTTCACAAAACAAGTATTTACCATTTGAGTCATCAACCATGTCCTACTTATCAAATCACAGTAGGCAGTTTCAAATTTCCAAATCTCATATATATATTAACTACTCCTATAATATATATAAATTAACAGCACCCCACATAAAACTATGGTGCATGCATACTTCTACTATCCAAACCCCATACCACTCATATCAAGGGGAATAGAAATTCGAAATCACTCTTGAATTGTATTAACACATACATAAACAATATCGAGGCAAAGCATAGATTCCAAGTCTCTAAGAGGATGGCACATACTCGCGTCTCTTAGGACTGTCTAAACTATCAATTCGATAGCCTGTACCAAGGATATCTATCTTCTAGGGTACAAGTCAATATCCCCCATAAAGGTCCCATCGAGATAAGACTGTCCCAGCGCGGTAACCTCAAGGATAGCAAGTAGCGCGGTATGTTTTTTTTTCACATGTATATAATATATGTACACACAATCATATAAATATACCACTTTCGTCATATTAATATAGGTTCCTCTCGTCACGCATAATTACAACATTTACCCTTAATTTCACATTATTAGTATTACGTATAAGGTTTCATCTCTAACCTTACCTCAAAGGGTTTTCTCACTTATTTCGTGACACTCGTGGACTTTATCCTTCCCAGTTAAAAATTCAGTAGGTGTCATTATTACGTTTCAACGTAACTCTCTTACGCGCCCCACCCTTCAATATATCAATTTACTAACCTTAAAGTAAATATCCCATAAATACCATTCTCGTCGAATATTAATGATCCCAACATTTATTCATACGCCCTACTGGTCCTCTATGTCTCCCAAATCATTATACAAAGAATTCCCAAGAATTATATCACGACAATTCGATTTTTAAATCATTTACAAAGGGAAATAAGAGTCTGCCAGGAGGGGTCGATCGATCGAGGTTTGGGGCTCGATCGATCGAACCTTCGATCGATCGAAGCTCTGGGCTCGATCGATCGATCAAGCAGGTCTGCGAAATCTGCAGAAATTGCAGTTACGGGTTTCATCTCCAAATTTACACCAAATCCATATTTTCAAGTTCCAATCGTCCCAGAATGCTACTACTAACATTATAACAATATATCAGATGTTTCCAACGTAAGTCATGGGTATTTCTATCATTTAATCAAGGATTAACAGCCCCAAAAGTTAATTAATTATTAAGAACACTAAAATTCTCTTAAACAAGTTTCTAACCAATTTTCTTCAGAAATTCCTTCTTATAATTTTCAAAATTTCGTGGTTATATCCCTCTACATGGGAAGGTTTCCAGAATTTCCATATCAATCAATACTACATGGGTTTTCCTATCACAAATTGGGTTTTCTTCCATATTTTTCATCTCTAATCATTCCTAAACTAATATGAAAATTGCACCAAAAAAAATACGCAAGATAAACACTTGCTTGGGATTTTCAGAAGTCTGGATTGCGGCTAATTTTGGTGTGGTTGCGTTTTCCTTCTCGCGATCTACGCGTTGGTGGTGGCGGCGGTGCAAACCGGTGACTTTTTGGCCTTGAATTGCCTTGAGGGCTCTCTCCTCTCTTCTCCAATGGCCGTTCTAGGGTTCTGAATATTCTAACCCAAAATGACTAACCTAAATGACTGATATAGGTTGCTGAATTTCGTGGGTTTAATTACCCAAAAATATAAAATGACTAAAATGCCCTCCCGGGGTACCAATTAGGCCTAAAAACGCCCCGAGACCCAAACTACACCCCCGGGTACACTTTTTTGACTATCTCGACCCTTCCGGACGCGTTGGCGCACTCAAAATGACCATATGGGCAACTTATAAAATATTCACTTTTTATTTATCAAAATTTAGTCCCGACGCGACACGAGCACGTTCCGACTTAAATTTCTAAAATTGTCATTTAACTCACTCATGACATTCAATATAACCAATATAATATATTACTTTGCTCATTAGTAATATTCAACAAATTTCTCATAATTACTAACTCTCATCACGTTAATAATTATAACATAATTAATTTTTGGATTTTTATTAAATAATTCATTCACATTAAATTTAATAAATCCCCAAATTAATATAGCATAAAAATACGGGGTATTTCATCCTCTCACAGTGCCCACACATAAAGTCCTTCTTCCACGATACCTGTCCACAACACACGCATCCACGTATGTCTCGGTGTCCACGGAATGGCTTTGATACGTCTACGATATCGAACAAGAAGTCCTTCTCTTTTCATTACGGCAAATCCCAGATGTTCAAGTATAGCACAGACGTTCATGGTGAAGAAAGATCAAATAAACATATAGTAATGATCCGATCTTTGCAAACTCTACGGATGTGTTTAAGCTTTGAAATCTTTTAAAAACATGTGCAAAACTCGTACTTGATTGAAAAGTCTTTTCCAGATTGCACGCCTCTTTAATTCTGATAAAACCACGCTTTCAATAGGAAAACTTAACCGCCTAAAAAAATATGTCGCTCGAACGAGATTGACCAGTCATCCTCGTGACATAGCCATCTCGCTTAAATGAGCCGATTTGTCGTTTAAACGACGCACGTGTCAGTTTGACTTTTTCTTTAAAATGTTTCTTCCAAAAGAGATCCAATTAATTCAAAATCTTTTTTGAGCTTATCAAAGTAAAAAGAATTCTAAAACATTTAAAATACTTTTGAAAACATTTTAAAACATTTTCCTTACAAAAATTCATCCTTATCCTTTTATAAAAATTATTCCGAGCTCCATTAATTATACGGATTCATACCTGTGTGATATCGGAATGCAATAAACTTGAAGACGAATAAACTTGCACAAATTAAATTTCATCATGATTAAATCTTTAAATCTTTGCCACAGTGTCTTCAATTTCTTCAATACGTCATAGACCAAGTGGGATCGTGACAAAAATAAAATCTCCCTATGACATATTACAAACACAGTTTTGTTCACATAATTAAGTCAAAACAATATAGGGACTCAATTGGAAATTTATGTCCTTACAAATCTCCCCCTTTGACTATTTCGGGACAAAACTAAACCAGTGAAATGCCTAAGTCCGGTCATCAAGCCTTATGACGCCTAAATCCCATTCCATAAATCCAATATAAAAAATACAGGACACAGACTAGTATATGTAGCACTAGCAAGCATGGACTGTTTGAATGTGATGTAGACTGTAAATCTCGAATCTCTGAAGCATACCAACACACATGAAACAGACAAACATATACCCAGTGAAGTATGGTGGAACAAATGAAACAAATATATATATCCAAATGTTACCAATTTAACAATAGATATCACTGTGAATAAACTCTGAAAAATATTTTGACAAATAATTAAGCAACGATATGATACCAATTGGTAAAATATGTAATCAAACAACATTTAAATCAAATCTCAATAAACATGCTCAACAAATCTCTCCTTACATCACATACATCTCTCCCCCTTTTTGCCTCGAATAGACAACCCGTTGAAAAGATAAACCAAACAACAAGTATCTAGCATGAAGATATACCAATTAAAAATCTCTAGATAATCATGAAACAACCAGCTAAATATGATCCAGTAATGACAAATCAGTAGCTAGTAAACAAAGGAATCACATAAAGAATATAACAAACTAATCAGGTGTGATAAACGGATCATATGCAGAATTCTAATATGAGGCAATAAAACCTGCATATAAATTAGTTAGTCCAGTAAGCTTCCAACAATGCGAAAAAATATACCATAATAACCAGGGTGCTGCAAACAAAATGAAATAAAAATTCCCAGACTGTCGTTCGAACGAGCCAAGGATGTCGCTCAAATGAGATGAGGACATCGCTCGAATGAGACTTCTCATGACATGGAGATGTCGTTTGAACGACTTCTCACGACAGTCCAAACTTTCCCAGATTCCCAGAAATATCATATATTTTTTCCCAGTGAAAAAATTTCCAAATGAAATGCTAGGAAGGGATTAACAGTAGCAAAATAGTGCTAAAATAGTAAGCTTTTTACCGAAAACGTAAAAACGCATAAAAACTAACAATGCGAGTTACATGAAAACAGAGTACTTATGTGCTCAAACATGGACATGGAATGTATGGGTGTGAAACTACAACAAATGAGTCACAATTCCAACACATCGAAAAGATCAAGAGGCTCTAATTGATTGCGAAAAATCATCAGATTTTATCATAGACATTTGACAATTGAAGTGTGAGCATAAAGAACTAAACATACTACATGCACACAAATCCAGAATTTTGACGATTCTACAAATAATACCGTCAGATTGCAATGTTTCAACATTAAGATTAGATGTGCAAACCCGTTTAATTTTCTCCAACCAAACTCTCTCATATATATATATATATATATAAGTTCTTTTGAGGTTTCTAGTATTCTCAACTTAGAGATATTCTTATTGGCCCTTTTTCTTAGCATATTGCCTTTTATTTTGGGCTCTTTTAAACGGTGGCTTTCACGACGAGTCAATTTTGAACTCTCATAGCCCTTTCCCGTGAAACACTCATCAATTTTTTAATTTTGATAACAATACAAGTCCTCACGGTAAACGATTCTTACATGCACACTTCTCCTTAAGTCTACTTACGCATAGATGATAAGATTGAGAGAAGAAAGTCTCACCAAATTCAAATATGCAAGAGAAGTCAAACATCCATATAATCTCATGCATGTGTTCATTGATGGCATATATACAAAGTTGAATCAAAATGCATATCAACTTCGAAACAACCCCATATAAACAATGGTTAAGATCATTCTAAGCATCGATAATAATGACCAAATGTCCTAGCCACATGGATATGAAACTATGGGGGTCCAAGCACACCAATATGCCACATCAAACATGTAAACTCAAAAACAAAAAAATCACAACCAAACAAAAAAACAAACTATTTTCGATTTTTCAAAATTTTTATTAAAAACAAAATCTTTTTGTATTTTTCAAATAAGACTCAAACAAATGAAAAATATAATACAAAGAGACAAACATGTCATAACACTAGGAAGAATATATCATGAAGCAAAACTAGCGTATGATAAACAATATCATGAAAGCAACTATCCATAAGAAATAAAATGTGACGAATAGTGTGCAACCATGTGAGAATCGACCAACCTAGCATTTAACATCTCCAAAACGGATTTCCTAACCCAAACCGGTGTATACCTAACAAAATGGGTTTTGGGAATCATCGGGACACTACGTTCAAACTTCCTCGGGTCCTTTTTAAGATCATAGAAAAAACTCCTAAGGTGACCTTTCCTATCACAATGCGAACATGTGTAAACTCGATAAGGAGCGGGACCTTTAGGTTAACCTTTTCTAACACCCTCAAATGTGATTGATCCTATAAAAACAAGTAATGGTTTTGTCATTAGAAATAGAGGCATTAGAACAAGACGAGCCATTACCATCACTACACAAACTACTCGAGTCATTTGAGACACTTTTAAACTTCAAAACTTTGGACTTAAACAAAAAATTAAGCTCCTCAAACTTTAGGGACTCCTTCTTAAAATTATCAATTACCCCTATAAGGTTATCTTTTTCCCCCTCAACTTGAGCAAACTTATCCCTAAGAGCCTTTTCTCATGCCACAAAATCATTAATCGAATTATTTTCCTCAACGGCACAAACCCTAGAATTTCTCAAATCCTCTGACACTTTTTCTAAAATGAGGACTCTATCATCACTCTCCTTTTTGACCAATTTTAACATATTAAAATCATTAAACAAGGAACCAAACTTCTCACGACAATTATCTCTTTGCATTTAAAACGTTTGCAAATATTCAATCATATTTTTAAAACAAGAATTTTCTTTCTCCAAAACTTCAATACGTTTTGCAAACTTTAAATTCAAAAGATGTAAATCGCCAAAGCTTAGAGAATCCATCGAGAGAAAACAAACACGGGAGAGATAAACAAACACACATGATCACAAAACACATAAATTACGTTTTCTAGCTCTAATACCAATTTGACGATGTGAGAAGTCAAATTGTATAAAAAAAATAAATCCTTGAAAAATCAGGATCACGCGATAAATTAGCGTAACCCGCTCTGTTACCAACTTGTAAAATATGGCCCTATACAAGTGTGTTTCGAATCAAACCAATTTTTAGCAAAAATTATCTAACTTTTTATGTGCACCAAACCAAGTTGTGAAAAAACAGTTTTTACTTTAATCCAATTTTATATTGATCAATCCTAAACATTCATCTAGTGATTAAAGCAACTAAAGTAAAGTAAAGAATCCTCACAACGTAGGATGTAAGAGGAAAAACCCAAGACGGGAAAAAACCTCCGACGGACCAAGTCGGACAATCACTATGAATATGGAATTACAACGAACAGGAAAAAGACTCACTCAACGACTCAATCCCCATGGGTCTTGACCCTCTTATGATCTTCAACCACTCCTCTCACAATGCCCACACATAAAGTCCTTCTTCCACTGTACATGTCCACAACACATGCGTCCACGTATGTCTCGGTGTCCATGTAATGGCTTTAATACGTCTACGATGTCGAAGAACAAGTTCTTCTCTTTTCTTCAC
This sequence comes from Sambucus nigra, assembly GCA_949130495.1. Lineage (NCBI taxonomy): Eukaryota > Viridiplantae > Streptophyta > Magnoliopsida > Dipsacales > Adoxaceae > Sambucus > Sambucus nigra. Next base: position 503,683,281 of record OX422212.1, read on the forward strand.
TGCAAAACCCAGATGTTCAAGTATAGAACAACCTTCTTGGTGCAGCAAGATCACATAAGCATATAGCAATGATAAATCGGATCTTTACAAACTCTAAGGATATGTTTATGCTTTGAAACCTTTGAAAAACATATGCAAAACTCGTACTGGATTGAAAATTGTTTTCCAGATTATACGCCTATTTAATTTTGACAAAACCTCGCTTTCAATAGGAAAACTTAACCGCCTCGTAAAATATGTTACTCGAATGAGATTGACCAGTCGTTCGCGCGACATAGCCATCTCACTTGAACGAGCCGAGTTGTCGTTTGAACGACGCGCGTGTCAATTTGACTTTTTCTTTAAAACGTTTCTTCCAAAAGAGATCCAATTAAGTCAAACTCTTTTTCGAGCTTATCAGAAAAACGAATTGTAAAACATTTAAAACACTTTTAAAAACATTTAAAAACATTTTCCTTATAAAAATTCATCCTTATCCTTTTATAAAAATTATTCTGAGCTCCATTAATTATACGCATTCATACATGTGTGATCTCGGAATGAAATAAACTTGAAGACGAATAAACTTGCACCAATTAAACTTCGGCATGATCAAATCTTTGAAGCTTTGCCGCAACGTCTTTAATTTCTTCAATACATCATAGACCAAGTGGGATCGTGATAAAAATAAAATCTCCCTATGACATATTACAAACATAGTTTTGTTCACGGAATTAAGTCAAAACAATACAGTGACTCAATTGGAAATTTACGTCCTTACAAATTTTTTTGATAAACCCGCTCTAATACCACTTGAAAAACTGTTTACTAAGTCTTTACCTAAAAGTTAAATTTCAAGTAAACTCTGAAAAAAAAACTCGTTGGATGAAACTCCTTTTTTAATCACTACCCAATATGTGTAAAAACACATTAGCCCTGAATGTTAGATTTGGTAGCTAGATTATCTTAAGATTTTAAAATAAAAAAATATACTAATTCTTTGATGAGAAAGCACACCATATAAGCAGTAAGAACAACCAAAGCAAGTTTGACACGATATTTTTTAACGTGGTAAAATCCCAAATTAAGGAGAAACATCCACGGTCACCTCCATGGTACAAAACAAAATTCCACTAGAATCAAACAAGATATACAAGATTATAAGCACCCAAACAAGCACACAAGATCCCAAGCTAAGAATATAAATATACATACTGAGCCTTCTCTTCCATTGTAATTATGTTCTGACTTTGATCTCCCTGACTGTTTCTTTGCGTTAATCCTTGCTCCTTGTTTCCAGCGGCTCATTCAACAAAAAAATATCTCAACAGGAACAACAGTTCTTACTAAGTAGTCGTGTGAAAGTTTACGTGACTGTGAAGTGTATTCAATATAAATATGCAACTCACTAAGCTCTCAGAAATTATACAAACAGTCCTATAAATGTACACAAATTCTATATGACATGCAATTGTTTGGATTCACAGTAAAATCAAACTTCTAATATAGAAAATAAAGTTTTGATATTTGAAGTTTGAAATATTTCTAAAAACTAGATCTAAGTCTTAAGAACTTATTTATATACAAAATATGTTTCACGAACTGTAAAACACTATTTTAGGGACTTAAACTTTAGGTCTTAAAAATATGAAGTTTTTGGAGTATATTTTTTAATAAATCTAAACAATATAAAATGGATCTAAACAAATATACAAAATAATACTAGATCCAAAATATAACAAGAATAGAAACATTAAATATATATGTGAAAATGTTTCTCAAGTGAGTTTTTCACACTTTCTAGGAAGAAAAGTGAAAAATTATTAGAGAACATGTTCCTAAGAGATTTAATGTTCGAAGAATTTCTTCAAGACAACTATACCCCCAAAATCTTCATGAAAACCTAAAACTCGAATCACTCAAGTATAGTGGTTTTCTGGTTTTGGTTAATACGAATGAACAAGTGTTTGGTTAGAGAAAAACCTAAGTTTTTCTCTCTAATGGCTCCTATTCTCTCTCTCTCTCTCTCTCTCTCTCTCTCTCTCTCTCTCTCTCTCTCTCTCTCTCTCTCTCTCTCTCTTGTTCCTTTATATTTTCTCTTTCTTTTTCTCTCAATTGGATGAAATGTCATAGTCTTCTAAAGTGTCAACTATGGCTAGTATTTATATAGGTTGTGGAAGTTCCTGGAAGATCGAAGAGTTTGAACAATTAATATTGATCCAACATTTAGAATTAAAATCTAAGGGTTATAAAATGACTGCAAAATCTCACTCTCTTATTGGTCATTTATAGCGTCACAAGGATCAACTAAGACAACATGCAGATCATTGATGATGTTTGATCTAACGGCTATAAGTTGAACACTAAAATGAGAGAGGCAACAAACACACTTTGAACCAACCACGAGATAACACGTGGTACCATATTGATGATTAACAAATGCGTGTTTTAGATGTTTAAAAAATACAATTTTCACCCCCAAATGTCTCTACCGATTTAAGATTCTACCCTGAGAAGTTTTTAAGGAATAAAAGTATTTTCATTTTAGCCCACAAGGTTTTTAAAACATTATTTTAAATGTTTAAAAAATTATTTTAAATGTTTTAAAAATGTTTATAGATGTCTAAAATTTTTTTGAAAATATTTAAACATGTGTACACACACTCACACTCATTTATGCATGATTTGTGTCCTATAGTGTGTTTAGTGCAATATTTTACTTCCCTTTTTGGTAGAGAGGATGATTTATCCAGGATCATTATTGATGAAGCTTTGTAAACCATGGATAAGATTGCTCAAGAAAAATCTTACCTATTTTGTCAGCATATCCAAACTAGTTGGAACTCCTATATGGTACAAACACAAGTAAGCCAACCATATAGTGTGTTCTCATGTTTGATGGTATAGTTGTGGCTATTCTTGAGTTAATTTTAATGTTAAAACATGTTGGGTTTCAAGAATACACAAAGGAAACTCTATCAAAATTTTTTAAAAATAACAAGTATCTTAAAAATGGTTAACACGATGATATGAAAGATTTAATAATGTTAAGTTGGACTTTAAAGTTAATCTATACCTGCAATAAGATATATTATTTTTCTTTATAAATTGAGATGATTAAATTGCAACAGGGTTCGAAGGATTCAAATAAGGCTTCAATTTGTGAAAAAGTACTTGGAAAGAGGTCGGGGTATGTGAAGGGTCTTAGTATAGGCCCCCGACTTGTTAAATCATTGCACACAAATAATTTCAATATGGATAAGAAAAAGATGCAAATTAAAATCATAGATTTAAATATCCTTTCCCAAGGACTTGTGTCAGAGTTGGCTAGAATGAACAAGGCCTCACAACTAGAGAACGATGCATCTATTGAAGAATATACATCCCCCTCAGACTCACTTGCATGACGACAATGGTCGATTTTATCATTTTGTTTTGAATATGAGAGAAACTAATTAAACTGATTTTCGGTCATGTGAAGTCTTATTGATTTTTGAACTTCACTATGACGTTTTGAAGAATAGCTCTCATATATTTTGGTTATAATATAATGTCTTTCAATGATGAATATTTGCTTAAAATATCTTATTTAGTATATGTTCTTCAAAAATTACTATTCAGAATTGGGCATTTTAAAACATCTAATGTATTAGAAATACTTTTAGTAACCCAAATACATTTTGTTTAGGAATAAATTCACAATCTATTTAATAATAAAATGCAACAAAAAACAACTTTTAACAAGGAATTGTAATAATCATTAAAAATATTTTACAATGAATTTAATAATTTTATCAAGGAAAAAAAGATGCTAGTTATCTATTGCAACTAAAAAGATAACTTTTAGCAAGGGAATTTAGTAGTCTCAAAATATGTTTGACAATGTAATATAAGAATAATTTGCAATGAAATAATGATTGCAAAAGCACTATTGTTAAGGAAACGATTTTTTTTTTTTTGCAACGAAAAACTACGTTACAAAATACTTTCAGTAATAACGGAATGACCTTTAGCAAAGTATTTTATTTGTCTCAAAATATCTTTTGCAATGCAATATTAATATATTTTTCAACGAAATATTTGTTGCAAAAGCATTTTTATCAACGATATTGAAACTCTTTTGCAACAAAAATCATATTCTTTTACAACAAAAAATCCATTGCAAAATATGTTTAGTAACTATTAGAAGGTTTCATTGAAATATATCTATCGCAAGTTGGCTAATGCAACAAAATCTTCAAGGAATTTATTTTGTTATTAAAAGGGATTTACCAACGAATTAGTATCTTTCGCGACGATTTATTTTCCTTCAAAATGCCATCATTCTTCTACTGAAAATAATTAATAATCTACATATTTCGTCAATGTATGATTCATATGCTTAACTTAACCACATATTTGGCCCTACGTGGGAGATTTTATACAAAAATCATAGTTGGATATGTGTGAGACTTGAATTGATTGATTTTTTAAATAAATTACATGTGAACTTTGTACATTAACTAATGTGTGTCTGAGACATCGTCGATTATGAGTTTTAGTTCCATCTTATTAGAGTGTGAAGTTTGATTTACTATATTAAACACCCCTACACTGCATATTTTGGGCATTTGATATGTATATGAAATCTCCTCAATATTCTTAGTATATAAAGAATATTAGGGTCAACCGTTTTTATTAGATTATATGAGATCATATTATAAGACCATCCCCAAGGCAATCGTCATATTCGCCAAATACTATATTTTCTTCTTTGTTTTTAAATTTGGTTGTTTAGAGAAATTTTCAAACTAATATTTTCTTCTTGAGGGCGCCTCCCTAAGAGAAGCATAGGAATATTGGCACAGAAAACTGGTTATCATGACAAAGGGTAAGTGCGATAAATCGAATGTTGTGGGAGACCTATTTTTTTCCCAAGTTATGGCTAACACATATATTGATTATTAATTAAGGAGTATAAATAACAATAAATATATTAATTAAAAATAATATTAAATATGAAAGTATACAAATAAAGAAAAGCACTATATATGGCCACGTCGATTCCACAAATGCTCTTGTACATCATAGTATAAAGCCACATTTATTGCGGAGTCGTGAAGGCCATTTTGTGAAAATATCAAGGTTGCACCATTTATATCTATGGCCATCCCTGATCTTCACCGTAGGCGGGCGCTCGAAGGGGGATCCTCGGGTCCCGCGCGTCCCTCTCGAGAGCGCTTTGGTCGGCATTGTTTTAGATGAGGTGTAAAAAATGTAGAGAGATTTAGAGTCTCCAGTATATTTTACTCAAAATAGACTAAAGAAAAAGGGGAAGCCATCCCGAAGGATGGCATCCAAAGACATATTGATGCATACGAATCGAAAATGATTCGAGAAGGGTTCAAAGGCTAAGTTACGAAATGGGAAGGTGTTAGGCCCCATTCCCCCCTTTCGGTCTCTCATGGATGTTTGTTATTTTCCTTTTTTTTTATTTCCCCGTGATATGTGTGCATGTGTATATATATATATATATATAGTGGATATGGGAATCCTCGACTTGTATCATGGAAGAGATAAAGGGAGTCATCCGTAGGAAGGTATAAAAATAATATGAGAAAATTAGATTTAAGCAATTACCCTTACGTTGATCCTTATAACGGAACGATAGCGCATATGGGGTGATACGTCACTAAGAACAAGTATATAGAATATACGAAAATTGGATTTAAAGAAGATAGAAAATGAGGGAGAAAGTGAGAATAGGACTCAAGTCTCGGGTTTTATCGCGAGACGCCTACGTACCTATAAAGGCATCAAAGTCCACGTAGTTCGCATACAAAATGAGGGGTGGGGTTTATCCCATAAATCCAAATGGGGGATCTCTTATTTGTGAGTGTGTGTGTGTGTGTGTGTGTGTGTGTGTAGAAAAAGTGGTTTAGTTGTGAGAAAAGTATGAGAATCCCTATTTGGAATTTATGAGCAAACCCTTTTTTTCTTATTTTTTTTGGGTTTTATTTATATGAAAATAAGAGATGTGCAATAATACTAAATAAAAAAGTATATTAGGATGTGTGACATGAGATAATAAAGGTGCCAAGTAATAAGACAAGTTATTGCGAATTTAAGAGAATTTGAAGAGAATGTTGAGAAAGTTGGACCTTCTTGAAGATCTTAAGATTGATATTGAATGTTGGAGAGAAGCCCTTGCACTTGGATGATGATGGAGAATGGTTAATTCACCAAGTTTTATGAAAATGATGATGAAAAATGGAAGTTAGAAAGGGATTTGGATGTTGCAATCGCGCTGCCTTCGAGAGAGGATTTTGGGATTTGTTGAGAGCAATTTTTATCAGATCTGGGCTCCTCTTGTAAATGAGGTGAATGCCACCTTTTATAGGCCCAGGTCACAACCAATTGGCATAAACTTGGTCCTGCTTATCGGCACCTACCGATAGGTAGGGTCTGAAACTTGCCATTTGGTAGTGTGTTTCAGGACTTTTCGGAAAATTAGCTGCCGAGGGTAAACCATTGGTCAGAATTGCACACGGGGTGGACCATTGGAAAGGTAATTTGGAGATATTTGAAGGTCCTTTCGACTACTCCTGGGTTCGGGATTTTACTTTGGGTCTAATATGGCTCGAAAGCGTTTGTCGATCAATTAGACAGGGAATCGTTCGGATGCAAACGGATCATTCATCCGCATGGTAAGTCTGACTCGCACACGTGGTAGACTATTGGAAAGGTTAGGAGATGTACTTCGACATTCCAAAGAGTTTGACCCAGTTTGGGGAGTTGACTTAGGTCAACCGGTCCCTGGAAGCATTTGGTGACCTCGTCCGCATGGTAAGTCAGAATCGCACACAGAGTAGACCATTGGAAAGGGGTTTTAGTGCCCTTCGAAGATTCATTTAGTCTCGGTCGATTTTAAGAGTTGACTTAGGTCAAACAGAGCCTGGGAGCACCCGGTAGCCTATGGATGAAGTTTCGGCCGTAAACGGATCGTTCGTCTGCATGGTAAGTCGAAATCGTGCACGGAGTGGACCATTAGAAAGGGGTTTTAGTACCCTTTGAAGATTCATTCAGCCTTTGTCGAGATGATGAGTTGGACTTTTTGGTCAAACGGAGCCTAAGAGTGCCCGATGGCTTTTGGTTAATACTTGGGGTATGACCTGGGTTTATAGTGATGAAGGGAGGTACTAGGGACCTAGGGAGAGTTAGGGGTAATAGAATGGAGTGTCTAGAGGGACCCTCAATGGGTGAGTTTGGAACAAATGATAACCATCGAATAGACACCACATGATGCTTTCGAGGGAGTATGATTGATTCAGAGGGTCGAGGCTGATTCTGAGGACCTGAGGGGTGTGCTAGAGATGGTTTGAATGACGATTAAAGGTTTAGGTCTATTCTGAGGACCTGAAGCGATGCTGGAGGATGACTAATTTTTTGAGTCCATGCCAAACCTGCATGCTTAAGTGATGAGGGTCACCGATTCTGAGGGTTAAAGACAATTCTGTGGGATTAGGGTGAAGATTTAATAACTGAGGTTAATTCTGACCTAAGAGTGGTGACGACCGAGGATCGAGGTCAATTCTGACCTAAAAGTGGTGACGACCATGACCTAGGCCATTTCTGACCTAACTCAGGTGACGATCCAAGACTGAGGTCGATTCTGACATAAGAGTGGTGCCGACCGAGGACCAAGGTCAATTCTGACCTAACTCAGGTGACGACCCAAGACCAAGGTTAATTCTGACGTAAGAGTAGTGACGACCGAGGACCGAGGTCAATTCTAACCTAACTCAGGTGACGATCCAAGACCGAGGTCAATTCTGACCTAAGAGTGGTGATGATCAAGGATCGAAGCCAATTCTGACCTAACTCAGGTAACGATCCAAGACCAAGGTCAATTCTGACCTAAGAGTAGTGATGACCGAGGACCGAGGTCAATTCTGACCTAACTCAGGTGATGATCCAAGACCGAGGTCAAATTTGACCTAAGAGTGGTGATGACTGAGGACCGAGGCCATTTCTGACCTAACTCGAGCGACGATCTAAGATCGAGGTCAATTCTGACCTAAGAGTGGTGACGATCGAGGACCGAGTCCATTTCTTACCTTACTCAGGTGACGATCCAAGATTAAGGTCAATTCTGACCTAAGAGTGGTGATGATCGAGGACCGATGTCAATTCTTACCTAACTCAGGTGACGATCTAATAACGAGGTCAATTTTGACCTAAGAGTGGTGACGACCGAGGAGTGAGGCCAATTATGACCTAAATCAGGTGACAATTCATGACCGAGGTCAATTCTTATCTAAGAGTGGTGACGATCGAGGACCGATGCCATTTATGACCTAACTCAGGTGACGATCTAAGATCGAGGTCAATTATGACCTAAGAGTGGTGACGATCGAGGTCCGAGGTCAATTCTGACCTAACTCAGGTGACGATCCAAGACTGAGGTCAATTCTGACCTAAGAGTGGTGACGACTGAGGACCAAGGCCATTTATGACCTAACTCAGGTGACAATCCAAGATCGAGGTCAATTCTAACCTAAGAGGGGTGACTACCGAGGATCGAGGCCCTTTATGACCTAACTCAGGTGATGATCTAAGATAGAGGTCAATTCTGACATAAGAGTGGTGACGACCGAGGTTAATTCTGACCTAACTCAGGTGACAATCCAAGACCGAGGTCAATTCTGACATAAGAGTGGTGACAATCGAGGACCGAGGTCAATTCTGACCTAACTCAGATGACGATCCAAGATCGAGGTCAATTCTGACCTAAGAGTGGTGACGAGCGAGGACCGAGGGCATTTCTGACCTAACTCAGGTGACGATCCAAGACGGAGGTCAATTATCACCTAAGAGTGGCGACGAGCGAGGACCGAGGCCATTTATGACCTAACTCAGATGATGATCCAATACCGAGGTCAATTCTGACCTAAGAGCGGTGATGACCGAGGACGGAGGTCAATTTTGACCTAACTTAGGTGAAGATCCAAGACCGAGGTCAATTCTGACCCAAGAGTGGATAAAGATTGGATTTTGATTATGCTGGAGAAAGTGCCTTGTGATTTTGATCTGAGCTGAGGAAGCTTTTAGTTCCTTACGAGGCCTCATAGGGGGAACAACCAATTTTGGTGTTGTAAAAACTCCGTTGGGGAAGTGATCAGGCGATCCTTAGAGATCCTCCGGGGCTTTGCTGGGAGGAGATTCACTTGGTTTTTGAGGATTCCACTGGGAAAGAGGGATTTCTCTTAAGGGAATGCGAATTTTTCCTGGTGAAAATGTTCTAAATCCTTCTTGGTATTTTTAGGAATTTTCTGAGCATTTTTCGGGGATTTTTGGTATTTTCTGAGAATTTCTGTACGAAATTTAAGGGGGGGTGCCGGTCGGCATGGTATGAGGGGTGCCATTCGGCAGTGGCACAGACTTTTGGACTACCTCAGGAAGGTAAGGAGTCAGTGCCGATCGGTATGGTTGGGGTCAGTGCTGATCGGCATGGCGTTTGGCATCCTATATAAAGGGGCGAATCCCCTCATTTTTTCACAGCTTCTTTTCTTTCTCACTTTCTGCGATTTCTCTGCAAATCGTTCTAGTATTTCGATCTTCAAGAAATGGCCGCTTTTGTGAGCACTGTAGTCCATAGGGAGTGGTTAACCGTTGATGACTGTGCGAATGTGGAGTAAAGGGCCAGGGCGCCTCTTGCTTTGGGGAGTGAGAACTCCTTTGATGCGTTTGAGACTATTGCGAATGAGCGGACTTTTCTGTGGGAGTCGTCACGTCATCGCTCTTCAAAAGTGAATCTCGGCGATTATGTAAGTAACCCGACCTTTGGCATTCCTTTCTTTTTTAGTGATTTTTCTTTCTCTCTTGACTTCTGATGAGATTTCTTCTTTAGCTTTGGAGGACTCTGACTTTCTTGAATCGCTCTTCTATGACTGGGGGACTCTGACTTTGGCGACCTTTCACTCTTCTCTAGATGCATTCAATCGGTGCTGTCGGCAGACCTTTACTGGAGCCATGTTCCTTCTTGAGGTATTCTTCAGTTTGCACATTTCTTTTCATGCACTTGCATTTTCCTTTCATGCATTCGCATATTCCTTATGCGTTTCTTTTTGTTTGTGAATTTTTATCCGTTGACAAACGTGGTTTTATGAGGTGATTGGGTGCAATACCCCATTGATCGCTCTGAAGGACGACACTGTTGGGGACTCCTGCCGATTGTATCGATGGCGTAAGGCCAATCGGCAGTCGAAGGGATTTCTCTCTCTGGAGGCGGTGCGTCAGGTCTTGAATGACCTGACCAGTGGTAGGGTAAGACTCTTTCCATTTTCCGTCTTGTTTTTTTGCACCTTCTGATCTTGTATTGATTTATGCCTGCTTGGAGATTTTCAGGTGACCTTTTATCCCTGGGGGACAGCCATTCAGGATGCGGGGACAACCGAGGTGAATGCGCAGATGAGGCATTTGCTGGAACATGAGTTCGGCCATTCGTGGTATCTCGGGAAGAGGGTGGTTCGACAGATTGCTAACGAGGAGGTGGTGGTGCCACCTGTGCAGCCTCCTATGTCTATGAGGTGGGAGCGACTGCTGTCGGAGGATGCGACGATCGCAGCGATGATCGACGAGTCCTACTTATTGTACACTGATACGACTGCGCCGTATGACTATATGGACTTTGTGATGAGCTGGTCGATGGCGCCCAACATATATGATGCCCTACCTTTCCCTCCTATGGGTTTGAGTCGGGTGGTGGGATCTTCCTACAGTGGCGTCGGTCCGACGACATCTGTGGCGGAGACTTCAAAGGTTCCTTTCGTGCAATTTCAGACTCCTTCATACAACATCCGACGGGCTGATGGAGGGATAGTGCCTATGCTACATCGTCCTCATGCGATGGATCCGAAGGAGTTGGGTTTGATAGAGGAGGTCCTCCAACCTGCGGTATACCTTTCTGTTCTTCTCTTTCTTTCTTTTTTGTTTTGGTCATCTCTTCTTTGATTCTAATTTTTCCTTTTTCTTACAGCAATCCGAATGTCGACCATTTGTCTAAGAGACATCAGAGACTGGATATCTTCAGCGACTTCCCATATTCGGGATGCGGTTCCTGTTCCTTCTTTCTGGGTGCCATTTACTTCGTCCGGCGAGGACTCTGGCTCGGGTAGTGGTGGTGCATCATCTCGCCGTAGGGAAAAGAGAGCACGTCGCAACGGTGGAAGCTCTTAGAGAGAAAGGTAGGTGGGAGAGAGAGAGAGAATGTGGGTTCAGGTTGAGTCCCATTATTTTTTGCTTTCTCTTTTTATTTCCTGCAAAATTGATGTGACACAGAAAACAAATAGATGAAATGCAATGGAGTTTTTTATTATCTTTTATTAATGATGAATGAATGCATGCACATGCACTTTTTACCTTGCTGCTGAGACCATAAAAAGGAGTATTTTTGGAATTTTTGAGTGTAAGTTTTTAATTAAAAGGGTAAATTATATAAGGAGGAAAAGGGATTTTAAAATTATGTTGAGATTATCAATTTATTTTTATTTAGTTTTCTAATTTGACAAAGGAGGAAAAAAGGGGAATTTCTAAAAAGGGGGGTTGCCGATCGGTAAGCACCCTGTCCTGCCTATTGGCAGTTCAGTCCAGTCCCATCAATTCAAAGCTTTGAATGGTGCCCTCTTCAACATTTTGTCTTTTGTGGGGTAGGATTCCCTTTGATTTCTACAGGAATTATGTCTCTTGTGAGGGTTCCCAAGTATAAAAAAGGGTAAGGGTGGAGTGTTTTCGTCACACCTTCGCATTCTTACTTACTTACCCACTATCTCTTAGCCTTGCAAGATGACTCTCCCTTGTAGCACTGAGTTTGCTAACTACCTCGAAGCCTTGGAAGCAATGTGCTCTTATAATGTCGACTACGATACCTTCAACATGCGTTGCGTCTCCTTATGGCGCTATCAGCCTTTTGAGTGGAACATGCTGATGGCGGGAGTATAATTCTGGTACCCCGAATACCATGTATTTCACTTTAGGTTGGATGAATTTTTTCCTACCTACGAGGAATTTTTTTCCATGCTGGGTATAAATCCCAGTGTTGCTGCAACTTTGCCCAAATTTTCCCATTCTCCCAGGGATTTATTGGTCAGGCTTCTTTATATTTATCCTTCGGCGTCCAGATCACTGGTTGCTGGAGGAATGATCTCCCTCCTGGTGGTGCTGCAGTCCGTGCATTTGTGGGAAGAAGTTGATGTTGGCTATGCTGGAGCCGTTTCTCAGGGCCTAGTTTCAAAATTACTGCTGGTGATTGGGGAACTGCTGGTGGATCCTCAATTTGTAGCCATTACTTCATAGATGCCATACCGTCGCAATCCTACAGCGGTGATATTGGCAGAGACGCTGAATGGTCTGGATGCCTGGCGAGAAGGTCGTTCTGACTTCCTGAGTGGTAGCCCCATGATGCTGTCCATGTTGTTGTCTGAAAGACTTCGCCTAGTGACTCCTCCAGAGTATCCTTTGTCGGCTGTACCCAACTTCTTTTTGCATTACGTCTTGAGCGTTGACTTGAATATTGAGAGATGGGAGAACTAGTTTGTCGAGAATGGGGCTTGGAATCTATATTGGTCAGTGCCTTGGTGGGGGTAGTTGCTGCCTATTCTGGAGCTAGGAGGGTACTCATATGTGCGGCTGGTTGGTCTTAGACATACCTCTTTTTATTTCCCTTGGCGGATTCTAGGCCAATTTGGTTGGGCACAGGTCATGCCACCTCGGACACCAAATCTCTTTTCGGTAGATGTTTTGACCGAGAGCCTCCGTCTGCGACTTGGCTCCTTGTGGGAAAATCGGCGTCCGTCGACCCGTCCCTCTCAGTCTATTAGGAGAGTTTGGCATGTCCCTCGGGATTATATGAAGTGGTTGTGGAGGAGAGTAGTCAGCAAGATGTTGGCAGTGGAGACTGGACAAAGGTGGTTTGTTTTATTTAACACCGTGGAAGGGGGTGTTGTGGTTTTTTCGAAGCTGGTTCAGGCTTATCGGTCCATGGAGTGTTTACGGCACTGTGTTCAGGCAGGGGAAATTTGGGGACCCCAGGACGTAGATGATGATGGTGCAGGCTCCTCTGGTAGATGTGGGTAGGATTCTTGGAGATTTTATTTGTGTAATAGGGAATAGATGTGGGGATTTTATTCGACTTTTTATGGCAATAGGGGGGAGGGAGTTATCTGTTCCTTTTCTTATGTAATATGTCCTGTAATTTATTATTAATGAAAGAAGCAAGTTTCTGATCATCCAGTTGTTCCTTTCGATGAATTTTGTAATTTTTAATTATCTATGCCGATCGGTAAGGCATACATAATCTTTTTGTTCAAGTATTTGTTAGAATGAACTGTCATTCTCGGAGATAAGAAAAGAATAGTATTTTGTGAAAAAGAAAGGGTCGTGCTCCTATAAGATGTATGAGTTGCCTACGTACCTCTGGAGATTTTAAAAATTCTTTATTTTTCTTGAAAAATGGTTTTTTGCAGAGGATCAGGCCCACGTAGTTCTGGGTAGAGGGAAATGAAGAGATTTTTTTTAAGAATAGAAGGGAGATGAGACGAGTCGTAGCGCGCCGAGATTTCGAACTAGGGTTAGAATTTCTTGAGACGGTCCAGGTTGATTGGATGAGCCATCTCCTCCCCATCTAGGTCAGTGAGCATGGCGGCACCGCCGAATAAGATTTTCTTCACAATGGTGGGGCCACTCCAATTGGGCTTGAATTTTCCTCTGGGGTCCCAGATGGGTTCTATTATCTCTTTGAGGGCTAAATACCCTTTCCAGACACCGCGGTCTTTGACTCTCTTATTGAATGATCGTGCTATTCGACGATGGGACCCCTGTATGTGGTAAAGATCTTTCAATCTCCTTTCATTTAGGAGGGCCAGTTTGTCAAGACGGCTTTGGCACCAGTCTTCTTTTTTAACTTTACTTTCGAGCATGGCGCGTAGCGAGGGTATTTCCAGTTCCATAGGTAGGACGGCTTCCATGCCGTAGACCAGAGAGTAAGGGGTATCCCTATTAGAGGTTCGGATTGAGGTTCGATAGCCCCAGAGGGCGTACGGGATCCGGTCGGCCCAATCCCTACAGCTTTCGATTATCTTGCTAATGATGGATTTGAGGTTCTTGTTGGCGGCTTTAACTACACCATTGGTCTGAGGTCGGTAGGTAGAATATTTGTGTCTCTGAATCCCGTACTCTTTGACTACTTGTGTGACTTCTGCTTCGAAGTGCAACCCGTTATTTGACACTAACTCGTGCGGGACCCCATATTGGCAGATGATATTTTTCTTAAGGAATTTGGCCACTTTCTTAGCGTTCAATACTGCGTATGACTCAGCTTCGACCCATTTGGTGAAGTAATCAATGGCAACTAGGATGAACTCATGTCTGTTTAAAGCCTTTGGTGAAACCGTCCCTATGATGTCGACACCCAGGTATAGAACGGCGAGGGAGAGGTCATGTTGTATAATTATCACGAAGGCACGTGTTAAAGGTTGGAGAACTGTTAGCATTTGAGTCATCTCCGGATATAGGCGGTGCAATCTTGGGCCATGGTGGTCCAGTAGTAGCCCTGTCGGATGATCTTCTTGGCAAGCATGTGACCTTCATGTGGGGCCTGCTGTGGATCTTTTGCATTATCTTCTCAATCTCAGCCCCTGCGATACAGTGTATATGAGTTCCATCGAAGTTCCTCTTGAGTAAATCTTTATGGCAGATGATGTACTGGGCGGCCAGTCTTCGAAGGGTTGTTCGGTCTTTCTTATTGGAACCCTCGGGATACCTACCATGTTTGAGGAGGCACCAGATATCATAGTACCAGCAATCGGCTAGTTCGGGATCTTCGGTGGAGACAAGCTCAATATGGTAGCAATGGGTTGGTTTGTCTTGCTTTTGAACTAAGAATGGGGTCATTGTTATTCCTTCGGGCATGTCGACCATGGAGGCCAAGGTAGCGAGAGCATCAGCTAGGTTATTCTTTGCTCGAGGTAAGTAATGGAAGGTAATATCTCAGAATCGGGAGGCTAACTCTTCTAAGTGGGCATGGAAGGGTTGGAGCTTTTCGTCCTTGACTTTCCACTTTCTGAGCACTTGATCGATGATGAGGGAAGAATCCCCGTAGACATCAAGGTAATGAATACCTTTATTGAGAGCAACTTTGAGGCCTACTGTGCATGCCTCATATTCGATTATGTTGTTGGTGCAAGGGAAATCCAATTTCATGGTGATGGCAGTGTGGGAGTCATCTGGGGTGATCAAAAGTATCCCAATGCCATACCCCTTTTTGTTGGCAGTGCCATCAAAGAACATTTGCTATTGAGGATCATCTGATATCGTCGCAGTCGTTCGAAGAACTTTCGGAGAGCGAGAACATGACCTTCTCTAGTTTTGGACTTGATAATCATATCATCCACATAAACCTTGACTTCTTTATGAATCAGATAGTGCAGGTTGGTTGTGGCATCCCTTTGGTAGGTAGCCCCAGCATTCTTGAGACCAAATTGCATGAGCCTGTAGCAAAAGGTTCCCCATGGGGTGATGAATGCGGTTTTTTCTTGGTGGTCTGGGTGCATATTGATTTGGTTATATCTGGAAAACCCGTCGACGAATGACTTGAAAGCATGACTGGTTGTGTTGTTATGATTATGTCGATATTGGGTAGCGGATAATCATCTTTTGGAGAAGATTTATTTAAATCTCTTTAGTCTACACACATTCGAGCCTTTCCTCCTGATTTCGGCACAGGTACTATATTGGCTAGCCATGTGGGATATTCGATCGCACAAATGAAGCCTACGTTCAACTATTTGACCACCTCTTATTTGACCTTGAGCGACCATTTGGTGCGAATCTTTCTCAATTTCTGGTTAACCGGCTTGTAATCTGGGAGAGTGGGGATCTCGTGATGAGCTATTTTAGGATCAATGCCAGGCAAATCATCATAGGACCATGTGAAGACATCCACGAATTCCTTTAGTAATTCTTCGAGTTGTGTGCGCTCATACTCGTCAAGGGTGGCCCCTATCCTAATCTCGCACAGTTGGCTACTAGAACTGAGATTAATAACAACAGTCTCTTCTTCATTAACTTGAACGCGGATATGTTGTTTATTATTAACCTTATTTAGATTAGTTAAGAATTATTCATTTGCAAAATCATCATCATCACGAGTTTGATTAGAATCCAAACAATTAATATAAGGCACAACAAGATACTCAAAATATTCATTTATTTCATTGATAGGAAAAACATCATTGAGAACCTTATCAAAAGAGGTCTCGATTACATTTGAACAAGGATAGACAACAGAAGAAGAAATTGGGTAAACATTGGGGTTAGGGGAGATTTCAAGAGGTAGAACTGGCGCAGCATGCCAGTTGAGGAGGGGTGTATCAGCAGCTTTAATCAGATGGTATGGATGCATTGATATAATGCCTGAATGAACCATGCAGAGTGCCAGCCCCAGTGTCTGTAAGTTGAAGGAATCTTCGGAATCGCTTTCCTCAGTCTCTTCGGTATCTTTGATGAGCGATTGTACTCGGTGTTGGAAACTTTCGGCCCATGGGTAGCTATCTTGGAAAAATATCTCCATTCTAGGCTTCATCTTCTTGTCTGTGTCGTTGTACCATGGTTCTGGAAAACTGCAAAAAGGGAAGTCTTCTCCTTCTTTGATGAATTGTCCATTCAATGAGTCTCCTGGGATATTTTGGATGTAGTCTAATCTTCTCTTTGACCGGGACTAGTGGATCATTCTGAGTTCTTGTTCTGATGGTTGATACCCCAAGCCACAAGGAGGGAAATATTTCTTCAGTTCGATGGGCTCAAGTATCCCTTGCTGCCTTTGCCCTAGCCCCAGTCCGGGCATAAAGTGCATGTTTTTTAACATTTGAATCACATTAACATTCCCATGAGGGTCATATTCTGGACAAACCCATTCTTTGAAACCGTCCCCTATCGGGAGTAGGAGTGTCTCAACTCGAAATCCTGATACGAGCATATCATTTGACCCGTACTGTATCTCAAGGATTGGACTACTGATGCTTGCACCATCGACATTTTTGTCGTCGCCCAAAATGGTGATGAATCGCCCGTCGGGGAAGAACTTCAATTTATGATGGAGTGAGGAAGACACACCCTTGATACTGTAGAGCCAGGGTCGTCCGAGCAATAGGTTGAAACAAGCTGGGATGTTTGTGACTACGAATTCAATGACGGGGGTTATAGGGCCAACCCCTGTTACAAGTTTTTTGGATCCCATCACCTCCCGATAGGTATTATCGTAGACACGTATAGAGGTGGAGGTTAGTTCGAGGTTGCTTTCTTTTAGTAGTAAACACTTGAAGGTTCTCAGTGGGCAGACATTCAAGGGAGATCCGTTATTGACAAGAGAGAGTGGCACTGCCTTCCCTATAACTTCGACGGAGATGTTGAGTGTATGATTGTGATTTCGCCCAATTCTAGGGATTTCTTCTTCAAAAAATGATTGCATTCAGCTAGAGGTCAATGATCCGACCAGATTTATTGCTTCTTCTGGTGACGTAGAAGGAGGAACTGTGGCTCAGTGAGCAGCTTGATTAAAGCATTTCTATGCAGCTGGGAAGACATGAAAAACCCCCATAGAGTGATGTTAGCTTGAGTTTTATTCAGTTGATCGGGGATCTTTCTTTCCTCGATGGTCATCTCTGGCATAGTAAGGTTTTCAACGCCCTTCCCTTTGTCATTTGCTGGTAGTGAGCTTGGAACCTGGTGATGTCTCCCTGATATGGTCATGTGATTTACTGAGGATGGGAAGAACACGAATCTCGCTTCCTCATCGATCTCGGATTGTTCTGTCACCCTATTTATTTCTTCGAGGAGTTATTCAATTGATATCATCCCACATATGTCGGCTACTGGTCCAGTTCTTCCTGAAGCTTGTTCTTCAATAGAATCTTCGAATTCTTCCCCCCATCCAGTGGCAACAATTATATCTTTCCATATAAAGTCAATGAACTCCACAACTTCAACGGTTTCTTCATACAGGTCTTCCTATTCTGTGGGGATATGTATGGTTGAAAGGACCGAGCGCCCTTATAGCTTCAAAGTATCAAGTAACCTGGTGATACTACAAATGCTGTTGGTTTGCTCGAATAATTCTTCCATAATCTGGACAACATCATCTAGGTTGACTTCATCGGTTGGTTCCACCCGCTTGTCTGAATCTCGAGACTATTTCTGTGCTTATAAGAACATTTTACTGAACCTTTGGCAATCGATGACCATCTGTGAGGGCAATTTCATCTCGAACTCTAGGAGTTGGTTTAACACCTCTGATAATTCCATACTTCCATTTTCAAAACGAGTACGGACAACGATGCATGCTCTGGTAAGGTGTGACAGTGCCTGATTAACGAGGCTAGTAGGGTGTTGGAGGAAATATGGGAAAATTTGAAGAGGTTTAGGAGAGTATATGGATGTGATTTGAGTTGAGGGATCAAAATTTGGGTTTTCTTCTAAGAATATGGCATTATCATGATTTGGGAGTGGATTGTGAGTAGTGTTTGGCTTAAGATTGGCTAGTGGGGCGATGGTACCCCAGTAAATGAGATCTTGGATCATGTTTTGGAGGGTACGACCAATAGTTTGGTGAAAGGCGTAATGAGTGTCGACCTTGAAATTTCTTGGGAGTGGATTTGGAAATAGATGGGGATCCAAGGGTTTGATGAGGTTTGGACTTAATAGGGCTTGGTAAACTTTAGAGAGGGGATATTTCAAGAGGTAGAACTGGCGCAGCATGCCATTTGAGGAGGGGTGTATCAGCAACTTTAATCAGATGGGATGTATCCATTGATGTAGTGCCTGAATGAACCATACAGAGTGCCAGCCCCAGTGTCTGTAAGTTGAAGGAATCTTCGGAATCACTTTTCTCAATCTCTTCGGTATCTTTGATGAGCGATTGTACTCGGTGTTGGAAACTTTCGGCCCATGGGTAGCTATCTTGGAAAAATATCTCCATTCTAGGCTTCATCTTCTTGTCTGTGTCCTCGTACCATGGTTCTGGAAAACTACAAAAAGGAAAGTCTTCGCCTTCTTTGATGAATTGTCCATTCAAGGAGTCTCCTGGCATAGTTTGGATGTAGTCTAATCTTCTCTTTGGTCGGGACTGGTGGATCATTCTGAGTTCTTGTTCTGATGGTTGATACCCCAAGCCACAAGGAGGGAAATATTTCTTCAGTTCGATGGGCTCAAGTATCCCTTGCTTCCTTTGCCCTAGCCCCAGTCCGGGCATAAAGTGCATGATTTTGAACATCAAAATCACATTGACATTCCCATGAGGGTCATATTCTGGACAAACCCTTTCTTTGAAACCGTCCCCTGCCGGGAGTAGGAGTGGCTCAACTCGAAATCCTGATAGGAGCATATCATTTGACCCGTGCTGTATCTCAAGGATTGGACAGCTGGTGCTTGCACCATTGACATTTTCGTCATCGCCCAAAATGGTGATGACTCGCCCGTCGGGGAAGAACTTAAATTTATGATGGAGTGAGGAAGACACACCCTTGATACTGTGGAGCCAGGGTCATCCGAGAAATAGGTTAAAACAAGCTGGGATGTCTATGACTAGGAATTCAAAGACAGGGGTTATAGGGCCCACCCCTGTTACAAGTTTTATGGATCCCATTACCTCCCGACGGTTATTATCGTAGGCATGTATAGAGGTGGAGGTTAGAGAGAGGTTAATTTCTTTCATTCCTAAATGGATGAAGGTTCTCAGTGGGTAGACATTCAAGGCGGATCCGTTATCGACAAGAGAGAGTGGCACAGCCTTCCCCATAACTTCGACGGAGATGTTGAGTGTATGATTGTGAGTTGGCCCAATTCCGGGGATTTCTTCTTCAAAAAATGATAGCATTCGGTTAGAGGTCAAGGATCCGACCAGATTTATCGCTTCTTCTAGAGAGGTAGATGGAGGAACTGTGGGTCACTGAGCAGCTTGATTAAAGCATTTCTATGCAGTTGGGAAGACATGAAAATCCCACATAGAGTGATATTAGCTTGAGTTTTATTCAGTTGATCGAGGTTCTTTCTTTCCTCGATGGTCATCTCTAGTATAGGAAGGTTTTCAACGCCCTTGCCTTTGTCATTTGCTTGTAGTGAGCTTGGAACCTGGTAATGTCTCCCTGATTTGGTCATGTGATTTACTGAGGATGGGAAGAACACGAATCCTGCTTCCTCATCGATCTCGGGTTGTTCTGTCACCCTATTTATTTCTTCGAGGAGTTCTTCAATTGATATCATCCCACATATGTCGGTTACTGGTCCAGTTCTTCCTGAAGCTTGTTCTTCAATCGAATCTTCGAATTCTTCCCCCATCCAGTGGCAACAATTCTATCTTTCCATGTAAAGTCAATGAATTCCACAACTTCAACGGCTTCTTCATACAGGTCTTCCCATTCTGTGGGGATATATATGGTTTAAAGGACCAAACTCCCTTGTAGCTTCAAAGTATCAAGTAACCGGGTGATACTACAAATTCTGTTGGTTTGCTCGAATAATTCTGCCATAATCTGGACAACATCATCTAGGCTGATTTCATCGGTTGGTTCCACCCACTTGTCTGAATCTCGAGACTATTTCCGTTCTTACAAGAACATTATACTGAACCTTTGGCAATCGATGACCATCTGTGAGGGCAATTTCAGCTCGAACTCTAGGAGTTGGTTTAACACCTCTGACAATTCCATACTTCCATTTTCAAAACGGGTACGAACAATGATGCATGCTCTGGTAAGGAGTGACAGTGCCTGATCAGCGAGGCTAGTAGGGTGTAGGAGGAAATATGGGAAAATTTAAAAAGATTTAAGAGAGTATATGGATGTGATTTGAGTTGAGGGATCGAAATCTGGGTTTTCTTCTAAGAAGATGGCATTGTCATGATTTGGGAGTGGATTATGAGTAGTGTTTTTAGGATTGGCTGGTGGGGCGATGGTACCCCGGTCAATGAGATCTTGGATTATGTTTTGGAGGTGAAAGAATTGGTCGGTGGTATGACCAACAGTTTGGTGAAAGGCGCAATGAGCGTCGACCTTGAATTTTTTTAGGAGTGGATTTGGAAATAGACGGGGATCCAAGGGTTTGATGAGGTTTCAGCTTAACAGGGCTTGGTAAACATTAGAGAGGGGAGCATGGAGCTCAGTGTATTATTCCTTTCAGATGGGGGCGGGTGGATTTTTAGTGCCCATGATGTGGTCGGTTGAGAGATGTTGTTGATGGTTGAGACTGTAGCACTGGCATGCTTGTCATACTTTCTAGGGGTGAACTTTCCGGACACCTTCTTCGGTTTAACCTCCATTTTAACAAGGCTTTCCTTGATTTCTACTCCCGTTTATCTGAGGGTTCGGAAATAGGGATAGTATTATCCTCCCATCATCACTCGAACATGGGGAAAGAAGTTCTTCTTCACTATGTTGACTTGTTCTTCCTCAGATGGTCGATTTGTCATGGTAGTTGTTTGATCCCTCCACCGAGTTATGAAGTTACTGACTGATTCTCCATGGTTCTATTTGAGCATCTCTAAATCATGATGGGTGACCTCAAGCTCTTTGTTCTACTTGTACTGCGCCATGAATTCTCGAGCTACATCCTCCCAACTACGGATTCAGGATTCCTCGAGAGATAAAAAACATCGGAGGGCACTATCCTTCAAAGTTTGCTGAAACAATTGGGCCATCACTTCTTCATAAGCCCCTAGTAGAGTCATGGAATGATGATAACTGTGAAGATGAACAATCGGGGGTCCACTCCCTCAGAACTTCTCAATATTTGGCATCTTGAACTTCTCGGGTAACCTCGCTTTAGGATAAGGAGACATATGGGTGTAGTCTATGTAATTCCTAGAGATTCTTACTTGATCGAACTTCTTGGTGAGCATCTTGAGATCCTCTTTCACTTTATTAAACTCCTCCTCTTTTGTTTCAACGACCATAGGCAGGTTAGCCACAGGCTGGGCGATGTTTGGCATCGAAAGCTGGGCAGGCGGTGACCCATTGATAGGAGGGGCACTTGGAGCGTGATGATATTCTTCAGGAACCCAGATAGGCTCGGGTGGACCCATAGTACGAGGGAATAGGGCCTCGGGCTCTTGAGTAATAGGAACATGGTTTCTTTGCATCTCTCAGACCTCAGTTTGGAGGTTGTCAATCTTAGACGCGAGCTGAGCTAAGACTGCCATCAGATCCGGGTGTATGAGTGGTACTTGGTCTGTATTCTCCATGGAAAGTGGATGGATTCCAGACTCGAAAGAAGTAGTAGAGGAACGAACAAAACTACGGGGTGATTTAACTAAAGACCGAAGCTAATAGGGAGCCAGACCAAGGGCTTACGATTGACCTGAGAAGGCATATAATGAGATTTATTTTTGATAAAAAGGGAAGAAACTATTTTTGGAATTTGACAAAGAAGGGAGTAATGTTTTTGGAGATGGAACTCAGCATGTTTATTACGATTATTATGTTTTCACTTGTATTTAATTCTCCTAAATGCAATGCTGGACATGACCCGAACCTGGAAAAGTGGGGTTTTTAATATATGCAAAGCTATGGCTGAACTCGTAACGAGGCTCATGGATAGGGTCCCGTTTTAAAAATGAGTGAAAATTTAGGCAGAAGGGACCCAGAATTTCGGCAGAGTTTCGGGTTAAAACTGGTAATCTAAAGTGCGTGCCCTAGGTTTGACACCTATATGTGGGTATGCAGTTGGTTGGGTGAATCGTAACGGGTTCCCCCCTTTGGCGTGACTTTCACGATATATGTCTTACTCTTGCAGGCAATCAGTACGTGTGGACAAGCCATTTGATATACCTGAGTGTACGTGAATTGCCTCACTATATACCTCGTGGGGACGGTACGTGTGAGAGCAAATTCAATATACTCGGCATACGTGAATGAATTCCCTGCGATATACCTCCCATCATGACTTCAGTCAAGCGGTACGATGCCGAAGGTGAGAGTCATATCGCTTAGACTAATTGCCCCCTATCGGACCAACCCCCATCATGAAGTAACCCTCCAGTTACTGGGTAAAATTTGGTAAATAACAATGCTCTTTGGTGGTGTCGTGTGAATCATGCATGATTCTCTTATTAGTATCTTATGATGAGAATGTTTTTCTTGATTATGCCAAATAGGGAGCAAAGTACAAGTACTAAAGGTACACCAAGTATGGATGGGTGATGCGTGCAACATGTGGGTATATGTGATCCTAGGTGCACGTGGTGTGAAGTGTACATGGAGAATTTTCAACAAGTGTGTGAACAGAAGCATAAGCATGGGATGCACATGGAAAAGGGGAACATGCAGATATAGGGGAAATATAAACAAATATAACATCCATGTAAATAGAGTCAAGCCCTCAAAACATACATATCCCCAGCAGAGTTGGCACTGTGGCCATCCCCGATCCTCGCCGCGAGTGGGCGTGCGAAGGAGGATCCTCCGGTCTCGCGCGTCCCTCTCGGGAGAGCTTCAGCCGGCGTTTTTTGAGATGAGGTGTTAAAAATGTAGAGAGATTTAGAGTCGTCAGTCTATTTTACTCAAAACAAACAAAAGAAAAAGGGGAAGCCATGCCGAAGGACGGCATCCAAAGACATACTGGTGCATACGAAACCAAAATGATTCGAGAAGGGGTCGAAGGTTAAGTTACAAAATTGGAAGGTGTTAGACACCCATTCCACCCTTTCGGTCTCTCATGGATGTTTGTTATTTTCCCCCTTTTTTATTTTCCCCGTGATACGTGTGCATGTGTATATATATAGTGGAGATGGTAATCCTCAACTTGTATCATGGAAGAGATAAAGCGAGTCATCCGTAGGAAGGTATATGTAATACCCCGTATTTTCATGGCTTTTAATTATGGGATTTAATAAATTAAATTACTTGGAATTATGAGATTTATTAAATTAATTTTGAAATAATTAATTGGAAATTAATCCGAATTTAAATGCTAGCGAGACGAGAGTTAGTATTTGATTATTATAATATTATTGAATATTACCGGGTGATTATGGTAATATCTGATTATTGTATTTATTAAAATTGTCGCGAGTTGAAAATATGGCAGTTTTGGTAATTAAGTTGGGACGCACGTGTCAATCGTGTCAGGACCCAATTTGAAGGATTTAAAAGTATTTTATTTTATATCATCCATATGAGCATTTTGAGTGTGTCAACATGTTTGAAAGGGTCGAGATAATCAGAAAATACTAGTCGGGGGTTTAGTTTGGGTCCCGGGGCATTTTTAGGCCTAACTAGCAATCCGAGAGGGTATTTTAGTCATTTTTATTTTTGGTGAATAGTGAACCACGAAAATGAGGAGATATTTATCAGCCAACACCTGATTTCCTTAGGGTTTTCACAACCATAGATCAGAACGACAGTTAGAAAGGAAAAGAGGAGAAGTCCAAGGGCTTCCATGGCCAAGACCACCACACACCACCACAATCGCCGGATTTATGACCGAAAAGAGAGGGGGAAACAACCAATAACGTCATCGTCGAATCAGAATCTATATTTTCCCAGGCAAGTGATTTATCTTGCAAAAATTTATGGAATATGTTCTACATGATAAATCAGAGTTGGAGACAAATTATGAATAATTGTGATAATATGAAATTGGGGAATAAACCATGAATTTGGGTAGGCTTGCATGTAGTGGACCTTCTGGAATCATAAGGGAATGAATTATAAACTAAGAGTTAGGAAAATTTGAAATTTCATTGACGTTTTAATGATTTTTGAAGAGATGAAGAAAAAACTAGGGTTTTGGTATTTTAATGACTTTTAATCTAAGAAATCGATAATCTATGATGTTTTGATGAGTCATAAACGTTAAGACTGATGTAGTAATGTTGGTCCATGAATTATTATACTCATTTGGGGAGTTTGGGATGTTATAATATGATTTGGAGGTGTAAAAATGGAGAATCCCATAACTGTTAAGAAATTCTGGGTGAATACCTGCTTGATCGATCGATCGACTCAAGAATGTCGATCGATCGATCAATCTCCTTTCTTCGATTGATCAACCCCTTCTGATTTTTGGCAATTGTTTCCCTTTAAGGTTTAAATGAAAATCCCAAAGCCGATGTTGATTCTTAGGGTGATTAGTATAATATTGTAGGACTTAAATAAGGTTCGTAGGGTCTTAGTTATTGTCGAAAAATGTTACAACTTGTGGGATCGAGCGTTATAATTACGAACGATTACCGAGTGAGGACGATGTGAGATCTTTCAATTTTGGGACTGAAAGTGGAATGAAAGATAATTTAAGGGATTATATATATTTGCTGAGATAACCTTAGGAACAAATGGGAAACCTAGTATTTACTTGGGATAGGTATAGGTACCGAATTCGTATGACGAGACTTGTCGCATTAAATAAATATTACGTAGAATACCCAGAATGTAAATGTTGTGGGTGTGATTTAATATATAGTGGATGAGTATACCTATATTCAAATTGTATATATATACTAGTTGTGTGAATGCCTAGTATATGGATTTCTTATGTGTATGACATACCTACCATACTTCCTATCACTGGAGGATAGTTTTCGAAAAAAGGCCATCTTATCTTTGTGTGCCTTCGGGGGGATTTAAATTGGTACCTTAAGGACATAGGACTATGAATGACTTATTTGTGAGTTGATAAGTCAGCTGACCGTGGGAGCGTAGGTATGTACGTGACCCATGGGTATGTAGACTATGTTCGCTTCCAATATGTGTGATTTAATTTTTAACAGTTCCTGAGTGATTCAAAACTTGTGATCCTTACGTACGTGATGTACCGGGATTCGATAGCAGGGCATGAGGTCATCGTAGGTTCTATCCTTGTGGGGTGCCTGATTTGTATATGAGATATTATACGGGTGTATATATATATATATATATATATATATATATATATATATATATATATATATATATATATATATATGTATACTTGAGATAGTTCTGTTGTGTTGCTTAGTAGATGTGAATAACTAAGAAAATTGAATGGGCTACGAATGTGGACAATGAAATAAAACTTTTGATAAGAAATTTAATGAATGTGGATGTAAGTACAAATATAAATTGGTTGCATAATATGAACAATCACCTTATATTAGTATGAGATAGCAGGGCCAGTAAGGACTAGTTAGATAGTGGCATAACTAGGAGGGTACACGTTAAGCGTGCACATTAGTTGAGAGGTGAGAAACTCATGTGAGTGTATGTGACTAACTTGTTTAACATATATGTTGTTTAATATTGTAATTTAAACACTTGCAGTTTTAAAAATATTATCACCTCGGGCACTGACCCGTTTGCTTTCAAATCTATTTTTTTATAAAAACATTTTAGGTGCCCAGCCACAGGGAAGCCAAGCATAGGAGTTCCATTCTGATGATGTGCGATAGCTATTGTGGAAGCTACAAGATCTTGTTATTAGACTCCTTCATAATTATCCTTGGTTCATTCATAGTCATTTGTATCAGTTAGGGCATGTCGCCCATTGTTATTTAGAGGCCGTAGTTGCAGACTTTCATTATTTCGATTATTGGTTTATTTATTCAGACTCTTGTGTTGGGACTTTGTTTCCTCTGGCATTATTATTATTGGAGTGTTTACTCCAGACTCAGTTGATTTCATTTCATTGGTTATTAATATGAGATTGTTTATGCGATTGATGGCTAATGATTTAATTCTTGGTTATTTGATAAGTTAATTAATAAAATTCGACATCTTTTTTTTTTAAATATTAGGTGGCTAGTAATTAATTAAATGTTTTTCGACAGTGATGCTAAGATTGAACCAACCTAATATTCTGTATTAATTTAATAAAGGAGTAGCTACTCGGTATTTAATTAGACGGGGTGTCACAAGTGGTATCAGAGCATCAGGTTCTAGTGTCCTTTAGGATCTGTGCGACTTATTGTGCTTCCAGCGTAGCTTTCTTTGATATAGAGCCCTATGTTTAAGATTGTTGATTTCTTTGGTGACATTTCGTTCTCCTGTTATGATGTATATGATAGTAAATCTTATTTTCATTAGGGAGTGTTCGTGTGCTAAACAATGTAGTATGTCGTGCGAGTTGGGCGGACAGCAGAAGGCAAAGATCTGTTGAGGTTATAAGGTATATTCAAGAAAGATGTCCGTAGTTGAAATAACCCATATTATGGCACAAAAGTCCAGAACGGTAAAGACAGCTAAGGTGCAACTTGTGACTTCTAGGTACAACTATAGTAGAAAGTGGGATCAAATTAGAATCACCCAGCAAGGTTGGATTGGGAGAGAGTCAGACGAAACATTAAAAAGAACCAGCAGTGGAAATATTAGATATGCAAAAATGGCGTGTACTATCCAACTAACATAAAATATCCAAAGGCCTGGACATATGACGGGGTATGGCTAATCGAGAGTGAAAATTTGGGGTAAAATTTTTCTTGGCTAGTAAGAGCGGAGTTACAATGATAAGGGGAAATGACCACACTTATAAGTGGAATGTGTCGTCGAGAGAAGGCGCATAGTATGGTTTGACCATAAGTTCCTTCATTAGATATTCAGAGTGAGATGTGAATATTCTTCTGAAATCACACAAGAGGGTCGGACAGAGGTCACTTTGTGAGGAGAAATTTTATTATTTAGCGAACCTTACACCGGGTGAAGCATGTGAAATGGAGAATAGGACATTTAAAAGGGAGAATTTGCATACAAGAAGAATTGTTAGCACTTCTAGGGAATTTTTCTTGGACGGTCAATGAAGATGGTAATCATGTTGCGTTTTGTTAATATGGAACTAAGCACTTCCTTGTGAGGGGAGCTACAAGAATCGAAGAAGTTAGATAGAGTAATACTGGGGGGAAAAGGGTGTTGAAGAAGCACCACAAGGGGGAGGCCCATTAGGGAACCCATTAAAATGATTCGAATAGCTGAGTTGTTACCAAGCGATGGTGATTTCAGTAAAATATGTTGAAATCAGTAGTGAGTTCCTTAGGGCCATCAAATCTAAGGTAACAACAAAGATAGTCATCAAAGTCGAGACTAATAACGACCGAGGGTAAGATAACCCTAACATGGTCAATGTGACCGAAGATAAGTGGAGTATATGTAGTGGTATTTTGTGGGGAGCGAGACACGTGCGCTATATATGTTTCCCGCAGTAAGTATAGGGATAAGGGTATGGTGCCTAGCAAGAGCAATAGTTATTAAAATTTTCGATTTGGTACGGACAGGTGTGTAAGTCCAGGAACCTTTTGAGCAGCCTGGGCGACTGCCGAGATAAAAGTATGAGTTATATCCTCAGATGTTGTTGCGTGTTGTATGTGTCAGGAACGAGTTACTACTTTTTCTACTTTTATTGCTATATTCGCTTGAGAGTCGAGTTTAGTGAGTATCTCGGAAATGTTATTATTTATGTGAATATTTCTCCCTGGTATAATGGGGTTACCTTTAGTGTTATCCACGGAGAATGAATGGGTATATTGATAGTTGTAGGAGGGTACTTTAGATTATATATGGAGGCGTTATCCCTATTGAGTATGGTAATGACAAGTTAGTTGGCCAAAGCTTTGGATTAATGACAGAACATATGAACATGAACCTAACGAAGATAGACTCATCTTAAACTCACAAAGTCTCTCGTGTATAACTCAGGGAATAATAAAGAACTTTAGAAGTGACTTAGCTAGAGGGAAAGAGAAGTAAGCATCCTAGACACACCTTGGTAGGCAGGTAAAACCACACCAAATACCCTCTAGAATCTCTGTCGAATATTGAAAGCTTTATAATAAATGACAATGGTGAGTGAGTAAACTCTCTGGTTTATAATAACTCCCTCTGGTGTGTATTCTCTTTTGCAATAACTTCTGAACGCTCCAAGAGTCTCTCCCTTCCTCAAAGGTGGTTGGGGTCCTTAAAAAGCCCCCCACACTACCCCCGAGGCAACTCAGTCATTAAAACTATGAAAGACATCCCTCATACTTTATGTCACAACATTAAATGCCTGATGCACTAGTTGTCTCCATGTCATAAACATTAAATGCCAAGACATGCCTTTTGCCTAACCACTGTGTATCAGGGGGCTGTTGTCGTAGAGGTGGCTCACCAACTGCCTGACAGCCCCAAATACCACGGTGGCTTACTCAAGTGCAGACCTAACGTTGTTTAGCTGGCTAGTGACTTCACCTACATTAGATGTGACATTAAGTAGAGGGCTACTTGGTTCATAACTCAACGCCCGATGGAACTCTAAGCTGCTACGCTTGAGGTTCCACGGTCATGAGAGAGTTGGCGCTTGCGTTCAAATAAGAAATAATATAATAAACACCAATTTTAACCCAAATTAACCCTAAGCATGCAACTAGGTGTGAATGAAACAATATGAAATCATGCACAAGATATTCAACACACAAAGTTTAAGGAAAAATCCCCCACAGGGGCAAAACCATTTGTATATCACTATAATTTGTAAAATACGGTTTACAATCGGATTACAATGAAATACAGATTGACTAAGAATTACCCTCGGGTATCGGATTCTGTAGTCGCGGCTGGAAGAAAATCCCTTTCCAGTAGGGCTTGCGGCTGGAACTATCCCTGTCCAGTAGGGCTGCAATGAAGAGGAAGAAACGGTCCACTTCACAAAGGGTTGAACAACATCAATGGTGTTCTTTGGGTTACAGAATTTGATTCACAAAGATACGGAAGATGTGTGAATCTAAAAACCTAGAATCATAGGACTCAATAGGTGAAGACTTTAGGGTTGATATGCTCTGAAAATCGTGTATAAGTCTTGTGTAAACCAACTGCTGATCGTGGTTTAAATAAGGGATCGAAACCCTTCAAAATCGGCTGCACGATCTGGCAGTGATTATCCTCGCCGGATCGGTCCGGTCGATTAGGCGGATCGGTCCGGGTAAGTCGGATCGGTTCTTTTTCTGAAACCGGATCGGTCTGGTTGGCATCGGATCGGTCCGGGACTTTTGCCTTCATCGGTTCGCTATGGATCCGGTGGCTACTGGAGTCTGACAAAACGGATCGGTCCGGTAGATGGTCGGATCGGTCCGATAAACCGAATCGGTTCTTTTTCTGGACCGGATCGGTCCGGTCAGGTCTGATTCCCAAATTCTTTCTTCTTTTGATCTTCGGATTTTGTTGATGACGATGTGATCTTTTCAACCAACAATCTTGTAACGGCGTATGACATAACATATACATAAAGATGGACAAATTGTCCTTACAAATCTCCCCCTATGTCTATGCCGGAACAAACATAAAAAAATCCGAATTATCAAATATGAAATTTCCTATACAAATCTACCCTTCCATGAACCCAAAACTGAAAGAGTACAAGTGAATAAGACTGCATCGTTTGATCTTCAAATCTTCAGAAATCTTCACGCTTTTCTCATCAGGGTGTGTATCATGGAATTATCAAGGATGTACCTACACACATGAGATAAAGCAAATACCAAGTGACGTATCAAGTTTGAAATGAGATAATAAACATATGCATATATACCAGATTTATGATGAACCTCAAATTTCAAAACTCCCCCAAAATTCAAACTCCCCCATAATCAGATAATTCATTCTCCCCCTTTTTATGATGTCCCCAAATAGACAAAAGAGAGAAATAAATCAAGCAATCAAGTACCGGGATGTCACAAGGCATAAAATCACACCATGAATGATCATAAAACAACCAAGTCGGTGATAGCGTAAAAGAATGGGTGGGATCAAAATTCAATAGGAAAATCAAAGCATACAAACATGACATGTGTGCACGATGAATATTGGATATTCCTAACGAATGAACTCAAATGCTTCCTTTGGTGTAAAAGATTGGAAATATATGACATTGACTATCAAATCTACAAATCAAAGCTCAAAGTGATTTCTACACCAATAACGTCCAAAATGATTTTCATGCGTTTTCAGGACTTTCAAGGAAGTGCAAACCCGTTTTTCAATCTCCAACCAAACTCCCTCAGATTTATATTATGAATAGAGGTATACTAAATTCTCAAACTTTGGAGAATTGATGGTGAAACCTAAATGGCCCATATATGGCATGTATTGCTTTTGATTGCCTTAACAATTTTTTTCGGGCTCTTTTAACCTCTTAGGACCTCGGATATTAAAATTCCTCCATTTTTTAGGTCCTTTTTAACGGTGGCTTTTGCGCAAAGGATAAGAATCAACTTTCGCAGCCCCTCCCCGTTATGAAAATATGCGCACAGTCTAACCAAACGGTTTTTACATGCAATCCAATCTTGTCAAGTTTTATCGCATTTTATACATTGTATAGACAGGATTGAGATGGAAACACTCAAGCCAACATGAGATTGACAAGTGCAACAATCAAATATAGCCGTGCATGTGTGCAATAAAGGATATAGGAGTCAAGCATGTAGGAAATATCACTAATTACATCTCAAGGACTCCAATCAATGTTAAGCACATGGATGAAATGATGTAGCCTCTCAAAATCTCTATCAAACAGTCACATGGATATATGGAATGAAGTTGTGACTTGGCTATCTTAAATGCTCATCCATAAAAGGCAAATCTCTTTTTGAATTTTTCAAAAAAAATTTTATCAAAATAAAATCTTTTTGTGCTTTTCTCAAAATTTTTAAAAAAAAATCTTTTTGTATTTTTCTAAGAATAAGAAACAAATACATAAAAGCTGTACAAGAAAGCTATGGTACATATAAACAGACTAGTAATAGGAAGCATATGATATGAACATGAAGAAGCATCCTATTCTAGACATAGACCAACCCCTCAATCAACAGTGCAAATCCCCAAAGACTTCCTAAGACTCTCAAATCTAAGGGCATCTAAAGGTTTCGTGAAAATATCGGCTAATTGACGGTCGGTAGGAACAAAACTCAGGGTTACGACTTTCTCTTCAACTAACTGACGTATAAAGTGCTCGCGTAACCTGATGTGCTTTGTGCGCGAATGTTGGACAGGATTGCGGGATATGTGTATCGCGCTCGTGTTATCACAGGAAATGGTCATGGTGTCCTGTGAAATCCCATAATCCTCCAACATTTGCTTCATCCACATGAGTTGCGTGCAACAACTCCCGGCGGCGATGTACTCAGCCTCCGCAGTGGACAAAGAGATGGAGTTTTGCTTCTTGCTCAACCAAGAGACAAGAGCAGAACCAAAGTAGAAACACCCACCAGAAGTGCTCCTACAACCATCTACGTCCCCAGCCCAATCGGCATCCGAATAGGCGGACAAACGGTCATCGGTATCAAAGGAATACCAAATACCGTATGAGAGAGTCCCACTCACGTATTTGATAATACATTTTAGAGCGAGTAAGTGTGACTCTTTGGGAGACGCCTGATAACGCGCACAGACTCCAACACTAAAGGCAATGTCGGGACGACTAGCAGTCAAGTAGAGAAGACTGCCTATCATACTCCGATACAAGGTTTGCTCTACGTCCTTGCCTGAAGTGTCCTTACTAAGCTTGGTAGTGGTACTCATAGGTGTACGAGCATGCTTAGCGGAGTCTAAACCAAATTTCTTTACTAGGTCTCTAGCATACTTGGATTGGGAGATGAACATCCCATCCTCTAGCTGACGAACCTGGAGACCAAGAAAGAATGTAAGCTCACCTACCATGCTCATCTCAAACTCACTTTTCATCTCCTCCTCAAAGTGGTGAGCATGCTGGGAGCATGTGGATCCAAAGACTATGTCGTCCACATAGACTTGGGCAACCAAGATAGCACCGTCATCTCTCCTGACGAACAATGTCATATCAACTCCCCCTCTCTTGAAGCCACGGGATATGAGATAGGAAGTAAGCCTCTCGTACCAAGCACGGGGTGCTTGCTTCAAACCATACAAGGCTTTCCTCAGATAGTAAACGTGTTCAGGGTGCTTAGGGTCTTCAAACCCTTTTGGTTGTTCCACAAAAACCTCTTCCTGTAGAATGCCATTCAGAAAGGCACTCTTGACATCCATCTGATATACTTTAAAGTGCAGATGACATGCGATGGCGAGTAATAAGCGGACGGACTCAAGCCTCGCAACAGGAGCAAATGTCTCTCCAAAGTCTACACCCTCTATCTGTGTGTAGCCTTGAGCGACCAACCTAGCCTTATTTCTGATTATGGTACCATTTTCATCCATTTTATTCTTGAAAATCCACCGGGTACCAATAACATTAGTATCACTAGGTCGGGGGACAAGTTCCCAGACATTGTTCTTCTTAAACTGAAGCAACTCATCCTGCATAGCAGATATCCAGTGTTCATCTTTGAGTGCTTCCTTGTGATTCTTGGGCTCGACTTTGGACGTGTAGCAAAGATGGCTAACAACGTTCTCTAGCTGAGCACGAGTCTTGACCCCTAGAGTGGGATCACCAACAATGGCAGAAGGGTCATGACTCTTGCGAACCCAAGCAGGTGTGTCCCCTAACACAGGAATAGGGTCCACAGAGTGTGGGAGAGGAACAGGAAAATCACTGTCAGAATTGTTCTCATCCTCACACTGAAGGTTGGGATCAATAACCGTCGGAGGTTCGTCATCTTGCACAGTGACGTTTATTGATTCCATAACCTTAGAGCTCTTCAGGTTAAAAACCAGGTACGCTCTACTGTCCGATGAATATCCTAGCAATATTCCCTCGTCGCTCCGGGAGTCAAACTTTCCTAATTGCTCTCTATCCCGTAGGATGTAGCATTTACTCCCAAAGACACGGAAATAAGCCAGGTTGGGTTTCTTGCCTGTCCACAATTCATAAGGCGTCTTAAGTGTGTGTGGACGCAGATAGACCCTATTCACCGTGTGGCATGCAGTAGACACTGCCTCTGCCCAAAATCTCCTAGAAATTTTACGACCTAGAAGCATAGATCTAGCCATTTCTTGGATCGTTCTATTTTTCCTCTCAACAATCCCATTTTGCTGAGGAGTTCTCACAGCAGAGAACTCATGTTTGATCCCAAGGCTATCACAGTACAAATCCACCTTTGCTTCCTTAAATTCAGTGCCGTTGTCACTACGTATTCTGTTAATAGTGACCCCGTGTTGATTTTGCAGGACACGGCACTTAGTCGTTAAAAATTCTACAGCATCAGATTTCTCTCTTAGAAAACCTACAATGGAGTATCTGGAGAAATCGTCTACCATCACGAGAATGTATCTCTTACCACCTAGACTCTCCGTGCGAGTAGGACCCATAAGATCCATGTGAATCAACTCAAGAGTACGGGAGGTGGTAATGGAATTCAACTTCCTATGCGGGCTACGGATTTGTTTTCCCAACTGACAGGGTCCACAAATCATGGAAGTTGGCTTTCCAAGTGAAGGTAAGCCACGTACTAGGTCCTTTTTGACTAAACGAGATAAGTCTCTGACGTTCACATGACCTAGACGTTGGTGCCACAGATCCATAGGAGTGATCGTGGCGCTGTTGCAGACAAGTGAGGATTTGGGCTCAGTCCCATAACAGTTATCTTCTGTCCTCACCCCTTGCACTAATAGTTTACCGGCTTGATCATAGACCTTACAAGTTTTCCGGTCAAACTTCACTGCAAAGTCATCGTCGCACAGCTGGCTGATGCTAATAAGGTTTGCTTTCAAACCTTTGACGTACATCACGTTCTCTAGCTTTGGAAATCCTGGTAACTCTACTGTACCTCGTCCTACTATGCTAGATTTGCTACCATCTCCAAAGGTGACTCTCCCATCATTATAATCCTCAAGATGGGTAAAATATGAGGTATCACCTGTCATATGTCTGGAGCATCCACTGTCAAAATACCACTGTGAGGTATTATGGGCTTTGAGAGCGACATGGACAACAAGGGCCTTTTTCTCTTTCTTAGGAACCCAAGAGTAGGTACCTTTTAGTATTCCCTTGTTGTTGTTGGTTTTAGCCGGAATACGGGGCGCATTCATTGATGGTAAGGTCATCCGTCGGAATTCCTCCATCAAGCTCTGTGATGTGGCGGCTAGAAACTCAACACGCTCTCTCAGACTGGCAAACTCATCAGTCTGAAGTGGTGGAGCAACCGTACGTCGTGTCCGACCCAACTTATAGCAATCATCCCTAAGGTGTCCATTTCTTTTGCAATGGGAGCAAAAGGGCACAATATTAGGAGAACCTTGGTTTGCTTTTCTTGGTCGAACTCTCCTTCTTGGTTTTTTATGACGGCCATAAGGAGTCGTAGTAAACTCAGGAATTGGTCCGGGTGCAATTTGAGACGTGGAGGCACCATCAAAACCTATTCCATGCCGGTCACCAAAACCTAAAGCGGGACCGAGGAGCATCTTTCCCATCTTCCCAGATCTGTCCTCGATTTGTACCTTGACTTTCCTAGCTCTCTCAACGTCATGAGTAAGCTGAGCAACAAGGGATTCAAGTTTCTTTCGAGTCTCCAGGGAGGAATGGAGCTCACTCGTAAGACTAGCCACTTGTTTAGTCAAGTCCGCTTTCTCTTTATCAAAACTGCACTCTCTCTCTTTAAGCAAATTTTCTTTACTAACCCAGGCAGACTCTCTCCCTTTCATAGCGGTGCAGGTGGAGGACTCTCTCTCTCTCATCTTTACTAACTCTTCTTCTAACGCGGTGATCCTAAGAACTAACGCCTTGTTACGTTTTTTAGTTTTGAAGGACTCATCATATAACTCGGCGTAGGCGCGTTGAAGGCTACTCTCGTCCTCACTACCTTCCTCCTCTCCCTCACTCTCTTCGCTTTCGCTGTCGAGGTGTTCCTGTGAAGTAGCATCCTCATCGTCGTGAGATGCACTAGGAGTACTCACATGACTAGCCATGAACGCGGTGAAGTTACGCTCATGCGGTGACTCATCTCCAGAGTCCACCGACTCGACCTCACTGTCGTCACTAAGGGTAGCGTTTAGGACAGCTTTACCCTTTTCCCTATTCAGACGAGTGGCACACTCAAACGCTCTGTGTCCCTTACCGTCGCACTCAAAACACCTCTCACTGTCTTTAGGGGGTTCTTTAAAGTCTTTCTTTTCAAACTTATTTTTCTGAAAATTCTTTTTATCTTTGAAATTCCCATTTTTCTTAAATTTCAGAATTTTCTTGAAGTTTTTAGCAAAAAGTGCCAAATCATCTAGGTCAAACTCACATTCAGAATCAGAAGTTTCTATCTTTCTAGACGACTCGACTCTCTTTCTTGCCGACCCCTCACTTTTTCTCTCTTGGGCTTTAAGGGCAATCCCCTTATCTTTTGGCTTGGCAGATTTAGGAAACATGTCTATTTCATAAGTTTGTAAATCTCCTACCAGTTCTTCCAATTTTAGAGTATTTAAATTACCCAAGGAATTCAGCACAGTGACTTTAGGTATAAAGCGCTTAGGAAGGGAACGAAGAATCTTTTTAACAACCCTAGCATTTGGAATATGTTCACCAAGATTATAGCTAGTATTAACAATGTCAGAGAGCCTAGCATAAAATTCATCAAAACATTCATTTTCATGCATGGTGATGGTTTCAAATTGAGTTGTTAAATTTTGCAATTTTGACTCTTTAACAGCATTTGTTCCTTCATGGGTAAGTTGCAAAATATCCCATGCTTCTTTTGACGTGGTGCACGTCATTATGCGTTTGAACTCATCAGGAGTGACAGACCCAGAAATAGCACTTAGACCTTTAGAGTTAAAAGACGACCATTTAAATTCATCATCAGTCCAAGTGATGTCAGGTTTCAAGTTGGTCACATTATCAACAGTCACGGTTGGAGGAGTCCATCCTCGTTCAACCAAAATCCAGACACGTTCATCAATGGCTTTTAAAGCCGACCTCATACGGGCTTTCCAATAGGCATAATTCGACCCGTCAAAAATAGGCATTTTATAATATGACTTCTCCATTTGAACACGCTCTTTTCAAAAATCAATTTATTTCAAAAATTGATATCTTTAGAAAAATTTTGCGGAAAAAGGAATACGCGATAGATTAGCGTAACCTGCTCTGATACCAATTTGAGAGAGTTGGCGCTTGCGTTCAAATAAGAAATAATATAATAAACACCAATTTTAACCCAAATTAACCCTAAGCATGCAACTAGGTGTGAATGAAACAATATGAAATCATGCACAAGATATTCAACACACAAAGTTTAAGGAAAAATCCCCCACAGGGGCAAAACCATTTGTATATCACTATAATTTGTAAAATACGGTTTACAATCGGATTACAATGAAATACAGATTGACTAAGAATTACCCTCGGGTATCGGATTCTGTAGTCGCGGCTGGAAGAAAATCCCTTTCCAGTAGGGCTTGCGGCTGGAACTATCCCTGTCCAGTAGGGCTGCAATGAAGAGGAAGAAACGGTCCACTTCACAAAGGGTTGAACAACATCAATGGTGTTCTTTGGGTTACAGAATTTGATTCACAAAGATACGGAAGATGTGTGAATCTAAAAACCTAGAATCATAGGACTCAATAGGTGAAGACTTTAGGGTTGATATGCTCTGAAAATCGTGTATAAGTCTTGTGTAAACCAACTGCTGATCGTGGTTTAAATAAGGGATCGAAACCCTTCAAAATCGGCTGCACGATCTGGCAGTGATTATCCTCGCCGGATCGGTCCGGTCGATTAGGCGGATCGGTCCGGGTAAGTCGGATCGGTTCTTTTTCTGAAACCGGATCGGTCTGGTTGGCATCGGATCGGTCCGGGACTTTTGCCTTCATCGGTTCGCTATGGATCCGGTGGCTACTGGAGTCTGACAAAACGGATCGGTCCGGTAGATGGTCGGATCGGTCCGATAAACCGGATCGGTTCTTTTTCTGGACCGGATCGGTCCGGTCAGGTCTGATTCCCAAATTCTTTCTTCTTTTGATCTTCGGATTTTGTTGATGACGATGTGATCTTTTCAACCAACAATCTTGTAACGGCGTATGACATAACATATACATAAAGATGGACAAATTGTCCTTACAGGTCAAGGTCCTTCGGTGTTTTACCAGGTGCATCTAAGATGGTCAGGACAAGCCCCAACGGTGCCTTACTTCTCAATCCTCCAAACCAGATCTCTCTAAAGTTCCCATGGTGAGGTCATTCGATAGAGCCTGAAAGCTCTCCCAGGCCCTGCCAAGCCTGGTCTCTCGCAAGTACCGTTTGACCTCATACAAACTCTTTTGTTATTATCGTTACGTCATTACAACCGTTAAAGCTTACAGTCATCAATAATGAAAATACAATATGACTAATACAACAAGCTAAAATATGAGCTGCCACGCCGAGCTGCCTCGCTTGAGCTACCTTGGTTGCTTAATCTCAAACACTGTTGCTAATTGGGGATTTGTCCCTAATGTCAAGATTATCTTCAAGCCCCCCTCTACAATAGTGATATATACTTTATTGAAACTACTCATTTTAGTGTTGTGTTATACGAGTATGATATTATCCTAATTATAGTTTTATTATAATGTTTAAATCGATAGTCTGTGGTTATTACAAGTCTATCGGGGTTACTACCTTTATGTAGAATGTTTTGTTCTGGCGAGGTCCCATCTGCGAGAGGGTTGGGCTTACGATTGTATTTTTGAATATATATATATATATATATTGTTGGGACTTAGAAAAGTATAATGGTCTCGGACTTTCATTCCCGCTATGTGTAGGGAATTTATCGATATGATGCGGAGTGTAATTAGTTTACTGCTCAGCGGAAAAATTTAGCTGATTATTATAATTTACGCTCAGGATGTAGTAATAAGAAGAGTGCATTGTTATATCACCCTTTAGAGACGTGGAAGTTAATACTCATGGTTGTATGTATGGGGATGGGATTGTTAGAACCCCGATGATATTTGCATGATGTTTATGGAAGGTGATTTACATCAATGTTAAGAGACAGTGTCTTTCGAAAGAAGTTCCTTGTTTAAGAATTTTGGGAAAGGAGATGTAAATTTGTTGTTAATATATGGGAATATAGGGGTACATGTTATGGACTGAGGGCCTAACATATTTCGATGACCGATAATGCTAGGAAGTAGTGTATCGGGGGTGGGGGAGATTCCTTGTTTGGATTTCGCTTTGTGAGACACTCCACGCATGAAACTTAGCGTAAGGTTGGTAGTAAGGAGATGTGTGGCCATTCGTTCATGATTTGGAGACCTCGATCGTTATGGAAGTATGTAGTTATAACTGGAAGTTAAAGGGTAAATTATGATATAAGGCAAGTAGAGCCAGTGGTGTGATGAGGAAGTATTGAAAAATTTGGGGTTTTTATTTCGGCGAGTTGAAGGATGCACTGAGGTTAAGGAGGATTTAGGATTTCAAATTCGAGGAAAGCCACATTACAAATGCAGGGGAAATAAAGGGTTTGGAGTACATATGGAGCATATATGATGTTTAAACCCATATGCATGGGTTTTAAGGGGTGTAGACACCCTGGTTTTCTTATGTGTTAATCGCCGGAAGAAGGGACATAGATGGGCGAAATTATTACTTGTGAGACTAATATGACAAAATGTAAGTGGTAGAGTGGATTAAGCGTCATGAGAAGAACGACAATCTATTGATTCTTGTGCAATCAGAATAACACGTCCAAAATTTATGGAAAGGCAATGGGAAGCCATTTAAAAAGGGAGTGTGTTTTGAGAAGGCCAATATTTAACTATTATGGACAATTTGGAGTAGAGTTCCACCCAATCGAATGTTGAGAGTGGCTTACGCGTAAATAAAGTGAGGATGTTGATAAGGTATAAGAGTCCAGATGTGCACAACATGGTGCAAGGTGCACGAGTAGTAATTTTGGTATACGCCGAAAGGAGAATAGGGTTAGTGAGTATCACTTGACGGGAAGAAGTATACGTGAAAGTCGACATTGAAAGGGGTATAATAAGTAGTAGATCGGTTGGGGTAAGATGATCAATCAGATAATTTTGTATCACGCCGACGATTCGAGTGATGGAAGAGTCAAGTTGGAAAATTTCCTTGAGGAGATTGCCAACTTATAGATTAGTAACGAGTTCCTTCGAATATGTGGGACAGGTTGTCCAGAAGGAGAGGAATTGTTATATCCTTGGGTGATTTACACTATTAGATAGTGAACACGCCGGTACGTAGTCCTACGCAGTATTATTCTGGACTAGGATGAGATACCTGAAACCCACCTTTAATATGGGGTATAAGGAAGTGGTGGGAATAATTTTGTTTTGAGATAGTTGTATCACCTATAGTACGAAGAATAGGTGCAAGGTGATTGACCACTGGTGGAACTGTATTAAAGAAATTTTGGATTCATTGCGATTATTTCATTTTCAAAATGGGTATAGCTAGTAAGTGAGGTATATTGTGATAATGGGGAGAGGATATTACCTAATGGTACAGTTGAGTGAAAGAACCCGTATCTATTCATAGTGGACGAGGTGCTTACTGAGGTTTTGTGTGGTTAAACCTTATCATTGTTTCGATGGATGTTTAGAGGTGAGCGGTGTGACAACCCGCATTCTGAAATAAGGGGCGGCCAGCCCGATACTCCAATAAATACGGAAATCATGGATGGGAATCATTCTCAGCTTCACAAATATAACACGAGTATACGGGAAAACCACCCAATAATTCAGAAAATAGGTTGCCAAAACATTTAATTTGATTAAAAGATTAAGTCAAGAAAATAATTTAAGCAACCCATTCTAAAAGATAGTGGAATTTCAAAAATAACATACATATATATCAACCTCCCATAATAAATGTACATTAAGAGGACCGAATAAGCTTTCGGTCCACAGCTACACAAAATGAATCACAACAGTTTAATATGATACATATTACATCCATTAAACAAGTACAAAGTTGGGCCACGCGCCCGAATGACAGACCCGATCATATCTAGAATTACAAAAATGAGGGCGTCTAACAAAACATCCTGTAATATTCTCAAATCTTACAGCTCCTCGAAAACATAAGGGTAGAAATATCAACACGGGCGTCCTTGCGGAGGAGCACTTGAGCGGATACAATAATATGCACAACATGGAGGAAATGAACGGGTCAGGGACCGGTTTTTATATAGTTCCCAGATGAATAAGAAGCATAATAGATAAGAACAGTTAATCATGAATGATGAAGACGAAATATCTAACACCCTAATCATGAATCATAAATGGGACAGTTAAAATGACATGCCTACAATTAAATTATGTAAGAGAATTAAATTATGCATGACTAAGTTAACAACTTCCATCTTTCATAGCCACTTTAATCCAATTTCCATTCCTTTACAGGAATATTATATTATTATTATTCTCATTTCTTTTCAATTCTTATTCCTTAATAGGAATATCATTACCATCATACATTCGGTGGTAATAAACATATCTAAAGTCCCACTTGAATTTAGAAAAGTTATATTCTTATACATATAACGATTCTAAGACCGCCCCTCTGAATTTCCCCACTAGGCGCCCCTAAATGACTATCATCGTCCAGGGGCCTATTAAACAAGGCAGCCTGGGCACCTAACGCACGTCGAGAAGTGGCCATATGCCTGCGAGTGAGTCATAACCACACTCGGAATTACCTCACTAGAGCAGAAAAACATATAATAAACCCGCATATGGACGAGGACTATAGTCTCCCTGCATTCACTAGTCAGGGGACATCACCTCATGCACGAGCTTCCCTTATGATAGCATTTAGAGAGGTGTGTTTAAGTAAATTAGCATTTACAATTAAAAAAATATACTTTTCATTTCCATTAGCATATATGTGTTTCGTTTTATCTGAAACCATAATCATAAAATATTTCATAATATTTAACATAGGGTATGCCTCCAATAATTCTCCAAGGGATCACAATCACTCCCAAGTTTTAAGGTCTCATATAACTAAATTTAAGCCCCTAAAGTCTCCAAGCATGGGCCTACAACCCGTATCCTCCTATTAAGATATAAAAAGAGAAGTGATGCCTGAACATCACTTCAAACACCCCCTTGGACTTAACCCCAAGTGAAATCCATTCAACTCTAGGGTGACAACCAGACTCAACTAGGAATATAAAAGCCAAAGTTTACTTCATTCAAGAAGGTTCCTAAGTCCCTATTAAAAGAAAAGAATTGAAAGCGAAAATAAGTTTTGGGGAAGAAAACAGGGGACCGGACGACCGGTCCCAAGCCACGGTCGATCGCGTCTCAAGTTTTTGCCTAAGAAGAAAAGCAAAAAGCTCACTTCGGCAGGGCCGGTCGATCGGTAACGGGACCACAGTCGACCGTGCCTCAAATTTTATGCCTTTGAAAGAAAGGAGTCTTCCCTCTCCCGAAGGCCCGGTCGACCGATCTGAGGACCGCGGTCGACCAGTCATTGCAGACCTAGACCAATCATTCCTATTTTCAAGTTAAACCCAAAGCCAACTTCAACTTCAACCAAACCAAACCAACCTCATTTACTGATGCTAAATGATCATAAATGCTTCCAACTACATTATTCTACATCAATCCATAATCAAATCTCTTCCAAAGACATCAAAACTCATAAATCCCAACAGAACCATAACTTCATTAAACCAAAACTATCACATATCTACCAACACTAATTATCCACCTTAAACCATATAATAGCAAGTAGAAAACTTGCCTTGGGGCTTCAAATCTTAGATTTTGATGAAGAAGAATGCAAGATAACTCCACAAATCTTCAATCTCTCACCTTCTCCACAAGTTCCCTTCCTCTCTCTCTCACTTTAGGGCTAGAAATGTTCTTAAAGGAAATAAGAGAAATGGAAGGCTTAACAAGCCTAAAACGTGGACTTAAGCAAAAATATCCAACTTTAAATGGTTAATACCACAATAAAATGATTTCTAATACGCAATATATCAAAGCCAGTCAAAAGTGCCCAAAACCTCAAAATACAATATGGCACACATTTTGACTATCTCGCACCTCCCGAAACTAAATATACCCTCCAAATTATCATTTGGAAATTTTATAATATATTTTAAGTTCCGGTTCCATTTTAAGCCAAATTGTCATTTTAATTCTCATGACACAATAAAACACCATATGGAAAAATTTACTTACACACATGGTAATTATACAACTTTCTAGTAAATATTAACGTATCTCATCAAATTAATACTTACTCCGCATTCCAACATTTTATATGTAATTACCCCATATGGTAAATAAGTATAAAATAGGCTCTCAAAAGTGAGGGTTGTTACATACTCTCCCCCTTATGAGGGAATTTTTCCCCCAAAATTCAAACGTACCTTGGATAAAGAGATGCGGATACTTTTCTCGCATATCATCTTCACATTCCCAAGTTAATTCCTCAACGTTGTGATGACTCCATTGTACTCTAACCAAGGGCACCACACGAGACCTCAACCTACGCTCCCCATGCTCTAGAATAGCAACGGGTTGTTCTTCATAGGAAACATCGAATTGCGACTCAATATCCTCAAAAGGAATATGCCAAAGGGCACCTTCACTCCTCTTGTATTTCTTCAAAGAGGAGACATGGAAGACATCGTGAATTTGTTGTAAAGGTTCTAGTAGGGCAAGTTGGTACACCACTGGACCCACTCTAGCAATCACGAGAAAAGGTCCAAAAAAACGCGGCGCAAGCTTCCCTTTCTTTCCAAAACGCTTGATACCTTTCATAGGTGACACACGTACCAACACTTGGTCTCCGACCTCTAACTCCACATGTCTTCTACCCACATCGGCATAGCTCTTCTGTCTATCTTGGGCTATCCGAATGCGATTTCGGATAAGCTTAATATTAGATGAAGTATCCTAGATCATTTCAGGTTCGAGAAACTTATTATCTCCCACCTTCAACCAACAAGTGGGAGATCTACAGGGCCTACCATATAAGGCTTCATAGGGCGTCATCCCAATAGTGAATTGGTACGAATTATTATAAGCAAACTCAACCAATGGGATATATTGTTCCCAACTACCTTTAAAGTCAAGCATACACATACGGAGCATATCCTCCAATATTTGGTTAACCCGTTCAGTCTGGCCATCTGTTTGTGGATGATAGGAAGTGCTTAACCTCAATTCGGTTCCCATGGCCTCTTGGAAAATTTGCCAAAAGTGGGAAACGAAGATCTTGTCTCTGTCAGAAATAATATTCAAAGGCACCCCATACAGTCTCACAACCTCATCAATGAACAACCGGGCGTAACGAGCGGTGTTGTAATCGGTACGGACCGAAAGAAAGTGCACCGACTTCGTCAAGTGATCAACGATAACCCATATAGAATCTTGACCTTTTTGTGACGTTGGTAAGCCAGTAATAAAATCCATTGATATGCTTTCCCAAACCTTTCGGTCGGTGATGATCAATCTTAACCAACTGACAAGTAGTGCATTGATATACAAACTCAGAAATATATCGCTTCATGCCTAGCCAACAATATTAACGGCGCATGTCTTGATACATTTTATCGTTACCCAGATGCACTGCAAATTTAGAACCATAGGATTCTACCATTACCGCCCA
The DNA here is from genome assembly GCA_949130495.1 of Sambucus nigra. Taxonomy (NCBI): domain Eukaryota; kingdom Viridiplantae; phylum Streptophyta; class Magnoliopsida; order Dipsacales; family Adoxaceae; genus Sambucus; species Sambucus nigra. The sequence goes on from OX422212.1 coordinate 503,727,756, forward strand.
TCCCAAATCCCCCTCCTCCGGAATGATAAGTCTTCCATGGAAGCGCAATCCATCCTCCGAACTTATCGAGTAGGATTCTGCTCCCTCAGATAGCAATCGGCGTATATGGTCTTGACAACCCTTATCCCTTCCTTGGGCTTCTATGAACCTTGCCACAATTGTAGGAGTAACGGTCATCAAGGACATGAACACCCTAGCAACCACATCCTCATGACTGAGCTCTTTCCATTTAGCCTTCCATACATCAGCTAATTCTCCCTCGGGTTTTTTACTCAAGGCATCCTCCACCACATTTGCCTTGCCCGGATGATAATGAATATCAAATTGATAATCTTTTATGAACTCCAACCATCGGCACTGACTCATATTCAAATCTTTCTGAGAAAATAAATATTGCAGTGACTTATGGTTCGTGAAAAGACTGAACTTCTCCCCGATAAGATAATGCCTCAAAATCTTTAAGGAAAAGACAACTGCGGCCAATTCTAAGTCATGCACCGGATAGTTTCTTTCATGAGGCTTGAGCTTTCGGGAAGCATAAGCGACAGCCCGTCGCTCTTGTTGAAGCACACCTCCCAAACCTTGTAGAGATGCATCGGTGAAGACTAAATATTCCAATCCCGGCTTTGGTAAAGCGAGGACTAGAGACGAAATCAATCTATCCTTGAGCTCATCGAATGTTGCTTAGCAAGAGTCATCCTAAACAAATCTCAATCCTTTACGGGTCAAATTTATCAAAGGACTAGTGATCTTTGAGAAACCCTTAATAAATCGACGGTAATAACCCGCCAACCCCAGAAAACTACGTATTTCGGTAGGTGTCGTGGGCTGAGCTCACTCCCTCACCGCAACCACCTTACTCAGATCCACCTATATACCCTGTGAAGTCATAATATGACCTAGAAATTGCACTTCCCGTAACCAAAAGCCACATTTCTCAAACTTAGCATACAATTGGTGATCCCTAAATCTTTGCTGGACCAACCTCAAATGAAAGTAGGGTCAGCTTCAGTTTGAGAATACACAAGGATGTCATCGATAAACACAATAAAAAATTAGTCCAGGAAGTCCCAAAATACCCTATTCATGAGATACATAAATACGACAGGGGCATTGGTCAGTCCAAAAGGCATGACCAAAAATTCATAAGACCCGTACCTCGTCAAAAAAGCAGTCTTGGATACATCCTGGTCCCGTATCCTCAACTGGTGATACCCCGTTCTCAAGTCTATCTTAGTGAAGTACGTCGATCCCCTAAGTTGATTAAACAAATCATCAATACGAGGCAAGGGGTGTTTATTCCAGATGGTGACTTTATTCAATTCTCTATAGTCAACACACAATCGGAGAGAACCATCTCTTTTCTTCACAAACAACACAGGAGCACCCCATGGCGATGTACTATGCCTAATAAATCCCTGCTCCAACAACTGCTGAATTTGATCTCTCAACTCCCTCATTTCAACAAGATCCATACGATAAGGAGCTCTCGCAATCGGTCGAGTTCCTGGCGCTAAATCAATCACAAACTCAATCTCCCTACTCGGAGGTAAACCCGGTATTTCATGGAATACATCCTCAAAATATCGAACAACCTGAATAGAATCCAAGGGAACAACTACATCCTGAGAAGTCTCTTCCTCAATGCAATACAAATAAGTACTAGTATCTCTCTCCAAACGAGGCATAACCACCAAGAAAATTTCTTGTCTTGGAACGATGAAGACTATACTCTTCCCGTAACAATTTACTATAGCATGATACTTAACAAGCCAATCCATGCCCAAAATCACATCATACCCGACCATGTCTAGGACGAGTAAATCGGCCTCAAAGCACAAATTACCAAAGGAAATTCCTATATGTTTACAAACAAGGAAAATAAGTGAACCATCACCTATAGAGGACTCCACACTAGTGAAAGTGCTCTCTGCAGATTTTATCATCTCTGTGGACTGAGCAAAACTTCTAGAAATGAATGAATGTGTCGCACCCGTATCAAACAAAACGTGACCCATATGTCCCTGAATAAGGAACTTACCCTCAATCGCTGGCGGAGCAAGAAGTACCGCATCCTGAATATGATAACCTCTCCCATACTGTAATTGACCCTGTTGTGGAGGGACAACTAGGTTTGGTGCCTGTGGCATAAACTGAACATAAGGCTGCTGAGGAGCTCTAGGAGGTTTTCCCCCAATCAACTGAGGACAATCCTTTTTATAATGACCCGTCTCCCCACATTGAAAGCACTTCCCCACCATATGCTCCTGGCCTCGACCTCTGTTATTTCTAAACTGACCGAAAACTTGGCCCGGATGGCCTCGACCTCCATGACCACCCCAACCTTCTTGTTGCTGCGAGGTACCCTGACCTTGCCTATTAGCATTACCACTGGTATTAAACCCACCAAAGCGTTGTCTCTTCGATAATTCCCCCTATTGGGGATCCCTTTCTCGTTGCTTATTACCCGAAGATTGGGACGAAAGAAAAGCTCCTCCTCCATTCCCAATTACTCCTGGCTTACCTACTTGCCCCATCTCTGTAGCTTTCTTGCTACCCTACACATATAACCGATGCTCTTGGCAATGGAGCAATGCCTCATTCATCACCTCACCAAAAGTTTGTAAAGACGGATTACCCAGAAAATGTTGTCGGATTCTCCAGTTTAGACCTCCTATGAATTTTAGAACTTTCCTTTCTTTCGGAGTCACTTCAATTGGTACAAAACTTGCCAACCGGGTAAACTCCTATTCATACTCTGCAACGGATCTCTCTCCTTGAACCAGATCCTGAAGTCTCCTTCTTATCTCCTTTTGAATCGCTGGAGGAAAATACTTTTGGTCATACAAGACCCAGAAATCAGTGATCGCATAGTGTCCCTTTGTTCACGTGTAGTCATCGACTCCCACCAATGTAACGCGGCCCCAACAAGCTTGAAAGTAGCAAGGACTTGTTTCTTTTCCTCACTACAATCCTCCAATCGTAAATGGCGTTGCATATCTTTCTTCTATTGATTTGCTCGAACAACATCAGAACTCCCATCAAACTTCGGGGGATGGCCCTTTAAAAAGGACTCCCTAACTCTTTCCCACAGAGAAGGTCCCGTAGGAGCTTGGGCATCCTGGGCTTGCTGTTGAGCTTGTGGCATTTATTGAGCTACTGTGGTCATGGAAGCATTGACCGCTTAGGACACAATATTTGCTACATCCGCAGCATTAAAAGTTCCTTGGGGCGACGACGGCGGAGGACCAACATCCTCTTCTACGGCTCTATTGCATCTCGCAGGGCGACCTCTCTTAGGCGGCATCTGAGATGAAGGAACAATATAGTTAGAATAATATTCAAAACAATCTATTTGGTAGAAGATCGCAAATGTAAGCAACAAAGCAATCCTATCATTAGGCTCTATATCAAAGAACACTACGGTAGAACGTGACAAGTCCACATAGATCCTAGCACTCTAGAACCAAATGCTCTGATACCATCTGTGACAACCCGCATTCTGAAATAAGGGGTGGCTAGCCCGATACTCCAATAAATACGAAAATCATGGATGGGAATCATTCTCAGCATCACAAATATAACACGAGTATACGGGAAAACCACCCAATAATTCAGAAAACGGGTTGCCAAAACATTTAATTTGATTAAAAGATTAAGTTAAGAGAATAATTTAAGCAACCCATTCTAAAATATAGTGGAATTTCAAAGATAACATACATATATATCAACCTCCCATAATAGATGTACAATAAGAGGACCGAATAAGTTGTCGGTCCACAGCTACACAAAATGAATCACAACAGTTTAATATGATACATATTACATCCATTAAACAAGTACAAAGTTGGGCCACACGCCCGAATGACAGACCTGATCATATCTAGAATTACAAAAGTGTGGGCGTCTAACAAAACATCCTGTAATATCCGCAAATCTTACAACTCCTCGAAAACATAAGGGTGGAAATATCAACATGGTCATCCTTGCGGAGGAGCACCTAGGCGGATACAATAACATGCACAACATGGAGGAAATGAACGGGTCAGGGCCCGGTTTTTATATAGTTCCCAAATGAATAAGAAGCATAACAGATATGAACAGTTAATCATGAATGATGAAGACGAAATATCTAACACCCTAATCATGAATCATAAATGGGAAAGTTAAAATGACATGCCTACAATTAAATTATGTAAGAGAATTAAATTATGCATGATTAAGTTAAAAGCTTCCATATTTCATAGCCACTTTAATCCAATTTCCATTCCTTAACAAGAATATAATATCATTATTATTCTCATTTCTTTTCAATTCTTATTCCTTAGCAGGAATATCATTACCATCATACATTCGGTGGTAATAAACATATCTCAAGTCCCACTTGAATTTAGAAAAGTTATATTCTTATATATATAACGATTCTAAGACCGTCCCTCCGAGTTTCCCCTCTAGGCGCGCCCCTAAATGACTATCATCTTCTAGGGGCCTATCAAACAAGGCAGCCAGGGCACCTAACGCACGTCGAGAAGCGGCCATATGCCTGCATGTGAGTCATAACCACACTCGAAATTACCTCACTAGCCCAGAAAAACATATAATAAACCCGCATATGGTCGAGGACTATAGTCTCCTTGCATTCACTAGTCAGGGGACATCACCTCATGCGCAAGCTTCCCTTATGATAGCATTTAGAGAGGTGTGTTTAAGTAAATTAGCATTTTCTATTAAAAAATCATACTTTTCATTTCCATTAACATATATGTGTTTCGTTTTATCTGAAACCATAATCATAAAATATTTCATTAATATTTAACATAGGGTATGCCTCGAATAATTCTCCAAGGGATCACAATCATTCCCAAGTCTTAAGGTCTCATATAACTCAATTTAAGCCCCTAAAGTCTCCAAGCATGGGCCTACAACCCCTATCCTCCTATTAAGATATAAAAAGAGAAGTGATGCATGAACATCACTTCAAACAACCCCTTGGACTTAACCCCAAGTGAAATCCATTCAACTCTAGGGTGACAACCAGACTCAACTAGGACTCTAAAAGCCAAAGTTTACTTCATTCAAGAAGGTTCCTAAGTCCCTATGAAAAGAAAAGAATTGAAAGAAAAAATAAGTTTTGGGGAAGAAAACGCGGGACCGATCGACCGGTACCAAGCCACGATCGACCGCGTCTCAAGTTTTTGCCTAAGAAGAAAAGCAGCAATCTCACTTCGGCAGGGCCGGTCGATCGATAAGGGGACCGCGGTCGACCGTGCCTCAAATTTTATGCCTTTGAAAGAAAGCATTGTGCCCTCTCCCGAAGGCCCGGTCGACCAGTCTGAGGACCGCGGTCGACCGGTCATTGCAGACCTAGACCAATCATTCCTATTTTCAAGTTAAACCCAAAGCCAACTTCAACTTCAACCAAACCAAACCAACCTCATTTACTGATGCTAAATGATCATAAATGCTTCCAACTACATTATTCTACATCAATCCATAATCAAATCTCTTCCAAAGACATCAAAACTCATAAATCCCAACAAAACCATAACTTCATTAAACCAAAACTATCACATATCTACCAACACTAATTATCCACCTTAAACCATATAATAGCAAGTAGAAAACTTGCCTTGGGGCTTCAAATCTTAGATTTTGATGAAGAAGAATGCAAGATAACTCCACAAATATTCAATCTCTCACCTTCTCCACAAGTTCCCTTCCTCTCTCTTTCACTTTAGGGATAGAAATGTTCTTAAAGGAAATAAGAGAAATGGAAGTCTTAACTGGACTAAAACGTGGCCTTAAGCAAAAATCTCCAACTTTAAATGGTTAATAACGCAATAAAATGATTTCTAATACGCAATATATCAAAACCAGTCAAAAGTGCCCAAAACCTGAAAATATAATATGGCACACATTTTGACTATCTCGCACACCTCCCGGAACTAACTATAGCCTCCAAATTATCATTTGGAAATTTTATAATATATTTGAAGTTCCGATTCCATTTTAAGCCAAATTGTCATTTTAATTCTCATGACACAATAAAACACCATATGGAAACATTTACTTACACACATGGTAATTATACAACTTTCTAGTAAATATTAACGTATCTCATCAAATTAATACTTACTCCACATTCCAACATTTTATATATAATTACCCCATATGGTAAATAAGTATAAAATAGGCTCTCAAAAGTGAGGGTTGTTACAAGCGGATTATCAGAGCTTTGGATCAGTCAAGAGTTAGAGTCCGATAACTAAAATGGGATAACCACCAACTGTCGTGAGTGGTTTTCCCCGTTGTGTAAAAGTCACAATGCCGGGAACAGAGATACAAAGAACGGTCATGAGCAGTCAAATGTTCGATGGTTTCTCCCAGTATGGGAGTTTTGTGTCTAGATAAATGCGGGAGTTAATACGTAGTGAGGTGCGAACTCATAATAATATTGAGATAATGTGGCCAATGATGTATAGGCTATTTTTATTCGAAATGTTGGTCAGTAAGCGCTCAACGTGAGGTGCATTTATTGAGGTATAACCCTATAACTGATAAAGTGCCAAGAGTGTTCAACAAGCTTGTTGTGAAGCGAGGGTTGTAGTGGTTGAGCGTTACTTTGAATTTTGTTTTAAGTGCTGGAGGATACCTAATTTTTGCAGGTATGCCTTACTTTTTCAAATTTCGGGATGAAATTCCGTTATTAGGGGGGAAGTATGTAATACCCCGTATTTTTATGGATTTTAATTATGGGATTTAATAAATTAAATTGCTTGGAATTATGAGATTTATTAAATTAATTTGGGATAATTAATTGGAAATTAATCCGGATTTAAATGGTAGCGAGACGAGAGTTAGTATTTGATTATTATAATGATGTTGAATATTACCGAGGGATTATGGTAATATGTGATTATTGTATTTATTAAAACTGTCGCGAGTTGAAAATATGGCAGTTTTGGTAATTAAGCTGGGACGCGCGTGTGAGTCGTGTCAGGACCCAATTTGAAGGATTTAAATGTATTTTATTTTATATCATCCGTATGAGCATTTTGAGTGTGCAAATGTGTCCGAAAGGATCGAGATAGTCAGAAATTTGGGTCCCAAGCCATTTTTAGGCCTAACCGGCAACCCCAGAGGGTATTTTAGTCTTTTTTATTTTTCATGAATAGTTACCCACGAAAATGAGGAGATATTTATCAGCCAACACTTGAGTTCCTTAGGGTTTTCACAACCATAGATCATAACGGCAGTTAGAAAGGAAGAGAGGAGAAGTCGAAGGGCTTCCATGGCCAAATCCACAACACACCACCACCATCGCCGGATTTATGATCGGAAAGAGAGGGGGAAACAACCAATAACATCATCATCGAATTAGAATCTATATTTTTCCAGGCAAGTGATTTATCTTGAAAAAATTGAAGGCATATGTTCTTCATGATAAATTAGAGTTGGAGACAAATTATGAATAATTATGATAATATGAAATTGGGGAATAAATCATGAATTTGGGTAGGCTTGCATGTAGTGGACCTTCTGGAATCATAAGGGAATGAATTATAAACTAAGAGTTAGGAAAATTCAAAATTTCATTGAGGTTTTAATTATTTTTGAAAATATGAAGAAAAAACTAAGGTTATGGTATTTTAATGACTTTTAATCCAAGAAATCGATAATCTACGATGTTTTGATGAATCTCGAACGTTAAGACTAATGTAGTAATGTTGGTCCATGAATTATTATACTCATTTGGGGAGTTTGGGATGTTATAATATGATTTGGAGGTGTAAAAATGGAGAATCCCGTAACTGTTAAGAAATTCTGGGCGAATACCTGCTTGATCGATCGATCGATCGAATCAAGAATGTCGATCGATCGTCGATCGATCGATCGAACTCCTTTCTTCGACCGATCGTCCCCTTCTGATTTTTGGAAATTATTTCCCTTTTAAGGTTTAAATGAAAATCCCAAAGCCAATGTTGATTCTTAGGGTGATTAGTATAATATTGTGGGACTTAAATAAGGTCATTAGGGTCTTAGTTATATTTGAAAAATGTTATAACTTATGGGATCGAGAGTTATAATTACGAACGGTTACCGAGTGAGGACGATGTGAGATCTTTCAATTTTGGGACTGAAAGTGGAATGAAAGATAATTTAAGGGATTATATATATTTGCTGAGATAACCTTAGGAACAAATGGGAAACCTAGTATTCACTTGGGATAGGTATAGGTACCGAATCCGTATGACGAGGCTTATCGCATTAAATAAATATTACGTAAAATACCCGGAACGTAAATGTTGTGGGTGAGATTTAATATATAGTGGAGGAGTATGCCTATATTGAAATTATGTATATATACTGGTTGTGTGAATGCCTAGTGTATGGATTTCTTATGTGTATGACATACCTACCATACTTGCTATCACTGGAGGTTAGTTTTCGAAAAAGGGCCATCTTATCTTTGTGTGCCTTGGGGGGGATTTATATTGGTACCTTAAGGACATAGGACTTTGAATGACTTATTTGTGAGTTGATAAGTCAGCTGACCGTGGGAGCGTAGGTATGTACGTGACCCATGGGTATGTGGACTATGTTCGCCTCCAATATGTGTGATTTATTTTTAAGCGGTTCCTGAGTGATTCGATTTTTGTGATCCTTACATACGTGATGTACCGGGATTCGATAGCGGGGTATGAGGGCATCGTAGGTTCTATCCTTGTGGGGTGCCTGATTGGTATATGAGATATTATACGAGTGTGTGTGTGTATATATATATATATATATACTTGAGCTAGTTCTCTTGTGTTGCTTAGTAGATGTGAATAACAAAGAAAATTAAATGGGCTACGAATGTGGAAAATGAAATAAATCTTGAGATACGCAATTTAATGAATGTGGATGCAAGTATAAATATAAATTGGTTGCGTGCACATTAGTTGAGAGGTGAGAAACTCATGTGAGATACGCAATTAGCAGGGCCATTAAGGACTAGTTAGATAGTGGCATAACTAGGAGGGTACACGTTAAGCGTGCACATTAGTTGAGAGGTGAGAAACTCATGTGAGAGTACGTGACTAACATGTTTAGCATATGTGTTGTTTAATATTGTAATTTAAACACTTGCAGTTTTAAAAATATTTTCACCTCGGGCTCTAACCCGTTTGCTTTTAAATCTATTTTTTTGTAAAAAGATTTTAGGAGCCCAGCCACAGGGACGCCAAGCATATGAGTTCCATTATGATGACGTGCGGTAGCTATTGTGGAAGCTACGGGATCTTGGTATTAAACGCCTTCATAATTATCCTTGGTTCATTCATAGTCATTTGTATCAGTTAGGGCATGTCTCCCATTCTTATTTAGAGGTCATAGTTGCAGACTTACATTACTTCGGTTATTGGTTTATTTATTCAGACTCTTGTATTGGGACTTTGTTTCCTCTGGCATTATTATTATTGGAGTGTTTACTCCAGGCTCAGTTGATTTCATTTCGTTGGTTATTCATATGAGATTATTTATGTGATTGATGGCTAATGATTTAATTCTTTGTTATTTGATAACTTAATTAATAAAATTTGACATCTCTTTTTTTTTAAATATTAGGTGGTTATTAATTGATTAAATATTTTTCGACAGTGATGCTAAGACTGAACCAACTTGATATTCAGTATTAATTTAATAAAGGAGTAGCTAGCCGGTATTTAATTAGACGGGGTGTCACAGTATAAAAATAATATTAGAAAATAATATTTGCGCGATTACTCTTATGTTGATCGTTATAACGGAATTATAACGCATATGGGGTGATACGTCACTAAGAACAAGTATATAGAATATAAGAAAATTGGATTTAGAGAAGATAGAAAATGAGGGAGAAAGTGAGAATAGGACTCGAGTCTCGGATTTTACCCCGAGACGCCTACGTAGCCTATAAAGGCATCAAAGTCCACGTAGTTCGCATACAAAACGAGGGGTTGGGTTTATCCTGTAAATCCAAATGGGGGATCTCTTATTTGTGAGTGTGTGTGTGTGTAGAAAAAGTGTTTTAGTTGTGAGAAAAGTGTGAGAAAAGTATGAGAATCCTTATTTGTAATTTATGAGAAAACCCTCTTTTTTCTTATTTTTTTTGGGTTTTATTTATATGAAAATATGAGATGTGCAATAATAATAAATAAAAAAGTATATTAGGATGTGTGAGATGAGATAATAAAGGTGCTAAGTAATAAGACAAGTTATTGCAAATTTATGGGAATTTAAAGAGAAAGTTGAGAAAGTTGGACCATCTTTAACTTGATCTTGAATGTTGGAGAGCAACCCTTGCACTTGGATGATGATAGTGAGTGTCTAATTCACCAAGTTTGATGAAAAGGATGATGAAAAGTGGAAGTTAGAAAGGGATTTGGATGTTGAAATCGCGCTGCCTTCGAGAGAGGTTTTTGGGATTTGCTGAGAGCGATTTTTATCTGATCTGGTCTCCCCTTGCAAATGAGGTGAAGGCTTCCTTTTATAGGCCCAGGTCACTGCCGATCGGCATAGACTTAATCCTGCCTATCGGCGCAGGGTCTGGAACCTTCCATTTGGTAGTGTGTTTCAGGCCTTTTCGGAAAATTGGCTGTCGAGGGCAAACCGTTGGTCAGAATCGCGCAAAGGGTGGACTGTCGGAAAGGTAATTCAGAGACCTTTGAAATTCCTTTGGACCACTCCCGGGTTCGAGAGTTGACTTTGTGTCAAAAATGGATCGAAAGCGTTTATCGGTCCGTTGGATGGGGAATCATTCGGACGCAAACGGATCGTTCGTCTGGATGGTAAGTCTGAATCGTGCACGGGGTGGACTGTTGGAAAGGTTAGGAGATGTACTTCAATATTCCAAAGAGTTTGACCCGATTTGGGGAGTTGACTTTGGTCAATCGGGCCCTGGAAGCATTTGGTGACCTCTTGTAGTTAAACGGATCGTTCGTCCACATGGTAAGTTGGAATCGTGCACGGAGCGGACCTTTAGAAAGGGGTTTCAGTTCCCTTCGAAGATTCATTCAGTCTTGGTTGATCTAAAGAGTTGACTTAGGTCAAACAGAGTCCGAAAGCACTCGGTGGCCTCTAAATCAAGTTTTGGACACAAACGAATCGTTCGTCCGCATGGTAAGTCGGAATCGTGCACGGAGCGGATCATTGGAAAGGGGTTTCAGTGCCCTTCAAAGATTCATTCAGCCTTGGTCGAGCTGAAGAGTTTGACTTTTTGGTCAAATGGAGTCTGGGAGTGCTCGTTGGCCTCTAGGTCAGTACTCGGGGTTTGACCTGGGTTTGTAGTGATGAAGGGAGGTACTAGGTACCTAAGGAGAGTTTGGGGTAACAAAATGGGGTGTCTACAATATCATTGGCATTGAGAAATACCAGAGGCTCCAGTAACCTTTCATAATCATTGAGTCACCGTGACTCGAGATCTAGTTAGTATCATTAATCTTATACGATTATATTGTGAAGAATGATACATGTCATCATGATGCGAGGTAGATATTCATGATACTAGAAACGAGTTAGATTTTGGATAATGTAAAATTGAAATTGTAAAACCCGAAAATCTTATTCCACATACTTTCGACCCCCCCCCCCCCCCATTAAAACTTTCTAAAATATCTTTATTCTTTTTATCTATGGTTGTGCAATTTTTTGGACAAAAGTTGACCATCTGGGGTAAGTAATGCTAATAGGGTAATACCCCATGTTGTACAATCATCCATTGATAATGTAATTTCATTCAAGGCCTTTGAATGAATGAGCTCCTCGAAAAGGTCTGATTGGGTGATAATGTTCAAATCATTATTTCTCCTCACTTATCGAAAAAGGCTTGCCAAAATTAGAGGTGGTGGATAGCTACATCCTCTAGGTTTATTATACCATTCTTATGGTGACCTCTATATGTTCCTTGCAAAGCCATCAAATAATTTTTCCACTCCCAGTGAATATAGTTAATGCCACCTAGAATGCTCAGGAAACCATGTTAGTTCCCTTTAATGAGAAATCTATTGACATCCTAGGTCATAGGTGTCCTCAATGGTTGCATTGAATGGATGACATATATTTCGTCATAAAATCTCTTCAACATCTCAATGTAAGTTCTCTTCGCAATTCATACATGCTTGTTAATTAAATTGGTCGAGCACCCATACGGGAGAATTCAGGGAGCAATGTTTATTTTGTGCATACAAGAAAAGTCTATTTTCCACGTGCATCTTTCTTCCTTATGAAATAATCATCCCAAGAAGATATCCCCTCAAGGATGCGGATGAACAACGAGTTCCACATATGGAAGTTATGCTAGAAGATATCGGTGTCATATATTGAGGCCATATATAACCAACCTTTCATTAAGCGTACGTGTCATCTTTCCACATCTATTTTGATAATCATTAGTTTGGGTATAGATCCTTAGTAGTGCAACCACTTTTGTTATGTGGCATTGTTTAAAAGGCGAGATATTTCAGTCTCAATCAAATAGGGTATTTATTCATCAAAATTAGACTCTTTTGATGACTCATCAAGAAAATTATTAATGGAATCGACGCATGCAGAAGACATTATATCTTGAAAGATGGTATTTTAATTTTCCTAGTTTATAAACTAAAGAGAGAATTTCATAATGAAATTGATGTTGTTATCTATAGGGAACTTAAAAACTAGAAGTTTGACTAAAAAACCTGGACGCAAAAAACTAGCTATTAAAAAACTAGCCGTTAGAGTAATTAAAGAAAAAAGACAAAGGCTGTTGCGACATTTCAATAGCCAAAGGAAAGGATGGCATGCGACAAACCAAATGTCGTGGGGAATCAGACTTGCACTTTTCCATGTATCTATGTGTGTGCGTGTGTGTGCATATATATATATATATATATATATATATATGTGTGTGTGTATGTGTGTGTGTGTGTGTGTGTGTGTGTGTGTGTGTGTTGTGTGTGTGTGTCCATGCGTGTATGTATGTGCGTGCGTGTATTGTGAAGATATGCTAGTGTAACTACTACGTTAATGACACTCTAAATTACAAAAAAGTTTCCAATATTATCTTATTATTACTGAAAAACTTTATTTAGTTTGGCATCCTTATACATGTAAAAGAAAATGGTATATAAATTGATTGATATTTTACAGAATTAATAATTGAGTTACAACCAACCTTCAATTCAAAGAATTTCTTGTAATATGTCATCTACGTTACAACTAGGAAAATACTTTTTATTACGAACTTGCACATCAAAATTTGAATGTCAAATTTTATTGAGCGTTATCGAAGAGTGTAGATTTTTAGTTTGAACCACACTAGTCTTTTTTGTTTCCATCTATTTCTAATTGGAAAGGGTTTGTTCTTTATATTTCAAAGGGGAATTAGCTAGTAAATCCCCTAAAAATATATTTATATACGATCATTACAAGTGGTAGCCTTCTTGGTATCTTAAACTCATAAACTTTTCACTTAATTTATGATAGTTTCACGCGCTACTAGCCATATGCATGATTTACTTAATTTACCCGTATTTAACGCTTAATCCTCCTTACCGAACCACATTGTTCATTGAAGTTGTAAAAAACCTTTGTGACGGCTAAAAGGTATCTATTCTCTCTCCATCCAATAGGTGAATTTTGTTCTTCCTCTGTTTTTTGACATTATTTGAACTTGGAAAACACTCATATATATCAATATATTTACCGACTAAACATATACATATATACAAAAAAGAAGATATGTTTGAAAAAATAAAAGAATCAGCAATTATAGATAATATTTTGAACATACATACACAGAGTGATGACTTTGATCAAACATCAATGATCTACAATCGTTTAATCTGATACATCACGTTGTCAATAATAACAATATATATTTAAACTTTGAAGATGATTAAATGGATTTAATAAAAACTCTATTGAATTAATAACTAAACGTATTAAATTGTTGTTTATAATTTCTTGATAAATATAATTTTATATTTTGTTGTTATCTTGATGATATAATTGTAATTTGTTTTTTTTATCATGATATCATTTTCATTATATAATTTATTAATTGAATATGAAAAATTTATTTCAAAAAATAATTTTCTTAATATAAATGATTGATTGAAACATTAATGGTATATCTATCAATATAAGTATAACTATTTTATTGTAAGTGTTATGTTTTATCAATATAAGTGCATGAATTGTCAAAATTGAGTATGAAATATATTCACTTAATGTAACAATTGCTAAAGATATGTAATTATATTTATTATTATTGTAATTTTATCTATTTTATGTTAAATGTATCTTTTGTAACTTTATTTCTTATTCTTATAACTGTATGTGTTTTATGGTAACCGTTTTTGTTTTAAGTAACTGTATTTATTTTTCTGTAACTGTTTTCATATTGTGTAACAATATTAAAATTTTTGCAACTATACCTAAAAATTTTCGCTATATCTATTTACACATTGTATAGATTTAAGGGGGCAAATAGGTGAATCAGTGTAACACCCCGTATTTTTGAGTATTTAGAATATAATTAATTCGGTTATTTTAAATTACACGTGTGACGTAATTTAATTGAAATAAATATTGTGTGTTTATTAAAATATTAATCAGGAGCAATAATGATTAATATTACGAAACAAAGTTACTAAGTGAGTAGTAAATAACTTGTGATAATTGTGAAAGCCCGGTTTTAAAATTTCCAAATGTGAGATGGTTCACACAATATACCGAACTTAAAATTTCTTTTAAAAATAACAATTAAGGTTCCAAAATTCTAATTTCCACAAAATTATAAACTCAACTACACAAATATTTAATTTTCTTTCAAGCAAAAATTAAATAAACTCAAGTTCTACATATGCTAAACAATCTAAGCATGAATATTTTAAAATTAAATTCCTTGACTTCAACTAAATTAAAATTATCCAAACTTAATTAGCACCAGAATTACACCATTGTTGTGATTAGGCCAAGTTTTATCTTTTTAAGCCTACACATACAATTAATTGGTTTTTATAAAATAAAAATCAAACACAACACAGAAAACTGCATTGTACGAGGAAAGCCCACAAGGGGAAAAACCTCTAACGGCCCAGCCAACAAATCCACTAGGTGTGGAGGCTTTACAAAAATAAGACAAAAGATTTACTTACTCAAATCGAATCGCTCTCAGGCCTTGACACTTCTTCTTACTTCCACCTCCACTTAGTTGATAGCTCCGGAATCCACCGCAGTCTGAGAATCCACCGAGGCGCTCAACAACTGTCAACTACATATGGAGGCTTTCTTCGTATGCACACCTCAAATTAACAAATGAAACCTCAGTAGGAAATGTTTCTCCTTTTAGGTAGGGATGAAGCCCGATGCCAACAAAATGATCTCAAACAATATTTTATATTTAGGAACTTGGATGAAACTAAAACATGGGTGTGTTTTGGTAGAAATTAAACCATGAAAAATCTACACACAGAGTGGGACTTTTTAGTTAAAAATATTTTCTCTCTAATCCTCTCTAAAGTCTAAAAAAGACCTCCCAAAAAATTTGTTCCCGAAGTCTTAAAAGTAGGTAAGAAAGTTGTGGGAAAGTGATAAGTTTTTAAGTCAAACCGTAAAAAACTGAAGTCGATCGTTCGAATGCATGGTTCGAACAATTTTATCGAACGAGATTACTAATGAGAAAATGGTGAAAAAACTCATTAGATATGTCATTCGAACAAAACGTCTAACGAGAAAACAGATAAAATCTCGTTGGATATCTCGTTTGAATAACCTTGCAATGTTGTTCGAATGAGGTTGTTCAAACGACCTTCTAAAGAAATTTTAGAAAATGTTATTTTTCTTTTAAAAAATAAAAATTCATTTAAACATAGTTTACTACAAAAAACGGACACCCAATAAAATTATCTAAGTGTATATATATATCATATGCATTCATACCTGTAGAGACCATGAAATTCAAAGGTTGATGACGTATAAACTTGGCACGCAAATCGACACTGAGGTTATCTTCACTTTTGGCTTGGCTACTATGTCTTCAACTCAAACATCATAGGCTTGAAAGACATAACAAACGTCTATCCTATGACTCAAATAGTTTTGTCCGGAATTAATCTAACACCACAAATAAACTCAATTCAAAATTTGCCATTACAAATTTCTCCCTTTGGCTATTCCGGAACAAAACCAAAAATAAAAATCCTATTGGCCGTCAAGCACTTCTAAAAGGATAAAACCCTGTCAAAATATAAAATTACAGACGCTTGACTAGACACATGGGATGAAATGCTTTGCCTCTTTAAAAAGGATGCCACTAAAAATGAAAACCTGAACACTTAAACACACAATCAAACGCATAGGGAATATGACAATATAAAGTGAATATGATAATACAAAGTGCATAAATAAATTCTCACTCTTTGTCTAACATGATTTACCTAAAAAAGACGTCTCCTCCTAAGTTAGATTTTCCCAAATTAAAAGGTTTAAATACTATTTCTCCCCATGTTTGTTTAGGAATACACAAAGTTTAACATTAAATAACTTATTTCTCCTTTATAAATCAAATACCCCCCCTAAATTAAACAAGGTATATGAATAATGGAAAAACAAGTATATCATGCAATGGTGAATAAAGTGACAAGTATAATAAAGCACATGGCATGAGAAGAAACTAATCCAATAGAAAGATTAATAAATACCAACTGTGATGTGATATAAAAATGATATCAAATAGAATAAACTAATATAAGCATGAGATATCAATTGCAAAAAGATGAATATCTATTTCAACATGAATCATACCTAGACTAGATAGCAAGCCAAAGACTAAAAAATACTGTGTATATATATGTACCAATAACGCATAAGCACATATACATAGTTATAAAAACCACACACGACATAAACTAAAATAAGCTTTCCACACTCATATGGTATAAATGTGTCTAAATAACATGTGGTAAATGGAGTGAAGGGCTGTGAACTAGCAACAAAACAATTAAGACCCAATCACTTAAACATGTTCACGGAGTTCTTATTTGAATGGTAAACTTTATCAACTTAGATATAACCTGATGTGACAATATAAAGTGAACTCAAGGAACAAACATACACAATGCACACAAGTCTAGAATTTTGATGATTCTACAAACCAATAGAGTTGTGACAAAATAAGCATAACTAGGATACATTGTCATTGTACACACCCGTTAATCTATCCATCCAAGCTTCCTTGATAATAATGATTATTTTCTTTTCTTTTGAATGTTTCTATAAAACTCAACTACTTTGACCTTGGCTAATTTTAATAATGGCAGATTTTTAGGCCATATTTCAACGGTGGCTATTCACGCAAAGTAATTTTATCTTTCGCAGCCCAATTCCATTGATAAACAACTACACTGGATAAATATTATTCTATTTTTTAAATCCAGGCAACAGTTCTTATAAGAAAAAATCCTCCATAGTCATAAAAATATATAGATGACTAAATTGATATGATAACATCTTAATTAGCTCAAATATACATGTGGAGTTAAAGATCAAATGAGCTCGTGCATGTGTGAATCGAGGCATATACAAAGGGAATCCATTAAGCCAGTCAAAGTCAACTACTCCATGCAAGCATTATAAAGAACAATTTAAGGATTGACAATCTTAGACAAAAGTTCTAGACACATGGAAGCGGGGATGATATTGTATTCAAACACAAGTATATGCCAAATAAAATGTGTAAAACTAAAATACATAAAAATAGAAAATCTTTTTGAGTTTTTTAAATTTTTTATACAAACAAAAAGACAACCCAAAAGATAAGGGAAAATCTTTTTTATTTTTCAACGAAGAAATAATAAATGAAAATTAAATACAAAAGATACACAAGAAATAATTCTAGCAACACATATATAATGAAGCAAATATTAGAAAATGACAAACAAATATAGAAATAGAAAGAATATATCATGAGGAAAAAATCCTAGTGTATGTAAACAAAACTTACACAATCAACCTTTAGATATACCAAGGGAGGAGTCATGTGAAAGTAAATGAGAATCATAAACTCTATCACGTAAAGTCTTCAAGTCGGATTTCCTAAGCCACATGAGCGAAACACGACGCTCTCAGGATTTGGTGACCATGGTAACTCTACCCTTTGACTCTCTAAGACCATTTATAAGATCAAAACAAAACTTCCTAAGGTAACCCTTTCGATCACAATGTGTACTTGTGAAAACATGACGAAAAATATTACCTAAGGATTGATCTTTTCTAGCGTTCCTATCCAATTCTCTCAAAATCATGGCTTTGGCTTTGTTAAAAAAAGTATCGTGAGTGTTAAATACAATACCACACTTGTCGTCTTTGATTTGGACGGTCCCTAAGATTTTATCTAATTTCTCCGACCTACACTCCAAATCAAATTTGACCCAACTTGAGTCTTTTAACTTTTTTTCAAGTCCAACTATTCGAGACTCAAGTAAACACCTACTCTCTTCAAACTCGAGAAGATATTTCTTCATAGCCTCCATTAAACCTCTCAGTCTATATCTTTCACCTTTAACGTACTCTAGCTTCTCATGAATAATTCTCTAACATGCCTTAAAATCTTCAATCAAAACACTCTCATCACTAGCTATGGCAAGTTCTCTTATTTTAGCTTTTAACTTTAAGTTTTCCCTTTTTAATTTTAACTATTCCGTATATAACTCACGAAAGGCTACTTGATGTTCACTATCCTATACCTCTTCTTCATTCTCACTCTCTTCTCCAATCTCTTTACCATAATACTCTTGGGATTCACAACTAATGGTCTCGAAAGTGTCATGTTTTAAGTTATCTTTAACGAAATATTTTTCACTATCGCTCATATGACTTTCCATAAACGCGACTTAACTGCGCTCTATGAGGGAATCGGGTCCCTCTTCCGGTTCACTATCACTAAGGGTCACATTATATGCAATTGGTTTCTTGTCTACCTTCCTTAATCTAGTAGGACACTCAAATGCCATTTTTCCATAACCGTCACAACCATAACACCTATTTGACTTGTCCCTATTAAGATCCTCAGCATGATTTTTAGGGAATTTCTCAGCTTTACTATGCTTAGACTTATCAAACTTCTTATAATCATTTATTAAGTTTCTCTTTATTAGTCTTGAGAAATTTTCTAAACTTCCAAGCAAACCAACCAAATCTTTCGAGTCAATCTGTAAAGGGGCACTAATGCCATGTGTGATACTGATTTTAATAAATGCGCAAATTCCAATAATAAACTTATTTATTTTGTGTAAATTTATAAATCTAATTAATTCAGACCTGAAAATCAACTAGCTACATGTGTGCATGTGTCAAATCAACATAAATAAAATATGCAACACAAAGTTCAGGAAAAATTCCCTCAGGGCAAAACCTTTTATTTCACTTTAATTTGTAAATCCCAACTTACACGGATTATAATGAAATACAGTTTGACACATGATTACCCACAGGCGTCGATCGACGTAGTTAGCAATGAATTACGTGCAACAATCCACATGAACCGCAGTCCTATCTTCAACAAAGATTCACACGTAATGAACCTCAATGACACGCAACCATATGATGTTGAAACCTTCTCCACAAATGTATGAACACCAACAAAGTGCGTTCTCAAACTCCAAAATAATTCAAATGAAAAATTGGGACTTTTGTGAATTGAAAACAAAAGGATTTAATCCCTAAAAGAAGAAGGCAAAAGGTTATGACGATATTTCACTATTTTGCAGAATGAAAAATGTATAGACTTCTCATGGAAAATGGAGTTGAAAAGACCCTTTTATAAAAAAATTAAGGCGGTGGGTCGTTCGAGTCAGACATGCTGTCATTTGAAGTATCATGCAACACACGATGTCGCTTCAACGATATACGGTGTCGTTCAAACGAGATTAATATTAAATATTCTTTATTTTTCTTTGTCTTGGTAATTGCACCGCCTCACACATTTCGAAAAATATATTTTTAACAAAAAACATTTAAAGCTCCTCTCCGACACTTCAAAAATATTTTGGGATAAATATCCCAATATCCTCAGTGATTTATTAAGGAATTAAAAACAAAAATTTTCCATATTCATTTCGCAGAGGCTTGATTGTTGATGAAGCTTGATATTCAAACTGTCTCATTGTGTATTTTATCTTGAACATCCTCAACGGTTGTAGCGGTATACTACATACTTAATTGTGATGAACATTTATAAAAATATATCCTTACAAATCTCCTCCTATGTCTATGCCGATATAAAATAAAAACATCCGAATTATCAATCTAAAAAATGAACTATACAAATCTACGTGCCCATAAACTCAAAAGTGGAAAGATAAACTGTCAAGTCTTCAAACTTTTCTTCAACAATCAAATCTTCAAGACTTCAATCTTTTCTCATCAGGGTGCGTAACATAATGATCTTTAATTGTACCTACACACTTGAGACAAAGAAAATACCTCATGACATATCGAGTTTGAAATGATATAAGCATAAATATAAAAGCTTAATCCATTCTCCCACATAAAGTCATAATTCGTTCCCCCCCCTTTTTATTTGTCCGAAATAGAAAAGTAAAAGAAGAAACCAAGTAAATCAAATAGGGTTTTCATGGTAAACAAGGCAAATAAACTATTTTTGATTTTTCAATTTTTTCATACAAAAATGCAAAAATTGATGTTACAAAAATCACACATCATGAATTTACACTAAGATAACCAAATCATGGAAATGGAATGAGTGGGTGTGGAAAAATTCGATTGGAAAATCGACTCAATCATGACATGTGTGCACGATGCGTAAGTGTACACCTAATGAATGAACATCAAAATAGTCCTTAGGTGTAAAATTATTGAATTTAGATGACATCGTCTTAATCATATCAACAAATCAAAGTATAAATGATTTCCACACCAATAACGTCCAAAAATATGTAATGCTTTTTCATAACTTTCAAGGACGTGTAAACAGTTTTAAATTCCATCCAAACTCCCTCATTAAAAGATAATACTTTTTTATTTTTCTTATGAGGTGATGAAACTAAAACCTATTGTCCCTTTTTGGCATATTTTTCATTTTATTGCCTTTCAATTTTTTGGGGCTCTTTTAAACCTCATTGGACCTTGGATAATTTTCAATTCCTCACTAGTTAGGTCCATTTAAATGGTGACTTTATCGCAAAGGAAAAAATAAGATACCTTTCGCATCCCTTTTTCATTTTTCAAAATAAATCACACAAACTCATAAACGGTTTATAACATGCACTATTTTCTTGTCAAGTTTTATTGAATTTGGTTCATTGTATGGATAGAATTGAGATGGAAACACTCAACCAACATGGGATAGACAAGCACAAAAGTCAAAAAATTCGTGCATGTGTGTAATAAAGACAAAACGAGTCAAACATGCAGGTAGCAACACTATATATCATCTCAAAGACTCCAAACTTTGTAAAGCACATGAATGATACAACATATTATCTCAAAACACTATCAAATAGTCACATGGATATGGAATGATGTTGTGGCTCGATCATCCTAAATGTCCTATTCATATATTGTGTAAACAAAAAATAAAACTCTTTTTGGATTTTTCAAAAAAATGAAAATCTTTTTGTATTTTTCAAAAAAAATTCAAAAACAAAAATCTTTTTGTTTTTTCAAACAATATATCAAAATGGAAAATATAAATACAAAATGATACATACTAGCAATAGGCAAAAAATGTCATCATGTAAATCATCCTATGGTAGCAAACAAGTCTAGACCTCATCTAATAGGTGCGGTGGAGTTTTCCAAAGACTATGTCATCTTTTGAAACAACTCCATTAAGTCATGTGAAGTCTTAACCAAAAAAATTACCTTCTCCCCAATGTGTGAAAAACCTCTCATGTAATCATCCAGAGCATCAGGTGTGGATGTGTGCATGTGAACACGTGTAGTAGCATAACGTGGCACATAACCCAACTTAAAACAAAACTCTCTCAGGTGTCCTCTACTCTTGCAGTGTGTGCAAACGTAAACTGTCCTAGGTGCACCTCTTTCAAAATGTATCCTATGTTCTCTCCTAATAGGTACGGGATGCCTAGGTAGGTCAGGGCGAGAGTCATATGTATCTAACACTAAAGTAGGAACTAGCTCAGGTGCAGCATAAGAAGTGCATGCACCGTAATGACTTATTCCTATAATCTCATCACTACCCACAATGGGATTGAGAAACACCATTTTAAACTTCTTAGATGCATTTTGTAAAGGGACTTTGACCTCCCAAACACATTCGAGATCACTCTCGAGTTAGGATGCACGTGTCATCGGACTAGACAATGTGTCGGTCAAGTCATAGTTTTCCCTCCTTAAAACTTCATTCTCTCTCTCCAAATCTAAAACCCGACAACCTAAATCCCTGTTATACTTCTTTATTTTAAAGGTCTCGACTTAAAAATCCCTAAAATCTTTTTGGAGCTGACTTTCATCTCCACTCTTAAATTCTCTCTCACCCCCACTAGAAAGGCTCGACCCATCATCGTCCCTCTCGTGTACACAATCATCGTGGGACAAAGTGGGTGTGATCCCATGACTAGAAAAAGCTGCAAATACACCATGTGCTAAACCTTTATCGGACTCATCTCCCTCACTATCACTAAGAGTGGCAGGCATGGATACTTTTGTGCCCTCTCTCCTAATCCTAGTGGGACACTCAAACGACTTATGCCCTCTACCCTTGCACTCAAAGCATTACACATTTTCTAAATCTTCCTCACCCTCTTTCTCTTTCTCACCGCTTTCTTTGGCCTTGTCTTTCTTTTTGTTTTTCTACGAAAACTTTTTATTCGAAGAATTTTGTTGTAACACCCCGCTTAATTAAATACCGGGTGGCCAGCCCCATACCAAATTAAAACAGAATATACAGTTGGCTCATTCTTAGCATCACTGTCGAAAAACATTTACAACTCACCCAATACCTAATTATGCTAGTGTTAAAAACTTTCCAAATTTTAATTCAACAAAATTCATTTCTAGTTTAAGAATAACACAACACATTTTATTCTACAACACTGATAACCAAATAGATAACATAAAATAATTTAAAAGCATTTGGAATAAACATTCCCACATAATATTAATCCATTACAGTAATCCCAACAATGTTAAATGTATTAAAATACACGAATACAATAGTATTTGACCCCGATAGAAAAGAGATAACTGAATCCTTTGGGAGACATGCCTTGACTAAGAATACTGTGAATCAAAAAGATGATAGGCGTTTAAGCAAAACTCCATCGATCCATAGCCTGTCATAATCCGCTAAGGTTGGCGTCCCTGTTGCTGGACACCTGATATAGAAGATACAATAGAAAAGAAAATATGCAAGGAAACGGGTCAGAGCCCGATTGTGTAAATGATTTTTAAAACAACAAGTATTTAACAAGTACAATAAATCATTTATTATGTACATGTTAGATCCAACTCTCACTTGCTATTCTCACCTCTCAACTAGAGTGCACACTTAACATT
Source organism: Sambucus nigra (assembly GCA_949130495.1). Classification (NCBI taxonomy): domain Eukaryota; kingdom Viridiplantae; phylum Streptophyta; class Magnoliopsida; order Dipsacales; family Adoxaceae; genus Sambucus; species Sambucus nigra. The sequence goes on from OX422212.1 coordinate 503,751,300, forward strand.
TCCTATTAACCTCCTAGTTAATGATTCCTCTTTGACAATTCCATAATATAATTGCATTCCCATATCATAACCCCGTATGTCCCATACCATACGTTATATAATCATTCTTATACATTTTTCATTTATATGAATCGTTGCTCATTAACATGAATCATTTCTCATTAATATGAATTAAGCTTTTCAATTCTATAAGAATAAACATTCATTAACTTAATTCCATTCTTTTCTGAATTCGCCTTTATCTACAATTATCACACAGTAGATGACTTAACCACAATATAACCATTCAATCATTTAATTCATTATATATATATATATATATTCATATATAATACGGCACCCCGAGTCACAGCTGCGGTGCAATGCATTACTCTACTATCATGTCCAATCATCGCTGGTCGCCGAATAGTGGACAAAAGGTTCGGTAAGGATTCCTCGAACCATAAACAACAACACAAACATTGGAGGCGAACATAGTTCTCATACCCATGGGTCACACACATACCTACGTACCCACAGTCAGCGGACTTATCAACTCCCCGATAAGTCTTTCATAGACCTATGTTCTCGACCGACAAATCAAAGATCCCATAGATTCATCAGGATATGACTGCCCTCACGCGCAAACCTCCCACCGATAGCAAGTAAGCTAGGTATGTCATACACATAAATCATCAATCAATCAAATAGGTAGTATCATACCTATAATATAATATCAATAAGGTAATATCACTACCCTAAGATATTTCCCATTCGTAGAATTATGTATCTTTTAAATTTCACGTATTAAAACATCATATCTTTACTTCATAATTTAATTATCCTCGCATGCTATAACATTTCTCCACTCCCGACGTCGTTAAGGTTCATGCGCGGAGCGTCTCGCAAAGCGAAATCCAAACAAGGAACCCCTACAATACACTACTACTTAACTTTGTCGATCGAGGAGGTCCGACAACTTCAACTATGCAATCGGGATAACCTCATACCTTCTTTCAACCAAATGTGTTCTAAACTCCCATCTCTATCCAGGAGTTATACTGTTAAGTGCTCGTATTACACTTAGTCCTTGCACAATCAATAATGAGCTTAAACTCAGTCCTTGATGTTCATATTGTAATCCTAAGGCTACCCAGGTGTTACATTCAATCACCACTACTGGACCTATCCTTAATCCTCAAGCAAACCAATTATAATCCAACAAATGAATCTAGCAACCGAAATTTCTTTAATTTAATTATCATCATTCTAATCAATTTAAATCCCAATCAAATTAATTCAAATCTTATCAAGGGTCTACTGATATTTTTTAAGTCCCATAATATCCAATTAATAGTCACCAAAGATCCACAAAAGTTTTGGGATAAGAACCAACATTAAAAAGAAACAACATCATGAATTCTCATATTTTAAATGCTCAGAAAAATCAGATCCAAAAATTATTTGAATCATCAATACGACTTCAGATTTGGATTCTACGCGAAAAATTGAGTTAGGTATGTGTTTTGATTTTTTCTTAAATCTCATCCAAATGCACTCAAAAAGGAGATCTAAACATTCCAAATTGGCTCTTCTCATTCCACTTGTTTTTGCCTCTTTTTCCAGAAAATTATCAACATATTATCTTCAATAACACAAAATGATTTTCAGAATTTCTTCCACAGATTGATGAATATTTCTTGGATTACTAACTACCTACAACATGAGTTTAATTCCTATATATTTCATACTTCCGGAAATCCATTACTACTCCATTTTTATCTTCCAAACATGAAAAATCATCTCTTTTCATAATTATTCTAACATGGACAATATACGAACTTAAGTTGCAAATATAAAACACTTGCCTTTAATGAAGATCTGATCCTTTGGGGTTGAATAACATAGGTGGTTCTCCCTTTTTCCGGCCACTTTCGGTGATGGTTGGTGGTGGTGACCTTTGGTCTTTAGTTCTCCTCCTTTCCAAGCAAGCTTTTCTCTTCCCAAGCAACCTTTCACTCTCTTTAAGAAGATGAACTTTCAATTTTGTGTAGAAGAGATGAATGAACACACATTCAACTAATCTCCAAATACTTATAATAAGACAAAACCCGAAATCACTATTCATCCCCCTTGTAAAAATAACAAAAATGCCCTTTTGGGTTGTCTTTTCAATTCCAAATTACCCGAGACCCAAATCCAACATCCAAATAGACTTTTCTGACTATTTCAACCCTTCCGGATGTAACGACGCAGTCGAAATGACTATAAGGTCGATAGAAAATAAATTTTCTTTTTAATTTAATAAATTAGTCCCGACATGTCCCATACCGCGCCTGACTAAAAAAAATCCAAATTACCGAAATTATATCACACCGTCATAATAATGACATCATATTCATATATTACCTAAATATCTTTAACTAATATTCAGAATCATCCATTTTAATATCCACAATTCGGATAAAACCCAAATGAATTAATTTATAATAAAATCCAATTAATCCATTAATTTAAAATATAACCCATTTTAAAAGTCATTAAAATCACGGGGTATTACATTTGTTTCGAAAGAAGGAGAATTTTTTTAAAATTCTTTGCAAGCAAGGCCATGTCAAAATCAAACTCATTCTCAGACTTGGAGTCACAAAAACTCACTTTCTTTTTCCTATCACTCGTGGAAACTTACATTCCCTTTCTATTTTGGTCTTTAAACGTTATCGCTCTATACTTAGGTTTGATAGTGTCGGGGAACATGTCAATTTCATACGTCTGGAGGTCTCCTACCAACTCTTCTAATTTCAAACGATTCAAATTTCCTTAGGTATTCAAAAAAGTCATTTTAGGGATAAAACGTTTAAGAAGCGATCTTAAAATCTTTTTAACCACTCGTGCATTAGGTATAGGCTCACCAAAATTAAAACTAGTGTTGACAATATCATACAAATGTCCATAAACCTCATCGAAACACTCAGTCTCTGTGATAGTGATCATCTGAAATTGAGTAGTCAAATTTTGAATTTTTGTTTCTTTGACCGCGTTAGTAACGTCATGGGTGAGTTACAAAATATCCCATTCTTCTTTGGAGGTGGTGCACGTCATAATACGTCGAAACTCTTCAGGGTTGACATGTCCAAAACTTGCACTAAGACCTTGTGAATTGTAAGTGATCCACCTAAACTCTTCATCAGTCCAGTCTGACACAAGTTTTAAATTAGTGACATTATTTGTGGTGAATTGGGAGGATTCCAGCCTCATTCACAAATGAACCAAACACTTTCATCGATGGCTTTTAAATGGGATTTCATTCAGGCTTTTCAGTAAAAATAATTAGATCCGTCAAAAATTGACAAACGATTATATAAGTTTTCAACTGGAAACGTTGCGACAATTTTCAAAATATGATTTAAAAAAAAAAATCAATATCACACAATTTTGAGAAAAAATAGGAATACATAATAAAATAGTGTAACAAGCCCTGATACCAACTTGTAAAGGGGCACCAATGCCATGTGCGATACTGATTTGAATAGATGCGTAAATTCCAATCACAAACTTTTTAAATTAGTGTCATTTTATGAATCAAATTAATTTATCTCTCAAAATCAACTAGCTACGTGTGTGCATGTGTCAAATCAACATAAATAAAATATGCTACACAAAGTTTAGGAAAAATCCCCTAACGGAAAAACCTTTTATTTCACTATAATTTGAAAATCGCAACTTACACGTATTACAATGAAATACAGTTTGACACACGATTACCTGCAGACGTCGGTCATCTTCGTTAGTAATGAGTTATGCACAGCAATTCGCAAGAACCATAGTCTTACCTTCAACAAAGATTCACATGCAACTAATCTCAACGACACGCAACCATATGATGTTGAAATCTTCTCCATAAATGTATGAACACCAACAAAGTGTGTTCTCAAACTCCAAAGCAATTCACATGAACAATTGGGACGTTTGTGAATTGAAAACAAACGAATTTAATCTCTAAAAGAAGAAGCCAAAAGGTTTGGCCGACATTGCACTATTTTTCAAAATGAAAAACATACAGACTTGTCATGGAAAACGGAGTTGAAAAGACCTTTTTAGAAGGAAAACATAAAGCGGTGGGTCATTCGAGTGAGACACATTTTCATTTGAAGTATCGAACGACACACGATTTCATTTGAGCGATATGCGGTGTCGTTCGAACGAGATAAATATTAAATATTTTTTCTTTTTCTTTGTCTCCGTCTCAAACACTCCGAAAAATAATTTTTTGACGAAAAAAATTTAAAGCTCCACTCCAACACTTAAAAAATATTTTGTGAAAAATATCCCAATATCCTAAGTGAATTATTAAGGAATTAAAAACACAACTTTACCATATTCATTTCGCGAAGCCTTGATTTTTATGAGGCTTGATATTCGGACTGTCTCGTTGCATATTTGATCTTGAAAATCTTCGACGTTTGTAGCGATATATGACATACTTAATTGTGACAGACATTTATAAAAACATGTCCTTACATAATCTCATACTCATCATCTGAACATATGTTTCCTCCTTCTTGGCTATCAAAGCTATGGCCTTATCTTTTTTCTTCTCATCCTTGGTGGGAAACATGTCAATTTCATAGGTTTGTAGGTCACCTACAAACTCTTCATGTTTCGTAGAGTCCAAAGTGCCTAAAGAATTTGAAATAGTCACATTTGGAATAAATCTATTGGGTAATGACCTCAAAATTTTCTTCACCACACGGTTGTTGGGTATTGTTTCTCCCACATTAACGCATGAATTCATAATATCTGTCAATCTCGCATATAAGTCATCAAATGTCTCACTTTTTAACATCTTAATGGTTTCAAATTGAATGGTGAGGTTTTGGAGCTTCGAATCTTTAACGACACTTTTTCCTTCATGGGTGAGTTGGAGTATATCTGATGACTCCTTAGACGTTTCACACACTCATAATTCGACGGAACTTATCCAGTGTGACCGTACTAAAAAGGGAATTTAAACCACTAGAATTAAAATTAGCTAACTTAAGCTCAGTCTCACTTCATCTTTCTATTGGTTTAGGTTCATGAACCTCTACTTGTAGGCATATTGATGGGGTCCACCATTTAACTACCGATAGCCAAACCATCTCATCTAAGGATTTAAGTGCTGATCTCATACGTACTTTCCAATACGTGCAGCTAGAACCATCAAAATCAGGAAATTTTGCAAAAGGTAAATTTTCCATTTTAAATCACAATTAATCAAAGGATCTTAACACAATAATTTAGCATTCGCGCTTTGATACCACTTGAAAGCGCAGTTTTAAAATTTCCAAATGTGAGATGGTTCACACAATATAACAAACTTAAAATTTCTTTCAAATTTAACAATTAAATTTACCAAATTTTAATTTCCACAAAATTAAAATTAAACTCAACTAAACAAATATTTCATTTTCTTTCAAACAAAAATTAAATAAATTCAAGTTCTACATAAGCCAAACAAACCAAGCATGCATATTTTTAAATTAATTTCCTTTACTTGAATTAAAATAAAATTTTCCAAACTTAAGTAGCAAAAAAATTACACCTTTGTAATGATTAAACAAATTTTTGTCTTTTTAAACCTACACATGCATCTAAGTGATTTTTTCAACATAAAAATGAAAGACAACACACAACACCACGATATACGAGGAAAACCCACTACGGTAAAAACCTCAGACGACCCAGCTGATAAATCCACTAGATATGGTTTTACAAAAAAAAGTCAAAAAAATTACTTCCTTGACTTGACTACCTCTTAAGACTTGACGCTTCTTCTTGCTTCCACATTTACCTAGTTGATAACTCCAAAATCCACCTCAATCTCAAAATCCACCGATGGGGCTCACCTACCGTCAATTACACCCGAATTCTTTCTTCGTTTTCACACCGCAAATCAATTAATGGAAACCTCCGTAGTAAACTTTTCTCCTTTTGGGTAGAGATGAATCCCAGTGCCAACAAAATGATCTCAAACAATATAATATATGTAGGAACTTGAATCTACCTACCTAAGACATGGGTGTAAACTTTTTGTTTGGGTAGATATTAACCATGAAAAATTTACACACACAATGGGACTTTTTGGTTAAGAATGTTTTCTCTCTAATCCTCTCTAAAGTTTGAAAAAGTCCTCCCAAAAAATTAGTTCCTTAAGTCTTAAAAATAGGTAAGAAAGTTGTCGAAAATTGGGATGTTTTTATGCAAAACCATAAATAATTGATGCCGATAGTTCGAATGACTTTTGAATTTTGTTCGAACGACATGGTTGGAACGAGATTACTAACGAGAAAATAGTGAAAACCTTCATTAGATATGTCATTCGAACAAAGATTCTAAAGAGAAAATAGAGAAAATCTCATTGGATATCTCGTTCGAATGACCTGGCAATGACATTCAAACAACCTTCTAACGACATTTTAGAAAGTGTTATTTTTTTAATTTCATTTTAAACATAGTTTAGTACAAAAAAATGACACCTAATAAAATTATCCACGTTTCTCTCTATATATCATATGCATTCATACCTGTAAAGACCATAGAATTCAAATGTTGACGAGGTATAAACTTGGCACGAAAATCGGCACTGAGGATATCTTCACTTTAGGCTTGGCCGCTACGTCTTCAACTCAAATGATACAGGCTTAAAAGACACTATAAATGTCTATCCTATGACTCAAATAGTTTTATCCAGAATTAATCCAACACTACAAACAGACTCAATTAAAAAATTGGCCCTTACAAATTGTTAGACGTTGTAGCGAGGGATATCAACGTTACAGTGTTATATCTCAATTGGGAGTCGCGTATATATTATATTGAGGTTAAGATAGGAAATTTATGTAAAATGACTTGAATGGTGATTTTGAGGTCTCGGTTGGTTTCAAATAGGTTAAGATAGTCAGAATATAGTACCCAGGGATAGTAATGGGATCCTTCCGAAACCTTTTTAGACATGATTGGACCCACATGGGGGTGATTGGGTCATTTAGCCTTGGCATGTTAGCCTAATTTCAAGAGTGAGGATTAAAAACCCAAGTCTAAGAGTGTTAGGCAGTCTTAATTCATATTCTAAACCCTAAGAGATTGAAAGAAGAGAGAAGGAAGAAAGCGGTGAGCTTTAGGAGCCAAAATCAAAGAGGAATGGGGAGTTATAACACTAATTCGTCTTCTACAATGTCAAATAAGGCATGATTTATCAAGGCTAGTGCTTATCTTGCATTATTTTAAGCATGTTATAATACCCATGTAGTGTAGGGTTTCAAATTCATGATTTAAATAATTTATTGGGATTTGGATGGGTGAAATTCGTGATTTGGGATATGAATTCATGTAGAATAAATCCTTATGTGTAGATAACATGAAATCAGAGAATATGTGATGAACAACTTAAAATAAATCTAGGCATAATGATGAATATACATGAAGAACACAATAAACTAGGGAATTATAACTTTCGAGAGTTAATTGATTCTTGGATACAATTCTTGTAGATTTGATGAATTCTTTACATTAGAAATTACCCCTAGACAAATGTTTAATGCTTGGGTATGTTGGGTTAAAGTTTTGTGAGGTTACATAGAGGTTTGAGATAGTAAAAATGGTGAAAAAGCGTAACAGTAGCAAGGAGGATAACTGCCCAGATTTGTGAACCGATCCAAACCCTATATCAAACCGATTTGGCTGCCTAGATTTAACAACCGATTTTCCTGCTATACAGAATCAGTTCGCCCTCCTAGTTTTTTTAATTTGATTTTTATTTTATACATCCGCATGTATCTAATTATGGGGAACTTTGGTGATGTTTACTAATGATGTAAAGACTTAGTGAAGAGCCGTAGACAAATAATTAAGGCCCAGTTTAATCCGATTGAGCGTATAATTGGGATTAGGATCGACAATTGTTAACCGATTGTGTTACATATTGGAAATTTGCAAATCGCATTAGGGGAAGAGTAAACGATAACCTAAGATCAATTTTTAGTTTTGCAAATTATATTATTCTACTTGTGTGTGATTGTATAAGAGATAGATAATATAAATCTAAAAGTGATTTTAGTATGAGGAACTTAATTAATGGTGCAATAATAATATTCGGGTAATATGAATTATTGACGTGACGTTAAAATATTGTATGGGCGGTATGGGGGAGCTAAACCGATTGTGGTTAGTTAGATACCTATGTCTAGTTAGGCTGGGTAGCATAACTAGGTGGGTAAAATATGAGACATTAGGTGTGCATTGTAGATGAGAGGTGAGGAACTCAAGGGAGTGTATGCTAGACGAATGTGTGTACCTAATGACTTCTTTTATAACTGTAATTTAAATACTTGCTAAATGTTTTTCCAAAGGTTTTGGTCTCCGACCCGTGTCAATTTTTTTTTCCAAAACATTTTAGGTGTCCAGCCACAGAGACGCCAAGCTTGATGACTCATTCCAGGGATGCGTAGATGCATCACTTGCAGAGGCTTGCAGAATTTTTGTAGACGTTATTCATTCCTAAATTAGGATCTATGATTCAGTATTTCATTTGTGCATTTTCCCGTTAAGTAGATACGTTCTTTCAGCTTTATTTATTATACTATGTATTTGGATTCAGTTTTATTTTCGTAGACTTATGGTTTGGCTATTAGTTTTGGAACCGATGGTTTATTAGGTATTTATCACTTATCTGTTTATTCTGTATTGATTTAGATTTCATTTAATTATATAGATGGTTGAGTTACATTTTTTATTTCCATGTGTTTTAAGTTAATGAAAGATAAAATTTGGCACCGACTTAATTTAACATAGGTGGTTAGTAAATTTAAATTTTTTTAACAATGATGTTAAGAATGAACCGAATAAGATTCCTGTTTATGTTGATAAAGAACTGATCACCCGTGGTTAAAATTGGCGGGCAGTCATAAATGCTATCTAAACATCAGGTTGTAAAGTACATGGGATTTGTATGTCTTACTACATTTTAAGCGTGGATTTTATTTGATATAGTGCCCTATACTTAGACGTGTCAATTCATAATGCGACTTACATTCTCCTACTATTGAGCATAATTTATGGAATCATACACTAGTTCGATTAGGTTTCATATATCATGAGTAGCGAGGGCCGATTGGAATACTGTTGGAGGAGAGGCTTAGTAGGAGCAATATAATATTATTAGGACAATGACCATAGTAGAAGTCACTATTATTATTGTTCAGGCGGTGGACACCGTGATGGCCACCGGGGCACAATGGTTTTCCAAAGTACCATCATAGATAACGAAATGTAAATTTTGACTTACCCAATACAGTTGGTAGGGGTAAGGGTCAAAGAGGTTTTTCTGAAACCCCATCTCCAAGGGTTTGGGGAAAGTGCGAAAGTCTGATTGACCAATGGAAGGAGATCATCCAAAGGAAATTGCATATGGTGGATTGCAGTGACATTCATAATTAAACTTTTTAGAGAAACATTTAACTCATAGGAGCAGTATTGTAGTGATGGGAGTCAATCATCGCATATAAGGAGACATATCATAAATATCATAAAATTTGGGGTACGATTTGACCACAAATCCTTTCACTAGCTATTTTAACAAAAAGGGGAAAATTCTAGTACTTATTGAAGGGGGGTCGAATAGTGGCCAAACATGGGGAGAATTTTCTGGTTTATCACACTTTGTACTCAATGAGGTGGATACGGAGAATAAAAATTATCTTTAAGTTGATGATGGATTCGTGGGTAGTATATGATAGCATTGAGGGGAAATTAGGCTTGGACGACTGAGGGTGATGTCGTCAATGTCATACTTTTGCAAGGGAAATATAAATATTTCCATGTGAAGGGAGCTAAAAGATTGAGGATTCTAGTCAGTAGAGAAATAATGAATGTAATTAGTTCTAGTGAGTCACTATATGGGGATATCCACCAGAAGACTCATTTAAATGATTCAGATCAATGGAGTTCCTACCAAGTGATGGTGGACTCAGTCAGGACCAGTAGATCTAAAGAAATAAAGGGGGTAGCAATCAGAGTGAAGTCTAATAGGCCCAAAAGAAGCAGAACACTGACATATCTAGTGGGGTCAGAGAATAGGGAATGACATTGGGAGGTGTCTGATGTATCGGGAGTAGGGACAAAGTTGTTGATCTTATTTAAAGTGAGTTAGGGGACATGAGAGGGATGCCCAGTAGGGGAAAGAATTATATAAGTTTGTGTTTCGAATTTGGATGAGATTATTATTTCAAGGAACCATTTGAACTTCTAGTTCTATTAGCGATTGAAGGAATGAGTTTTATCCATGGGTAAATGGGATAATATTTACGTGACATGGGTGAGTCATAGTATTTTTTCACTAGATTCACGCCTGAGATAGGTTTAGTAGGTGTATAATTAATGTTACTATTGTGTGTACATATTTACTGTTAGTTAGCAGGGCTCTCTTTAATTCCATCTGAAAAGGGGCAGGTGCAGTCACTAAGAGGATATATTTTATTGGATTTACTCATTTTAGAAGTATGATATTCGAGTTTGGTGTTATCCTGGGTATGGACAGGTTAGCGATGATTTGATCGATGGTGGACTGTCACAGCAAGACTATCGTATTCATTGTTCCATGGTAGGATGTGTGGTTTGATGATGTCTCACCTAAAAAAGGGTTGAGCTCGTGTCTATATTATATTATGGAGGAGAGTTCGGGTAGTATAGTGTAACACCCCGCCTAATTAAATACCGAGTCGTCAGTCCCATACCAAATTAAAATAGAATATACAGTTGGCTCATTCTTAGCATCACTGTCGAAAACATTTACAACTCACCCAATACCCAATTAAGCTGGTGTTAAAAACTTTCCAAATTTTAATTCAACAAAATCCATTTTTTTAAGAATAACACAACACATTTTATTCTACAGCATTGATAACTAAATAGATAACACAAAATAATTTAAATGCAATTGGAATAAGCATTCCCACGTAATAATCCAATACAATAATCCCAATAATATGAAATGTACTAAAATGACATGAGTACAAGAGTATTTGACTTAGATAGAACATAGATAACTGAGTTCCTTCGGGAGACATGCTCTGACCAAAAGAATACTGTGAATTAAATGAAGATAGGCGTCTAAGAAATATTCCATAGCTCCATAGATTGTCATAATCCTCTAAGGTTGGCGTCCCTGCTGCTGGACACCTAATATAGAAGGTACAATAGAAAAAAGAATATGCAAGGAAACGGGTCAGAGCCCGATTATGAAAAATGATTTTGAAAACAACAAGTATTTAACAAGTGCAATAAAGCATTTATTATGTTCATGTTATCCAAACTCTCACTTGATATTCTCACCTCTCAACTAGAGTGCACACTTGACGTTTCCTATTAACCTCCTCGTTAATGGTTCCTCTTCACAAATTTCCATAATATGATTCCATCCCACATCATAACCCCGTATGTCCCATACCATACGTCGTATAATCATTCGTATACGTTTACCATTAACATGAATAATTTCTCATTAATATGAATTAGCCTCTTCAATAAATATTCATTAACTTATTTCAATTCTTTTCTCAATTCACTTTCATTTACAATTATCACACAGTAGGTTGATTCAACCACTATACATACATACATACATTTAATTCATTATATATATATATATATACATATATAATACGGTACCCTGAGTCACAGCTGCTGTGCAATGCATTACTCTGCTATCATGTCCCATCAGGGGACTAAAGGTTCGGTAAGGATACCTCGAACCACAAACAACAACACATAAATTGGAGGCGAACATAGTTCTCGTATCCATGGGACACGCACATACCTACGTACCCACAGTCGGCGGACTTATCAACTCCCCGATAAGTCTTTCATAGACCTATGTTCTTGAGCGATAAATCAAAGATCCCATGGATTCATCAGGATATGACTGCCCTCACGCGCAAACCTCCCGTCGATAGCAAGTAAGCTAGGTATGTCATACACATAAATTATCAATCAATTAAATAGGCATTATCATACCTATAATATAATATCAACAAGGTACTCACAGTACCCTTAGATAATTCCCATACGTAGCATTACATCTCTTTAAATCCTACGTATTAAAATATCATAACTTTACTTCTTAATTTAATTATCCCCGAGCCTCACTCAATACTCAAGGTTCAAATAGGTTTTTCCTCAACATATATTCAATAAGAAGTCACTAATACCCTACTGGTCCATATCGTCATATCTCCCGAATTACAACAAATTAAACTATCCCTTTAATTAAGGTTAAAACCGATAGTTTCTAATCTCTCATAAACACATCTTCTATCAACTAGGATTGAATACCATCATCACATGGCTCATAATCACTATATGAATTATCAACAAAACCAACATCCTCGCATCCTATAACATCTCTCCATTCCCGACGTCGTTAAGGTTCATGCACGGAACGTCTCGCAAAGCGAAATCTAAATAAGGAACCCCTCCAATACACTACTACTTAACTTTGTTGGTCATGGATGTCCGTCAACTTAAAATACACAACCGGGATAACCTCATCCCCTCTTTCAACCAAATGTGGTCTGAAATCCCATCTCTATCCAGGAGCCATACCACTAAGCGCTTGTACTACACTTAGTCCTTGCGCAATCAATAATGAGCTTAAACTCAGTCCTTGATGTTCAAATTGTAACCCCAAGGCTACCCAGGTGTTATATTAAATCTCTCCTACTGGACCTATCCTTAATCCTCATGAATACAAATTAGAATCCAACAAATGAATCTAGCAACCAAAATTTCCCTCAAATTTAATTAACATAATTCTAATCAATTGAATCCCAATCAAATCAATTCAAATCTTAACTAGGGATTACTGATCTTCTCTAAGTCCCATAATATCCAATTAATAATCACCAAAGATATAAAAAAGGTTTGGCATAAGAACCAATATTAAAAAGATATAACTTTAACAATCCGAGGGAGGTCGATCGATCGAAGGCAGGGGGTCGATCGATCGATCTCCCAGGTAACAACCCAGTTTTTCTGCATTTCTTCATCTACGGGTTTAGCCATTTTTGATCATTCAAACCTTCATATTAACATCATAAATGACTTATAATCGTTACTACATGATATATCAACATATATAAATGATTTCTAATCATCCAAACATCCTAGAATCATCAAGAGATTGAATTAAAAGCATGTTTATATCCTCTTTTTCCAGAAAATTATCAAGATATTATCTTCAAGAACACATCATTGGTTTTCAAAATTTCTTCAACAGATTCATGATTATTTCGTGGATTACTAACTACCTACAACATGAGTTTGATTCCTATATATTTTCATTTTCCCGAAATCCATTTAACAACTCCATTATTTCTTCCAAACATGAAAAATAATCTCTTTTAATAACTATTTTAACATGGACAATATACAAACTTAGGTTGCCATTATCAAACACTTGCCTCTAATGAAGGTCTGATCCTTTGGTGTAGTATATCACAAGTGGTTTTCCCTTCTCCGGCCAACTTCCGGTGGTGGGTGGTGGTGGTGACCTTTGGTCTTTGTTCTTCTCCTTCCCAAGTAAGCTTTCTTCTTCCCAAGCAACCTTTCACTCTCTCTAAGAAGATAACTTTTCTATTTTGTGTAGAAGAGATGAATGAACCCACGTTCAACTATCTCCAAATACTTATAATAAGAAAAAATCTGAAATCACTATTCATCTCCCTTGTAAAAATGACCAAAATTCCCTTTTGGGTTGTCTATTCATTTCCAAATGACCCGAGACCTAAATCCAGCATCAAAATAGACTTTTCTGACTATTTCAACCCTTCCGGACGCAACGACGTAGTCGAAATGACTATAAGGTTGATAGAAAATAAATTTCCTTTTTAATTTAACAAATTTGTTTCAACACGTTCCATACTGCGTCTGACTAAAAATTCAAATTACTGAATTAGTATCACACCATCATATCAATAACATCACATTCATATATTATCGAAATATCTTTAAGTAATATTTAGAATCATACCTTTTAATATCCACAATTCGAATAAAACCCAAATGAGTTAATTTATAATAAAATCCAATTAATCCATTAATTTAAAATATAGCCCATTTTAAAAGTCATTAAAATTATGGGGTATTACATGTAGTTGTCTCGTTATATTTGATCCCAGTGTGTAGGGACTTTATTGAGAGGATTGAGAGTATAATGGGTTTTCTATCGGGCATAGAGGTTTAACTCGTTATTGATGTAGCAATGGGGACTGAGTGATAGCTAGAGATAAGTGTTATAAGACTCCTTAAGAGATGGGGGCGTTTATGATTAGACTTACACGATGCGGAAAATTATTTTGTGTATCCTCGTTATATGCTTTGGGCCTAAAGAATTCGATGGCTGATAATTCTTGATAACTGTACGTCGGAGGAGAGTTCCTTGTTTGATTTTATATTGTGGGAGGTTCTACGCATGTGATAATATAAACATCAAGAATGGGGAGACATTATTAGATGATAGGGCATCAGTTTTGAATTTTAACCATTGAACGTGCAGAGAAAAGACTTTGAGATGAGAGCCCTTATACTTAAATAAGGCTAGCAGAACCGATAACTTTGTGTAGGAAATACTAGGGAACGTTTGCACCACTAGTTCATAAGTGGGGCAGCCTCGAGGAGAAATTAGTCATGATTAGTAGGGAAACTGAGTACAACCTCACTATATAGTCACGCCGAGAGAGTGCAGGGCTGAGCTTGAGATCAATATGTTACGTATGTGATTATGTTGATGATTGTGCACATGTGCATGGGATATAGGGTATATGGGTGCCCTAGTTAGCTTGACTTTCAAAATTTTTTGAAATAAGGGGATGTGGTTATAAATGTGTTGAATGTATGCCTGTGGGGAAGTTATAAACATAAGTGGAATGGAAAGATGGACTGGACTTCATTTGAGAAAAGGAGATTATCCGACTATATGTTTGTCAAGGGGAACTATCACAACAGAGGTGAGTTGAAAGGCGATAGAGGTAAAAGTAAAATGTATCCCTTGATAGGGGAGAACCCGATAATTTTGGAAAGTAGATTACAGTCTCATTTAGTAAAATGCCTAGAGTGGCTTGCGCATAAATAAGATGTTGACTTCTACCGGACGAAAAAGCGCCCAGAAAGTGCACCATTTTAGAGCAAACACACGGGCCATGATTTTGGTATATCCCAGGAAGGGGAGTAAGATGTTCCAAGTGATGAAGTGATGAGCATGTGGATCAGTGTTAAGTGAGACATAGTGAAATTGTCTCTAGGTGCACCATTTGTAGATGGAAGAGGTTGGGCCGAGATTATCAATTAGAATTTTGTAAAAGATTGATGATTCTAGTGACAAAATGAATATGCAGAGTGATAAGTTCATTATTGATTTATCAAAATTACTGAGAGGACAGAGTTTACTTCGAGTTTGTGGAATGAATTGACAGTAACAGAATAATTGTTATTTTTTGGGGTGAGTTATACTAATGGGTAGTATGCCCAACATTTCATTTGAGAGAAGAAATGAACAGCACAAGGCGCCACCCAATATTTTTGTGAATTAGAATGAGACCCTTGAGTACCACCTCTGATAGGAAGTGTCAGGAGGCAATGGGGACGAAATTGAGTTCTGACATTCACGTATCTCTGTCGGTCGATGGGTAGACGGGAGGTGACAAGGATGTTGGTGAGTGTGCAAAATGCATATTGGGGACTGTGGGAAATTGTGAGTATAAATTACCATTGGTAGAGTTACATGTGATACCCTATTGCAATTTATTATATGTGTGATGTTTTTCTAGGCTTTTTATGGAGATCTTATCATCCATCCTTTGGTTTGTTAAAGGTGGGGAATAACAAGCTTCTCGGACCCGAGGTGATTCATGGTCCGTCGACAAGTATGGGGTTAATTAATGTCATTTTTGTATAGTTCAGGAACATAGTAAAAGTATGTCGCCATGAATCGATGTTTAAACAGTGACATGAGCAGTCAGGGGTTGCTGCGGGTTTCTCTCATGAAGGAAGTTACGCGATATGGAAATAGGGGAAATTGGCATCTATAGAAGTGGGGCCTTTTCTAACATAGAGATGATAGAGCTAGTGGAGGATAGGCTCTTCTTTTGAGGCATTGTTAGAAGATTCATGATAGTTTTGCGTATCATCATATATCGATGTGAAAGAGTTTGACTGGACTTGTCGCTAACCTTGGCATTGAGTAGACCTTCAGTTAATGGTACCACTAGTGTTTGTGTATAGTGGAAAGACCAAAATATTATTACAAGTTAACTTTGAATCTATTCGGATGCAGTGAGTGAAAGGATCTAAATTTTTTGTACTAGGCATATCCGAGTTTTGAGGATGAAATTCCTTTGTAAGGGGGAAGTATGTAACACTGTGACACCCTGACTAATTAAATACCGAGTAGCTACTCCTTTATTAAATCAATACAAAATGCCAAGTTGGTCCAGTTAATAGCATCACTATCGAAAACATTTTTTTATGATTACTGACCACCTAGTATTTAAAAAGTGAGTTGTCAAATTTTAAATTAAATCTGATTAACATGCAATAAATGAAATATAGAAATGCAACACAACCATTCACAATAAAGTCCAACTATAATGAATCAACAATTAAAGATGAGTCTAGAGGAAATACTCCTCACAACAATCCCAATATGAAAATAAATAAAACAAGTCTGCATCCTGAATTAATTACAAACCAAAGTCTGAATAACTGAAATATAAAATGAAATGTCTCTAAAAGAAATGGGCGACATGCCCTACAACTGATGAAATCTAAATATAGAGTCAAGGCAAATGAATCATCTACTAGCAAGTCCCTGTAACTTCCACAACAGCTATAGCTCGTCACCTGACTGGAAATACTATGTATGGTGTCCTTGTGACTGGGCACCTAAAAATGGTTTTTACAAAAAGATAGATTTGAAAGCAAACGGGTCAGAGCCCGAATGTGGAGAGTATTTTAAAAACAACAAGTGCTTTAATAAAAATTAAAACAATGAATGCAAGATACATGTTAGGACGTGTCTCACATGAAATACTCACCTCTCGTCTAACTATGCACTCCTAACGTTCCTATACCCATTCATGTGTTATTTATCTAACTAAACCATCATAAGTTCTAACCCAACTAATCGATTCAAAATATGAATTCCCAATGTTATTACTTAAATAGATAGATTTACTTGAACTCGGATTCTCAATTGCTAGCATTACCGTTTACTGGACGTTATCCCCTTATTTATCTTCTCAAGGAGTTACTATAAATGATTCTCATAAATAAACATCACAATTCCTTTTCATTCAATCGTATATTATTCACATCATAAATATACAATATAAGCACCCCGAGGCTAAGCTGCGGTGCACACATACTCTGATATCCATCCCGGTACATCACGTACATAAGGATTACAAACTCCGAATCTCTCAGGAATTGTTAGAATAAGCACAATACAAAAAAATGGAGGCGAACATAATTCAACATATCCATGGGTCACGTACATACCTACGCTCCATAGTCAGCTGACTTAATAACTCACAATTAAGTCAATCCCTTGAACTATGTCCTCTAGGTACCAAACTAAATTCGGGCACACAAGGATTAGAAGGCCCTAAGCGAACGTAAACCTCCCGTGATAGCAAGTATGGTAGGTATGTCATACACATAAGATCATATACTAAGCATGCACACATCTTAGATATCTCAATATTAATAAAAGTATTTTATACATCCTTATACCATTATTCCAATTGTATACATTTTAAGTCTTCCGATAATATATAATGTAGACTGTCGACACATCTCACGTCATAGATTCTTATACTTAAAACCTAACTCAAAGGGGTTATTAAGTTTCCTATTATTCCCACATATTACATCATTATTCTTAAGGTCCTTACTTCTGCCCCAAACCTCAATTCATAAATTTATTCAAAATTACTCTTTTAACCCTAATATTATCTCACTCATCGAGCTTCATTAGCTTTTAGAATAATTCCTCAAATTAAATTCTAATTAAGGTCCAAATTTTATAACCATACATACTGGTCTTCCTTATGTCTAAGGATATTCATAAGGTCTCCAATAATATTTTCCAAGGGTTAACATCATTAAAATTTAACTAGGGGAAATTTTACTCTTCTTGGGAAGGTCGATCGATCGACCTTGACCTTCGATCGATTGATGGTGGTCGATTGATCGACTGATGAATGTCGATCGATCGAACGCACCAGGTAGGCTACGGGCTGCTTCGTTTTGTAGTTTTCAAATCATCTAAAAACACCATTAACAAGCATGAAACTCTAAGACAACGTTATAATATCATCATACAACCATCCTACAACAGTGTTAATGTTCTAAAACCAATAATTCATCATTCAAGGGCTTTGTTTCGATCAAAGCTTCATCAAGAATTCCAGTTTTCTATTTCTTTCAAGAACATTAATAAACTTCTTCTAAAATCCGTTTTTAGATCATAAATGGTTATGTTTTGGATGCATAATTCGTCCAGAATTTTTCTACATGCAATTCCTAACATAGTTCATAGTTTTAATCCTCAAATTCATGGGTCTAATCAATCTTCCAAGATAAATTTGATGATTATCCTAAACATGGAAAAGCATAGCATTGAATCAATTATAATTAAACCACTTGCCTCTAATCTTTCTCTGAATTTGATGTTGAATCTTGAAGGGTGAGTTGTTCTCTCTCTCTCTCTCTCTGCAGAATTCTCTTCTCTCTCTCTCTCTCTCTCTCTACAAGTTCTTCTCTAAGGATGATGACAATGGAGGTGGGGGTTGGTTTTTGGCAAGTTAGAACTATTTCTTAACTTCTCTCGTAGCCCATTAAGTCCCTTAGTGTAGTTAGTGGATAAAGAATAAGTCAGATTTTTATTTCTAATTTTCGTGGGTTTTAATTCCCAAATTTCCGAAATTACCAAAATGCCCTTTTAAGTTACCGGTATGGCCCAATAATGCCCCGGGACCCAAACTTAACCCCCGGCTAGTGTTTTCTGACTATTTCGACCCTTCCGGACACGTTGGCGCACTCAAAATGACCATATGGTTAATAGAACTAAAATTCACTTTTTAATTAAATAATTACTTTCCTGACGCGACTGTCACACGCGTCTCAACAAAATTTCCCAAATTGTCGTATTTCAATCTCGCGACAATTTCAATAGTTACAATATTCGTATATTGCCATATATACACATTATAATCAAATACTAACTCATATCTCGTTAATATTTTACCCGAATTAATTCTCAATTAATTCACATTTAATTCAATTAATCCCATAAATAAATATCGACAAAAATGCGGGGTATTACATACTTCCCCCCTAATAACAGAATTTCGTCCCGAAATTCGGAACTAAAAAGTACCTGGTAAAAACAACTCTGGATAACGTTCGCGCATTTCATCCTCGCGCTCCCATGTGGACTCCTCGACATTATGATGTCGTCACTAAACACGCACTAACGGGACTATCTTTTACCGCAGTTTCCGCTCACTTCGGTCCAAAATAGCAATCGGCCCCTCCTCGTAGGAGCTATCAGGCTGGAGATCGATGTCCTCCAAAGCAATGTGAGAATGAGCCAAATCATCTCTAAGATATTTCCTTAGCGAGGAAATATGAAACACATCATGAATACGATGAAATTGCTCTGGTAACCCAAGTCTATACGCAACAGACCCAATCCGTTGGATGATAGGAAATGGTCCCACATATCTCGGTGCCAGCTTTCCCTTCTTCCCAAATCGCATAATCCCCTTCATAGGAGATACTCTGAGTAAAACCTGGTCCCCCACTTGGAACACCCTGAAGAACCTCTTCGCATCAGCATAACTCTTCTGCCGATCCTGAGTTACCCGAATGCGACTTCGTATCAATTCTATCCTCGCCGAAGTATCCTGAATCACTTCCGGCCCAAGTAGTTTGTTGTCCCCCACCTCTAACCAACATGCTGGGGAATGACAAGGTCTACCGTACAACGCCTCAAATGGATCCATACCAATGGTGAACTGGTAGGAGTTATTGTAAGCAAACTCCACCAGTGGAAGATACTGCTCCCATCCACCCCGAAGTCAATGATGCACATCTGCAACATGTCTTCTAACATCTGATTTGTACGCTCGGTTTGCCCATCGGTGTGCGGATGATAAGCCGTACTCAACCGCAATTCCGTGCCCATGGCCTCCCAAAAACTTCCCAAAACCGTGAAACAAATATCTTATCTCGGTCAGACGCGATATTTAGGGGCACACCGTGAAGTCTCACTATCTCTACAATAAAGAGCTGGGCATACTGTCTCGTCGTGTAGTCTATCCTTACGGGTAGAAAATGAGCGACTTTGGTCAACCTGTCCACAATTACCCAAATGGAGTCGTGACCTCTCTGTGACGTAGGCAACCCCGTGATAAAGTCCATGGAGATGCTCTCCCACATCCATATCGGGACCTCTAATGGCTGTAGAAGTCATGCCGGTCTCTGATGGTCCACTTTTCCCAGTTTACAAGTGGCGCATTTAGAAACAAACACGGCAATATCTCTCTTCATCCCGCTCGACCAATACTGACGTCTCATGTCTTGGTACATTTTGTTCCCACCGGGATGTACCGCGAACCGTGAGCCGTGCGACTCTGCCATTACCTCGTGTCGTAATTCCTCCCCTTTCGAAACTACCAGTCTCCCACTGAAGCGTAATCCCCCGTCTGAGCTAACGGTATAGGACTCGGCTCCCTCTGTTAATAATCGAACTATCTGCTCCTGACAGAACGAGCCATCTGCTTGTGCCTTTACTACTTTCGTGACAATCTGCGGTGTAATAGTCATCACTGACATGAATGATCGGGCCACTGCATCCTGGTGTCCCAACTCCTTCCACTTTGCCTTCCACACCCCTGCCACCTCATCTACTGGCCTACGGCTCAACGCGTCTGCTACCATGTTAGCCTTCCCCGGGTGATATTGGATATCAAACTGATAGTCCTTCACAAACTCAAGCCACCTTCGCTGCCTCATATTCAGCTCCTTCTGCGTGAATAGGTACTGTAGGGACTTGTGGTCTGTGAACAATCGAAACTTCTCCCCCAAACGATAATGTCTCCAAATCCGAAGGGCAAATACCACTGCCGCTAACTCCAAGTCATAGGTAGGGTAATTCTTCTCGTGAGGCTTAAGCTTACGGGAAGTATAAGCTATGGCCTGACTCTCCTGCTGCAGTACACCTCCAAGTCCTTATAAGGACGCATCGGTGTAAACAAGATACTCAACTCCCGATCTCGGCAATGCTAACATAGGTGCTGAGGTTAACTTGTCCTTCAACTCATCGAATGCCAACTGACAGGCATCACTCCAAATGAACGGCACACCTTTATGAGTCAGATGTGTCATGGGACCCGCTATCTTGGAGAAACCCCGAATAAACCTCCTGTAGTATCCTGCTAAGCCCAAGAAACTACGGATCTCAGTCAGTGTTGTGGGCTGTCCCCACTCCCTCACCGCGGATACCTTTCCCGGATCAACAGATATCCCCCGTTCGGAAATAATATGCCCCAAAAACTGAACCTCCTTCAGCCAAAACCCGCACTTCTCATACTTTGCATACAGCTCGTTCTGACGTAGCATCTGCAAAACCTACCTCAAATTCTCGGCGTGCTCCTCCTCTGACTGGGAGTAAACTAGAATATCATCAATGAAGACAATGACGAACTGATCTAGGAACTCTCTGAACACCCTATTCATCAAGTCCATAAACACGGCTGGAGCGTTGGTCAAACCAAAAGGCATAACCCGAAACTCGTAGGAACCATATCTCGTTAAGAAATCAGTCTTCGAGACATCCTCCTCCCTGATACGCAACTGATGGTAACCAGATCGCAAATCAATCTTTGAGAAGAAAGAAGCTCCTCTCAACTGGTCGAATAAGTCATCGATTCGGGGCAACGGATACTTATTCCGTATCGTGACCTTATTAAACTCCCGGTAATCCACACACAACCTCAACGATCCATCCCTCTTCTTAGCGAACAACACAGGGGCACCCCATGGCGAAGTACTCCTCCAGATGAACCCTGACCCAACAACTGCTCAATTTGATCCCGTAACTCCCTCATCTCAGTTGGAGCCATACGGTAAGGTGCGCGGGCAATAGGCCGAGTGCCCGACGTCAAATCAATCACGAAATCTATCTCTCTACTCGGAGGTAATCCAGGTATATCCTAAAATACATCGGCAAACTCTCGAACAACCGGAATCGAATCAAGTGGTATCACCACTTACTTAGAGGTCTCCTCCTCTATGTAGTACAAATGAGTGGATGATCCTCCCTCAGGACGAGGCATCGCCACTAAAAACATCTCCTGCCCATGAATGGCAAAGATAATACTCCTACTAAAACAGTCAATCATGGCTCGGTACGCTACTAGCCAATCCATACCAATAATGGCATCATACTCGGTCATCTCTAACACTAACATATCGGCGGGTAAAGTAAACCTCCCGATCTCTATACCCACACCTCTACACATAAGTGAAATCATGGAACCCCTACTCAACGGTGAGTCTACATAAGTAGCGGTGCTCTCTGCGGTGTCTAACAACCCAATGGTGCATGCAAATCTCATAGCAATAAAATAGTGTGTAGCCCTCGTGTCAAATAAAATGCGCCCCAGAGTCCCTGAATAGAGAACATACCCTCAATAACTGGCGGATTCTGTGGGGTTGCGACCTGCTGAAGCTGGTACACTCTCCCATACTGAAGCTGTCCCTGCTGAACTGGGACCACTGGAATGGGTGGTAATGCTGCCATATGCGGTGGTGCTGGGAGGGCGGCGGGAAATATAGGCCTCTGTGGCTCGTGTCGAGCACCCTGCTGCTGCTATTGTGGGCCCCTGCCCTTATTAGGACAATCCTGACGTTTGTGGCCAATCTTACCATAAATGAAACACTTCCCCTGGAAGTTTCCCCCTCGCTGTCCCTACTGCCCTCGGCCCTGGTGGCCGTTACCATTTCTGCCCTGGCCTTGCTGGCCCTAGTGAAATTGCTGTTGTTGACCATTTTGACCCTGCTGGCCGTTATGACCCTGCTGGCCGTTCTGGAATCCTCCCTGATCGTTCCTAAAACCCCCTGATCGGAATCTCTTATGATCCCCCTGCTGGGAACCTTGATCACTCTGCCTATACTGACCCTGAGCTGATTGTGCCCCGCTGGCACCATTTCCCCCTGTCCTTCCCTAATGGCTGGACTCTCCTGATCGCTTCCCCTCTGTCAAGTGAAAGCGATGGTCCTGGAAATGGAGCAATGCAGCGTTAACCACGTTAGAATAAGTGGCCAATGAGAGGTTCCCCAATAAATGCTGACGGATCCTCCAAGTCAATCCATCTATGAATTTCTGAATCTTCTTCTCTTCCGTCGGTATCTCATCCGGTACAATGTTCAGCAAATTTGTGAATTCGTCCTCATACTCGGACACAGTCTTACCCTCCTGTCTAAGGCTCATCAACTTCCTCCTCATTTTTGTGTGAACAGCTGACGAAAAATATTTGCTGTCGAACCGCACCCAGAACTCCTGTATAGTGAGAGTATCTCTCTCCTCTGCGGTGGTAATAGACTCCCACCACTGCAATGCAGCTCCCACTAGCTTGAAAGTAGCTAGTATCTGCCTCTGAACATTGGTGCACTCATACATCCTCAAGTGCCTCTGAATATTCTCCGTCCACTGACTAGATACCACAACATCGGAGCTACCTGCGAACTCCGGAGGGTGTGCGTTCTAAAAAGCATCTCGAACTCGTTCCCAAGTAGACGGGAATGCATATGCCTGAACTGGCGCGGCTACCGGCGCCTGGGGTGGTGCCTGCTGTACAACGGAGAGAGCGGCATTTACCGCTTGGGCTACAATGGCTGCAACCTCGGCGTCATTCATGGTGCCCTGTACTGGAGCTGGTTGTGGCTCGAGCTGTGCATCCCTAGGAACTCGCTGCGCACGTCGTGGAGGCATCTGAAATGAGAATAAAGTTTATAAGTTCGCAGTTATAAACTTAAAATAACTGAAGAGCGAAGCCTACATAAAAGAATACAACAATCCTAAAATATAGGGCTCTATATCAAAGAAAGCTCAGCGGAAACATAATAAGCCGTACAGATCCTAAAGGACACTAGAACCTGATGCTCTGATACCACCTGTGACACCCCAACTAATTAAATACCGGGTAGCTACTCCTTTATTAAATCAATACAAAATGCCATATTGGTCCAGTTAATAGCATCACTGTCGAAAACATTTTTTTTAATGATTACTAACCACCTAGTATTTAAAAAGTGAGTTGTCAAATTTTAAATTAAATCTGATTAACATGCAATAAATGAAATATAGAAATGCAACACAACCATTCATGATAAAGTCCAACTATAATGAATCAACAATTAAATATGAGTCTAGAAGAAATACTCCTCTAAACAATCCCAATATGAAAAGAAATAAAACAAGTCTGCATCCTGAATTAACTACAAACCAAAGTCTGAATAACTAAAATATAAAATGAAATGTCTCTAAAAGAAATGGGCGACATGCCCTACAACTGATGAAATCTGAATATAGAGTCAAGGCAAATGAAGCGTCTACTAGCAAGCCCCTGTAACTTCCACAACAGCTACAGCTCGTCACCTGACTGGAAATACTATGCATGGTGTCCTTGTGGCTGGGCACCTAAAAATGGTTTTTACAAAAAGATAGATTTGAAAGCAAACGGGTCAGATCCCGAATGTGGAGAGTATTTTAAAAACAGCAAGTGCTTTAATAACAATTAAAACAATGAATGCAAGATACATGTTAGGACGTGCTCTCACATTAAATACTCACCTCTCGTCTAACTATGCACTCCTAACCTTCCTGTACCCATTCATGTGTTATTTATCTAACTAAACCATCATAAGTTCTAACCCAACTACTCGATTCACAATATGAATTCCCAATGTTATTACTTAAATAAATAGCTTTACTTGAACTCGGATTCTCAATTGCTAGCATTACCGTTTACGGGAGGTTATCCCCTTATTTATCTTCTCAAGGAGTTACTATAAATTATTCTCATAAATAAACATCACAATTCCTTTTCATTCAACCGTATATTATTCACATCATAAATATACAATATAAGCACCCCGAGGCTAAGCTGCGGTGCACACATACTCTGCTATCCATCCCGGTACATCACGTACATAAGGATTACAAATTCCGAATATCTCAGAAATTGTTAGAATAAGCACAATACAAAAAAATGGAGGCGAACATAATTCAACATATCCATGGGTCACGTACATACCTACGCTCCATAGTCAGCTGACTTAATAACTCAAAATTAAGTCATTCCCTTGAACTATGTCTTATAGGTACCAAACTAAATCCGGGCACACAAGGATTAGAAGGCCCTAAGCGAACGTAAACCTCCCGTGATAGCAAGTATGGTAGGTATGTCATACACATAAGATCATATACTAAGCATGGACACATCTTAGATATCTCAATATTAATAAAGGTATTTTCTACATCCTTATACCATTATTCCAATTATATACATTTTAAGTCTTCCAATAATATATAATGTAGACTGTTGACACATCTCACGTCATAGATTCTTATACTTAAAACCTAACTCAAAGGGGTTACTAAGTTTCCTATTATTCCCACATATTACATCATTATTCTTAAGGTCCTTACTTCTGCCCCAAACCTCAATTCATCAATTTATTCAAAATTACTCTTTTAACCCTAATATTGTCTCACTCATCGAGCTTCATTAGCTTTTAGAATAATTCCTCAAATTAAATTCTAATTAAGGTCCAAACTTTATAACCATACCTACTGGTCTTCCTTAAGTCTAAGGATATTCATAAGGTCTCCAATAATATTTTCCAAGGGTTAACATCATTAAAATTTAACTAGGGGAAATTTTACTCTTTCTGGGAAGGTCAATAGATCGACCTTGACCTTCGATCGATTGATGGTGGTCGATCGATCGACTGATGAATGTCGATCGATCGAACGCACCAGGTGGGCTACGGGCTGCTTCGTTTTGCAGTTTTCAAATCATCTCAAAACATCATTAACAAGCATGAAACTCTAAGATAACGTTATAATATCATCATACAACCATCCTACAACAGTGTTAACATTCTAAAACCAATAATTCATCATTCAAGGGCTTTGTTTGGATCAAAACTTCATCAAGAATTCCAGTTTTCTATTTCTTTCAAGAACATTAATAAACTTCTAAAATCCGTTTTTAGATCATCAATGGTTATGTTTTGAATGCATAATTCGTCAAGAATGTTTCTACATGAAATTCCTAACATAGTTCATAGTTTTAATCCTCAAATGCATGGGTCTAATCAATCTTCCAAGATAAATTTGATAATTATCCTAAACATGGAAAAGGATAGCATTGAATCAATTATAATTAAACCACTCAACTCTAATCTTTCTCTGAATTTGATGTTGTATCTTGAAGGATGAGTTGTTCTCTCTCTCTCTCTCTCTGCAGAATTCTCTTCTCTCTCTCTCTCTACAAGTTCTTCTCTAAGGATGATGACAATGGAGGTGGGGGTTGGTTTTTGGCAAGTTAGAACTATTTCTTAACTTCTCCCGTAGCCCATTAAGTCCCTTAGTGTAGTTAGTGGGTTTAGTGGATAAAGACTAAGTCAGATTTTTATTTCTAATTTTCGTGGGTTTTAATTCCCAAATTTCCGAAATTACCAAAATGCCCTTTTAAGTTACCGGTATGGCCCAATAATGCCCCGGGACCCAACTTAACCCCCGGCTAGTATTTTCTGACTATTTCGGCCCTTCCGGACACGTTGGCGCACTCAAAATGACCATACAGTTAATAGAAATAAAATTCACTTTTTAATTAAATAATTACTTTCCTGACGCGACTGTCACACGCGTCCCAACAAAATTTCCCAAATTGCCGTATTTCAATCTCGCGACAATTTCAATAATTACAATATTCGTATATTGCCATATATACACATTATAATAAAATTCTAACTCACATCTCATTAATATTTTATTCGGATTAATTCTCAATTAATTCACATTTAATTCAATTAATCCCATAAATAAATATCGACAAAAATGCGGGGTATTACAAACACCCTGTATTTATGAGTATCTGGAATTCAATTGAATTAAATATTATATGTTTATTAAGATATTAATTCGTAGAGATAAAGATTAATATATAAGGAATAAATTTATTAAGAAAGTAGTATATAACTTGTGATAATTATATACGTCGTAGTGAGGGCTATCGATCTCACTATGTTATATTTCAACTGGGAGTCTCGTGCTACATGTAGGTAAAGATAATAAAATTATGTAAAGTGACTGGGATGATGATTTTAAGGTCACTATTGGTTTCGAATAGATCAAGATAGTCAGAATAGAGTACACAGGGGTAGTAATTGAGACTTGGGGACTTTTTAGACATGATCGAGACCACACATGGGTGTTTGAGTCATTTAGGCTTGGCCCGTTAGCCTAATTTTTGGATTGAAGATTAAAAACCTAAGCATAAGAGTTTGAGGCATCCATAATTCACATTCTAAACCGTATGAGATTGATATAAGATTAAAGGAAAGAAAATGAGAGATTTAGGAGCCAAATTTAAAGAAGATTGGGAACTTCTAACCCCGATTCATCTTGTACAACATAAAATAAGACCTTCTTTATCAAGGAAAGTGTTTATCTTTCATTATTGTAAGCATGTTATAATATCCATGTAGTGTAGGGTTTCAATTTCATGATTTAAATGATTTCTTGAAATTTGGATGTGTGAAGTTCATGATTTGGTGTACAAATTCATGTAGAATAAATCCTTAAGTGTAGATAACAAGAAATCAGAGAATATCTCACGAATAACTAGAAATAAATCTGGGAATAATGATGAATATGCACGAAGAACACCATAAACTAAGGTTTTATGAGTTACAGAGTTATCGATTCTTGGAGATATTTCTTGTAGATTTGATGCATTCTTTATGTTAGAGATTGTCCCTAGACATATGTGTAATTTTAAGGTATGTCCGGTTGAAGTTTGGTAAGGTTCCATGGAGGTTTGACATAGTAAAAATGGTGAAAACTCGTAATAGCAGAGGGGAGGGTAATTATACAGAAAAACTGAATTAAATTAATAAACTATATGTAAGGTTCCTCTATTTGTATACGGACCCTCGGTCCGGATGTGGTGACTGGTATCCCCGCCACGTTGCCTCAAAAATTTTACCCAAATTTTCACTTCTGGATATTTCAACTCTATCCCTAAATGCCAAAACCTCTGTACATTCTACTTCCATTCGTTACCATGCCCAGTCGCCGTTTTATCACATATTACGGCTCGTTCTCATCAAAAATTTCTTCAGACTCCCTCCCACTATCACTGCATTGGGCGGGTCTAGATTAGCATTCCCTCTTGCCGTCGCGAGACTTGGAAAATGCCTGCTATGCCTCAACAACCCTTGCATCATCTACTTCCATTACATTCTAGGAGTCACCTCGACAACGGTCATCTCTCCTATGATTACCATCTTCCAACACTCCATGCTTTATGCCAAGCTCCTCCCTCCTGCAGTCCTTCTAACGCCAATGCTGGTCCTACCACCATATTCGACGTACCTTGCCCAATCGAACTCGTATATATAACACTACATCTACTAAATAGTAGGAGAACGTAAACTACGTAAGTAGAGGAGTACAATAATCCTAAGGTAGGGCTCTATATCAATCAAACGATACGCTGAAAACGTAGTAAGCCGTACAGATCCTATGGACACTAGAACCTGATGCTCTGATACCATCTGTGACACCCTGCCTAATTAAACATCGGGTTATCAGGCCTTTATTAAATTAAAACAGGTTTCTCAAATGGTTCATTCTTAGCATCACTGTCGAAAACTTTTTAATTACTAATCCCCTAAGTAAAATTAGACCGGTGCCAAATTTTATCTTTATTAAAATAGATAAATCAACCATGCGGAACAAAGTAAAAATAATCATGTACTATAATTCAAACAACAAAGTAAAAGTACAACATAACCAAAGTATTACTGAATAAACCATCGGCTAAAAATTCCAAACAACAATAGAATAACCACTAGTCTGAAACTAACATCTGAGACTAATACCGGACCACAAGTCCATACATAGAAGAGTGTGAGATCCTGTACTAGATCTGAATGAGAGATATCGTCTAGTTAAAATCCTGTAAGCATCCACTGTGCTACAGCTCCGAGTATTTGGAATGGAATCATCATACATGGCATCCCTGTGGCTGGACACCTAAAAGGTTTTGAAAATATTTTATAGCAAGGGTTAGTACTCAAAACATTTTGAAAATATTTAACAAGCGTTTATCACAATATAAAATGCGGTTATAGATTACACATGTTAGGTTCTCGTACACTCTCTTGATTTAACTCACCCCTCATCTTTTATGCACACCTAACGTTCTACACTTAGTTTATCTAGCCATACCTCCCAAGCTAACTAAAACCAAAGTAGTCAACTGAACTTATCTGTACCCAAGTTCCAGTACCGCCCATACAGCACAACCGTTTTACTAACATCTCGCGTATGTTTATTAATTCTGAAGTAACATTTTATCTATGTTATTTTTCAAGACTTCTCATTTAGTTTCACTACTAAAATTACTACAATTCTCACAACTGTTAACTTCCCACTTGTGTAATTAAGTTTCGCTACTTGAATTACAAAATAGATTTTCTCTATCTAAAGGTGCATTTCGTAATTAAGTTTCACTACTTAACTTACCAATTCAATATGTATATTTAAATACACAATATATATCAATCTGCTAATACACAATATAAATATAAATATATACACATATTCTGGTTCGGGACTCTTTCATCGCGACACCAGTTTAAAGTTTGGTTCGACATTTTTCATCGACCCCAAACATATAATAACTTTATGTTAGTTCGGAATGTCACATCGACCCTAACATAATTAATTTAGGTAAAATTCTATTAGCTCAAACTTTATATGATTTAGTAGGTACACACCCAACCTATCAAATCATGCCCGTACGTAATATATTTTACTTATATTCATAGTACTCATTAATTTACAATTTATTTCACTATTGTATTTATTAGAGTATTCATGCAACCCTAAAGGCCCTAGTTACCCCTCTCTTAATTCAGTAGTTAAGTTAACTTTACCCTACTGGTATTTTTCCGGAATTAAATTTCACTCTTTCCGTAATTTAATTTTCACCAGCTCAAACTACCGCTCAATTGATCGTTCTCCCGTTGGTTCGTTTCTCCAAAATTCCCACTCAATCATTTATGAAGAAATCTAGTGGTACACCTACTGGTGATTATAAGGTCTCCTTATAGGTAAAATATCATTACCAAGGTTCCCATTAAGCGACGGTAATTAAAAGAAATTTATTCACAAAATTCTCTAAAGTCCAGCCAGGGTCGATCAATCGAGGGGATATGGTCGATCGATCGACTGATCGATCGATCAACATTCAAGGGTCGATCGATCGATCAAGCAGTGACAGACCCAGTTCGTCTTCTTCATGCGGGTTTCACCATTTTTATCTATCTATCTCTCATGATAGTTCATCATATTTGCAACCAATAATTTCTAATCATTCCTACACGTTCTGGGATGATTACTAACGATTTAAAACAACAAAATCATTATAAATCTTGGCTAAATTTACTAAAAATCTTTCTAGTGTTAAAGAACCCTAAAAATACATTCTTTACATCTTTCATCATAATTCTAGATTTTTTAGTTCGATTTAATCATCTAGTTTTCTATGATATTAGAATATTGGGAGATCCAAAAACGTCCTACATGCAATCCCTACCAATCATGGATCATAATCAATTGTTTTTCTCCCAAAAGGTCATAAAAACTATGTTCTTCATAAAGCTTACATATGGGTATTATAACTCAATTTATTTTGCAAATAACCACTTGCCTTATGATTTGTAGGGTCTGATTTCGTGGTTGTTGATGATGGTTGATGATTTTGATCCTTCAATTCTCCTTCCCAACAATCTTTATGGTGAAATCTCCGTAGAATTTCCCTTCCTTCCTTCTTTTGCCTTAGGAAATTGTCTCTCCCTCTTCTCTAATGGGGTGGTGTATATCATTTCTTTATAACCCTAGCCTCAACTCTTATAATCTCATCTAGGGTTTCCAAAATTCGTAGGTCTACTTACCCATAATTGTGAAGAGACCAAAGTGCCCCCGAATGGTCCGGGTTTAGCCCGAAAATAACCCGACACTCAACTAGTACCCCCGGGTACACTATTTTGACTAATTCGACCCTTTCGGAATCACCTGTGGACTCTAAATTATCGTTTGACTCTCTTAAATATTTTTCTACTCTCATCCTTAATTTTTCTCCTATGCGCGACACTCGGTTGAGTTAACTCCGGTACGTCCATATAGTCACTAGACCATACATATCAACATTAAAAATTCACTACTCACATTTAGTAAATTTTTAATCGTCATATTCATCTTTATTAACATTTTATTTCATTAAATTACTCTTTTCACGTAATTTAAATAAAACGTATTTAATCATATTAAATTACTCTACTCACGTAATTTAAATAAAACTCACATTAAATTACTTTACTCAGGTAATTTAAATAAAATGTATTTTCCTAATTAAGCAGAATTACGGGGTATTACATGATGAAATGAAAAAATACAAAGAATAATAAAAATTTACAGTTGGTGTCTTTAATAGAGAAAATATTTTTTGCATATGAAAAAGTTTTAACTTGTTTGATGTTTGTGTTACCAACAAATTTACACCATCTCCAATATATATATACTAGGGTGTACCCGTGCCGATGGCACGACATTAAATTTTTTCCAGTGAAATTTTTTTGCCGGTGGCAATGGCACACTCATAATTTTATCCCGGTGCGTTTCTATTAGCGACCTATCATTAGGGTGTACCCGTGCCGATGGCACAGTGATAAATTTGCTCTCAATTAGCGGGTACCCGCACTAATTAAATTTCATCATATTTAGTAACGACGTTACATGTCACGATTGCCCGTGCCAATTACACGCTAAAAATGCTACTTAACTTCCCAAGATGCCTCAACTCGCTCAAAGCTCGTATCCGAGCAAAGGTATAACATGAAGTGGATGCATATTACACATGTGCAGTTGACACATTAGGCACTCATGCATTTATTGATTTATATTATTTTATTTTTTGCCTAAATAATTTCTAAAAGAAAATTAGATTATTTTTGTTAAAAATAATTTTTAAAATAAAATTGATATAATTTTTGTTTAAAATTATATTCATATTTTTTAAATGAATTTTTTTAAACACTATTTCCTATTGATTATTTTAAATTCATTTACCTATTATTAACTTGGCTTAGGTTCAATTTTTATTTGATCTTTGTTTTCATCCTTATGCCTTAGATATGAAAATTGGGCATTCTTTGATGTTGACCGAAGTTACAGCTATAAGCTCCATTCATTTATTACCTACTATACCTGTTAGATCCGATATATCAGTTTGGGTACCTTAGTTTGGTTAGTTACCAGGTATACCTTACATATTTATTATTTGATTGAATAGGAGCTTTATGAATCTATTAACTGTTGACTTTCATTAGAATTCTATGTTGGTTTCGGCACTTAGTGTGACTTGAGTTAACCCAATAGGCTTATCTTTCCACCACAACTTACCTGTTTACTTTTTTTAGAAACAGTAGCTTAATATTGTTATAGGTTTACTTCCTTAAACCATTAGTCATTTAATAGCTTGTACCTAGCTATCTTAATGTGTCCGAATTGATTGATTGGAGGCTATGACATTTTAGACTTCACTTTTAGCCACTTATTGGCTGTATGAACTAATAGCATCACAGTAGCATTTCAAGCCATGGGATTTTTCGTGCTTAAAAATATGTTTAAAAACATTTCTGATTGGGTAGACGTTAGGAGAAAGTAGACTTTTTAAGTCTAATAGATGTCACTACAGTCCAAACATTTTTCAAAATTAACATATCCAAATTTCTCAAGGTAGTTTGCACACCAATAATGGTCAATGCAATTATAATACCCATCCCTAAATGGAAATAAAAGAAAATATGATTTTTCTCAAAAACTTTAAAAACCTCTTATATGTTTAACTTCAAAATAATATGTACATGTAAGGAAATCTGCCATAAAAAATATGTTGAAAAAAATAAAAAATAAATAGTCTAGCAAAATTTCAAATTGGTAATCAAAATGGGAGAGGAGCTTCTGAGAGTATATTTTAGTAAAGAGTTTTAAGAAGAAAGTATTATTTTGAAAAGTATTAAAAGATATCATTTATTGCATAAATATGATAACAAATTTCAAGATGGCTATTTATTCAAATTCAATTGAATATGAACTGTCAATAAAAAATAATCATGTAGAAAAAACAAAGTAGGTACAAATTTTCAATGACTCCATATCAGTGATTTTGGAATGAGTTGCAAGTTCATTGTTAGGAAAAAAAGGATTAATCTGTATCAAATCTATAATACATTTGAAGGCAAGAACACATGACAAAAAGGATACGCATAGGGTGCCTTCCATTTACTTTAATATCATCCATACATCTTTGGGTCTTAAATCTGTTTATGGATGCTAATCACAGTTTTTTGTTATGTTTGGGTCTGAAAATATAACTGAAGAAAATGAAATGAAAAAAATGTAAAAAGTAGAAATCCCAAATCTAAAATCTAAAATCTAAAATCTAGAACATCATCAAACTGGTTCAGAAATTTATGTGTGGAACCATTTCCAAATAAAGATTGAATATCACCTGAAAAGAAGCCAACCTAAAATATTGTAGAATCAATTTCAAAAGAAGAGGTTCTATGATTGATAAATTATACTACTTTATAATATGAGTAATAAACTTAAATATCAAGAAATGACATTTTCAAACAACTACGAAGACCAAATCTAGCACCTGCATCAGTGAAAACCCAAAAAACTCCCCATTGCCCACATTTATTTTCAAAAGGAAGATATAGCAAATAGCTTTTTAGCCCCCAAAAAAGATAACACATGACTATAAAAAAAAACCACCTTCTTTATTCGTTAGAAAAACCTCACACTCGTAGATATAAGGCGGTAGAACTGCCATCAACGTACAAACTGTGTGTGCCTGACTGGCACCAAAAAATTTGTAAAAAAGAAGGTACACCTGGGATAGAAATCGGAGATCCAGAGTTACCTCACCATCGATAACGGGTTCAGAAGTTGGTGGTGTCCGTCTGTAATGAGTCTGGGTTGAGAAGTTAATGGATTTGACCCGGTTTAAAAGAGATCGAAGAAGAACCGGAGGAAGAAACCTCATAGCACCAAATCAAAAGTAGATCGAGAAATTGGATTTTCCATGAGATATCACCATCGGACCTACAAAAAATAGTTAGAGAAAGGAAATTTTAAAATAGTACATTTGCGTTGTGCGATTTTAAAACAGTGCGTGAGATCACAACCGAACCTTCCAGCATATGGTTTTCTTCGTGATTTTAAAACAATATATGGGTTGGAAGTGGGATTGGTAAAGGAAAAGATTTGAGATTTGAGGAGAGAGAGTGATATATCAACTAATAAAGTCAAAGCTCACTAAACATTAGTACAGAGAATGATACCCACCAGTTTAGATTTAGGAGCTCATAAATCGAGTCTACGACCTGATGGAACCTACAACCTGATGTCGGAATTTAGGAGCGCATAAATGGAGTCTCCTACCTGATGTCGATCTGCATGAAATGAATAAAACATTATACATGATGTTAGATCTAAAAAACAAAATATTAAATCGGATAGATCTAAAAATCAGAAGCAAAAAAAAATAACACAAATGAGAGAGGGTAAAGAACCTGTATAGATCTATATTTGCTTATTCCCTTTCCCTGTCTGAGAGAAATAAGACAAATGAAAGAGGATAAAAAACCCTTACTACTGTTGAAAATTAAACTTGTTTTTGAAATTAAAATAATTGGGATTTATTAGTTTGTATTTTTGGGTTAAATGTTTGGGTTCTCTAATTAGTTAGTATTGGGCCTCTATAAAGTTAGACCCGTTAAGAGTGATATTTTGCCAAGAACATTCTAGATCCATCTTGTGTATTGTGGAGAGTGTAAGAAATGGTAGATAGATGTGGAAGGTTCTAGAGATTCAATCTTGACCCTTGATGTAAATTTAATCTCCACCATTCATTTGAGTTGGAGGATAGTATAAATAGGGGTGTTGTCTCCACATTTTGTATCAAGCAATATTTAGTGAGTTCTAATAAAATAGTTCCTTTCACCAAATAGTTCTCCACTCTTTTTTCATATATTTTGCTCCCTCCCCTAAATATATAAACAACCTCTTCCAACAAAGTGGTATCAGAGCCAAGGTTCTAAAATGGCTAATGGTATGGTTCCTTTCCAAATTCCCCAACTCACCAAAGACAACTACAACCATTGGAGTATCAAGATGAAGGTGTTACTCGCTTCTAAAGATGTTTGGGAGATCGTTGAAAAAGGCTATAATGAGCCTCAAGATGAAGCCACTCTATCTCCAGCTCAAAAGGATAGATTAAAAGAAGCAAGGAGGACAGATCAAAACGCCCTCACTCTCATTCACCAAGCATTGGATGAAGGTACGTTTGAGAAAATTGCGTTTGCCACAACCGCCAAAGAAGCATGGGAGACTCTACAAAATTCTCATAAGGGGATTGAGAAGGTAAAGAAGGTTCGTCTCCAAACACTTAGAGGTGAGTTCGAGTCTTTGCATATGAAAGATTCCGAGTTACTTTCAGATTATTTTGCTAGAGTTTTGGCTATTGTCAATCAATTAAAAACTAATGGTGAAAATATGATTGACACGCGGGTGCTAGAAAAAATCCTCCGCTCTTTAAGTTCCAAGTTTGACTATGTTGTTGTAGCAATTGAAGAATCTAAAGACAAAGATTCAATGGGAATTGATGAACTCATGGGTTCCTTAAAATCCCATGAAGAGAGACTTAACAGGAAAAGTCAGGAGACTTTAGAGCCAGCTCTTCAAACAAAGCTTACTCTAAAAGAAGGAAGAGAATACAACAACGAACAGAGCCAAAGAGGAAGAGGCAGATGTCAATTTCGAGGAAAAGGCGGTGTGAAGTATTTCAACAATGAAAGGCAAAACTCATATCCAGCAAGAGGACGTGGAAGAGAAGGCAACACGAGACCAAGGTACGAAAAATCTCAAATTAAGTGTTATAATTGTCAAAAATTCGGCCATTATGCTTCGGAATGCAGAAGTAATTCGAATATTGTGGAGGAGAAGGCTAACTATGTTGAAAAGGAAAAGCACAAGGTTTCGACATTGTTATTAGCATACAAAGGAGAACATAATGGAGAAAGCAAGATGTGGTATCTTAACACGGGAGCAAGCAACCATATGTGTGGAAAAAAGGACATGTTTGTGGAACTTGATGAATCGATAAAGGGAAATGTTACTTTTGGAGATGAATCAAAAGTGCCGGTGAAAGGAAAAGGTAAAATTTTGATTCGTATGAAAAATGGGAAGCACCAATTTATTTCAAATGTCTACTATGTGCCAAACATGAAAACAAATATCTTGAGTCTGGGGCAACTCTTAGAGAAAGGTTATGATATCCACATGAAAGATCATAGTCTTTCCTTAAGAGACCAAAGAATGAATTTAATTGCTAAAGTACCTATGGCAAGAAAAAGAATGTTTTTGCTAAACATTCAAAGTGAAGGTGCAATGTGTTTAAATGCTTGCTTTAAAGACATGTCTTGGCTTTGGCACTTAAGGTTTGGGCATCTAAATTTTGGTGGATTAAAATTATTGCATAACAAAGGAATGGTTAATGGGTTGCCTCCCATTAATCATCCGGATCAATTATGTGAAGGATGCTTACTTGGAAAACATTCTAGAATGAGTTTTCCAAAAGAGTCAATTACAAGAGCAAAGAAGCCCCTAGAACTCATTCATACCGATGTGTGTGGCCCTATTACTCCTTGTTCTTTTGGCAAAAATAGATACTTTCTACTTTTCATTGATGATTTTAGTAGAAAGACATGGGTCTATTTCTTAAAAGAAAAATCAGAAGTATTTTGTTCTTTTAAGAAATTTAAAGCACTTGTGGAAAAAGAAAGTGGTTATGAAATAAAATCTATGCGATCCGATAGAGGAGGCGAATTCACTTCTAAAGAGTTTGAAAAGTTTTGTGAAGAAAATGGGATATGCCGTCCTTTAAAAGTTGCATACTCACCTCAACAAAATGGAGTTGCTGAAAGAAAAAATAGATCCATTTTAAATATGACTCGAAGCATGTTGAAAAGTAAAAGAATGCCAAAAGAATTTTGGGCCGAAGCTGTGGATTGTGCCGTTTATCTGTCAAATAGAAGCCCCACTAGAAGTGTGTGGAATAAAACTCCACAAGAAGCATGGAGCGGGAGAAAACCCGGAATTTCTCATTTGAGAGTATTTGGGAGCATTGCATATGCTCATGTGCCAGAACAAAAGCGGACAAAGCTTGATGACAAGAGTGAAAAATACGTATTTGTTGGCTACGATTCACGCTCCAAAGGTTACAAGTTGTACAATCCAATCAGTGGAAAAGTCATCACGAGTAGAGACGTCAAGTTTGATGAAGAAGGCTCGTGGAAGTGGGATGCCCAGGAGGAAAACTATGAGTTTCTTCCTTTGTTTGAAGAAGAAGATGAAGATATCAGCAATGGAGAGTTAGAAGAGCCTGTTACGCCACCTCCATCACCACCATCATCCACTCATGGAGATCCATCATCATCATCATCAAGTCAAATTTCACATGAAAGAGCCCCACGTTTCAGAAGCTTGGATGAAATATATGAGGTAACTGAAAATCAAAATGATATAACTCTCTTTTGTCTTTTTGTCGATTGTGAACCTATAGGTTTTGAAGAGGCCATACAAAGCAAGAGATGGAAGGATGCAATGAATGATGAGATAAAAGCAATTGAGAAGAATGACACATGGGGGTTGACAAGTCTTCCCAAAGGGCACAAAGCTATTGGAGTCAAATGGGTGTATAAAGCCAAGAAGAATGCTAAAGGAGAAGTGGAGTGGTACAAAGCAAGATTAGTCGCCAAAGAATTTAAGCAACGGTATGGAATTGACTATGAAGAGGTATTTGCTCCAGTTGCTCGTCTTGAAACTATAAGATTAATTATCTCTTTAGCAGCTCAAAATAGATGGAAAATCCATCAAATGGATGTGAAGTCTGCTTTCTTAAATGTCCATCTTGAAGAAGAAGTATATGTAGAGCAACCCATGGGGTATGTTGTGAATGGCAACGAAGATAAGGTGTTAAAATTGAACAAGGCATTATACGGCCTAAAACAAGCACCAAGAGCATGGAATAGTAGAATTGATCAATATCTTCATAAAAATGGTTTCAAAAAATGCCCTTATGAGCATGCCCTATACACAAAGGTTAATGGAAATAAAGATATGTTAATTATTTGCTTGTATGTGGATGATTTAATCTTCACAGGAAATGATGCAAAGATGATCGAGGAGTTTAAGAAGGTGATGACAAGAGAATTCGAGATGACCGATATTGGGCTCATGTCCTACTATCTTGGCATAGAAGTAAAGAAAGAGAAAGAAGGAATATTTATTTCTCAAGAAAGCTATGCAAAAGAAGTTCTCAAGAAATTCAAGATGAATGAATGTCAGCCCGTAAGCACTCCCGTGGAATGTGGAACCAAGCTGTCAAAGCATGAAGAAGGAGAAATAGTGGATCCAACATATTTTAAGAGCCTCGTTGGAAGCTTGCGATACTTAACATGCACAAGGCCCGATATCCTCTTTGGAGTTGGACTTATCAGTCGTTATATGGAAACTCCAACAATAACACACTTGAAGGCTGCAAGAAGGATCCTTCTCTATGTTAAAGGAACGATTGACTATGGATTATTTTATTCAGTCTCTAACAGTTTCAAGCTTGTTGGCTACAGTGATAGTGATTGGGGAGGAGACTTAGATGACCGAAAAAGCACAAGTGGGTTCGTGTTCTACATGGGAGACGTTGCATTCACATGGAGTTCAAAGAAGCAACCTATTGTCACCCTTTCCACTCGTGAAGCTGAATACGTCGCCACAACAAATTGTGTATGTCATGCAATTTGGTTGAAGAATTTATTGAAAGAGCTTAACATACCTGAAGATACGGTTGAGATATGCGTCGACAACAAATCGGCGATTGCATTAGCAAAGAATCCAGTTTTCCATGACAGAAGCAAGCACATCGACACAAGGTATCACTACCTTCGTGAATGTGTGGAAAAGAAGGAGGTACAACTGAAGTACGTAAAGTCTCATGATCAAGTTGCCGACATCTTTACCAAACCACTCAAGCTTGAAGTGTTCCACAAGCTACGAAGATTACTTGGAGTTGCAAAACCAAGTTTAAGAGGGAGTGTTGAAAATTAAACTTGTTTTTGAAATTAAAATAATTGGGCTTTATTAGTTTGTATTTTTGGGTTAAATGTTTGGGTTGTCTAATTAGTTAGTATTGGGCCTCTATAAAGTTAGGCCCATTAAGAGTGATATTTTGCCAAGAACATTCTAGATCCATCTTGTGTATTGTGGAGAGTGTAAGAAATGGTAGATAGATGTGGAAGGTTCCTAGAGATTCAATCTTGACCCTTGACGTAAATTTAATCTCCACCATTCATTTGAGTTGGAGGATAGTATAAATAGGGGTGTTGTCTCCACATTTTGTATCAAGCAAAATTTAGTGAGTTCTAATAAAATAGTTCCTTTCACCAAATAGTTCTCCACTCTTTTTTCATATATTTTGCTCCCTCCCCTAAATATATAAACAACCTCTTCCAACAACTACTGCAGTCACCCTTAAATGCAACTGCTTCCCCCCTTCACCACTTTTCTCACCCTACTAACCTCTCTCGTCAAACCCAGAATGCTCACGCATTTGTACCCAGAACTCTCACGCCACTGTATGCCCGGCCATAGAGCTCTTCACAGGCTTCCGCGATGGGACCTTAATGAGGACAACTTTTTTTTCAAAACAGTTTTGGTCTCTTGAAACATTTATTTTGTTTAAGGCATTTCAAAATGGGGTTTGTAAAAGAACATTAGAATGAGTGATGGATAGAGAGAGTTTTGAAAAAATTTATGTAGCCCAAAAAAGCAAAAAACCCCATAATGGAGATGGATCCCAGTAAGCAGAAAACTAATGTAGCCCAAAAATTTGCAAAACCTGCTGTCTATGGTTTTGAGTGGTGGAATCCACGAGATTTTTCTTAGAGTACCTCAACACTTCTATTGTGATATCTGCGAGATTCACATGAGAATGACATGAAATGCGTGATGGATAGAGAGAGAGTTTTCTCGAGCCTTGTG
Organism: Sambucus nigra; assembly: GCA_949130495.1. Taxonomy (NCBI): domain Eukaryota; kingdom Viridiplantae; phylum Streptophyta; class Magnoliopsida; order Dipsacales; family Adoxaceae; genus Sambucus; species Sambucus nigra. The sequence goes on from OX422212.1 coordinate 503,791,843, forward strand.
CTCCGTTGAGTACCTAAACATTTTCTTGAGCCTTGTGCTCTTTACTCCAGACCAAAACTCGCCCCTATTAGTTGGTTAAATCATAACCGTGAGTTGATAAAGACCAAATTCTTCAAGATTTAATCTTAGCCATCAGTTGTCCTAGAAAAAATAAGCCCTCCTCCTTTATTTTATATATATATATATATATATATTATAATGCTCTTGCGGGGACTAGTCCGCATTTTAAGAGTGAGGATAGGACACGTGTCACCTAATGGTGCATTTAGGCACACTCTCTCTCTCTTCTGGGTCACCGCTAGGTGACACATGTCCGGTCCGCACTCTTAAAATGTGGACTAGTCCGCACAAGAGCAGAACTATATATATATATATATATATCATAACATCGAGAAATCTTCATTTACATCTTCTCCACCAAATATCAACACAATCCCTAAAACGTATCAACTTCTTTTGTCAACAATTGTTCAACCAGTAAAACGTTTAGAAAACTGTCTTACTACGGAAACAAATTACAAACAAGAAGTTCAAGATATTGAGAATTTGATCAATCACTACAGTGTTACATATCATGAGTTTTTTATATATGTTACAAATGATTGCATTGAATTTCCCTCTACACCAGAACTAAGTGAGGGTGCTGACATTCTTTATAGCTTTAGTGATTTATGATTTTTTTTGTCCATGATGTCATACCACAATATGAAAAAATAGTTTTTGCTAGAGATTCGTATATGCATTTTCTTGAGGAGTGGCTTTCAAATAGAATCAACAAGATAATCAACTGCATATAATCCCTTGATTACTTTTCGAATGCTTATTCTGATTTTTCAAAGACTCTACTTCCATTTTAATCTATTTTCAATTCTATTTGTATTATGTTTTATGTTACTCGATTAGGTATTTGATTGAAGATAGCTATTTTGTAACTTGATGTTGTAACGCACTTACTTTAGCTATTTTAATATAATAATTTTGTTTATAAGTTAATTATAAAATTGTTCTTAGTTAAATGAGTTTGTGTCTTCGTTGGCAAGAATTTAAAATTGAACCTACAATCTATAGATTGAGAAAATAAAAAAAGAAAACTTGTTGAAAATTGTAACTATATTTGTAACACTATAACTCAAGGTTTTTTGTTGTATATTTTTTACTTTTTCTAAATTTTAATAAGATGTTTTATCTTTTTTGTTACGAAATTAAAAACATGAACCGACACATTTGATATTAATATATGTTTTGTAACACCTCGAGATATTCAAGGCGTCGTAGCTTAAAATTAAACTAGAATCCTTAATAATCCATATAGAGCATCTATATTCCATAAAATAAACATGACAGGTCATTAAAAGACACAATGTCCAATCCAAAATTTACACGTCAATATAAAATGTCTCCTAACACCAAGGCTATAACACCCCGTGTGTTCGAGGTCATAGGAGTTTAATTTTTGTGGTGAAATAAATTTATTTTATTAGGAGTCTCGGATGAAAATTTAGAGTGGACAGTTGATCCGGGATGGGTCGAGATTGTCAAAATGACTATCAGAGTATTTTGATCTAGTTTGACCCGAATATGGATAAAAGAGTCATTTTAAGTGTGTATTATTATTTAAAGTTGGGAGTTGTTAAAGATAATGGTTATTTAGGCTAGAAAGAGTTAGGCTATCTTATTGTGAGAAAACCCTAGAGAGAGAGAGAGAGAGAGAGAGAAAGCAAAGGAAGAAGTGGAAGAGAAGAAAATAGGAGAAAACTTGGAGCTTTGGAGATTTTCGGCTCAAATACGTGGATTCAAGGAAGATTCGACCTCTACTTGAGCTAAGTGATTAAACTTGGTAAATAATTGTGTGTGTGAGTCATCTCATAATTTTGTTGGTGATTTAGTTGGTTTTGAGCTTTAATGGTTAAACCCTAAAATTTGATGAGTAAATCTTGATTTTAGTGTTATATTTGTGGTTTTGATGATGAAAATGGTGGGGATAATGATTTGGATGGGTTTTGGTGTTAGGATAATGTTGGAGTCAAGGAAAAATTGGGTTTTAGAGAAGTGGGGTAAATCTTGCAAAGTGTAGAAGTAAGGTTTTGGCTGTGAATCTCGTGGGAATAAAGTTGTACAGCACCGGAGCGGTCTGGGTAGGAAACCATCGGATCGGTCATTTTAATGGCAGACCGATTTGTTTTTTAGTGGCATCGGATCGATCTGACCATCGAAAGCTTTCTATTGATTTTAAGGAACCGGACCGGTTCATTTTTGGGGACCCTCAGTCCGGTCCGATCCGTGCTGTTTGATAAATATGGGGTTACTTCTTTCTAATTGGGTTTAGGGCTTGGAAACCCTCTAATATGATACTATAAATATGTTTTAGATAAACGTTGGGTATATGGCATGACATGATGGCGGGGTTACAACGAGGCTATTATGGAGGTATATTTGGGAGTTTAAAAAACCTAATCCTTTCGTAAATTCTCCCAAGAGTTGGAATTTACTTAACGCCAAATATAAACTGGATGAGAGAGGGATATCATGTGTCCTTAGTGTTGTTAAATCAGGTGACTATTCATATCATAGGTGTAATGGATTAGTAAGTTTCAAGTGAGGGATTGAAGGATAAAATGAATTCGGAAGGTATGCGAGAGTGTATTGGTTAGTACGTGAGAGTTATATGCATATAGCCGAATTCATTACTTTTTACATGCGGACGTGAGATAGTATATATATATATATATATATATATATGTATGTGTGTGTGTGTGTGTGTGGCGTGACTGTATATACCTTGTGTGATGGTTTGTATATATGATGTGCATGTATATATCTGGTGTGTAAGATATATATTATGTGATGCATACCCCTCTAGTACTATCATTGGAAGTTGCGCGATGTGGGTGAATCCCACTGGCTTATGGAGGAGGGAGATTATAGTCCCCAGGTTATAGAGTCCAATATTTTACTGTACGTGAGGTAGGGGTAAGACGTCTTGGGTATGATTCATCTTGCCTTTAGAGGAGGAACTATGGCCACTTCCCGTACACTTGTGATTTTGTTTATACCAAGTCGGTGTGAGAGTCCGACCGCTGGTAACCCAGGATAACATGTGAGAAATTCCCTGGAAGATGATAGCATTATAGACACGATTAGTGCACATATTACGTGTGTTATGTATGTGTACTTATTGAAGAATGATAAATCATGTATATTATGTGTGAGTAATATTATACAAGCCTTATAGATAGTGTGTGTGATACTAATATTACAACTAGATACAGTTATAGAGATATGTATTATGTTTTGTCTTCTGTAGCATAAGAGTGGATGAGTATAATCTTATGCCGATAGACGAGAAGTGAGGGGTATGCATTATGGAACAAGGGCCTAACGGATTCCCACGACCGACACTGCTATGTGGAGGTGTATCGGGGGAGGGGTCCTTGTTTGGATTTCTCTTTACGAGACGTCCCACGCATGAAACTTAACGTAATGTTGGGCGTGGGGAGATGTTTGGTCCTTAGTTCTTGGGTTTATGTGAAATAGTGGGAGAATATTTTTTTATCATTAATGATGCCGTGTGATATCTTATGCTAATAACTTGTGAAGGTTAAAAAAAATTATAACCAATAAAATATGATTGAGTTATATGTTAATGTACAAGTGTGGGCGTAAACTTAGGAGACGTTATAAAAAGTAGATATATGGTTATTGAAAACGTGAGTTTTTTCTAAATCAGAGCTCTGATACCACTTGTTGGGAATGATTACCCCTAAATTTTAATTTCCTTCAAATGTAAAAATCAATTTCCTTTTAAGATGCGAAATAGAGATGGTTCAACTAAACAATTACATAAACCAAATTTTAATTTCTTTCAAATTAAAATTTGACAAAACAAGAAGTGACATTAAATTAAACATCAAATTAATTTTACTTAAACAACATAACTCAATCCAAGCCCTAGAAATTTTCCTAACAATAAATATTCAATTTTGCAATTTGGGCCAAACCAAATTTTATCCAATAAAATAAATGACTTGAATTAAATTAACTTTTACCCAAATTAAATAGCCCCAATTTAATTAAGTGTGACAATTCAACCAAATTTTATCTTGAATTATCCTAAGCATGCGTTCTAAGTTATTTTGCAAGATAAAAGAAAATCAGTCACACTATGCCGCGATGTACGAGGAAAACCCCATAACGGGAAAACACCCTCGGACGACCCTAGCCTCAAATCCACTAAGTACGATTTTACAAGTACAGATAGTAAGACTTACAACACTCGACTTGACTCCATCCAAGCCCCGATGCTCCTTCTTGTACACACCTCTCCCTAGAGAATAACCACGAAGGTCCACCGCGATCTCGGAATCCACCGATCAGACTTTTTCTGGTCACAGCCACCCGAACAAGGAGCCTTTCTCCAAGTGCATATGTCATAGCAAACAAACTCTTGTGTCTTTGTGGGATTTAGAAGAAAACACAAACTCTCTTTTACGGTAGAGATAAATCCGGTGCCAAACAAACTCTCCAAGAAAGATGTATATATATATAGATAGAAACTTGGATTAAAACAAACAATTGGGTGTAAACTTGGTTTTGTTCTTTAAATAAATCAATTTGACTACAAATACCAAGGGAACTTTTTATGAAAGGATTAAGCTCTCAAACACTCTCTAGGAGATGGAAAAAGTTCTTCTAAAAATTCTAGTCCCGAAGTCATTAATTCTGTGAAAGAGTAGTTGGAAAGTGCCAAAAAAACTACCAAAAAAGTTCCCGCCAAAATCTCATTCGAACAAACTTTTTAACGAAGTTCCAGTGCCAAGTCGTTGGCAAACCTCGTTCGAACGAAATTCTCGTTTGAATGACAAACTAGTTCGAACGATAATATTGAACGAATTGTCAAAATGTCATTTTTCAATTTTAAGCCCCAAAACTTTTTATTTAAAAGTGCTAAAATAACTTTCTAAAAATAAAATTCATTTTAAATAAAATTACTCCCTTTATAAAATCATTCCAAGTCTCCCAATATATATATATATATATATATATATATATATATATATATATATATATAGAGAGAGAGAGAGAGAGAGAGAGAGAGAAATTCATTCATACCTTTTGGAGACTATGGAATATGATGTTGATGATGTAGAAACATGGCACTTAAAACTCGATAATGATGAAGCTTTATAAGTCTTGGTCGCTACGTCTTCAACTCTTGCATGTCATAGGCTTGGAGGATACTCACTCAATACTATCCTATGACACAAATGTTTTTGTCCGGAATTGAGCCAACACTACATTAAGACTCAATTGGAAATTTATATCCTTACAAACCTCCCCCTTTGGCTATTCCGGGATAAAAACCAAAACAAAATCCTAAAGGACCATCAAGCTCACTAGACTCAAAAACATCCCACCCAAAATAAAGAGTACAATGCTTGACTCGAATACCACTTTAGAATTAAACGCTTTGCCACTTTAAATAGATGCCGCTTTACAATTCCTGCACACTTAAGCAACACATTAAACGTATAGGGAATAATAAAATATTAAATTCAATCTAAATAAAGACTCCCCCTTAATTAATTTTCCCCCCTTATCAAATGATCTACTTTGAAAGACGTTTCCCGCTAAGTTGAATCTCCCATACTAAGATACGATTACATTAGGATTAGATACCATTTCTCCCCCTATTATTCTCCCCATTTTTTTTTTAGGAATAGACAAAGGCTAAAGAATCAAAAATTAACTTATCTCCACCAATTAAAGCATATACACCCCCAAAACTAAACAATGGATAAATAGAATGGGATAAAAATCTAAACATGCAATTGTGCATAAAGTTATGAGAACATTAAAGCACATGGGCAACTAAAACCAACTAATCCACATAAAGATATGAATATCAACTATGATGCGATAACAAAAGATATCAATTGATTGTATTCATCTAAGCATGTGATATCGAAACACAATTCGCAACAAGATAGAAACCAAAAATGAATTAAAAGCATAAATGAACTAGCTAATCATGGCAAAGACTCAACCATGAACAAAATATCATATATATGTATACACAATAAATTCAAACGAAGTATAAGTACACACATATAGATATAAACACCAAAATGACACAAAACTTAATAACATAAGTTTTTCCACACTCTTATAGCATAAATGTGTCATATGAAATGGAAGTAAAGGGGTGTGAACTAGATACTAATGAATTTAAAACTCAATCACTTAAACATGTTCACGGAGTTCGCATTTGATTGCAAAATTTTATTGCATTTAGATATGGCCTCATGTGATAATATAAATTGAACTCATTGAACAAACAAACACAATGCACACACGCCTAGCATGTTGATGATTCTACAAAATAATAGAGTCATGACATTGAAAGCGTAACTAGGATAAACAGACATTGTGCAAACCGTTGATATACCATCCACACTCCCTCAAAATAAGCATATTAATTTAATCTTTTGAATGAATAAATCAACTAAAAAAATTAGGCCTTGGCAAATAATTTTTCTTTTAATACCATATTTTCTTTTAGGCCTTTGGATCACGTATTTCTTTTAGGTCCAATCTAAACGGTGGTTTACTTGCAAAGGATAATATTTTTCCTTTCGGAACCCTTTCCCGTGAACATTTATATATATTATTTTTTTATATCACATAAATATAACGTGCAACGGATTTTGACATGCACTAGTCCTCCTAGGTCATAGTATGTAGATGACTAGATTGGTAGGAGACCACCTCACAAAGCTCAAATATAACATGTGAAGTTAAGGTTCAAAAAGCTCGTGCATGTGTGTAAAGGTATTTTTAATGCGAATCCATTAAGCAAGTCAAACTTAACTACACCATGAAAGCATGATCATGAACATTTTAAGAATTAAAATTTTAACCAAAAGTTTTAGTCACATGGAAGAGGAATGAGGATTCAATCACAAATATATGCCACAAAATGTGTGTAAAACCAAAATACAAACAAAAATAAAATCATTTTGAGCTTTTCAAAGTTTTACACCAACCACAAAAATTAACTCAAAAGATAAACAAAAATTAATTTGTATTTTTCAGTTAATGAAAATTAAAATGAAAGAATAAAATACAAAAGATAAACAAAAATCATAATTCTATCATGTGATTGATTATGAAGCATAGACTAGAAAGATGATAAACAAAACATACAACTAGCAAAAGATATATCATTAAGTACAAAAGCTAGAGTTTATAAGACATGTAAGCAATTACTCATAAGATATGGCAATAGAAGAGTCACATGCAAGCATGAGAGAACCATAAAACGTAGGAAATATTGAAAGAGGCATCTTTTTCATTTTAAACAAAAATGCCCAAAAAGAACCTAAACGCAATAACTTAGCGCTCCTGCTCTGATACCACTTTGAAAACGTGAGTTTTTCGAAATCAATGCTCTGATACCACTTGTTGGGAATGATGACCCCCAAATTTTTAATTTCTTTCAAATATAAAAATCAATTTCCTTTTAAGATGCGAAATAGAGATGGTTCAACTAAACAATTACATAAACCAAATTTTAATTTCTTTTAAATTAAAATTAAACAAAAAAAGAAGTGAGATTAAATTAAACATCAAATTAATTGTACTTAAACAACATAATTCAATCCAAGTCCTAGAAATTTGCCTAACAATAAATATTCAATTTTGCAATTTAGGTCAAACCAAATTTTATCCAATAAAATAAATGACTTGAATTAAATTAACTTTTACCCAAATTAAATAGCCCCAATTAAATTAAGTGTGACAATTAAACCAAATTTTATCTTGAATTATCCTAAGCCCGCGTTCTATGTTATTTTGCAAGATAAAATCAAATCAGTCACACTACGCCGTGATGTAAGAGGAAAAACCCACAACCGGAAAAAAACCTTGGACGTCCCTAGCCTCAAATCCACTAAGTACGGTTTTACATGTACATGAAAGTAAGACTTAAAACACTCGACTTGACTCCATCCAATCCCCGATGCTCCTTCTTGTATACGCCTCTGCCTAGTGAATAACCACGGAGGTCCACCGCGGTCTTGGGATCCACCGATCAGACTTTTTCTAGTCACCGCCACCCGAACAAGGAGCCTTTCTCCAAGTGGGTATGTCACATAAAAAAAACTCTTCTTCTTTGTGGGATGTAGAAGCAAACCCAAACTCTATTTTATGGTAGAGATAAATTCGGTGCCAAACAAAATCTCCAAGCAAGATGTATATATATAGAGAGATAGAAACTTGGATTAAAACAAACAATTGGGTGTAAACTTGGTTTTATTCTTTGAATAAATCAATTTGACTAACAAAAACCAAGGGAACATTTTATGAAAGGATTAAGCTCTCAAACACTCTCTAGGAGATGGAAAAAGTTCTTCTAAAAATTCTAGTCCCGAAGTCATTAAATTCTGTGAAAGAGTAGTGGGACAAAGTAGTGGGAAAGTGCCAAAAAAACTAACAAAAAATGTTCCCGCTGAAATCTCGTTCGAACAACATTTTCATTCGAACGAACTTTCTAATGAAGTTCCAGTGGCAAGTCGTTGGCAAACCTCGTTCAAACGAAATTCTCATTCAAACGACAAACTCGTTCGAACAACAATATCGAACGAACTGTCAGAATGTCATTTTTCAATTTTAAGCCCCAAAACTTTTTATTTAAAAGTTCTAAAATAACTTTCTGAAAATCAAATTCATTTTAAATAGAATTAAATCCTTTATAAAATTATTAAAAGTCTCCCCATATATATATTAAAATGCATTCATACCTTTTGGAGACTATGGAATATGATGTTGATGACGTAGAAACATGGCCCTTGAAACTCGACAATGATGAAGCTTTATAAGTCTTCGCCGCTACGTCTTCAAATCTTGCATGTCATAGGCTTGGAGGATACTCACTCAATACTATCCTATGACACAAATATTTTTGTCTGGAATTGAGCCAATACTACATTAAGACTCAATTTGAAATTTATGTCCTTACAGTTATGTTTCGAATATAGTGAGTTACGTGAACATGTATTACACATAAATTTAAGATGAATTATCCCTAGGATGTATCAGGTAGCTTAATTGAGGTTCATAGGCTTACGTTTAGGTGCGTGCTATAGTTGAGGGGTGAGATTAAGTCTCTAGAGAGTACGAAACCACTTTAATTATGAAATTTGTGCATTCATAATTATTATACATTTTAATTCACTTGATAAAATTATTTTCAAATGTCAGGCTCTGACCCATTTATATCTTTTATCTTGCTATACATATATTTCATTATACTATAGGTGTCCCTCCGTATGGATGCCAATGATGCTGATTCTATCCAGATTCTTTGAAGTTGTAGCAGAAGAGAAATGTTACAGGATTTTGTTGTAGCCGCTTCCTATTATTTTAAATCTAGTTAAGGATCCATTTTGTATATCGGGTGTATACCCAAGGGTTTTGTATGTATATGTAGCTGTTTTATGTTTTTTCATCTGGTTGTTGTATTGTTTGTGACCTAACAATATATTCGGGTATATCTTTTGTTGTACCCGTGTATATATTATCAAGTTTTGTAGTCACATTAAATGTTGGTTTGTAGTTTCTTATATGTTTTAGGAATTTTTGGCATCCATTTATTTTATTATTGGGTGGTTAGTTATGTTTTAATTAGATTCAACAGTTGATGCTGAGAATGATCCACTTGAGATTCCTATTTTATCTAAGTATAGGGCTGTCGGCCCGTTATTATTTTAAGTGGGGTGTCACAGGTGGTATCAGAGCATCAGGTTCTAGTACTTTAGGATCTGTGCGGGTTTTCTATGTTCTTTCATAAGATTTCTTGACATAGAGACCTATTATTAGGACTATCATTTTTATATTGCGTTGGCAATCTTCTACAATGCGTAATTGCTTGAACTATGTGGTGATAGAGTTCGCTATTGTTTCAGGTTATGGAGAAAAGAGGTCGCTCGATAAGACCTTATAGAAGGGAAGAGAATATGGAACCCTAAGTGCCTCATAGGACTATGACTGCAACGGAGGTTGCCAATATTATGGTTCAAGCAGTCAATAAGACCATGAATGCTATGGCTCAATAATTTCCTCAGGCTCATCAATAGCCTACAATGCCGGTAGCTCAAACTCACATGGGGATGTCTTTGTGGGAGAGAATTAGAGAAGCTTTTCAATGTCATCCTCCAAAATTTCAAGGGGGAGCCTATGTGGTCATAGCAAGTCAGTGGAAGAATAATATTCAACGTCACCCTCGTATGGTGGAACGTAGTGATTTTGAAAAATAAATGCTTGCCACCTTTAAGTTATTGGGTGCGGCTCTCCAATGGTAGGAGTCGGTACTACGTCAAAGCATAAGGATACAATGTCAATATCAGATTTTTTGTTTCGATTTGATCATAAGTATTTCCCTTCGGCAATTCAAACGAAAATGAGGAGAAGATTGTTAGCGGTGAACCAAGGGGATAAGAAGGTGGTGGAGTATGAAGAGGAATTTACCCGTTTGACGAACTTTGTTTCCGACGAGGTAAATACGAAGGATAAACATATATCAAAGTTCTTGGGAGGTTTAGATTGGCGAATTCGACAACATTTGTTAGGGAACCGACATTACTGACTTTTAGTGATGTGATGAATTCGACATTGTTACATTGTTAGGATCACCATCTTCATTTAAAAGGGAAGAAGGAGTCTAAGGACTCGAACTTGTTAAGTAAGTCGAGAGAAGGTGGTGCTAGTGGAGCACAATCATCACCACAACCAAGGAATAGGTAGAAGGAACATGATCTCCATTTTGGGGTTTCAAGCAAGAGGTAGCGTTCAGGAGGTTTTAGATTTGATGATAGTGGCTCTAGATAGTATTATCAAGGGCCGCAATAGCGTTTTGTTCCTCAGGGTCAACAGGAAGGATTTACTGGAAAAAATTTCTTATGTGGGGAGATAGGTTATAGGTAGAGGTATTGTGCTGAGAGAGGCAGAGGGAAACTCTTTGAAGAGGTTTTGGATGCACAACCCCTACAATAATTCATGGGCTAGTTTCGAACCACAAAACTTGGATAAAGGACCCAATAATGAGGCAAGGTAGATAGATTATGAAGGTCATATATAAATTATTTTTCTATGTGTATAGGTCATGCTTTTACTCATATTGGGAGCATCACATGTAAGATTTTTATCTCTAGATTCACGAGTGGGTCGAATTTGGGAGTGGTTGGTCATTATAACCAGGTTGCGTATATATAATTACCTTGAGGAGGGTAAGTGTGGCACTTAGATGGTATCTTTTGGGAGAATAGATTATTTTGAGATGTGTTAGTAGAGTTATGGTTTTTTCGGAGTGCAATTGTTAAGCCGTCTTGAGTGGTAATGGTAAGACTAACATTTTATTGTTTGGTAAGAGGCATGTAATTGCTATGTCCCAATCGTGAACGGGTCTATCTTGTGGTGATATTCTGAGATGATGTAATGGGTTTTTTACTTACTAGATTCAGGTTTTAGCGTGTTCATTATTGAGCGAAGGATTTTAGCTCATGGTTGTGTGCGTGTTGAGAACTCAATGTTGGTGAGAGCATCGTACTAATTGACACCTTGTGTCTTGAACATGGATTATTTTATATTTGTGTGTCAGAAGACAACAATTATTTTTACCATTATATTAGGCCTATGGAGCCATATAAATTGATTTAAAAATATTTTTAAAACTTAAGTCCTGGTCTGACCGATCTCCATCCCCGAAAGAGCTGGAAAGTAGTGTATTGGGAGGGTTCCTTGTTTGGATTTCGCTTGCGAGACCTCCCCCGCATGAAAGTAGCGAATGTTAGGAATCGAGAAAGGTCGGATCTTCGGACATTTTTAAAATCATTATTTTTAGTATGATTTAATGGATTAATTTGTTGGGAGTTAGCGTATCCCTGTGGCATTATGGGACTGAGATTAGTTCATGGGTTGGTTCCTTAGTTGTTTCAGGCATGTAATTATAACGGTGAGTGGAAGTTATTTTACAATTTAAGGCTAGTGGAGCCGAGTAATGATTGTGCAGTTGAGCATGGTTATAGGGTGTATGGGCACCCTGGTTGTATATTATTTTAATGAATTCACTATTGGCAAGTGGTAGATATCGGCGTAGCGATCATGGAGGTAAATTGGATATTTGAATTAATGGACTTATCGGAATTTCGGGGATGAAATTTTTTATAAGGAGGGGAGATTGTAACAACCCATGTGTTCGTGGACATAGGAGTTTAATTTTTGTGCTGAAATAAATTTATTTTATTAGGAGTCTCAGATGAAAATTTAAAGTGCACGGTTGATTTGGGATGCACTGAGATAGTCAAAATGACTGTCAGGGGGGTTGAATTTGGGTTATGGAGTATTTTGATCTAGTTACACCCAAACATGGATAAACGATTCATCTTAAGTGTGTATTATCATTTAAAGTTGGGAGATGTTAAAGATAAGGGTTATTTAGGCTTGGAAGAGTTAGTCTATCTCATTGTGAGAAAACCCTAGAGAGAGAAAAAGCAAGGGAAGAAGAGGAAGAGGAGAAAACTTGGAGCTTTGGCGATTTTCGGCTCAAATACGTGAATTCAAGGAAGATTCAACCTCTACGACTTTGAGGCAAGTGATTAAACTTGCTAAATAATTGTGTGTGTGAGTCATCTCATAATTTTGTTGGCGATTTAGTTGATTTTGAGCTGTAATGGTTAAACCCTAAAATTTGATGAGTAAATATTGAATTTAGTGTTATATTTGTGGTTTTGATGATGAAAATGGTGGGAATAATATTTGGTATGGGTTTTGGTGTTAGGATATTGTTGGAGTCAAGTAAAATTTGGGTTTTAGAGAAGTTGGGTAAATCTTGCAAAGTGTAGAAGTAAGGTTTTGGCTGTGAATCTCGTGGGAATAAAGTTGTACAGCACCAGAGCGGTCTGGGTAGGAAACCATCGGATCGATCATTTTAATGGCAGACCGATTTGTTTTTTAGTGGCATCGGATCGGTCCGTCCATCGAAAGTTTTCTGTTGATTTTAAAGAAACGGACCGGTTCATTTTTGGGGACCCTAGTCCGGTCCGTTCCCTGCAGTTTGATAAATCTGGGGTTACTACTTTCTAATTGGGTTTAAGGCTTGGAAACCCTCTAATATGATAGGATAAATATGTTTTGAGATAAACGTTGGGTATATGGCGTGACACGATGGTGGGGTTACATCGAGGCTCTTATGGAGGTATATTTGGGAGTTTAAAATACCTAATCCTTTCGTAAATTCTCCTACTAGTAGGAATTTACTTAATGCCTAATATGGACTAGATGAGAGAGGGATATCGTGTGTCCTTAAAGTTGTTAAATTGGGTGACTAGTCATATCATAGGTGTGATGGATTAGTATGTTTCAAGTGTGGGATTGAAGGATAAAATTAAGTAGGAAGGTATGCGAGAGTGTATTGGTTAGTACATGAGAGTTATATGCATATAGCCAGATTCAATACTTTTTACATGCGGACTTGAGATAGTATGTGTGTATATATATATATGGCGTGAATGTATGTACCTTGTGTGACGGTTTATATTTATGACATGCATGTGTATATATATCTGGAGTGTAAGATATATATTATGTGATGCATAGCCCTCTAGTTCTATCATGGCAAGTTGCACAATGTGGGTGAATCCCCTTGGCTTGAGGAGCTGGTAGAGTATAGTCCCCAGGTTATAGCGTCCAATACTTTACCGTGCATGAGGTAGGGGTAAGACGTCTTGGGTATGATTCGTTCGTCTTGCGTTTAGGTGAGGAACTATGGCTGCTTACCGTGCGCTTGTGATTTGGTTTATACCAAGTCCATGTCAGAACCCGACCGCTAGAAACCCAGGATGACATGTGAGAAATTCCCTATAAGATGATAGCATTGTAGAGACTGTTAGTATACTTGTATTATGTTTGTTATGTATGTGTACTTTCAATAGAATGATAAATCATGTATAATACATGCGAGTAATATTATACAAGCCTTATAGATAGTGTGTGATATATTAATGTTACAACTAGATAAAGTTATAGTGATATGTATTGCGTTCTGTCTTCTGTAGCATGAGAGTCGATAAGTATACTCTTATGCCGATAGACGGGAAGTAAGGGGTATGTAATATGGACCGAGGGCCTAACGGATTGCACGACCGATAATGTTAGATGGTAGTTTATTAGGGGATTCCTTATTTGGATTTCGCTTTGCGAGACATCGAACGCACGAAACTTAGCATAATGTTAGGTATGGGGAGATGTTTGGTCCTTAGTTCTTGGGTTTATGTGAAATGGTGAAAGAATACTTTTTATCATTAATGGTGACATGTGATAACTTATGCTCATAACTTGTGAAGGTTAAAAAAAGATTAGAACCAATAAAATATGATTGAGTTATATATTAATGTATAAGTGTGGGTGTAAACTTAAGGGACGATTGAAAAGGAAGATATATGGTTATGTTCCGGATACAGTGAGTTGTTCGAATGTGGATTATGCATAGATTTAAGATGAATTATTCCTAGGATTTATCAGGTAGCTTAATTGAAGCTCATAGGCTTACGTTTAGGTGCACACTATAGTTGAGGGGTGAGGTTAAGTCCCAAGAGTGTGCGACACCACTTTAATTATGAAATTTATGCATTGATAATTATTATGCATTTTAATTCACTTGCTAAAATTATTTTCAAACCTTGGGCTCTGACCCGTTTATATATTTTCTCTTGTTATACATATATTTCATTATACTATAGGTGTCCCTCCGCAAGGACACCAATGATGACGATTTTATCCAGAGTCCTTGGAGCTGTAGCCGATGCGAAATGTTATAGGATTTTGTAGTAGCTGCTTCCTATGCTTGTAAATCTAATTAAGTATCCATTTTGTATATCGGGTGTATACCCAAGGTTTGTATGTATATGTAGATCTGTTATGTTTTTTCATCTGGTTGTTGTATTGTCTTTTACCCGAAATTATATTCAGGTATATCTTTTCTTGTACTCGTGTATATATTATTATGTTTTATAGTCACATTAAATGTTGGTTTGTAGTTTCTTGTATGTTTTTGGAATTTTTGGTATCCGTTTATTTTATTATTGGGTGGCTAGTTATTTTTTAATTAGATTCAACAGTTGATGCCGAGAATGATCCACTTTAGATTCATGTTTTATCTTAGTATAGGGCTGTCGGCCCGTTATTATTTTAAGCGGGGTGTTATAAAGGATAGGTAAAATACACATCTAAATAATTAATGAGTTAATTTCACTCAAAATAACACTAAGATCCCAAATATTTACACTGCTAATTTGTAAAAAATGATATTCTCCAAATGTTTTTCTCTTAATGTCCTCCATAAGTAAAAAAACATCAAAATCCACGCTTACCTGCTACTAAAAAATAGAATGGGGAATTACACAATATGATAAGAATGGATACTTAGTACAATAACAGTGAAGAAAATTCAACAACACGAAACTGTATACGAGTGCAATGCGATACCTGAGCATTGTACCAGTTTATTTCTCAATAACACATCAATAGGTCACTGGGCATCACCTCACCTCACCTAGGCTTCTCAAAACATCATTTCGGCTATTGGACTTTTGGTCCTTTAGAGGGTGACCATTCTCAGTGCCACATTAGAATTTCATGGTACCATGCCCAAATAAACAAATGCATCATATCTCAATTGAATAACACATAGGATTCAAATGAATACTACAAAATTTTAAGAAGAATACAAATAAATGAGAAAGAAGAAAATACTCTACAGAGTAAACCTCGTACCTTAAAATAATTAATTGAAAACTCATAAAATTCTTCCTCGAAATTATGATACCACCGTTGCGTCACTCTCACGAATAAAACAAAAACACGTTTTGGATGTTCTTAAGAAAACTTGGTTGTGATCTTTAAAACTTAGGTTGAAAGTTGATCTAAATAAGTTTTAGGTTTTGTAGATGAGAGGAGATAATAATTTTGGATGCTACGATTTTTTGAGAAGGGTTAAAAGTGTTTTAAAAAGTCTAAACCCGTCCATTATATAAAGCATTTAAAGAAAGAGTCCTAATCAAACACAGAAAGAGTCCTAATCAAACACAAACACAAAAAATACATTCCGAATGATTGGACCATCCGAATTTGCTAAAATTTTGATATGTTGTAGATGAAGGCGAGCCAAAGTCGCTGTCCAAATATCAGCTACTGTAATAACCCGTGTAATTTTTGGGCTATTTTAATTAATTTAGGAAAATGGAGGAAAATAAAGTTTTTGATAAAATTATTTTTATTGCTCAAATATGTTGGTTATTATTTTTTAAAGGCGAGAATTTCAAACGGTTTCAAAATCAGAGTTAAAACGGATTTTAAAATTATTTTTAAATGTTTTTAACTCTTGGAATTCTTAGTCGGCGAACTGTCAAAATTCCTGAAGGATCGATCGATCGATCATGGGAGTCGATCGATCGACCTCCCCTGATTTTGTAAACAACAAGTAATTTTCATGAGTTGTTTTGGCTTCCAACTCTTCATTTCTTTACCTTGTTTAAAGGAGTCTTTTGGATTCCAACTCTTCATTTCTTTTCCTTATTTAAAGAAGTTGTGGGTAATCTTTTTAATCTACTTTTGGCACAAATTTTGGCAGCAAATAAATTTTATATCCCTCTTCTTTTTATATACACATTGGCCGTTGAGATTTGTGAGTTCCAACCTTAGATTATAGGTGTTCTTGGGGCTATTTTGTTGAATGTTCTTGGAGGAGCTTTTGTAGATCTTTTGTGTTGATCTTGAGGATGTGTTCATTGGTTTCTCATCATGGTTTGAGGTATGGGGTTTTAAACAATATGCTCCTTAAATCTCGCGACTGTCATTCTCTTTGAATTCTTGTTAATTGAACTCACATTTGAATTGATAAATTCATTAAAATCTAGAAAATAATTGTTGAAATTATTTTGATTCATATGGTATCATTATATTGTTGATGAGCACGTTGTCATGAGATTTTAATATGGCACGGAGGTTGGGCACCCGCCAAAATTCCTGCTTCCCGGGCTATGTCTGGATAAAGCATATGCGGATGGGGTGAGGCCTGGTGACCTGGTTAATGTGTTGTTGAGAAATTATATTGATAAATGCTTTGTGATTCGCATTTTGATTTGAATATTCGTATTCGTGTTGTTACATTTTATTCATTGCTAGTATATATTTGTTAAGCATCTTTTCTGTCGTATTGTGTACTTACCCATATTTTTTTTAGTGGCAGGTTAGCGCGGATTTTGGGGCCCTATGGAGATTGATTTTAGCGAGGATTGTTTTGGGAAGACTTGTAATTATTTTTTATGTATAGAGCATTGGATATTTACTTTAGTTTTTTTTATTTCGAGAGACTTGTTGTATTTTATTTGAAGAGATTTGAGATTAGTGGTTTCTCTTGTTGTTGTGAGAATTAGATGCTCTATACCTTGTTATTTGTGGATTTGATTTATTTTATCGATAATAGCGCTCCGTTCGCTCTCCCCGGGCGGGCGGGGTATTACACTCACCTAGGCTTCTCAAAGCCTCATTCCATCTATTGGACATTTGGTCTTTTGGCGGGTGACCATTTTCAGTGCCACATTAAAATTTCATGGCACCATGCCCAAATAAACGAATACACCATATCTCAATTGAATAACACATAAAATTTCAGTGAACTCTACAACATTTTATGAAGATTACAAATAACTGAGAAACAAGAAAATAATCTCGAGATATTTAGAGGAGAATTGTGTAAAGTCCGTACCTTAAAATGATCAATTGAAAACTCATAAAATTCTTCTTCGAAATTCTAATTACAATATTGTGTTCCTCTCGTGAAAACAATAAAAACAAGTTCTTGAATGTTCTTGAGAAAACTTGGTTTAGATCTTCAAAATTTAGGTTGAATGTTGATTTAAATGGGGTTTAGGTTTTGTACATGAGATGAGATAATAATTTGGGAGGCTAATGACTTTTTAGAAGAGTTAAAAGTGTTTAAAAAGTCTAAACCCATCCATTATATAAAGGATTTAAAGAAAGAGTCCTTATCAAACACAAACACAAAAATACATTTCGGATGATAGGACCGTCATAATTCGTTAAAATTTTGATATGTTATAGCTGGAGGGGAGTCGAAGCTTGTATTTAAGAATCAACTCGATCGGATGTCATTAAGGTCACATGAATCACGTTTTATAGTTCAGACCGTCGTATTTTATTTAATTTTGGATATGTTTTACCTGAAGGCGAGAAAACTCATGTAAGAAAAATCAACTCGATTGCACATTGTTAAGGTCACCTGCATCATGTTTTGGAGATCAGATAGTTAAATTTCTAATCCTTGTTAGGTTGGGTTCTCCCTCGATTTTTATATAAAAAGTGATAATTTTGAAATTTTAATCTCGATTTAAATTCCACTTAAAACAAATTTTTTATATATAAAAACCAACATTTTTACATACCAAAATTAAATAGATTCCAAAAATTATTTTTTCAAAATTTTTAATTTAACAAAGATTTTTACGGATAAAAAATCACGAGGGGTTACATACTCACCCATTAATACAGAAATTACGTCCTCGAAATTCGGCAAAGTGTAAAAGTAAAATCGCACAAGTAAAATAAGTTTTACACATGCCTATCCATAGAATGCCACGATTAGGTGCCCATAAATGCAATCACACGCTACCCCACGAACGAAAAATACAATACATATATCCTAATCGTATATATAAACATCAATATGAAAATAATGACGTATCACGATTCACTATGAATCACCAATCGATTCTATCTACGAAAGTGATCTTAACGCTAAGGTCCTCAAATCAAATCACTTGAAAAAATCAATACTAGAAATAACTAACATATGTACTAACAATCTTCAAAATCAATCTCGTCTCCAAAATCAACTCTAAAGATACTCACATCAAGATTACTACTTCTAACCACAATGCCTATAATGGCCTTAACACAAAACATCTTATCTCGAAGAAACACAACTAACAAGTACGCTAGACCCAATATATTACAGAGTACGAATCAATAAAGGGAATGAAAGATTGGTAGCACAGAAGCTAAATGGACTCACAACCTATGATACCTAAGACCATGCTTTGATACCATCTGTAACACCCCGATAAATTAGAGGCGTTATTGCCTAAAATTAAACTAAAATCCTCAACAATCCATATAGAGCATCTATATTCCCTAAAATAAACATGACAGGTCATCAAAAGGCATAACGTTCAATCCAAAATTTATATGTCAATCTAAATTGTCTCCTAAAAACAAGGCTTGGTAAAATACACGTCCAAATACTTAAAGTTTTAATTTCACACAAATTAATGCTAAGATCCCAAATATTTACATTGCTAATTTTTATAAAATGATGTTCTCAAAATGTTGTGCTCTTAATGTCCTTCATAAATAAAAAAAACATCCAAATCCACGCTTGCTTGCCACTAAAAAAATGAACTAAAAAGTACATAATATGACAAGAATAGATGATTAATACAATAACGGTGAATAAAATGCAATAATATGAAACTGTATACAAGTCCAATGCGACAACCGAGCATTGTACCAATTTATTTCTCAATAACACATCAATAGGTCACCGGGCGTCACCTCACCTCACCTCACCTCACCTAGGCTTCTCAAAGCCTCATTTCGGCTATTGGACTTTTGGTCCTTTAGAGGGTGACAATTCTCAGTGCCACATTACAATTTCATGGTACCATGCCCAAATAAACAAATGCACCATATCTCGATCGAATAACACATAGGATTCAAATGAATATTACAACATTTCAAGAAGAATCCAAATAACTGAGAAACAAGAAAATACTCTAGAGAGATTTAGAGGAAAATATTGTGTAAACCCCGTACCCTAAAATAATTAATTGAAAACTCATAAAATTCTTCCTCAAAATTCTGATAACACCGTTGGGTCACTCTCACGAATAAAACAAAAACACGTTCTTGGATGTTCTTGAGAAAACTTGGTTTTGATCTTCAAAACTTAGGTTGAAAGTTGATCTAAATAGGTTTTAGGTTATGTAGATAAGAGGAGATAATAATTTGGGATGCTATAGTTTTTTAGAAGGGTTAAAAGTGTTTTAAAAAGTCTAAACCCATCCATTATATAAAGCATTTAAAGAAAGAGTCCTAATCAAATACATAAAGTGTCCAAACCAAACACAAACACAAAAAATACATTCCTAATGATTAGACCGCCCGAATTTGATGAAATTTTGATATGTTGTAGATGAAGGCGAGTCAAAGTCTCTGTCCAAATATCAGCTCGATCGGATGTAAGAACACGTCTTTTTTGGAGATAATTAAATTCCATAATTGAGTATAAATTGGTAATTTGAGGAATTTCTTGGAATTGTGATTTTTGGGATTTTCAAGGATTGGATGATTTTCGATGGGTGTTGTATTTACTTTTGGGATTAAGTAAATGAATTGGAGTTTTTTAATGATATGTCGTCGTTGCGTAAAGCGACAGAAGATAATATTTTAATGGGAATACCACATTTATTTATTTTGGGATTGAAATAGTGATTTGCGGTCGAGTACCTCGGATGGAAATTTTGACTATGCCATGAGTCTCAAAATGGCTGAGTTAGTCGAAAAAGAGTGTCCGATTGTCAAAATTGAATTTCGGGTAATTTTGGAGTTAAAAGTAACTCGTAATTGAGTAAACGAGTCGTTTTTGGGTTTTAAGGGGTATAAACCCTTTTCTCCTTATAAAAGGAGGGAGAGGGGAAGAGAATAGAAAGAGAAGAGAGATAGAGGAGGAGAGAAAAGAGGATAAAAAGGGAGATTCCGACCAACCTCCGCCGGATTCGACTCGAGGTCGTCGGATTTCATCCTCCAGGCAAGTGTTTACTTGCTTTATTTCATTTTGTGCAATTATCTCATATCATAGTGGGTAAAAATATGATTTTTTGATTAGAACCCTTAAAATAAATTTTGTAAAATTTGAATATGAGTTTACATATTGATGTAATGTAAACTCTGAATGATTTCTAATGTTAAATCCACGTAAATGGAGTGAAAAATGGATTGAAATGGGTTAAAATCATAAGTTGGGGATTTTATGGTTTTAGGATTAAAATCTAAGAGAAATGGTTTAATACCCTAAATAAATTGATGTGTTAGTTGTAAAACATAGATTAGATGTTTATTGAGTTGTTGGATGAGCTTAGAAACAACAAAAATTGAGAATAATGGAGGTTTGGATTTTTTGATGAAGGTGAATAGTGACCTGGATCTTAATTGAATCGATTCGGCCAGGTCGAATCGATTCGGCTCTTGGTCAAAAAATGAAAATTGTATATCTTTTTGATACGGTGGCGTGGGCGCCGACCACGTATTTTTCTGATTTTTTTGGATTTATAGTGATTTTTCTACGGAAAGCTGTCCGAGATCGAAATAGTTAGTCAGAAATTAAGGCTACAATTATTTGGAGATAAATATTAGGGGTTCTCAAATAGAGTGTTAGAACCTCTAAAGGACTTGAGGAGAGATCAAAACTTTGGGTTTGTAGGAATAAATCCTAGTTATAATTTAAATGGTGAGTGGATTAAATTTTGGGTTTTGGGTTATATATAAAACCCTAAGCAGATTTGGGAATTTTGAAACAGTCGAATCGATTCGGACAGGCCGAATCGATTAGATAAGAGTCAGTTTGAAAGGATAACCATTTCTAATCAATTTGGATAGGGCAAATTGATTCGATGGCCAGGGAATCGATTCGGACAGGCCGAATCGATTCGGTCCTGGCAAAATTTTGAGGTGTTCTCCTTTTAAATTTAGGGAGACATAAATTATGGTTTTGGAGATTAGTATGGGAGTTTCTAAATGGGATATTAGGACTCCTAGATGATGATTGGAGGAGGATAAGTAAGCCTTGGATTAATTTAGAGTATGGTCCGGGGTATGGACTTAATTCATGTTTTGGGACAAGAGACATTCCGGAAAATCATTCGGCAAGCATGTATAAATATAATTATGCACGTAGAAAATATAATCATAACAATTGTGGTTGAGTACCTCCCGCAAGACTATTAGGATGAATTTGGAGAAACACGTATTTACTAAGTGTAAATAAGGTCTACGTTGTTTATCAAGTAAGGGAATGCCTCTGGGTTTAGTATCGTGAGTGTGCGATTACTTAAATGTTATTATTAGTATGAATTTGTACATTCGGGTTTATGTACAACTCCTTAAATAGCGATTTAGGCGTGAGTAATATTTAAGACAGAGAACACTTAAATATTATTATGTGATTGGCAAATATGGCCATCCATATATATATATATATATATTCGAGGAGGAATATATAGTGTATATATATATATACTATGTGATTAAAGTATATATATGATATGATATAAATACATATATATTTGTATGTGATGATATGTATGCATTTAGATTGGATGCGTTCCACGAGCTTTCCTTTGGTATAGGGTTGGAACAACCAGGTTATATATTAATCTAGTGCGATCCAGGGAGGTTGCGCGATGTGGGTGAATCCCTTGGATCGAGGAGCAGGGAGAGTATAGTCCCCAGATCATTTATGTCCCGCGTTCGAGTGCAATTTATGTGATTTCCCACTCGCAAGGGGAACTTGACCACCTCCACCGTTGTGTATTTTACTAGGACTATTGAGGATTCTGGCTGGTACCATGGTATATGAGCAAACCCAGATTTTTGGATAGGCACTATGAGACCGCATCCTCGAGTTATAGCTCGGTGGGATGGTTTGTATGCATGTGTGCTTGGTATATTACTTGTGTATGAGAACAATGTAATATAAATCTCTAATGAGATTAAAGAGATAAAAATGAGTATTGAATACACCTCAGTCCAAGAGATAGATCCGGATGTGTATTATAAAGATGAATAGAATAAACCTCAGTCCGGGAGATATTATCCGGATGTATATAAAATGAATATAATGTGTATATTCTTATGTAAGTATGTATTTATACATTCTTTTGTACTATGGGCCTAATGGATCTCTACCATTAACCCTATTAAGAAGTAGTGTATCTGGGGGGGGGGGTTCCTTGTATGGATTTCGCTTAGAGAGACACCCCACGCACGAACTTAGCTCCGTATTGAGATTGGAGAGAAGTTTAGCTCTTAGTACGCTGGTAGTAGAGGTTTCTAGTAGACGGGTGAATTAGATTAGTTAGGCGGGGTAGCTTAACTAGAATGTCCTAGATAAGTGCGTTAGGTGTGCACTATTAGAAGAGAGGTGAGGGGTATCTCAAGGGAGTGCGATACCAATATAAATATGAGATAAAACATATTTTTAAAATAAAGCATTTATGCACTTGCAAAATATTTTCACAACTCGGGCAGACCCGTTTATCTACTTTTCCTTTCTTGCTATATATATATATATATATATATATATATATATATGTGTGTGTGTGTGTGTGTGTGTGTGTGTGTGTGTGTGTGTGTGTCCATACACAGGGACGCCTGGATGACACTTCCTTCTAGTCAGACGTCTGCTGCAGCAGCTGTGGATGCATGCAGGTTCTCGATAGACGCTTTCATTCTTGTAATATAGATAGGAGGTACTGTATAAATATTCGGGCCAATGGCCCAATTTCATTTATTTATTCTTTTAGTGCGGCGTTCGATATGGTTGTATTATAATTGTACCAAGTGTTCGGTTATTTTATTTCATTTCAGTTTCATTTATATAAACTGTGTGGATGTTTTAATTTAATAGTTGTTTGAAAAGAGTAGTTAAGTAAAATTTTGACGCCATCTTAATAGGTTATTAGTAATTAAATGGAATTTTGACAGTGATGCTAAGAATGATCCATATGCGACTCCGATTTTAATTTGGTATAGGAGTGATCGCCTGGTAGTTTATTAGGCGGGGTGTTACAGATGGTATCAGAGAATCAGGTTCTAGTGTCCTTAGTAATCTGTGCGGATGTACTACGCTTTCAGTGTTGCTCTAGATTTGATATAGAGCCTCAGGATTAGGATTGTTGATTTCTCTTGTGAGATTTCATCCTTCTGCTATATTATAATATTATGTAAATCTTTTGCGCGGTCGTTCGAGATTCGTGTGCGAGGCTTGGATGGCATCAGGAGGCGGAGCTTATTTGGAGCTGTAGGTTAGGCTGCAAACTAGGACCTTAGTAGAGGTCATTATCCTTGTGGCAATTGCTAAGAATTGTTGTAACGACTACTAAAGTATAGTAATTATGAGTACCGCGGTACCACCGTAGTAGAAAGTGGTACTAAAGTTGAATTTCCCAGTGACGATAAGGATTCGAAAGGGATCTTACGGATAGTTTTAACCATGAGTCCCCATGATTTAGCAATAATGTGAAGAATGAAGTTTCTAAATTATTCACACAAGGATCGCCCAGAGGCCGACAGTGGAAAAAGGGTGATATGGAGAAGTGAACCTTGTACCGAGGTGAGGTAGGTACAACGAAGAAGGAGTCCTTCAAAGGAATGACGGGCTCATTAGAAAAGTGTTGATAACACTTATGGGGAATGTGTATGTTTGAGGACCCCATTGGTGGACATCCACCCGGGGAATTTGTTAAAACAAGGTTGTTGAGGTCGTTAGTGGAATCTCCTTCTAACAAAGAAGAAGTTAGAGGGAATTAGTAAAGTGATTATCAGGATCACGACGATGGAGTCCAAGATACTGATAACCTTAGAAGGGTCAGGGTGACCCAAGATGAGGGAATGATGTAAGGTGAAATTGTTGTTAGGAGTTTTACCTCAGAAGGAAGAGGCATTATTGTCATGGCTAGATAAAGTCGCGGTGTTTCATTAGCCCTAGACTCGTGTGTGTAATTTGAGTTTTGTAGCGGTCTCAATAACATCACATAATGTATATCTATGTGTTTTTCGCGGTTGCGGAATTTTATTTTCCTTCATTCTCCATAAAGGCGGGTGTTTATATTTTGTATATATATGTGATACGAGTATGGTAATATAGTGAGTATAAGATATTATGGTATTATCGGAGCAATAGCTGGCTAAGGATGGCAAGACTATCGTGTCCGCAGTTCCAGGGTGGAACAAGTTGTTATTGCGATGTCTCACCTGGATACAGGCTGAGTTCGCTTTTATTATGTGCATAGAGGGAACTTCGATTAGAAGAGGTTTCATTATCGTGATTTAAGGTATGCACGGCTGATTGTGAGCCATGAGTTTAAGCTCATTATTGATTGCACAAGGACTGAGTGTTGTACGAGCGCTTAGTGGTATGGCTCCTGGATAGATAAAGGAGTTCATGCCACATTTGGTTGAAATAGGGGATAGGATTATCCCGATCGCATATTTAAAAATAATGGACCTTCATGACCGACAAAGTTAAGTATTCGTGTGTGGAGGGGTTCCTTATTTGGATTTCGCTTCGCGAGACGCTCCACGCATGAACCTTAATGACGTCGGGAGTGGAGAGATGTTATAGGATGCGAGGATGTTGGTTTTGTGGATCATTCATATAGTGTGGATGAAACACTATAGACTATGATCCATGTGATAATGATATGCTCATGGAAATATTGTGCTATGGAAAAGCACCAAAGTGGTCCTCTCACCACAAGTGGGTGGGTGAAGTAGGACTTAGAGAAATTGATTTGAGGACTTTAGTCAGGCCTTGATGAAAAGGAAAATTTTAGAAAAGTATGTTTTGGATAAGATGATCGTAACATCTCGATAGAGAATAGGCGTCCGACGATAGGATGGAGGAGTAGAAGTACGTTAGTAGATTTGCGAGGTAGGATTTAGGACGTCCCATAGATGTGCCTTAGGCCGTTATATCTCGGTGATCGATGACGCGAGGGAGTAGTGTAACAGGAGGGTTCCTTGTCTGGATTTCGCTTTGCGAGACGTTCCACGCATGAAACCAAGCAAATGTTGGAAATTGAGAAAGGCCTTGGGCACTAGGGACATACTTAGGATTATACTTGTTTCGCGTAGGTATGGTAACACTTAGACCGTAGCATTATTAGGATGTAATTTCAATAGAGTTAGTGGCGCCGAGGTAAGGAGAATTGAATTTCGTGGGTTGGGAGGACCCATGTGTGAATATTACACCGAGGAAAGGAGACCTTTTTTTTAGAGAGAGTGTTACGTGTCGAGCGTTTACAATGGTTGTAGAGATGTGCACGAGTTGAAAAGGTGTATGGGCACCTTAGTGAGTTGGTTTTATATATTGCCTGAAATAGAAAAAGGATTAGTATATAATGTTAAAGATTATGCCGTGAGGCACTATAAAAATGATGGGTGCAATGTGACGCTATTGGAGTCACTTTACAACCGTGGTAGCCGTATAGTGTATGGTTGGAAACCATTGGGTTAGTATCGTTCCCCTTTGAGATATTAGGATTTGGAGCGATCCTAGGTTGGTAGTGTAGGTTGCATCTGAATTTTGAGGACGAAATTCCATTGTAAGGGGGAAGTATGTAACAACCCGTCCTTTTTGGAGATAATTAAATTCCATAATTGAGTATAAATTGGTAATTTGAGGAATTTCACAGAATAGTGATTTTTGGGATTTTTAAGGATTGGATGATTTTCGATGGATGTTGTATTTACTTTTGGGATTAAGTATATGAATTGGAGTATTTTAATATTATGTCGTCGTTGGGTAAAGCCACAGAAGATAATATTTTAATGGGAATACCGCATTTATTTATTTTGGGATTGAAATAGTGATTTGCAGTCAAGTACCTCGGATGGAAATTTTGACTACGCCATGAGTCTCAGAATGGCCGAGATAGTCGGAAAAGAGTGTCCGATTGACGAAATTAAGTTTCGAATAATTTTGGAGTTAAAAATAACTTGTAATTGAGTAAACGAGTTGTTTTTGGGTTTTAAGGGGTATAAACCCTTTTCTCCTTATAAATGGAGGGAGAAGGGAAGAGAAGAGAAAGAGAAGAGAGAGAGGAGGAGAGAAAAGAGGAGAAAAAGGGAGATTCCGGCCAACCTCCGCCGGATTCGACTCGAGGTCGTCGGATTTCATCCTCCAGGCAAGTGTTTACTTGCTTTATTTCATTTTATGCAATTATCTCATATCACAGTTGATAAAAATATGATTTTTGGGTTAGAACCGTTAAATAAATTTGGTAAAATTTGAATATTAGTTTACATATTGATGTAATGTAAACTCTTAATGATTTCTAGTGTTAAATCCACGTAAATGGAGTGAAGAAATGGATTGAAATGGGTTAAAATCATAAGTTAGGGCTTTTATGGTTTTAGGGTTGAAATCTAAGAAAAATGGTTTAATACCCTAAATAAATTGATGTGTTAGTTGTAAAACATATATTAGATGTTTATTGAGCTGTTGGATGAGCTTAGAAAAAACAAAATGGAGAATACTGGAGGTTTGGATTTTTTTGATGAAGGTGAATAATGACCTGCATCTTAACTGAATCGAGTTGGTTAGGGAGAATCGATTCGGCTCTTGGTCAAAAAATAAAAATGCTATATCTTTTCGATACGGCCGCGTGGGCACCGACTGCGTATTTTTCTAATTTTTTTTGGATTTATAGTGATTTTTCTACGGAAAGTTGTCCGAGATCGAAATAGTTAGTCAGAAATTAAGGCTAAAATTATTTGGAGATAAATATTAGGGGTTCTCAAATAGAGTGTTAGAACCTCTAAAGGACTTGAGGAGAGATGAAAACTTTGGGTTTGTAGGAATAAATCCGAGTTTTAATTTAAATGGTGAGTGGATTAAATTTTGGGTTTTGGGTTATATATAAAACCCTAAGCATATTTGGGAATTTCGGAACAGCCGAATCGATTCGGTAAGAGACAGTGAGAAAGTAGAACCATTTCGAATCAATTCGAACAGGGTGAATTGATTCGGTGGCCAGCGAATCGATTCGGACAGGCCGAATCAATTCGGTCCTGGAAATTTTTTGAGTTGTTCTCCTTTTAAGTTTAGGGAGACTTAAATTATGGTTTTGGAGATTAGTATGGGAGTTTCTAAATGGGATATTAGGACTCCTAGATGATGATTAGATGAGGATAAGTAAGCCTCGGATTAATTTAGAGTATGGTCCGGGGTATGGACTTAATTCATGTTTTGGGACAAGAGACATTCGGTAAAATCATTCGGCAAACATGTATAAATATAATTACACACGTAGAAAATATAATCATAACAATTGTGGTTGAGTACCTCACGCAAGACTATTAGGATGAATTTGGAGAAACACGTATTTACTAAGTGTAAATAAGGTCCACATTGTTTATCAAGTAAGGAAATACCTTTGGGTTTAGTATCGTGAGTGTGCGATGACTTAAATGCCATTATTAGTATGAATTGGTACATTAGGGTTTATGTACAAGTCCTTAAAAAGAGATTTAGGCGTGAGTAATATTTAAGAGAGAGAATACTTAAATATTATTATGTGATTGGCAACTATGGCCATCCATATATATATATATATATATATATATATATATATATATATATATATTCGAGGAGGAATATATAGTGTGTATATATACTATGTGATTAAAGTATATATATGATATGATATAAATACATATATATTTGTATGTGATGATATGTATGCATTTAGATTGGCTTCTTTCCACGAGCTTTCCTTTGGTATAGGGTTGGAACAGCTAGGTTATATATTACTCTAGTGCGATCCAGGGAGGTTACGCGATGTGGGTGAATCCCCTGGCTCGAGGAGCAGGGAGAGTATAATCCCCAGGTCATTTACGTCCCGCATTCAAGTGCGATTTACGTGATTTCCCACTCGCAGGGGAACTTGACTGCCTCCACCGTTGTGTATTTTACCAGGACTGTTGAGGATTCCGTCTGGTACCGTGGTATATCAGCAAACCCGGATTTTTGGATCGGCACTATAAGACCGCATCCTCGAGTTATTGCTCGGTGGGATGGTATGTATGCATGTGTGCATGGTATATTACTTGTGTATGAGAACAATGTAATATAAATCTCTAATGAGATTAAAGAGATAAAAATGAATATAGAATACACCGCAGTCCGGGAGATAGATCCGGATGTGTATTATAAAAATGAATATAATAAACCTTAGTCCGGGACATATTATCCGGATGTATATAGTAGGATCTATATAAAATGAATATAATGTGTATATTCTTATGTAAGTATGTATTTATACTTTCTTTTGTACTATGGGCCTAATGGATCTCTACCATTAACCCTGCCAAGCAGTAGTGTATCGGGGGGGTTCCTTGTATGGATTTCGCTTCGTGAGACACCCCACGCACGAACTTAGCGCAGTGTTGAGAATGGAGAGAATTTTAGCCCTTAGTACTCGGGTAGTAGAGGTTTCTAGTAGATGGGTGAATTAGATTAGTTAGGCGGGTATCTTAACTAGAATGTCCTAGATAAGTGTTAGAAGAGAGGTGAGGGGTATCTCATGGGAGTGCGATACCAGTTTTAATATGAGATAAAACATATTTTTAAAATAAAGCATTTATGCACTTGCAAGATATTTTCACAACTCGGGCTCTGACCCGTTTATCTACTTTTCCTTTCTTGATATATATATATATATATATATATAGTCCAGGCATAGGGACGCCTAGATGACAATTCCTTCGAGTCAGACGTCTGCTGCAACAGCTATGGATGCACACGGGTTCTCGATAGACGCTTCCATTCTTGTAATCTAGATAGGAGGTACTGTATAAATATTCGGGCCAATGGCCGAATTTCATTTATTTATTCTTTTAGTGCGGCGTTCAATATGGTTGTATTATAATTGGACTGAGTGTTCGGTTGTTTTATTTCATTTCGGTTTCATTTATATCAAATGTGTGGATGTTTTAATTTAGTAATTGTCTAAAAAGAGTAGTTAAGTAAAATTTTGACGCCAGCCTAATAGGTTATTAGTAATTAAATGGATTTTCGACAGTGATGCTAAGAATGATCCATATGCGACTCCGGTTTTAATTTGGTATAGGAGTGATCGCCCAATATTTTATTAGGCGGGGTGCCACATCAGACGTCATAAAGGTCATATGCAGTACGTTTTAGAGTTCAGACCGCCGTATTTCCTTGAATTTTGGACATGTTCTATCTAAAGGCAAGACAAAGTCGTGTAAGAAAAATTCACTCAATCGGACATCATAAGGTCATTTGCATCTCATTTTGGAGATCGAACATCCGAATTTATGATCCTTCTTAGGTCGAATTCTCCCTCGATTTTTATATAAAAAGTTATAATTTCAAAATTTTAATTCCGATTTAAATTCCACTTAAAACCTTACTTTTATATATAAAAAGTAACATTTTACATATCAATATTAAATAAATTCAAAAAAAGAATTGAAATTTTTTATTTTACAAGATTTTTATGGCAAAAAAATCACGGGATGTTACATGTTTCTTTAATTTAATTATTTTTAAAAATTATAAATATATCAGTAACACTGTGAATATAAATATTTTGTTGTAACTGTTTCCAAGTTTTTTTTTATTATTTATGACTTCATTATGATGTTTTGAATGTTACAATGAAGTTTTTGTTTTTTGTTATGAAATTCAAATCTTCAAACTTTTTACACAAGTTTAACTGAATTTTTCAACAATTATAACTGAATTTATGAACAAGCATAAATTAATTTGTTTTAAATAATATTAAACAAGATAAATTTCATATTTGTTACTATATTTGGTTTCATAATCTAATTTTTTCTTTTAAATAATTTTTCTGTCGACACTCAATTGTAAATGTTTTTATTAACACAAGTGTAACTGAATTATGTTTTACACAATGGTAACTCAATTTTACAAAAAGGTAACATAAATGTTTTTTAAAATGATTTATGTATATACTAAATTGTATATCCTTTTACTCAAATTATTGTAATTGAATTTCTTCAAATCGTAAATGAATTAATTTTGTACGTGTATATGTTATTACATGTGTAAATGTATTCACTTATATAAACTGATTTTTTTTATCAATCTTGATGTAGATACAAAAATATAAATCGTTGGTTTTTAAAGAATTATAACTGAATTTTTTCCCATACTATTAACTGAGATATTTTTTATACAATGGTAGCTTTATTTTACGCAATTGTGACTCAATATCTACAAATATGGAAACCGTCGTTTTTAACTTATGTACACACCATTCACTAAAAATTATCTTTAAATTTGTCATTTAATTTTATTAACTTTTCATAACTACTCTCTAAAAAGTTATATCACTTCATTGAATCAAATGTATCATCAATAATAATTTAAATTTAGATCTTTTGTGGTAATATTTTTTATGTTCATCTTGTTAAAAATTTGACAACTTGACATGAACTTTCTAGATAAACAAAATATATAACTTAAAAAACTCTTACTGTGTGTGTACTTATAACTATTGATAAATTTCAAATGGCAAGACGTGATAATATCTGTGATCTGTTTCATCTTCAAGACTGGTTGAGACTTTTGGTGGTTGTGACACCCCGCATAATAAAAGATCGAGTGATCAGTGCTATACCAAATTAAAACAGGAATCCCAGTTGGTTTATCCCTAGCATCGCTGTCGAAAACCTTTTTAAAAATTACTAACCACCTAGTATTCCAAAAAGCTGGTGCCAAATTTTATCTTATTAATTAAACAAAACTATACATGCGAAAATATATATAAACCATTCACACAACTGAATTAAGTGAACTGAACAAATAATAAAATGACATGCTGAATAAACCATCGGCCACCAAAATAAATAGTCCAATAAAAATATTCAACACCTGAATAAAAATCTGAAAACTGAACTGAAAGTCTGAGCGACATGCCCTAAATAAAACTGGAACTGATAAATGATTCCTACTCTAGGAATGAAACAACGATGCGTCTAATCCAAGCTCCTGCTAGCATCCACATATGCCTCAGGTTCGTGTTCTTGGAATAGAATTTCAATCATGGCATCCCTGTGGTTGGACACCTAAAAGGTTTTAAAAATAGTTTTATAGCAAGGGTTAGAACCCAAAACATTTTGAAAATATTTAGCAAGTCAATTAACCGCAGTAATTTAAAATATATGAATACGCTCCATATTTAAGTTAGTGTCGCACTCTCTTGAGGACATTCTCACCCCTCCACTAAAGTGCACACCAAATGATTACCTTAACCCCACCTTATTGTACTACCCCGTCCAACTAGTCCTTGTAATCCTCCCTTGCCTTTCCACTCTAATCTGAGTATTATTATCCATGGGTTATAAGTTATCTTACTAATTCACTTAATTAATTTCCTTTAAATAATACCATATAACTATGACACAAGTTATATAAAGCAATTACATCACACACTGTATTATTACCCGCATATAATATTTACTACCATTATATATGAACTTTTACCACAACATCCACACATATATCATATGTATATCCATCCATTCGAGTATACCCTCTCCGAATGATTCCCTCTAAAGTGCTATCTCACTAGGTGTGCTCACATAACCTAGTTACCCAAGTTGGAATCGCTCACTAACTTGGCCCAAAACATAAACGCAATGGAGGCGGTCATATTCCTTCCCTTAAAGTGAGATAAATCCCTCACCCATATACCGGACGCTATGACCTGGGGATATACTCGCCCTACTCCTCAAGCTAGGGGATTCACCCACATCGCGCAACCTCCCTTGATAGCACTAGAGTATATAAATTAAATAAATATCTAGTCACTAATATTTAATAGCACACACAATATATGCACACATATATATACTATCACTACACCGTATATATATAATATAAACCTCGGCTTTACTGTGTACTCAAAATCCCGTAACACTAACCTGTAACTTCCTGAGTCTGTGCCCCAACTCAACTTAATTAATTTTCTCACTTATTAAATCACACGTCAATTAATATAATATTTCCCCGAGTATATGGTACGACTCTTATATAAATACTTTGCACATTGATTTATATAATATTTACCCGAGTCTCTGATTCGGCTCTAATTTAATTAATTTACACATTAGTTAGTTAATACTAATTCGTCCGACTCTAATTAAATTAATTTACACACTAATTAATTACCAATCTGAGTCTATGGTACGACTCTAATTTAATTAATTTACACATTAATTAATTTAACACTTGGTGTCACCCAACCATTATACCCGGACTCGCTCACTTGGCTCGTACCATTGTTAATACCCAATTCTGTATTTCGCCCCATAACTAATTAATTACACCTAAATTCCTTCAATAATGTAGTGCCTCTCAACTACAATACCCGAATATTTTCCCTCAGTACAAAATCAATACTCACAAATTATTTCTCAAAATTTATTCATCTCATGGCATACAGTTATCACCCTCCTAAACCCAATTATATCACCTTATAATTGGTAAGGAATATGTGTCACATATGAATTTCTCACTAAATAAAAGTAGGGATTAAATCCTAAATAAATTTCCCTTATATATATAAAACTAACCAAATTGCCAAAATTCTAGGACCATCGATCGATCGATCCGCCTGGGTCGATCGATCGATCGAGCAGGTCCCTTTCTTCTCCCGCTTATTGTTCAGCCATTGTTAATCCATTCAAGCTTCTACTTTCTCCCACAAAAATATCCGATCATAATCTACCATATTAACATATGAAAACATGTTCTACTCAACCTAGAAGCCTTAATTCAATCACCAATTTCCACAAATCTTAACGTTTTACAGATTCGGGTTTAACCCGGGTTTTAAACACCCAAAATCTTTCCATTTCTAATATCATAATTTAATTGTCCATTCATGCTGGATTTAATCATATGGTTCATATGCCTAAACTACAGAATCATGAAACCTCATAATATCATCCCAAATCTCATCAAGATATACTATTTCCCAAAAACTGATTTCACCCGAATACCCATTTATCCCCAAAACAGATTTTGGTTTACACATCACCAAAATATGAATTGATTATCACCAATTTAGAATCATAACAGTTAAACACTTTCCTGGAATCGTTCGTAGGGTCTGATCCGTTGGTGTAGTTAAGGTGTTGATGAAGAATACCCCAATTAGTTCCTTAATTTGGCTACAAAAATCCTCAATTGGCCCTTGATTTGCTTTCCTCGGTGTCTCTCTCAAACCCTAGGTTTAGAATTTGTTAATTGTCATTCAAGTTTTCCCCCAATTAGGTTTAAAACCCCTAATCCCGTTTTAGGCCATACGGGCCTAATTAAAATGGCCCAAATCACCCCGTGTGGCCCCGACTATGCCCAAAAATACCTCGAGACCCAATTACTACCCTCGGGCACTCTATTTTGACTATCTCGACCCATCCGGACTCAATCGCGCACTCAGAATTGACATCCGAAATACTTTTTGACATTTCCAAATTTGATCTAAAAAATGCGACGCACATTAATTCGAATAACTTAACTTAAAGTCGTCAATTAAAAATAATTCTTCCCACTCAATTAAATTCTCCAAATCATAAATTTAAGTTTCTACAATTTAAATATTTTTATTTTCTCCCATAAATAATTAAATACTAAGTCCTCAAAATTACGAGGTGTTACAGTGGTGAGGAGAGAGAGTACATAGAGTGTCGAAAGACGCAAAAATTTAAGAGGAAGCTGTGTTTATTCATTTCTAAGCTTTCACGCTTCAATATTAATTATCATTTACTCCTCTAATTCTATCGTATCTGAGGTATGGTATAGATATAGATCTATAAGTATAAATGTAACTGCATCTACTTTAATTATTGTAGATTGCTAACTCTTACTCTATAAACAACATCTACTTTACACCTTTTATTATATCTACATAAATTCATGTACGTGTATATGTATTACATGTGTAATTATATTTACATTACTCAATGTAATTTTATCCGTATTCTAAGTGTAGTGATATTAACATATATAGAATTAAATGTACATTTAATATAATTAGTGTAACTTTATGTAAATAACAAATTTTAACTGTATATAGCAATTATATCTATATGCAGAACAACTTACAAATTCATATATATTTATGCAACTATATCACTAAAGTAAAATTTTAAATAAATCTTAACTGAAATATATTTTATAACTATAAGTATAATTGTATTAGTATTGATAAACATATTTATAATACTTTTAAAAGCACAAATGTAACTTTATTAAATTTAATTAATTTAGATAAATTTAGCACTCTAACTGTGTTTGTAACTGTAACTATTTCTAATTACTAAATTAAAAGATTAATACATAAAACTATTGGTTAATTAGTAAATTACAAGTGTAATTGCATCAACTATTTGTAAATACCTAAATTAGAATGTTAATTGAATATACTTATATTGACATGTATATATATATATATATATATATATATATATATATATATATATATATATATATATATAAGTGTAATTGTATCTGTATTCATAAGTCTAACTGTGTATAAATTAATAAGTATATATGTAATTGTATATACATGAAATAATATAGATTACTAAGTATTGAAGTATATACAATATCTACATTACAAGTTTTACTATATACACATAAATTTTTCGTATACTCATTGTAACTGTATTGGCATATATAGGTATAAATGCAAATTAAATATAATTAGTATAACTTCATCGAAATCACAAATTTTTACTATAAATTATAATCATGCATCTATATATAACCACTTACAAATACATATATATTTATGTAACTGTATTGGCAAAGTAAAATTTAAATAAGTCTTAACTGAGATATATTTTACACCTATAAGGGTAACTATTTTTGTGTTGATATATGTAGTAGTATATAACTTTATCAACATTAATTAATGTAGATTACCAATCATTACTCTATCTACATTATTTACTATAATTATATATATAATTACGCGTTTGATTATATATACAATACTAATTGTTATTTAGTGTAACTCTATAAATAACACCCCCATTACAACTATTGTTTTATCTACAATACATAATGTAATTATATATTTAATTAAAAGTGTAATTATATTTAATTTAGTGAATGGAATTGTATATATAATATGAACAGTTACATATATATGATATACATAAAATATATAAAAGAAATTATTTGTTCATAATATACAATTACATATGAACAGTTACATATGAATGATATCCAAAAATAAAATTATCTACTTGAGGCAATACCATATTATTTGTTCATTTTTTCTTTTCCTCTTAAGATTCTTCCTCGACCAACAAGAACGCTTCAATTGAATACATATCTATAGTTCCTAGAGGATCATGCAACAACATATTTATAATGTCTACTATGTGTGACACCCGTACTAATTAAATACCGGGTAGCTACTCCTTTATTAAATTAATTCAAAATGCCAAGTTGGCTCAGTTAATAGCATCGCTGTCGAAAACATTTTAATATTACTAACCACCTAGTATTTAAAAAAAAGCAAGTTGCCAAATTTTAATTTAAGTCTGATTATCATGCAACAAGTATAATGAAGAAATAAATAACACCATACACCATACTGAAGTAAAGCGAATAACCATCACAATAGAGTAAATAAAGTCCGGAGGAAAAACTCCTCACTACAATCCCATACTGAAATAAATAACCGAAACTGAAATAATACATGCTAAAGTCTGAAAACTGAAATATAAAAGATGTCTAATAGAAATGGGCAACATGCCCTACAACTGATAGATGGTGACTCTGGAATCCAAAAGATAGAAGCGTCTACATGCAAATCCCTGTAGCTTCCACAAGAAGCTACAGCTCGTCACCTGAATGAGTATCCTATGCTTGGTGTCCTTGTGGCTGGGCACCTAAAATGGTTTTACAAGAAAAAGATTTGAAAAGAAAACGGGTCAGAGCCCGAATGTGGAGTTATATTTTAAAAACCTGCAAGTGCTTTAAAAACATTTAAAACATTAAATGCAAAGCACATGTTAGGACGTGCACTCACATTATATTCTCACCTCTCGTCTAACCGTGCACTCCTAACGCAAGTACCCATCTATAACTACCCATACCACTAGCTAAGTGACAACATATCTAGCTAGACTGCCGAAAGTCCTACCCATAACACTCGGTTCCATTAACATAATAATGCTCTTAATTAAATAGGGGTTTAGTGTAACTCAGAGGCTCAACATGCAATATATATATCACTATTAATTAACTCGCTATGCATCTCGAAGCAACACCGTAATATAATTACAACATTAACATGAGGATTCCCGTTAATTAAAAGTATATTATTCACATCGTAAATATACAATACAAGCACCCCGAGAACTATGCTGCGGTGCACACATACTCTGCTATCCATCCCGGTACATCACGTACATAAGGATCACATATTCCGAATCTCTCAGAAATAGTTCAGATAACACAAATCACAAATAGTGGAGGCGAACACAGTCACCATCACGTGGGTCACGCACATACCTACGCTCCCACGGTCAGCGGATTTATTAATATCACAATAAGTCTTTCTATGACCTATGTTCATCGAGGTACCAGTCTATATCCCCCCCGTAGGCACACAAGGATTAGAGGGTCCTAAGCGAACGCAACCTCCCGTGATAGAAAGTATGGTAGGTATGTCATACACACAATCCATATACTAATACTAAGTGAACACATATCTTAGTAATACCGTATTTTAAATCGTAGTACGTATCGCATTCTCGCACTAACTATATTTATCACAATCTATACTATTCCAGTTTGTAATTATACGCGTTATACTTTCTCACGTCGTAGTAGACACTCACGTCTCAACCCAAATCGTCCATGTAACACAACTCTCGTATGTAAATTCCTCCTCATAAATACCCAAATGTCCCAAGTCTATCACTATATCATCAAAGAAATGCTATCTATATCCTCGAACCAGTTTACGGGTCTCCAAAAATCGAAACAGTCCAAAAAGGACCAAACTGTCAACTCGTTAGAAGTCTCATTCGAACGAGTGTTCGAACGAGTTTGGACTGTCAGCTCGTTAGAAGTCTCGTTCGAACGAGACTGTTCGAACGAGATCCAGTTCGTTCGAACGAACTGTCCCTTCTAACGATATCTCGTTTGAACGAGATATCGAACGAAATTCCTACTCGTTAGCAACGACTGGTCAACTCGTTAGGAGCTCGTTCGAACGACCTGAGGACTGCTTCTAACGAGCTACCAGATTCGGCCCAGATTTTCCCCAATTCATTTTTCACCATTTTTATCACTTCTAATCTCTTCCAAGGTTCATTCCAATAACGTTTTAGGGTCTGTAATTCATCCTAAACATATTAGGGAGATAAACTAACATCTTTGAAGGGTTTAATACCTTCTAAACATCAATCAATCACAAGTTTCTACATTATTCCCTGATTTTCTTCAAGAACACAAACCCTAGATTTTTCTCATCAATTTCCCAGATTTTAAATCCGTTTATACATCACATAGATACGAAATTTCTGAATTCAATCTTCAAACAATATTTCTACATGCAAACCTATCCCAAAATTTAATAATAACTTCCAATTTCATGGGTTTTCTTTTATCTCTTGAATAGAATTGATTATCAAGGTTTCTAACATGGAAAAAGCATTCACTGCATAAGGAATGTAATTTAAATCACTTGCCTTGGTTTGATTTCTAATTTTGGTGTTGGCTTGGTGAAGATTCTGCAGAGTTTCCTCTCTCTCTAAGCTCTTTCTCCAATGGTGGCTTAAGGTGGCTAGGGTTTGATTTGGGGAAGATTGTAAACCTAATGTTAGCCTCCGTAGCTTAAAGGGTTAATATGGGTTGGTTATGGGCTTAGTGGGTCAATATCCACATCAGATTTAATTAACCAATTTTCGTTACTTTTAATTCCTCAAAATGTAAAATTACCAAACTACCCTTTAAGTTACCGGTACGGCCTAAAAGTACCCCGGGACCCAAACTATACCCCCGGCTAGTGTTTTCTGACTATCTCGACCCTTCCGGACGCGTTGGCGCACTCAAAACGACCATGCGGATTATAGATTTTAAATTCACTTTTATTATCAAAATATATATAACGTGACGCGGCGGTCCCACGCGTCTCAATAAAATTTCTAAAATGCCGTATATAAATCCCACGACAAATTTTATAATACCTAGTTCATATATAATCATATATGCACATAATCAAATACCAATTCGCATCACATTAGTATTTATAACCCGGATTAATTATCAATTAATACGCAATTTACTTAATTAATCCCAAAAATAAATATAGTCAAAAGTACGGGGTATTACATACTTCCCCCCTAATAACTGAATTTCGTCCCGAAATTCGAAACTAGAAAGTACCTGCTAAAAACAGCTCTGGATAACGCTCGCGCATCTCATTCTCGTGCTCCCATGTGGACTGCTCGACATTGTGATGTCGCCACTGAACACGCACTAACGGGACTATCTTTGACCGCAGTTTCCTCTCGCTTCGGTCCAAAATAGCAATTAGCCCCTACTCGTAGGAGCTATCCGGCTGGAGATCGATGTCCTCCACAGCAATGTGAGAATGAGCCAAATTATCTCTAAGGTATTTCCTCAGCGAGGAAATATGGAACACGTCGTGAATCTGATGCAAGTGCTCCGGTAGTCCAAGTCTATACGCAACCGGTCCGATCCGCTCAATAATAGGAAACGGCCCCACATACCTCGGAGCCAATTTCCCCTTCTTCCTGAATCGCATAATCCCCTTCATCGGAGATACCCTGAGTAAAATCTGGTCCCCCACTTGGAACTCCCTGAAAAACCTCTTCGCATCAGCATAACTCTTCTGCCTGTCTTGAGCTACCCGAATGCGACTCCGAATCAACTCAATCCTTGCCGAAGTATCCTGAATCACTTCCGGCCCGAGTAGTTTGTTGTCTCCCACTTCTAACCAACATGCTGGGGAACGACAAGGTCTACCGTACAATGCCTCAAACGGAGCCATTCCAATAGTAAACTGATAGGAGTTGTTGTAAGCAAACTCCACCAGTGGAAGGTACTGCTCCCATCCACCCCCGAAGTCAATAATGCACATGCGTAGCATGTCCTCCAACATCAGATTGGTGTGCTCTGTCTGCCCATCGGTCTGCGGATGATAAGCCGTACTCAACCGCAATTCCGTGCCCATGGCCTCCTGGAAACTCTCCCAAAACCTCGAAACAAATATCTTGTCTCTGTCAGACACGATGTTTAGGGGCACACCGTGAAGTCTCACAATCTCTGAAATGAAGAGCTGGGCATACTGTCCCGTAGTGTAGTCAGTCCTTACGGGTAAAAAGTGAGCGACCTTGGACAACCTGTCCACAATTACCCAAACGGAGTCGTGACCCCTCTGTGACGTCGGCAACCCCGTGATAAAGTCCATGGATATGCTCTCCCACATCCACACCGGGACCTCCAACGGCTGTAGCAATCCTGCCAGTCTCTGATGATCCACTTTTACAAGCTGACAAGTGGCGCATTTCGAAACAAACTCAGCGATATCTTTCTTCATACCGCTCCACCAATACTGTCGTCTCATGCCTTGGTACATTTTGTCCCCTCCGGGATGTATCGCGAACCGTGAGCCGTGCGACTCTGCCAAAACATCGTGTCGTAATTCCTCTCCTTCCGGGACTACCAATCTCCCATTGAAGCGCAATCCCCCGTCTGAGCTAATGGTATAGGATTCGGCTCCCTCTGCTAGCAATCGAACTATCTGCTCCTGACAGAACGAATCATTAGCCTGTGTCCGTACTATCCTCGTGATAATCTGCGGTGTAATGGTCATCACAGACATGAAAGATCGGGCCACTGCATCCTGGTGTCCCAATTCCTTCCACTTCGCCTTCCACACCTCTGTCACCTCATCTGCTGGCCTACGGCTCAACGCGTCTGCTACCACGTTAGCCTTACCCGGGTGGTACTGGATGTCGAACTGGTAGTCCTTCACAAATTCAAGCCACCTACGCTGCCGCATATTCAACTCCTTCTGCGTGAACAGGTACTGTAGGGACTTGTGGTCCGTGAACAGCTGAAACTTCTCCCCCAAAAGATATTGCCTCCAAATCCGTAAGGCAAATACCACTGCTACCAACTCCAAATCATGCCTGGGGTAATTCTTCTCATGAGGCTTAAGCTTATGGGAAGCATAAGTTATGGCCTGTCTCTCCTGCTGTAATACACCTCCAAGCCCTTGCAAAGACGCATCGGTGTAAACCAAATACTTAACTCCCGGTCTCGGCAATGCTAACACAGGTGCTGAGGTCAATTTGTCCTTCAACTCATCGAATGCCAACTGACAGGCATCACTCCAAATGAACGGCACACCTTTACGAGTAAGATGTGTCAAAAGACCTGCTATCTCCGAGAAACCCCGAATAAACCTCCTGTAGTATCCTGTTAGACCCAAGAAACTACGAATCTCCGTTGGTGTCGTGGGCTGTCCCCACTCCCTCACCGCTGATACTTTTCCCGGATCAACTGATATTCCCCGGTCGGAGATGATGTGAGCCAAGAACTGGACTTCCTTCAACCAAAACCCGCACTTCTCATATTTTTCATATAACTCGTTCTGACGAAGTGTCTGCAAAACCTGCCTCAAATGCTCGGCGTGCTCCTCCTCCGTCTGAGAGTAAACCAGAATGTCATCAATGAAGACAATGACAAACTGATCTAGGAAATCCCTGAACACTCTGTTCATCAAGTCCATAAACACTGCTGGAGCGTTGGTCAAGCCGAAAGGCATAACCCGAAACTCATAAGAACCATATCTCGACAAGAACGCAGTCTTCGAGACATCCTCCTCCTTGATACGCAACTGATGGTATCCCGACCTCAAGTCAATCTTCGAGAAGAAAGAAGCTCCCCTCAACTGGTCGAATAAGTCATCGATTCGAGGCAACAGATACTTCTTTCGTATCGTGACCTTATTCAACTCTCGGTAGTCCACACACAATCTGAGTGAACCGTCCCTCTTCTTCACAAACAAAACTGGAGCGCCCCAAGGTGAGGTACTCCTACGAATAAAGCCATGTCCTAACAGTTGCTCTATCTGATCCCGTAG
Source organism: Sambucus nigra (assembly GCA_949130495.1). NCBI lineage: Eukaryota > Viridiplantae > Streptophyta > Magnoliopsida > Dipsacales > Adoxaceae > Sambucus > Sambucus nigra. The sequence goes on from OX422212.1 coordinate 503,833,950, forward strand.
CTCTCTCATCTCAGCTGGAGCCATACGGTACGGTGCACGTGCTATAGGTCTTGTACCCGGTAGCAAATCTATAATGAAATCTATCTCTCGACTGGGTGGTAAGCCTGGTATCTCCTGAAACACATCCGAATAATCCCTGACAACTGGGATCGAATCCAACGGAATCACGACCTCCTTAGAGGTATCCTCCTCTATGTAATACAGATGAGCGGTCGATCCTCCCTCTGGGCGAGGCATCGCCACTATAAACATTTCTTGCCCCGGAATGGCAAAAACAATGCTCCCGCTGAAACAATCAATCATGGCCCCATATGCTACGAGCCAATCCATACCGATGATCACATCGTGAACATGCATGTCTAACACTAACATGTCTGCAGGCAATACCAAACCACCAATATCTACCCCCACTCCCCGGCATATAAAGAAAATAAGTGACCCACTCCCTAATGGTGAGTCGACACACGTCACTGTGCTCTCTGCCGTAGATAACAATCCTAAAGCTTTCGCGAAATGTGTAGCTATGAAACAATGTGTAGCACCCATATCAAATAACACCCGACCCATAGTTCCATGGATAGGAAACGTACCCTCGATCGCGGGCGGTGCCTGTGGAACTGCAGCCTGGTGAACATTGTAGACACGTCCATACTGTAGCTGCCCCTGCTGAGCTGGGACTGCTGGAATGGGTGGCAATGCTGCCATCTGCGGCGGTGCGGGAAGAGCGGTGGGAAACATAGGCCTCTGTGGCTCCTGGAGAACACCCTGCTGCTGCTGCTGTGGGGCCCTGCCCCTATCAGGACAATCCTGCTTCTTATGGCCAGTCTTGCCACAAACAAAGCACTTCCCTGGAAAGTTCCCTCCCCTCTGACCCTGCTGTCCCCGGCCCTGGTGGCCGTTACCATTCCTCCCTTGGCCCTGCTGGCCCTGATGAAACTGCTGCCCATTTTGTCACTGTTGGCCCTGATGGCCGTTCGGACCCTGATGGCCCTGACGGAAACCTCCCTGTCCCCGCCTGTAGTTCCCTGACCGGAACCTCTTATTATCCCCCTGCTGGGAGCCCTGCTCATTCTGCCTCTGCCCCTGACCAGATTGTGCCCCGCTGGCACCATGTCCTCCAGTCCTGCCCTGATGGCTAGACTCCCCCAACCGCTTGCCCTCGGCCATATGAAAACGGTGGTCCTGGCAGTGTAACAATGCTGCGTTAACCACATCAGAATACGTGGACAACGATAGGTTCCCTAGCAGATGCTGACGGATCCTCCAATTCAACCCATCGGTGAACTTCTCTATCTTCTTCTTCTCTGTTGGAATCTCGTCTGGAACGATATTCAACAGGTTAGTGAACTCGGCCTCATACTCGGCCACTGTCTTTCCCTCCTGCTTCAAACTCATCAGCTTCCTCCTCATCTCTGTATGAACTGCGAACGTAAAGTACTTGCGGTCGAACCGCACCCAGAACTCCTGGATCGTGAGGGTATCCCTCTCCTCCGTGGTGGTAATAGACTCCCACCACTGTAGTGCAGATCCCACTAGCTTGAAAGTAGCTAGCACCTGTTTCTGAATATCAGTGCACTCATGCATCCTCAAATGCCTTTGTATGTCCTTCCTCCATTGACTCGAGACTACCACGTCTGAGCTACCTGCAAACTCTGGCGGGTGCGCTTTCTGAAAAGCGTCTCGTACACGCTCCCAAGCAGACGGGAATGCATTAATCTGTGCTGGCGCGGAAGCCGGCGCCTGAGGCGGTGTCTGCTGAATCACGACAATCGCGGCATTTACCGCTTGGGCTACTATAGCAGCAACCTCAGCGGCGTTCATCATGCCCTGAACTGGAGCGGGCTGGCGTTCGGGCCTTGCATTCCTGGGAACTCGTCGTGCACGCCGTGGAGGCATCTGAAATAAGAACAAAGTTTATAAGTTCGCAGTTTATAAACTTAAAATAGCTGAAGAACGAAGCATATACAAAAAGAGTACAACAGTCCTAAAATATAGGGCTCTATATCAAAGAAACGTCGCGAAAACATAATAGCCGTACAGATCCTAAAGGACACTAGAACCTGATGCTCTGATACCACTTGTGACACCCGTACTAATTAAATACCGGGTAGCTACTCCTTTATTAAATTAATTCAAAATGCCAAGTTGGCTCAGTTAATAGCATCGCTGTCGAAAACATTTTAATATTACTAACCACCTAGTATTTAAAAAAAAGCAAGTTGCCAAATTTTAATTTAAGTCTGATTATCATGCAACAAGTATAATGAAGAAATAAATAACACCATACACCATACTGAAGTAAAGCGAATAACCATCACAATAGAGTAAATAAAGTCCGGAGGAAAAACTCCTCACTACAATCCCATACTGAAATAAATAACCGAAACTGAAATAATACATGCTAAAGTCTGAAAACTGAAATATAAAAGATGTCTAATAGAAATGGGCAACATGCCCTACAACTGATAGATGGTGACTCTGGAATCCAAAAGATAGAAGCGTCTACATGCAAATCCCTGTAGCTTCCACAAGCAGCTACAGCTCGTCACCTGAATGAGTATCCTATGCTTGGTGTCCTTGTGGCTGGGCACCTAAAATGGTTTTACAAGAAAAAGATTTGAAAAGCAAACGGGTCAGAGCCCGAATGTGGAGTTATATTTTAAAAACCTGCAAGTGCTTTAAAAACATTTCAAACATTAAATGCAAAGCACATGTTAGGACGTGCACTCACATTATATTCTCACCTCTCGTCTAACTGTGCACTCCTAACGCAAGTACCCATCTATAACTACCCATACCACTAGCTAAGTGACAACATATCTAGCTAGACTGCCGAAAGTCCTACCCATAACACTCGGTTCCATTAACATAATAATGCTCTTAATTAAATAGGGGTTTAGTGTAACTCAGAGGCTCAACATGCAATATATATATCACTATTAATTAACTCGCTATGCATCTCGAAGCAACACCGTAATATAATTACAACATTAACATGAGGATTCCCGTTAATTAAAAGTATATTATTCACATCGTATATATACAATACAAGCACCCCGAGAACTATGCTGCGGTGCACACATACTCTGCTATCCATCCCGGTACATCACGTACATAAGGATCACATATTCCGAATCTCTCAGGAATAGTTCAGATAACACAAATCACAAATAGTGGAGGCGAACACAGTCACCATCACGTGGGTCACGCACATACCTACGCTCCCACGGTCAGCGGACTTATTAATATCACAATAAGTCTTTCTATGACCTATGTTCATCGAGGTACCAGTCTATATCCCCCCCGTAGGCACACAAGGATTAGAGGGTCCTAAGCGAACGCAACCTCCCGTGATAGCAAGTATGGTAGGTATGTCATACACACAATCCATATACTAATACTAAGTAAACACATATCTTAGTAATACCGTATTTTAAATCGTAGTACGTATCGCATTCTCGCACTAACTATATTTATCACAATCTATACTATTCCGGTTTGTAATTATACGCGCTATACTTTCTCACGTCGTAGTAGACACTCACGTCTCAACCCAAACCGTCCATGTAACACAACTCTCGTATGTAAATTCCTCCTCATAAATACCCAAATGTCCCAAGTCTATCACTATATCATCAAAGAAATGCTATCTATATCCTCGAACCAGTTTACGGGTCTCCAAAAATCGAAACAGTCCAAAAAGGACCAAACTGTCAACTCGTTAGAAGTCTCGTTCGAACGAGTTTGGACTGTCAGCTCGTTAGAAGTCTCGTTCGAACGAGACTGTTCGAACGAGATCCAGTTCGTTCGAACGAACTGTCCCTTCTAACGATATCTCGTTCGAACGAGATATCGAACGAAATTCCTACTCGTTAGCAACGACTGGTCAACTCGTTAGGAGCTCGTTCGAACGAGTTCGTTCGAACGACCTGGGGACTGCTTCTAACGAGCTACCAGATTCGGCCCAGATTTTCCACAATTCGTTTTTCACCATTTTTATCACTTCTAATCTCTTCCAAGGTTCATTCCAATAACGTTTTAGGGTCTCTAATTCATCCTAAACATATTAGGGAGATAAACTAACATCTTTTAAGGGTTTAGTACCTTCTAAACATCAATCAATCACAAGTTTCTACATTATTCCCTGATTTTCTTCAAGAACACAAACCCTAGATTTTTCTCATCAATTTCCCAAATTTTAAATCCGTTTATACATCACATAGATACGAAATTTCTGAATTCAATCTTCAAATAATATTTCTACATGCAAACCTATCCCAAAATTTAATAATAACTTCCAATTTCATGGGTTTTCTTTTATCTCTTGAATAGAATTGATTATCAAGGTTTCTAACATGGAAAAAGCATTCACTGCATAAGGAATGTAATTTAAATCACTTGCCTTGGTTTGATTTCTGATTTTGGTGTTGGCTTGGTGAAGATTCTGCAGAGTTTCCTCTCTCTCTAAGCTCCTTCTCCAATGGTGGCTTAAGGTGGCTAGGGTTTGATTTGGGGAAGATTGTAAACCTAATGTTAGCCTCCGTAGCTTAAAGGGTTAATATGGGTTGGTTATGGGATTAGTGGGTCAATATCCACATCAGATTTAATTAACCAATTTTCGTCACTTTTAATTCCTCAAAATGTAAAATTACCAAAATACCCTTTAAGTTACCGGTACGGCCTAAAAGTACCCCAGGACCCAAACTATACCCCCGGCTAGTGTTTTCTGACTATCTCGACCCTTACGGACGCGTTGGCGTACTCAAAACGACCATGCGAATTATAGATTTTAAATTCACTTTTATTATCAAAATATATATACCGTGACGCGGCGGTCCCACGCGTCTCAATAAAATTTCTAAAATGCCGTATATAAATCCCACGACAAATTTTATAATACCTAGTTCATATATAATCATATATGCACATAATCAAATACCAATTCGCATCACATTAGTATTTATAACCCGGATTAATTATCAATTAATACGCAATTTACTTAATTAATCCCAAAAATAAATATAGTCAAAAGTACGGGGTATTACACTATGCACTCTAGAATATTATCTCTCATGAATTTCTCTCCAAGATCTGAAATGTGAGGTAGTTTGAACATGTAATAACAAACTGCAATCCCACAATCAACCCTGTTTTTTTAGAAAATATAAAAAATTTCTAATTGGAAAGTATCCCACAGGGTATAAAGAAATGAATATATGGAAAATTATCTTCTATTTCAGATATATAAACATACGATCTTAATTTATATTAAGGGGAACTCTTTTGAATCAAAGGAAGCTCGAATTCATCATTGTCATTTTTTCTATAAACACAACTTCCTCTTTTTCGCAGAATCGTCAATTTTTTTTAATGCAATATATATATATATATATATATATAGAGAGAGAGAGAGAGAGAGAGAGAGAGAAAGAGAGAGAGAGAGAGAGAGTCAGGCTATAATACAACATGCTCTACATATTACCCGTGTATCACACCTAATTCTAGGCCCTAAAAAACTTTTTTTTTCAAATTATATATTTTTTTCCTTGAAATTAACCTTCTGATCAACCCATATGCAAAAAATTAGGTCAAAATACATTTTTCATCTATTTTTAAAAAATTCCACAAAAAACTGCTAAAAATACATAAGGGTATGTGCCAATAGTTTTTTGTGGATTTTTTAAAAATAGCTACAAAATGTATTTTGACCTAATGTTTTTGCATATGGGTTTATTGGAAGGTGAATTTCAAGGGAAAAATATATAATTTGAAAAAAAAAGTTTTCTAGGGCCTAGAATTAGGTGTGATGTATAGTGCATGATGTAGGTGAGCCTTCCTCTCTCTCTCTCTCTCTCTATATATATATATATATATATATTAAAATGAATTGTATAACTATGAATTATACTTACCAATTTTGCAGCATCAATGACATAGTAATCAGTGACTATACCTTTCGGGTTTTGTGAGTTCAAATGCATCCATTTTCCTTCGATGGTGTCCAACACCAAACAATTCCAATGCTTGCATATTTTACAACCTTTAGTTCCCATACCATTAATTGGAAAGTGTAAAAACCTATAATTTTCTATTGCTTCAAGTGAATGATTATCAAGATATACTTCTCTTTATCACTGTTATTGGAATACCACAAAGAATTATGCAACATAATTGGACTTTGATAAGTAAAAAACCGATATATTTAAAATTTAAAACTATGTAACTTTGTCCTTCCATACCCATGCATAAAATTGAGAAAAATATGAAAACTTCATGTCATTCACTTTTCCTGTTGTAGACACACCATCCTAAGAACCCCTTAAGCACCTCCTTATGTCTCTAGCACTCATCCATTCACCATAAACCTAGGTCATACTCCGAGTACTGATATGGAGTCCATTGGCTGCTCTCAGACCCCATTTTACTATAATCAACTCTCCAACCTGAGCGACACTTAATTAATCCTCGAAGGTATCTGAATCCCCTTTCCAATGGTTGATACCATGCGTGAATCGGCCTTACGGTTTGAATGAATGGCCCGTTTTCCTCGAAAGGGTCATCGAGTGCTTCCGAGCCCCTTTTGATCTTAATCAAATCTCTAAACCAAGAGAAGTTCAATGAAATATTTAAGGGTGATGAATTTTATTTCCAACGGTCTGCTTCGTGCGCAAATCAGCCTTACGGTTTGGCCAAACGACTCATTTTAGACCTCTAATTTAGAGAACATTGGGTGTTTCTAAGCCCCATTTGACCTTTGTCAACTCTCGAACCCGGGAGTGGATCAAAGTATTCTTTAAGGTTTATGAATTCTCTTTCCAACGGTCCACCCCATACATGATTCAGACTTATAGTTTGCATTTTATGCCCATTTTTTCCAAAAAAAATGTTCCGGACTGCCTATAGGCACCACAGGAACCCTTCAGATTGGCGGGGTGTCATTTTCCTTACCCAAAAAGACTCACCTTATGCCGATAGGTAGGTTAGGCACTATGTCGATTGTCACCTACCTTGGCCCCTATAAAAAGGGCCATAATCTCACCCTACCAAGCACAACTTGGAGACCCCACTCGAATGTTCAAAGAATAGTTCCTCATAATCAAAGACTTTTCCTTTTCGAAAAAGTTCATTTTTCCACATTTTTTTACCTCATTTCTTTACCTCACTTGGTAATTCATGTCACCTCTTTGCATCACTCCCATACCACTTCAAAATCATCACACTTCATTCCAAAGTCAGTAACAAGTGTCCCAAATGAGATCTATTTCTCAACCCCTTTCTCTAGTTTATCCATTTTAAGCCTTATTCATCTTATTTATATTTTATGATTTTGTTTCATTATATCACATCCATTAATCTATACTCTTTATTAATAGTATTGCGCATAACCTATTGTCTTAAAAACCCCAAAAGGAAAAAAAAGGGTTTATTCGTAAACTCCAAAAGCGAGACTTCAATTTTTACGTCTTCACTTTTAAAACACATTTTCCTCACAGACACATAAGAGGAGTCCCACATTTGGATATATGGGTTGAGTCCCACCCTTATTATATTTTCGAACTACATGGACTTTGATGCACATTGTGCTACATAGATGTATTGGTCCAATCCCGATATTTGAGTCCTACTCCATTTTTGATTTTATACATATTTTAGATCTTATATATATATATATTATGAGTTATATACTTCTATATACTTGTGTCTCATCCTACATACACATTTCCTCTTTCATAGTGATTTGTGATTCAACAAACACTTATATCTTATTTTTATCACTATTTTTAACTACACTCCTACGGACGAGTCCCCTCCGTCCCTCCCATGAAGTGATTTGGAGGATTCCATTATCCCATTAGTTATATTATAAACATGTATACACACATCACAAAGTTTAGAAGGAGAAGATTAACATTATCCCATGAGAGACTTGAAGGGCGGAATGGGTGCCTAACACCTTCTCATTTCATTACTTCATCCCCGGACATCCGAACAACTTAAAATCTCTTGCATTAGTTTTAACTTGAAGTTTTTATCTCAAGGAAGAGATATTATTTTTCCTATTTTGAGCAAAATAGGCTGACGACTCTATCTTTTCATGATACCCCCATTCGATGACGGCCAACTCCATATCCACGCGCACTGGAGGTATCTAACCCCAGATGGCCATAGTGGTGACTCCGCTAGGGACTTTTATTAGAGGAATATACTCTACTTATACATGTTTTTTATTATTTTCTCTCCTATTTTTCTACATGTGTACATATGCTCCCACTTGTATGTTCCCTTTACTCCTCTACTTATTTCATTTGCATGCCAATCTCATGCTTATCTTTACCATGTTCTCTTATCATATATTTTTCACTTCACACACATATATATTCTTCATTTTCACTTCACTCACTCACACTTGTATATATTTTCCATGCTCACTTCACACACTTACACTCGTATGTAGTTTCACCGCAACTCACGTGCTCCACACACCACTTGTAGAATATCCATGCTTAGGTTCATTAGGACACACACACTTCTCTAAGTTGTATATATCTCCGTGATCACTTACACATGTCACACACTACATGTAGAAGATCCATGCTTCAGCTCACTAACACACACATTCACTTGCGAATATTCACATGATTACTCATATTATTCCTATGTCACTCTCTCACCTTACATGTCTCACTCACTTGTATATATACACATGCTTCCCTATCCCCATGCTTAGTATAGTCTTTATACTCTGTGCTAGATTTACTTTTCATGCTATTTGTATATTCTCCTTAGGATTGAATTTGAGGATCAAACGACCTTCATGAGAAACATTATGGAAAGAGGACCTGAGTAGTGTATGATCAGAGGCAGACAATAATGACCAAAAATTTATTAATGTTTCGGGTCAAGTATCCCGATAGGGAGAGAGAGTGTCAGCTAGACATGGACTTCATTTTTTAGCTCATTATCATACATGTGTAGACAAAGGACACCATGTTATGAGATGTCCTAGATATCACGCTCACTTTGAGGCACCATTTACGGTTGAGGAGATACTGAAGGCTGTTGTACCACTTAAAGATTGAAAAGGGATTGTTTATCTTAGAGACCAAATGTAGAGTTGTGTATAACACTTGTGAGGTTATCAGTATATGTTATTACGGTGTATTATGACTTATGATTACCCTTATGATAACCTCAAGATTCTATTTTGAGTGTATCTTCACTCAGGGTGGGTCCTATTATTATGGGTGAATGCGGATGACTTTTGAGGTATTCTATGCGTTACTTGAGATATAATCACTATGAGTGTGGTATCTCAGCTATTGGAAAGTTTACTACGGCACTTAAAAGGAAAAATAGTAAAATGAGGGAGGAATTAGGGGGGAAACATAAACTTATGAGTATATAAAAGATTCCAAGAGTTGCGGTATTCTAGCACGTTCTGGTATGAAAAAAATTAAATTGAGCAAGATAGTATTCCGAGGATAGTATTTGTTTATATTGAAAATTGATATCTCTAAAAAGTAATGATACCAACGAAATAAGAACAAAAGGTAAATTGTTTAGAAGCAGTGACAAGATGATTAGTATGGTAATAGGACAGTAATCTATAAAGATTCCTTGTGATTCTTTTAAGAATTGAAATGTTAAATTTGATTATGATTAGTCTCCTGAAATTTTAATACAAATTATTAGTAATGATGTTGGAACACGTCTAGTTTTGGGCAATTCATATGAATCCCATTTTGTATAGGTTTCTCAAACCTTGTTTCGATACAAGAATGAATTGAGAACTCATTTAGTTATAGCATCATTGGATATCTATATTGAGATTTATTAACTAAATTAAGTAGTCGTTATATGAAAAATGTTATTTTGGGGATATGGCCCTAGTATTAAAGTTTGAACCCTTTTGGTGTATTAGTGAAATATGGGTAGCATTAAAAGATGTTAAGTGTCTCTTGGTATAGTTGGGAAGTTGGGAAAATTTATGTGAATCCCACTTGAATAAGGATCAAATAATGTATTGTGGAACCTTACTTAGAACTTTGAAAATTGTATAATACAGATATGATTAGAAATCATAAAGTTAATGAATGAAAGAATACATTCTGGTGTTAAACTTAGGCTAGTAGAATTTGAAAGTTGGGAGTTGTTTAGTTGATAGTAATGTGAAGATTGCGCTAAAAATTTTAAAATTTTATTCTATGTTGTTAGAGTGGAAAGTAGTATTGATCATAGATAGAAAAATTATTGGATTTATTATTGGCAAATGAAAAATAATTATGGGTTTAGATAAGCATGTACATTATAACTGGGTGAATAATTACGCAATTGATTGACGGAATTGTCTTTAGTATGTAGTATCGATGTGACTAAAGTTGTGGAATAATAAAATTGGGATTTGTACTAGTATGTCCAGAGAAAGGAGGTTGGGATTATTAAATAAATTATGATTTAATTCACTAGATAATGGTAGGTGTATGTATAGGTTACGTTGTTAAAATAGACTAGGGATAAACTTGGACTTATAATATTTAATATTGGGAGTTTCTATGCTTAAGATTTCATAATGGTAAGATTAGAGATAGGAGTGATGTGATAAGTAGTTATAAAATAAAGGATGCATAGAAGGATTAGTCTAGTTTTTGTCTAAGAAACTACCTAATCTAGCCAAAAGTGTATAATGGGGTTCATTGTTTAGATTTTGTTGACGAAATATCTCACACATGGAGTCTAGAGAGGGTAGGAGTTGGGGATTCAGGAGATATGAGTTCAGTACTTTTCTTGGGTCGTATAAACATCATACAAGAATATTGTAGAGCCTTAACCATTTATCATTGGTTGATCCACCACTATAAGAGAAAAACGGTACTGACAACTAATAATCATATTGGAGTTCTCCTATTGTTCTCTCATAGTGCAACTACCTCTCTTTTTGTCAAGCTCCCTTAGACACAAGTACAAATAAGAGAAGGGCTGTAGAAATGAGGTTGGCTAAGGCTGAAGCTTGTCTCCCATTCTTAGAAGTTCTCTAAAACCCATTATCAAGAAGATGCTGGATCTTGTCTTTCAAGACAAAGAATGATAGGATATTATGGCTAATGAATCGTTTGAGCTATGCCCTCTTTGTTTATCAGCCCGATAAAAGGGTGGAAAATTTATTCCTAGCATGCCCAGTGGCTAGAATATATGGAGAGAATCTCCCTTTCCTCCCGTTTCAATTTCAATGGCTCCTTATGAGGAACTTTATGGGAGACCATGTCGATCCCCTGTATGTTGGTTGGACCAGTTGAGGGTAGACATTTAGGACCAGAGTTTGTCCAAGAGATGACTAATAAAACCAGTCCGATCAGGGAGCGAATCAGAAGTCGCTCAAGATTGATAGAAGAGCTACACCAATAAAAATCCAAAACTGAAGGAATTAAAGGTGGTTGGGATAATTTTACTAGGTGTTTCCCCTATGAAAAGGGGTGATGAGGTGAGGAAAATATGGAAGTTATCCCCGCATTATATTGGATTGTCCATGATTTTAGAGAAAGTGGGGAAGGTTGTGTATGGGATATCACTTCTTGGCCACCTAAATCAGGTGCATAATATGTTTCATTTTTTCATACTCTGTCCATTTCAACACCCTATGGCTGCATATCTGCATGTTGATTTGGAAAAAACTAAAATAGACTCGAATGAGTCATATAGTGAGCAAATGACGAGTCTTGTGGATATTGAATCCAAAAGTGGTGTTCTTATGAAACATTGTGGGTACGTGTGCAGTGGAACTCCGTAATGAGGAGGAATACACATGGAAGTGCAAGGACTTTATGAGGCTACAGTAGCCCCATCTATTTAGTATATTATATTAACCTATCTGCATATGAGGAGATTATTTTTTAATCTTCATGTCAGCATATGATTTTGAATTATTCGTATATGAGGTGATTCTTTTTTACTCATCTACATGTGAGTATGATTTTGATTCATTCGTGTATGAGGTGATTATTTTGACTCATCCTCATATGAGGAGATTATTTTGACTCATCCTCACATGAGGATATTATTTTGACTCAAATGTATATAGGAAGATGATTTTGACTCATTCTTATATGAGGATGTGATTTTGACTCATACGCATATGTGGGGATTATTTGGAATCGTTCTTATATGAGGAGATGATTTTTACTCATACGCATAGGAGGAGATAATTTTGACTCATTATTATATGAGGAGATAGTTTCTAACTTATGAGTTAATAAAAAAATTTACTCAATGAAGTAATAAATTTATTATGAATTCTGAGGATACAATTCCTTTTATTAGGGGGAGATTGTAATACTCCTTAAATTTAAAATAATTTAATTAATTAATTTTGGGGGATTTCATTGAATTTTCAAAAAAATTAAATAAATATCTTTTAAGTGAAAAAAAAAAGTTTTATAACAAAAAAGGAACATTTATTGAAAATATATTTGGTAAAAGAAAGTAGTTGGGGTTTAACTATAATTTAGAAGATTATGTACAACAAATTGTAACTTTATATTTTATCAATTATACAATTTAGTATTGTATCAATTAATCAAAATAGATAATTATACTTGTGAGCATGGATAGATTGGTAAATGGAACATACTTTAGGAGCAAGCATGGTTAGGGGTAAAAGAGGGAAGGAACTTTTAAGAGGAGTTAATATATAAACCTAGAAGAAACCCTAATTTTATTTTAAGCTTAGCTTATATGATTGTTTAAAGCAAATTGTAATTTAGTAATTTATCCATTAAATAATTTTGAATTGTATCAATTAAACAAAATAGAGAATTCTACTTATAAGCATGGGTAGATCGGTAAATGGAAGATACTTGGGGATAAATTTACGGTTTGGGTAAAAGACGGAAGGAATTTTTAAGAGGAGTTAATATATAAACCTAGAAGTAACCATAATTTCATTTTAAGCTTACAATAAACACCCACCAAAATAAAATCTACACCAAACTTCACCCATATTTCATACTTTTGCTTTACAATTTTTCTAAACCCAAACATTTTTCAATCGTAAAGTTGATTTTGGGGAAACATTCAACCTTGATCAAGAAAAAAAGGATTTGTGGTGATTTTTTTTGTAGCAATTCTTCTTTTGGCTTAAGGATGGATTTTCTACACCTTTCGAGATTTTTCTACAAAAAATTTGGTTTGGATTCTTCGTACCAAGCAAGATAATTCTACTCTCTCCTCTCATGAGTGTAAATATGTTTTCTACCTAAATATTTTCTTTGATGAATTATAAAAATTATATTAAGATAATTGGGCTTCTGGCACAAGTATTGGAAAATTGAAATTTTTGGTAAAGAAATGAATGAATCCAATTCTTACAAATATTGTATTAGTTTGTACTAGTTTAATTGAGATGAATTGAAGAATTTTAGCTTCTATTTAAATTAGATTAAACTAGTTGGATTGGATTAAATTACAAGGTTGAACTGGAGGTCCCAATTGAAATTAACTTAGATTAATTACTTTATGTTAAGAGGACTCTAGTTTCCTTATTAGAAAGGCCTATTTATATGAATCAATATATTAGTTTAATTGTATGGATGTTCTTGAATATGTCCCTAGATATTATTATGTTGAAATTGAAAAGGATGTCAGATGTTACAGATTTACCCATTTGATTGTGAAAAAATGATACGTTTAAAAGGGAATGAACCCTTCGAGTGATCTTAGGCCATAATTCAGGATTCGTAAAGTTGGACATTGGATTTCAGTGGAGATTTTGGATGTTTTAAGTTATGGGTTGTAGAAGAAATTAATTATGGAAAATTATCTTCGTCTTCCATGTGCACAATTGCGTTGAGTTCCCGTTCGCATGGGCCTGTGCACATGACTTATTAGTGGTGCCATCCGCACGAATATAGTAAACTTTGGAATTTACCTTAAGGCCTTGCACAATATCCATTACACATTTTTACTTGAATATAAATTAGGCATTTGGTATTTGTTTAACTCTTTTGATATGAGGAAATGTGCAAGACTCTAATGTACGATTATTGATAATACATAACACATTAGATAAAATTTGACTATGTTATGAGTAAGACATAGAAATAACTCCAGTAATTATAGATTTTTACTACTCGAGTTCGTAGCTACTATCTTATTAAGGTGGGCCAGACCCATTGCGTTGTTTCAAGTGTTCTAGGGTACCTGATTGAGTGTTCTTACTTAAGTACATTGTCTACCTTTCCAGTGACCACTAAGATTTGATGATATAGGGGTTGCACCTACTTTTATGTGTACATTATTTGTGTTGAGCGATGAGAAGTCTTCCTACTATTTGTAATCGTTTGTAGAGATAGTGTGGATTGGTGAGAGTTGTTATGTATCAGTTATTTTTAGACTGTATATGCTGGATTTTGTCATGTAGTTGACTCTTATCCATTATATATCAGTATTTGAGGATTTCCATGTCAATCTTTATTTTGATTTTATCATTTTTGTTTTCTTCTTATTACATGCTAAGGATGATATATAATTATTTAGACAACTTGTGTAATTTTAATAAAGAGACTTGATCAACTTATTTATTTTGATGATATACGGGGTGTCACAATTTGAGATGTTGAACTTTCGATGTGTTATTTTGTATATTGAGATGTGACTTTGAAATGTTACATATGTTGTTATACCTAAATGAGTTACAGGTTAATGTGACTGTAATGTTATAGATGTTAGTGAACTCATAATAAACCATTAAGATAAGTAATTAAGTGACTTAGTATTATGGGAGGGTATGGAATGGCTAGGGACTAGGTGTCGGGGGTTTCCTTATTTGGATTATTCCATCGGTATCGGGTCCACCGATTGTAAAGTAGGTTCTTATAATATCAAGTCATAACCTAATTAATTAATTATCAAGATTTAAACTTAAGCTACATGTATCAACAATTTAATTCATTTAGTAAGATAATTAAATTAACTTAATAAAATGATTGACTTCTGAAAGATGTCAACTTTCGAGTAGGTTTGTGATATGGTTAGAAAGTCTAGTTTCATCTTATTATTAGGTAATTTTATCCCGTGTATGTATTGGACCAAGTTTTAGATCATTTGGAGCATGTTTTGATGCTTTTTAATTGAGGCTATCTAAGGGGCTTATCCTAATTTCGGGAATAGTGATTTAATATAACATAGTTCCTTAACCCAATTATCATAACACAATTAATATAACATAGTGATTTAATATAACATAGTTTCTTAACCCAATTATCATAACACACTCTCGGATAGCCCTGGATTCTAAGTAAGTGGATGAGGAAACCCTAGGTTGGAGAATAGAGGTTTTGGCTTGAAGAATTGGGAGAAATTTGGGATTTATTCTAGAATCAATACAACGCAAGTTTACTTTGCTTAAGAATGTAACTACATGTTTGTTAAAACAATAGTAATATGTTGGAAACTTCAAAAATAATATTAATAGTCTTATTTTATTCATAACTAAACCTCAATTCATAATTGAGATTAATCTGATGAACAACCCAAGTTTTGTATTAAAGAACTTATGTAACTTTGTTAACGAGTCATTTAATTAACCCTTGAAATCTTATAAAATGATCTTAAAACTATAAGATATGAAGTATATATATTGAAATTAATTAAATCCCTAATGTTTTGATGTTGTTTTGATTAGATTTGTAAAGTTATTGAACATTTCTTACTTAATTCACGAACCTAGGGTTAACTTTATAAATTTTGAGATTTGATCTTTAAAACGAGTTATGATCATTTAAAACTTGTATAAATAGGTTTCCAGCAGTCATGATATTTATACGTGAAGGAGAATGGTCAATTTTGAGTTAAAGATGTTAGTTGAATTAAAAGTTTTTAGCTATGGCCTCTATAGAAGAAATCCGGACCTGTCAGATCGATCCAGACTAGGCTAGGATCGGTCCGACTCTGGTAGGTACCCAAGTCAAGTTTTTTTAAGGGACTATTTTGTTCGGGTTTTGATATGGGTTTTATTTTGGGAGTTTAGATCATTTTAGATATATATTAGGGCAGTAGTTTTGGAGATTGAATCCTAGATTAGAGACTTTAGGATTCGAGTCGAAATTTATAATGTCGAGTAATGTTTAGCTATTGAGTTAATCATATAAAAGATAAAATTGTAGTTTTAACCCAACGGGTAAGGCATTGGTTCTTTTAAAATGATTAGGTAAACATTATGTTAGAGATTATACCTAGTTTAGGAAGCCTAAGTTTCGAGAGGAGATATATAGTATAGGTTGATGCTCGACGATTGTGTAAAACCTACAATAGCAAAGAACATAGTTATAGTCCATCTAGTAGGGAAGTTTTTGATTTAAAATGATCCTTATAAGCATTACATGTGAGACGATACTTAGACTTTAGAGCCTTGGGTATGGGGCCTGTATAATCGGCCAAAAACCGAGTCGTCGTGTAAGGACACTATCGTTGTGTGGTTTTCCATCGCAATGCAAAAAACCTAGACATTAACTGCAATTGTTTTATATGTATAGCAACGGGTTTGTGTATCAAATCCACATAGAATGTTTGTTAGACTTTAATTGATTTATTCCATCTTGATTAAAATTGTAAAATGTGATGATTAATTAAAACATTCTAAACTAATTTTAATCTAGACAAATATTTAAACTAGATTAATAAAAAAGAATGAAAATTATAGATTGAGAATTATATCGCTCACCACGGGCTAATTAGAATAAACTAGTAGATGAAAATCAAAGCTTTATCAATATTAAATATCATTTGGAAATTTAATAAACCCTAGAGTTGTCACTCCCTAAGTTATCATAAAAGCTTAGTTTGAGTTTGGCATTAACAAATACTTCTAATATTACACATGAAAGGTCGCAAAAATGACACATACATGATATACTCCATTAAGCCTCCTAGTCTAAACCATCATACTATAGCAAGTTAACTAATTAATTCATGGTGAGTTCAATAATCTTAAACTAAATCTACTTAGATAGAAAGCATCATAAATGATAAGAAATGGAAGAAACTAATTAACAAAGTTTAAATAAATAAGGAGGAAGAAGAATAGTAACTTACTATCAAACCCTAGGAGAATGAATGGAGAGAATCTCTCAATACCAAAACTAATCTAAAAAAAAAATTCCCCTACAAATAAAAATCCCGCTTACTATTTACAGTAAGTGGATTAAATAAAAAAAACAAAAAAGGCATCAAATCTCAAAATATCTAGGATGGTCAATCGATCGACCAAGGGGTTCGATCGATCGATTCACCAAATATCAACCCATTGTCTTCAAAGATATTTACCAAATCATACGAGATCGATCGATCGAGCATAGGCCGAATGATTGATGGTCCAAAATCCGCCTCCTTGCCTACAAGTATGCGCATACATACGGGAGGTCGATGGTCAATGGTCTATTTGCAACCCACATTTTTCTTCAAAAAGGGCATTGTTGCACTTCAAGGAAACGTGCATAACTCGGTCATACAATGATGAAAAGATGTGTCGTATGCTACCACGCAAAGGTAGCTCAATGGAATACGCTTCCATGGAGGTCCACCAATTGGGACATGAAGTATGAAATTACGAAATTTCCTTTAAAGTTGCATCAAATGATGAAACTTTCCTAAAACACAACGAATTACTCTGCTAACCATACCTATAAAAGGTTAAATAAACCAAGACACACACACACACACACACACACACACACACACATATATATATATATATATATATATATATATATATATATATATATATATATATATATATATATATATATATATATATATATATGCACACACATAGAGAGAGAGAGAGAGAGAGAGAGAGGATCGTTTGCACACTAAGTTTGCACATCATTTGTTTAAAATAGTAAAAAATATATTTTTGAGTTGATTTTTTTATGTGATATTTAAAAATTTCAAGGAACCTATATAAAAAAACTTAGCTCAAAAAGACTTTTTTCCTATTTTTAAAAAATTGGTCAAACTTTCCTTGTTTTTAAACACTTTAAAAGTCGCAAAAGTTTAACCGATTTTTTAAAAATAGCAAAAAAAGTTTTTTGAGCTGAATGTTTTTATATGGGTCCTTTGAAATGTTTAAATATAAAATAAAAAAAATCAACTCAATTTTTTTTAATATTTTAAAAAAATTAGTGTGCGCCATGTGCAAACTTAGTGTGCACAGGAGCCTGCCTCTCTCTCTATATATATATATATAAATATAGAGAGAGAGAGAGGCGTCTGCGCACACTAGGATTGCACATTATTTTTTTTAAATAGTAAAAAAAATATTTTTGAGCTGATTTTTTATGTGTGATATTTAAACATGTTAAGGAATTCATATAAAAACATTTAGCTCAAAAAACATTTTTTTACTATTTTAAAAAAATCAGTCAAACTTTCTCAGTTTTTAAAGTACTTAAAAGCTGCAAAAGTTTGATCGATTTTTTTAAAATAGAAAAATATGTTTTTGAGTTGTTTTTTTTTATGGGTTCGTTGAAATGTTCAAATATCACATAAAAAAATTAACTCAAAAATATATTTTTTAATATTTAAAAAAAATAGGTGTGTGCGAGCACATATGCAAATTTAGTGTGTACAGGTGTCTGTCTATGTCTCTGTCTCTCTCTCTCTCTCTCTCTCTCTCTATATATATATATATATATATATATATAGAAAGGATCAAGTGAGGTTCCAGTTCGAAGACCCTGAATGATGATCATTTTTTTAAAATAGTAAAAAAAAAAATTTTGGGTTGATTTTTTTTTATGATTTTTAAACATCTCAATAGGACCATACAAAAATAATCAACTCAAAATGATTTTTTTTTCTATTTTAAAAAAATCAGTCAAACTTTGTCAGTTTTTAAGTTGTTAAAAACTGACAAAGTTTGACCGATTTTTTTAAAATAGTAAAAAAAATCATTTTGACCTGATTTTTTTTATATGGCCCTACTAAAATGTTTAAAAACTATATAAAAAAAATTAGCTCAAAAATATTTTTTTACTATTTTATCAAAATTGGTCCGTGCCAGTGGTATGTAAACAGAGGTCCTCATGAAATCCTCTCTCTCTCTCTCTCTCTCTATATATATATATATATATATATATATAAGACAGGTTATCCAATAAATGAGCATAAAATTAGTAATTAATAGACATAATTGTACTAGATAGCATAAATATAAAGGACACTAATATACAATATTCGTGAGTAGTCACACCAGATAACTTATACATTTTTAGTCACTAGTGATGAAACAACAATAGAACCAACACAACATTGAGAGAAAATAACTATATACAAATGATAAAATACCACTCCCGTGGGTGTATGATTGCAATTAACATATGCAGTAATCTATTAAACCCCTAGGTTACCCTAATGGACGAATGTCATACTGTGAGGATTTTCTGGGATGAAATCCACAGACATCAAGTTTCCTCAAAAGTATGTCCACAAAACCATCAACTCAAGCACAATAACAACGAAAAGCATTTCAACAAGCTATTAACAGATTAAATGGGAATTTGACTAATAGTCCAAAATCATTAATGTTAATAGAATAACTTCATCAAAATTAAAATCCTAAATCTGGGAGGAAGGCCGAGAACAAGATAAAATTAAATTATTTAGAAAAAAAAATTATATTCCAGATAAACATTAAAGTTTTCATTGATCAAGCCTCTCCGGAGATTACACTAAACAATTGAAAACACTCTCAATGTGGTGTAACACACACAAGACATGCGGGCATAAGGAGTAAATGCAAAAGGAAGCAAGTTCGTGGACATGTCATAAATGAAGAAGGCTATATATATAATAAAAAATTATAATCTCAATGAAAGTATACCTCTCATCAAGGAATATGAAATGCATTTAAATAGATTATCATGAATATTCAAAATTTTGAATCACAGTCACCTTAGGATCACGTAGGACTTTTTAGGGCTATAATATATATTAGGCTAGGGAGTATGAAAAGATTCGGATATTCACGGATTCGAAAGGTCTGGGGAGAAAACCTAGGACAATTGAAAATTGGGGGAAATTTTAAAATTTATATTAAAAATGGATATAAAAAAAGAGTATGACTTATTTATTTTCTCTAAAAACTACGGGATTCTTACTTTTTTCAATCCCTTTCTTTTTCTTATTTTTTTTCTTTTCCACTTTTGCTATTTTTTTTTTTGCAATTTTTTTTCTCTAGAATAATAGACAACTCATATGCTTAATGGTAACCATAAGACAAAAACATCATTAAATCCCAAGTATAACTCCAAACAAATGTATTAAAGGTGTATATATGATTTAAAACTCCAATGTGGATTAGGTTAAGGGACTTTGGGTTTTGAAATGAAAGTTCAATATTTAGGCTCAAAAGGGGGTTGACTAGGAAGATATATATGGTGAGGTCAAGGTCAACATAGATGTAATAATAAAGACGGACTATGATACTTCCCTAAGGTTTATGCTATTCTAGAAACTAGGCAACATTGAAAATCATGATAGAGTATTAAATTTCAAAATAAGCTCAATTAATGATCTATTAAGGAAGGAATAGTGATATTATTGATGACTTTAATGTTTTCAAGAATGAAAAATATTGTATAAACACTTATAAACAAAGAAAATTGTAATGCTCACTGGGTGTAAGTATATACAATGCATCAAAAGATCACTGAGTTATAAAAGGCCTTAAACTGAATCACTAAACAAGAAAAACACATGTGCTCATGGGTTCAAGTTCAGTTCATGATTTTTTTTATAATATCAATGATTCGAGGACCAAAGTCCAATAACTTCTAAAATTGAGAACATTAATCATTTAATTATGTATTGGATCGGACATTTTTATAAATGATCATCGAAAACGAGGGCAAAAGGTCCAATAAAGTGAAAAAAAAAAAAAAAATGTTTTTTAAATTTGTACAATAAAAACATGCCTTGGCAGAACATGTAAAATCAAAGAAACTATCAATAAATGGTAATAATAACACACACCCTTGAACTTGAATGTTGCATTATCCTTAATGTAAATCAAGAACACAAGTTAAAGAGAAAGAAACCACCCAAAATGGAGCGATCATTGCATAGAACAAGTCCAAAGATTCTACAAAACATGTTATAACCATGCATTAAAAAATAAGAACAACAAATTTAACTAATTACACTAGGAAACAATTAAAAAGTGTAAGGACATTTTTGTCCATTATCAAGTTATATGTCGTTCTCCATTACACCATTGAATAAAGTTAAGATCGCATCATCATCAACGGATCCGAATATCAAAGAAAGAATGGAATCAATTTTTTTTAGCAGCCGAACCGATCCGCCTCTGGACCGGTCCGCCACTCTTCCGGACCGATCCGCTTGTGCACCAAAATAGTGGACCCCGGATCGATAGCAAACCGAAGGAGCCTCTTGAGAAAATGAACCAGTCTGCACTTGGACTGATCCGCATCCATATCGGACCGGTCCACCTGGGATAAAATCAGACAGTTTTGTTTATATTTAAAACTTCTCATGGTTTTCTTATTTAAACCTATTTCAGGGATTAGTTTTTCTAAGACTTTTGAGACGATTTTAAGATTCCTTTTTCCTCAAGTCTTTATACTTTTTGAGTTCCCAAACTCATGTTTTGATTCACATAACATAGACAAATCTTTGTGAATCCTTTTGAACCTTATAACACAATTTTGTATTGTTCAACTTTTGTGGGGAGATCTTTGCAACCGAGGGTTGTGTGTCATTGTTGAGGGAGTCTCTACAAAGTGTTATGGCTGCGTGTCATTGAGGAAAGCTGCAGTTCTTCCTTTGTTGTTTGGGCTGCGAGTCCTTGGAGGGTACTGCGTGTATTCTCCTGCTGAGTTCAAGACTGCGTGTCTTTGTGGGTTGGCTGCGTGTTGATCCATTGCAGATTTCTCTATGTAATTGTAAGTTTTGATTTATATATTCATAGTGAAATAAAGGTTTTACCCAAAAGGTTTTTTTTCCTGAAATCTGTGTCTCACCATATTTTTGTGTTGCATGCTTTATTTATTTATGGATTGACACACGCAACTTAGATGCATGATTAGGGACTGAAATTAAATAAGAGTGTTAAATTAGAAATTTGCGAAGTTAATCAATTATCACATAGTCGCACTTTTCAAATTGGTATCAGAGCGGGTTACGCTAATTTATCGCGTGATCCTGATTTTTCGAGGATTTACTTTCTGATACAATTTGTCTACTCACGTTTTCAAATTCGTATCAGAGCGGGTTACGCTAATATAATGCGTGATCTTGATTTTTTTCAAGGGTTTACTTTCTGATACAATTTGTCTACTCACGTTTTCAAATTGGTATCAGAGCAGGTTGCGCTAATTTATTGCGTATTCCTATTTTTTGCAAAATTGTGTGATATTGATTTTTTTGAAAAATCAGTTATGTGAAAAATCGTAATTTTTCAATGGAACGCCCATTTAATGAGGAGCCTATTTTTGAAAAAGTTCACGACTGTGCTGAAAAATTAAAAAGTTTGAATTTGAAACTTTGCAAAAGAATTAAAGTTTTGGAAAAAGAAAATTCTCTCTTTAAAAGTAAGATTGAATATTTGCAAGCGTTTCAAACTCAAAATGATATTTGTCGTGAGCACGTTGGTAATTTGTATATTGATTTTGATTATTTGAAAATTGCCAAAAAGAGGAGTGACGAGAGAGTCCTAGTTTTAGATAAGGAATTAGAGGACTTAAAAAATTCTAGGGGTCCTGTTTGTGCCGTCGAGGATAAAAAATTAATCGATGATTTTACGGCACGTGAAAAGACTCTTAGGGATAAGTTTGTTTTAATTAAGGGTGAGCGTGATAAACTGTTAAGTTTAATTGAAAATTTGAAAAAGAAATCCTTGTCTTGGGAAGAGTCTAATTCTTTGCTTGAGTCAAAAATTTTGAAGTTAAAAATTGATTTGACAGACTCAAGTAGGTTTGCTAGTGATGGTAATGGCTCATCGTGTTCTCATGCTTCTAATGCTAAAGCCAAAACCATTATTTATTTTAGAGGGTCAACTAATTCCAAGGATGTTAGAAAAGGTCAACCCATAGGTGTCGGTCCTCCCGTCTACACATGTTCATATTGTGGTAGGAAAGGTCACCTTAGGAGATTTTGTTTTGATCTTGGAAGAGGTCCTAGGAATTCGAAGTCTAGTGTTTTGTTGGTTCCCAAAACCCCGTATCGACGTGTTACATCCACTTGGGTTAGGAAATCACTTTTGGATACGCTAAATTTTAGAACAGTTGATTCTCATTTGCTTGCACATGATTCTTCTCTTGTCATATCATATAGATGATTGTGTTCGCATGTTTGTCATACACTAGTTGTGGTTTCATGATATATATTTTCTAGTGTAATGACATGTACTTTTTGTACAAATTTTTGTTTTTAAAAAAATTTTGAAAAATGCAAAAAGTTTTTTTAAGTGTCCATTCAAATCTTTTTTTTGGTCAAATTTGAAAATCCAAAAATATTTTTGTATTTTGTTTGACCTTGTATGGATAAACACTTAGGATGACCGAGTCACAACATCATTCCATTTTTTTTCATGTGACTATTTGATAGTGTTTTGAGACAATAGGTCAATTCATCCTTGTTCTTTATAATGTTTGGAGTCATTAAGATGTAATTAAGTGTTACTTCCTACATGTATGACTCATGTTTCCTTTATTGCACACATGCACGGATTTGTTTGATTATTGTGCTTGACTTATCACATGTTGGTTGGGTGTTTTCACTTCAATCCTGTCCGTAAAACAAACCAAGCGCGGTAAATTTTGATAAGGAACTTGTGCATATAAGAACCGTTTTGTGAGTTTGTGTGCTTTGTTTGAAAAACGGGGAAGGGCTGCGAAAGGTTCATTTTGCCTTTGCGAATACTAAGCCACCGTTAAATTGGACCTAAAAAATGGAGGAATTTTATTATCCGAGGTCCAAAGAGGTTAAAAGAGCCCGAAAAAATTGAAAGGCAATAAAAAGAAATACATGCCAATTATGGGCCATTTAGGTTTTTACACCAATTCTCTAATGTTTGAGAATTTAGATTACCTCTAAAAGAAAATATATATGAGGGAGTTTTGTTGGATAATTTAAAACAGGTTTGAACGTCCTTGAAATGCTTGAAAATGTGCTAAATAGTTTTGGACGTTATTGGGGTGGAAATGATTTTGACTTTGATTTGTTGATTTGCATAAGACGATGTCATCTAAATTCAACAATCTTTTCACCTAAGGATACTTTTGATGTTCATTCGTTAGGGGTACACATATGCATCGTGCACATATGATTGATTGAGTTGATTTACCTATCGAATGTGTTCACACCCATTCATTCCATTTCCATGACTTGGTTGTTTGAGTCTAAATCCATGGTGTGATTTTTGTAGCATATTTTTTTTCAAATGTATCTTATCTTTATATGAAAAAAAGAAAAATCAAAAATAGTTTATGCATTTGTTTTTTAGCATCTCGTTGCAAGAGCACGTTTATCATATTGTTTGATGCCCTATTTTGTGTACCGTGACACCCGGATTTTTTTTTATTCATTCTTCTCATTTGTCTATTTGGGTACATCATAAAAAGGGGGAGAAAGAATTATCATATAATGGGGTAGTTTTTGAGATTTAGCTTATATTTTTATCATATGTTGGTATCCATGTTTATCTCATTTCAAACTCGATATGTCACGTGGTATTTGCTTTTTCTCATGTGTGTAGGTATGAAGATTGAAGATCAATATGTTGCACACCCTGATGACAAAAGCATTGAGATTCCTGAAGAATTGAAGAACAAACGATGAAGTCTTATTCATTTGTATCATTCCAGTTTTGGGTTCATAGAAGGGTAGAATTGTATAGGCATTTTGATGTTTGATAATTTAGATGTTTATTTTTATGTATGTAACGGCATAGACATAGGGGGATATTTGTAAGGACGTTTTTGTCCATTATCAAGTTATATGTCGTTCGCCTTTACACCATTGAAGAAAGTCGAGATCGCATCGTCATCAACGGATCCAAATATCAAAGAAAGAATGGAATCAGTTTTTTTAGCAGCCGGACCGGTCCGCCCATAAAAAAAAGAACCGATCCGCCTCTGGACCGATCCGCATCCATACCGAACCGATCCGCCTGGGATAAAATCAAACAGTTCCGTGTATGTTTAAAACTTCTCATGGTTTTCTTATTTAAACCTATTTCGGGGATTATTTTTTCTAAGACTTTTGAGATGATTTTCAGATTCCTTTTTCCTCAAGTCTTCATACTTTTTGAGTTCCCAAACTCATGTTTTGATTCACATAACATAGACAAATATTTGTGAATCCTTTTGAACCCTAGAACACAATTTTTTATTGTTCAACCTTTATGGGGAGATCTTTGCAACCGAGGGATGCGTGTCATTGCTGAGGGAGTCTCTACAAAGTGTTATGGATGCGTGTCGTTAAGGAGAGCTGCGGTTCTTCCTTTGTTGTTTGGGCTGCGAGTCCTTGGAGGGTGTTGCGTGTATTCTCTTGCCGAGTTCAAGACTGCGTGTCTTTGTGGGTTGGCTGCGTGTTGATCCATTGCAGATTTCTCTATGTAATTGTAAGTTGCGATTTATATATTCATAGTGAAATAAAGGTTTTACCCGAAAGGGTTTTTTTTTTTCCTGAAATCTGTGTCTCATCATATTTTTGTGTTGCATGCTTTATTTATTTATGGATTGACACACACTTTAGATGCATGATTAGGGACTAAAATTAAATAAGTTTATTAAATTAGAAATTTGCGAAGTTAATCAATTATCACACAGTCGCACTTTTCAAAAAGAAAAAGTAAACTACTTTGGACAACTAACAATTTTAACTTCTAACTAACTATACACTATAATTTCAAATTTTTTTGGGTCGACCCAAAAACAATTTGACTTTAAGGGATCAATGGAGGACCCTCATTTGATGTCATGCCTCCCAGGGAAAGGAACTATCACTAATTAAAAAATATAAATGATTTCAATTGGGGACAAGTATAATTGGGATCTAAAGAAAACTTAATTTTCTCCAAAAGTTTTTTTAAATGGAAAGGTAGATGGGGCACACGGAGGCACAATCGCGTTCATGGAGACTAACTCAAGTAAGTAGTCCTCATCGATGAAATAATAAAACATCTTAAAGTTTTGAACCAACTAATGGGATATTTTTTATGGTTGGACAATGGTGAAAAAAATGATGAGAAAATAAATTCAATCTGAAAATATGACTCATCATCGCTCGAAGATTGAATTTAAAAGGATATATGATCATTTTCAATGAAATGATCTTCTAAAATAATATGAGGCGAGGAACAAGTCTCAACCTCCTACTTATATTTCAAAGGATAAATCATTTCATTGCAAATGGATACTACATCCATTTCTTTATCGTTTTTGTTTTCAATCATTCATTAGGCCAAGAGAATAGTGGTTTGTTCCAAAGTAGGCATAGCGGCTCAAGAACCTAGAATTAATCATTTGGTTCGTTTCAAACAATGCATCTAAATCATGTTCTCAATAATGATTTTTTTCCATATAATAGGTATCAAAATTTTCATTTTTCTGACTTTCACGAACGCACCAAATGAATTCGATAGTTTTAAAATTTCACCAAAAAGAATGAGGAATATTATCGTTACTCTTTTCAAAATTATTACTATATCAAGTTTGAAGGTTTATGTCATAATAGTTCAAATAACTACTATCACAATAGTTTTCATCATTGCTATTGTAAGAATTTTGCGTTGTCTTGTCATGACAATAATTTTTGGATGTCTCTGTGACACCCCGCCCAATTAAATACCGGGCGATCACTCCTTTGTTAAATTAAAATCAATGTGAACAGTTGGTTCGTTCTTAGCATCACTGTCGAAAAATAACTTTTCCAATTTAAACGCCCAAAATAATTAAGCTAAGTGTCAAAATCATTTTAGACATAACTTTCCAAATTTTATTTTATAAACCAAGATTTAGAACTTGCATAATTTACAATTAAATAATCACACCACAACTATCCTGGAACATACAATCCAAATATTCAAACATTCAACTAATTGAATCCAACATTTAATTCTTAAATGAAAACATCCTGACAATAATAAATCCCAAGGAGTAAAATACTGGAAATAAATGAATCATAATGTCCGCTAAATAACTGAGTAATGGAAAGGGTGACACATAACCAACTGAATAAATAGTGCTAGAGGTGGAATCAAGAAATGAGGTCGTCTAAGCAAGAGGCCTGCAACTCCCACCTAAGCTGCAACACGTTCCTTCCAAAGGATCCTATGCAAGACGCCCCTGTGGCTGGGCACATGTAATACATACATATATATACAAAAGAGAAAAGAAAATGGAAACGGGTCAGAGCCCGATTGTAAAATTGATTTAAAATTTGTTTAGCAAGTATTTAAAATGTTTACAGGCCAATGCAACAACATATTAGTGCGACACTCCCTTGAGAAATTCTCACCTCTCTTCTAATGTGCACACCTATCGCACTAACCTTCCCAACGGTTTAACATATCTAATCTTAGGTTACTCGTAAGATTTAAACTGAACAATTCAACTGTTCAAGAAGTAAATTCCATTTAATACCAAAGCTCTCATTTTAACTTTATTTTTCAATAAAGTTTCTCAATAATATACTATACTTTCAAAACATGTATTCCTCAATTAAAATCATTATTCATTTCTTACTTATCATAAAGCACAGTAGGAAATTCCCAAATTTCATAATTTAATATATATATTAAATACTCAAATAATGTATATATATATATATATATATATATATATATATTCTAACAGCACCCCACATAAAAATTAGGGTGCGGGCATACTCTGCTATCCAGTCCTTGTATCACTCGTACTAATGGAAATACAAGTTCGGAATCACTCTCGAACTGTATTAACACAAACACAACAATATTGAGGCGAAGCATAGAGTCCCGGTCTCTAAGAGGTCAGCACATGCCCCCACGTCTCTTAAGCCGTCTGGCTATCGATCCGATTAACCTGTACCAAAGGATCTCTATCTTCTAGGGTACGAGTCAATATCCCCCATAAAGGTCCCATCGAGATAAGACTGTCCCAGCGCGGTAACCTCAGGGATAGCAAGTCGCGCGGGCATGGTTTTCACACGTATATAGTATATGCATAAACACAGACATATAAATATACTAATATTACCACATCAAATTTTGGTACATCTCATAACCCATATATATATATATATATATATCCTTATTTCTCGTTATTTAGTTATCACGTATAACGCTTCGTTTCTTACTTTAATTTGTGGAATTATCCCAACTTATTAAGTGACACTCGTGGATTCCTATTCTCCCAAGTGTAATTTCAGTAGGTACTCATTTATTTTTCCAACGTAATTACCGTACTCGTCTCCCCCTTTTTATACATAGTTCCATTGTCCCTTTTATGTAAACATCCCCGAAAAATGTAGATCTCGTCTTACATTAAAGATTTCATATTATCAATAAGCCCTATTGGTCTTCTTTATCTCCCAAAATATTTTAATAAGGATGTCCAAGGATCATTATTCATTTAAATTTAATTCAACTATTTAAGAGGGGGAATATGAGTCTGCCAGGAGGGGTTGATCGATCGATGGCAGGGGCTCGATCGATCGACACTCCTAGTTCGATCGATCGATCAAACAGGTATGGCGAATTCTACAAGTTAACAATTACGGGTTCTATCATTCAATATCAACCAAATCCAGATTTTTCACACCCAAACTCCAAGAAATTCGTACTACAAACATTATAAACCCAAATTAAACATCTTCTACGTAAAGCATGCGAATTTCCATCAACATCCATGGATTAATAGGCCAAAACTTATATCAATCTCAAGAACCCTAGAAATTTCTTTAACTTTGTTCTAATCAGTCTTTTTACAAAATTTCTCCTTCTAATCCATCATAAATCCGTGGTTAAACCTCTACATATGAAGGGGATTTCCAGATTATCATTTATGTCATTACTACATGCAATTTTCTTATCTCCAACATGGGTTTTCTTCTATGAAACTCATCCAAATCATCCCTAGACTAACATGAGTGATGCATTAACAAAATTTAGCAAGATAAATACTTGCCTGGGAATTTCAGAGTTCTGATTTGTGGACGAATATGGTGTGGTTGTGTTCCCCGTCGCGTGATCTATGTGTTGGTGGTGGTGACAGTGCACCCGGATGAATTTTTGGCCTTAGATTGCTTGGAAAGCTTCCTACCTTCCTCTCTAATGGTCATTCTAAGGTTTAGAGTCTGCTAACCCTAAGGGACCATTCCAAATGGCTGATATAACCTAATAAATTTCGTGGGTTTAATTTCCAAAAAATGTAAAATGTCCAAAATGCCCTCCCGGGGTACTAATTAAGCTTAAAAACGCCCCGAGACCCAAACTAAACCCCCGGGTACACTTTTCTGACTATCTCGACCCTTTCGGACACTTTGGCACACTCGAAATGACCATACGGATGACTTATAAATTATTCACTTTTATTAATCAATATTTAGTCCCGACGCGACACGGGCGCATCCTGACTCAAATTTCCAAAATTATCATTTTATTCACTCGTGACATTTAATCGTACCAATATTATATTACGTTACTCATTTGTAATATTCAACAAGTTTCCAATGATTACAAAATCTCGTCACGTTAGTAATTAAAAATATTTAATTTTCGAATTTATATTAAATTAATAACTCACATTAAATTTAATAAATCCCCAAATTTAGAAAGCTTAAAAAATACGGGGTATTACAAACTTCCCCCTAATAACGGAATTTTGTCCCGAAATTCGAAAAAAATAAGGCATACCTGGTAAGAATAAATCTGGGTATCTCTCATGCATATCTGCCTCGCGCTCCCAGGTGGATTCCTCCACATTATGATCCTCCCACTGGACCCTACAAGTGGAACTACCTTCGACCTCAATCTCCTCTCGCTATGGTCTAGGATAGCCACAGCTCTCTCCTCGTACGAGCTGTTAGGCTGTAAGTCTATCTCATCTATCGCGATGTAGGTGTGGTCCATATCATCCTGAAGGTATCGTCTCAACGATGAGATGTGGAATACATCATGGATGCGATGTAAATGCTCTGGCAGTCCCAATTTGTATGCTACCGGCCCAATCCTCTCGATAATGGGAAATGGTCCCACGTACCTCGGGACCAATTTCCCTTTCTTCCAGAACTTCATCACTCCTTTCATAGGAGATACACGTAGTAACACTTAGTCTTCAACATTAAACTCTCGGAAGAATCATTTCGCATCGGCGTAGCTTTTCTGCTTGTCGTGGGCTACTCGAATATGACCCATGATCATCTCAATCCTCGCAAAGGTTTCCTGAATCACCTCTGGTCCTAGTAACATGTTATCCCCCACCTCTAGCCAAAAAGTTGGGGAACGACAAGGCCTATAATACAAAGCCTCGAATGGATCCAGGCCAATCGTGAACTGATAAGAGTTATTATAAGCGAACTCTACCAGTGGAAGATGTGGCTCCCAACCTCCTCCAAAATCAAGGACACACATGCGTAGCATATCCTCCGACATCGGATTAGTACGCTCTGTCTGTGGGTGATAAGATGAACTCAACCTCAACTCAGTACCCATAGCCTCCTGAAAGCTCTCCCAAAAATGCGACACAAAAATCTTGTCTCTATCTGACACAATATTCAGGGGCACCCATGTAATCTGATAATCTCAGCAATGAACAACTGATCATACTGACCCGTGGTATAGTCTATCCGCACCGACAAAAAATGAGCCACCTTGGTCAAACGGTCCACAATCACCTAGATGGAGTCGTGACCCCGCTGTGATGTAGGCAACCTTGTAATAAAATCCATGGAAATACTCTCCCACTTCCAAGCAGGTATTTCTAATGGCTGAAGCAACCCTGATGATTTTTGATGGTCCACCTTTACTAGTTGGCAGGTAGAACACTTGGAAACGAACTCAGCAATATCCTTTTTCATCCCACTCCACCAGTATTAACGCCTCATATCCTGGTACATCTTATCTCCCCCAAGATGTACTGCAAATCGGGACCCGTGGGACTGGGTCATTACTGCAAGACGTAAGTCTGCTCCTTCCAGAACCACTAGTCTCCCATTAAACCTCAAACCCCTATCAGAACTAACAGAGTAGGACTCGTCACCCTAGACTAAAAGTCGTAGAATCTACTCGTAGAAAAATGGGTATGCGGTCTGTGCCTATATTACCCTCGTAACAATCTCGGGTGTCATTGTCATAATAGATATGAAGGAACGGGCTACTGCGTCCTGGTGACCCAACTCTTTCCACTTTGCTTTCCAGACGTCCGCTACATCGTCTACTGGTCTACGACTCAACGCATCAGCAACTACGTTGGCCTTCCCTGGATGGCATTGTATGTCGAACTGGTAGTCCTTTACAAACTCTAACCACCTGTGCTGACGCATATTCAATTCTCGCTGAGTGAACAGGTACTGCAGTGACTTGTGGTCTGTGAACAAGAGGAATTTCTCCCCCGATAAATAATTCCTCCATATCCTCAATGCAAATAAGACCGCTGCTAACTCTAGGTCATGGGTGGGGTAATTCTTATCATGCGGCTTAAGCTTGCGGGAGGCAAAAGCTATAGCCTTCTCCTCCTGCTGAAGTACTCCCCCAAGTCCCCATAAAGAGGCATCAGTGTAAACCAGGTATTCCACGCTCGATTTAGGTAAAGCAAGGACCGGTGCTGAAGTAAGCTTGTCTTTCAGCTAGTCGAAAGCCAATTGGCAAGCATCATCCCAAACATATGGAATCCCTTTGCGAGTTAGGTTCATCAATGGCCCCGCTATTTTGGAAAATTCCCGAATGAATCTCCTGTAGTATACCACTAATCCCAAGAAACTACGCACTTCCGTCGGTGTCATGGGCTGTCCCCACTCCTTCATCGCTGACACTTTACTTGGGTCAACTACTATCCCCTGTTCAGAAACAACATGCCCCAAGAATTGTACTTCCCGCAACCGAAATTCACACTTCTCGTACTTAGCATATAGCTGATGCTCTCGTAGAGTCTGAAGAACCTTCCTCAAGTGCTCGGCAAGCTCCTCCTCGGAGTGTGAATATATCAAAATGTCATCTATGAAGACGATGACAAACAGATCCAAGAACTCTATGAACACTCGGTTCATCAAGTCCATGAATACGGTTGGAGCATTTGTGAGGCCAAATGGCATCACTCTAAACTCATAGGACCATATCTCGTCAAGAAAGTAGTCTATGAAACATCCTTCTCCCTAATACGTAGCTGATGGTACCCCGACCTCAGATTTATCTTTGAAAAATAAGTTTCTCCCCTCAGCTGGTCGAACAGATCATCGATTTAAGGTAACGTATATTTGTTCGGTATCGTGACCTTGCTCAATTCCCGGTAATACACACATAGCCTTAGTTAACCGTCTCTCTTTTTCACAAATAAAACTGGAACGCCCCAAGGTGAGGTACTCCTGCGAATGAA
This sequence comes from Sambucus nigra, assembly GCA_949130495.1. NCBI lineage: Eukaryota > Viridiplantae > Streptophyta > Magnoliopsida > Dipsacales > Adoxaceae > Sambucus > Sambucus nigra. The sequence goes on from OX422212.1 coordinate 503,866,538, forward strand.
GCCCTGACCTAACAACTTATCTATTTGATCTCGTAACTCTCGCATCTCTGTCTGAGACATACGGTATGGAGCGCATGCTATAGGTATAGTATTCAGTAATAAATCTATGACAAAGTCTATCTCTCGACTGGGGGATAGGCCTGGTATCTCCTGAAATACATCGAAATACTCACATACAACTGGGATCGAGTCTAAGGGAGTCACAACCTCCTTAGAGGTATCCTCATCTATGTAATACAAATGAGCGGTCGAGCCTCCCTCTGGGCGAGGCATCGCCACTACAAACATTTGTTTCCCCAAAATGGCAGAGATAATACTCCCATCAAAACAATCTATCATGGCTCTGTAAGCTGCGAGCCAATCCACACCGATAATAACGTCATGCTCATGCATATCTAAGACTAACATGTTTGCTGGTAATACCAAGCTACCAATCTCTACCCCCACACCCCGGCATGTAAAGAAAATAAGTGAACCATTTCCCAGTGGTGAGTCTACACACGTCACAGTGCCCTCTGCTGTGGCTAATAACCCTAAGGCATTCGCAAAATGAGTAGCTATAAAATAGTGTGTCGCTCCAGTATCAAACAAAACCCGACCTACAGTACCATGGATAGGAAATATACCCTCAATCGTGGGTGGTGCCTGGAGAGCTGCTGCCTGGTGGAAGTTATAGACACATCCATACTATAGCTTCCCCTGCTGCACTGGAGTGGCTGGAATGGCTGGTAGGGCTGGTACTTGAGCTGGTGCTGGAAGGGCGGCTAGGAAAAGTGGCCTATACGGCTCATTATGGGCACTCTACTGCTGTGGGGCCCTATCACCCTCTGGACAATCCTGACGCTTATGGACATTCTTGCCGCACACAAAACATCAGCCTCTGAAATTACCTCCCCTATGACCCCGCTGACCACGGCCCTGATGGCCATTACCGTCCTGTTAGCCCTGATGGAAATGCTGCTGGCCCTGTTGGCCCTGCTACTGGCGGTGTTAGCCTTGTTGGCCCTACTAATTAGGCTGGACATGCTGACCATGCCTATATCCCACAAATCCCTGCCTGGAATCACCTGATCGGAATCGCTTGGCAGGGTCCCCCTAATGGGAACTCTGCTCGTGCTGACGAGTCTTTCCCTGAGTTGTCGGTGCTCCACTAGCACCACTACCCCCTGTCCTGCCCTGCTGGGTGGACTCCCCTGCTCGCTTTCTTCCCTACAGATGGAAACGGTGATCCTGGCATTGTAGTAAAGAAGCATTGAGTACATCTGTGAAGGTACTCAGAGACAGATTCCCTATAAGGTGCTGACGGATCCTCCAAGCTAACCCATCCACAAACAACATTATCTTCTTACCCTTAGTGGGTGCCTCATCTGGAACTATAGTGAGAAGTCTCGTGAACTCCTCCTCATACTCAGCAACAGTAGAATTCTCCTTCTTTATGTTTAGTAACTTTTGCCTCATCTCAGTTTGCACGGCGGGTGGAAAATACTTGCGGTCGAACCGCTCCCAGAATAATTGAATCGGAATAGTATCCCTCTCCTACAAGGTGGTGGTGGACTCCCACCACTGCAAAGCGTCCTCCACTAGCTTAAAGGAAGCCAACAACTATTTCTGCACCTCCGTGCACTCATACATACGCAGATGCCGCTGGATATCTTTCTTCCATTGGCTGACGATGATGATATCTGAACTACCCGAGAACTCATGGGGATGCGCCTTCTGAAAGGCATCCCTAACCCGCTCCCATGTTGATGGAAGCTGTGCAGGTACTGGCGCCACTGCCTGAATCTGGGGTGGAGCATGCTGTACTACCGCTAACGTGGCATTCACCGCCTGATCAATAATAGCGGCTACCTCATTAGCATTCATCGTTCCCTGAGCCGGAGCTGCTGGCTTCTCGGCTTGGGCATGCCTATCCTTTGGTGCACATCTCGGAGGCATCTGAAACGTGAAGAAATCTATTAGTCTACAGTTATTATCAAATCTTAAATAACTGAAGACGTAATCGTAAAACCAAGAGTACAACAATCCTAACATAGGGCTCTATAACAAAAAATGCTAAGCTGAAAGCGAAATAAGCCGTAAAGATCCCAAGGACACTAGAACCCGATGCTCTGATACCACCTGTGACACCCCGCCTAATTAAATACCGGGCGATCACTCCTTTATTAAATTAAAATCAAGGTGAATAGTTGGTTCGTTCTTAGCATCACTGTCGAAAAATAACTTTTTCCAATTTAAACACCCAAAATAATTAAGTTAAGTGTCAAATTTTAGACATAACTTTCCAAATTCTATTTTATAAATCAAGATTTAAAACTTTCATAATTCACAATTAAATAATCACACCACAACTATCCTGGAACATACAATCCAAATATTCAAACATTCAACTAATTGAATCCAACATTTAATACTTAAATGAAAACATCCTGACAATAATAAATCCCAAGGAGTAAAATACTGGAAATAAATGAATTATAATGTTCTCTACATAACTGAGAAATGGAAAGGGTGACACATGCCCAACTGAATAAATAGTGAAAGAAGTGGAATCAAGAAATGAGGTCGTCTAAGCAAGAGGCTTGCAACTCCCACCTAAGCTGCAACGCGTTCCTTCCAAAGGATCCTATGCAAGACGCCCCTGTGGCTGGGCACATGTAATACATACATATATATACAAGAGAGAAAAGAAAATGGAAACGGGTCTGTTGATACCAAAATTGGTATGCTGATATGGACGAATAATAAGAAGACACGTGTCAGTCTACGTGGCACAATAGCGACGAGGAAGTCCATTTCCCTGACCAAGTCATGTATTCTCCGAGGAACTCCAACACTCCGAGGAACTCTTGAATGACAAGAAACTAAGGCGGTCCAAGATGCATCTCGACCACAGCAGCTGCACCTCGGCCACAACATTTATTGTCAGATAATCAACAGTTCAACTATTCATTGAATGCTTATCATCTTGACACACACGCTTGTATAGCATTAAATGAATTACCCTTTCATGTACAACCTAAAGGCTATAAATACCTTGTATCACCCTCATTCAAGGGGATGGGAATTTCTTGATAGTACTGGTAATCGAGAATTCCCAAACACTCAGCAATAACATAATAGTGGACGTAGGCCATTCATATAAGGCTGAACCACTTTAAAAATCTTTGTCTCATTTTATTTATCTGTGATTGAATTATTAGAGTAATCTAATTTTTTACATCAACAGATTGGCGTCGTCTGTGGGAAACGACTGTTGTTATCATTTTTCACCAAGAATTATTCATCATCAACGGCAGACAATCTAGAATCTATCAATCGAAACGCTGGAAATGCTCCAAATCCCTCTGCACCTCCAGATCTGGCTGGAATTATGACGAATCTGGCTCAAGGATAAACCGCCATGCAAGAAATAATGCGTCAACTCATACAAACCCTTCATGGCGGTGCACCTGCGCATTCAGGACAGCGAAGTGGTCAGAGGCAAACCTATTTACTTTCTTCACGATCCAAGCGTACTGAGTCATATCGTAATGAGGAATCTAATGATTTCTCTTATCAACCTGGGCAAACTTCGTCAATACGGGCTACAGATACTGATCAACGTATCACTCTCTCTCCAGAAAGACCCAGCGCCTTGGAAAGACTGAGTAGAGTGTCTCCTTTCAGCCGATTAGTCCCTAAAAGGAATAGGAGTCCACCTAAGACCATGTCGAGGAGTTTTCGACAACCATCAGATCTAAGAGAAGGATCAGCACAATCACGACCAGTTGCTCGTCAAGATAGATCTCAGGAGGCTACTTCAGAACAATCAATTGCTCGAACTAATAGGCCCGAGGAGGGAAATGATGCGTGGAAAGGTTCCATTCAGCGGTTGGAGGATAGATTGGGAGAAATGGCTAAGGCAAAGAATCCCCTACAACGAACTTTTGTTCGAGGGACACCTTTTGTACAGGCCATTGTGGATTTTCCTACACCGTCAAAATTTAAAGCGCCCGTGGTGACCCCCAAGTATGATGGAAAGACAGATCATGTTCTTCACATAGAGAAATATCAGGCTGCTGCCGACATCTATGTTATCCCCGACGAGATGAGATGTAGAGCATTCTCTGGAACTCTTACTCGATTTACCCAAATATGGTACAACAATCTTCCTTAGGAAAAGATTTCAACTTTCTTTCAGTTGGCCGAGTTGTTCATTGGAAATTTCTATTTTGGAGCAAAGCCAGTAAAAAGAGTAGCACACTTGTTAAGTGTTAGACAAAAATCTGGTGAGAGTACTAGAGATTACATAACTCGTTTCAATAACGAGAATCTAGAAGTCATAGATTATAAAGAAAAGACAGCAATCACCGCCTTGATGAGTGGGTTGTTACCTAACAAGTTGTACTATACTTTGGCCAAAGATCCACCTACAACTATGTCAGAGTTGATGGCAAAAGAGGCCAAAATCATGAATGCCGAGGAGGCTATGGCTGCGAAGAAGAATATGGATAAAGAAACCAAGGTGGAAGTCGACAAATCTAAAAAGAAAGAGCATAAGGGCAATGGCGGTGACAGGCATTCCAAGAATAATAAAACATCATGGGAAGTCCTGAAGAAATTCGATAATTATACTCCTTTGAAAATGGGTATTAATCATGTATTAGAAGAAATCAAGAATAGCGAGGAGGTAAAGTGGTCGAAGAAACTGAGGTCAGACCCTGATACGAGGAACAGGGATAAATATTGCGAGTTTCATAAGGATCATGGTCATATGACCAAAAATTGCATAACTCTTCAGAACGAGATTGAAACACTCATCCGAAGAGGAAAGCTAGCAAAGTATGTTGATTGGGGAGGGGAAAGAAGAAATAATGATCGAACTAGAGAGAGGTCTAGATCTCCTCGTCGAGCAGAGGAGAAAAAGAAAAGAAATCATGAAGATGATCCAGATGATGACCCCGATCTTCCCAAGAAACCAAGGCAGCTAGAACAAGAGGTATTTCCCATACGTTTTGGTTCATTTGATTGTAATGTTATTATGGGAGGAGATGCAGGAGGAGGAGACCTTAATGCAGAAAGAAAGGCTTACCTCGGAGAGGCCCAAGCTTGCTCGTACACTCAGTGAATAAATTTGGTTGAGGAGGATCGTCCAAGGAAGGTAAACAAAGAGAAGCTGGTCATTGGCTTTTCAAAAAATGACCTGGCAGGTGTTCTTTGCCCTCACGACAACCCTTTGGTAATCAAAATGAGGATGAAAGAAGTAATGATTTCAAGGGTGCTGGTAGACAATGGTAGTTCAGCAGACATCATGTACTATTCATGCTTTGACAGTTTAAATTTGAAATTATCTCAATTGGAACCTTATCACAGACCTCTTCTGGGTTTTTCTGGCGAGAAAGTTTTTCCACTTGGGACGATCAAGTTGGATATATTCATTGGAACTTGTCCTGCTTGTCGAACAGAGAGAATACGCTTCTTTATAATGGATAAGAATGTGCAGTCAGCTTACAACATCATCATGGGAAGAGTTGGTTTGAAGAAGTTCGAAGCAGTCCCATCTACAGTACATCAGTGCTTAAAATTCCCAACAAATTTTGGAGTAGGAGTTGTGAAAGGTGATCAAAAAGTATCTCGGTAATGCTATTATTCATCTGTCGAGCAAGAGAAGCTTGAAGAGTCAAGGAAAAAGACTACTACCTACTAGGTGGATGAAGGTACAGAAATTGAAACATTAGATCCCAGAGATGAATCCCAACTTGTAAAAGGATAGGTGGTGGAATCTACAGAAAATGTTATTCTGGACGACGAGCACCCTGAACGAGTAACCCAGATAGGTTCGTCGTTGGATGCCTCGATAAAACAAGAATTGATAGCTTTCTTGCGAAACAAGAAGAAAACTTTTGCATGGAGTCATGAAGACATTCCAGGAATAGATCCAAACTTCTTATGTCATGAGCTCAATGTGAATAAGGAGATCAAACCCGTAAAGCAGAGAAGAAGAGTATTTAGTCCCGAGAAGAATCAAGTTATACAAGAGGAGGTCGACAAACTCCAAAAAGCTCAATTCATTGAAGATGTTAAATATCCAGACTGGTTAGCCAACGTGGTGATGGTAAAGAAGAAGAACAATAAATGGAGAATGTGTGTTAATTTCACCGATCTCAACAAGGCATGCCCAAAAGATCACTTTCCACTGCCCAGAATTGATTAACTAGTGGACGCCACCTCGGGACACGAGTTGCTCAGCTTCATGGATGCTTACTCTGGTTACAACCAGATCAAAATGAAACCTGAAGGCAGGCAAAGTACTTCTTTTATTACCCCTAGGGGAACTTATTGTTACAATGTTATGCCTTTTGGTTTGAAAAATGCAGGAGTGACATACCAGCGGCTGATGAACAAGGTTTTTGCCGAACAAATCAGTTGCAATATGGAAGTCTATGTCGATGATATGCTAACAAAGAGCAAGAAAGCTGTTGATCATCTAGTTGACTTAGGTCAGACCTTTGATCAACTGGATAAATACCAAATGAAGCTCAACCCGACGAAGTGCACATTTGGAGTACGAGAAGGAATGTTCCTCGGGTACATTGTCAACCAGCGAGGCATTGAGGCGAATCCAGAAAAGATCAAAGCTCTTTTAGGGTTGCGATCTCCAACGACGAAGAAAGAGGTGCAGAGTCTTACAGGACGAGTTGCAGCGCTCAACAGATTTGTATCCCGAGCAACTGATAGATGTCTCCCATTCTTCAAAACACTTCGAAAAACTTTCGAGTGGAATGACGAATGTGAAAAAGCCTTTCAAGATTTGAAAAAATATTTGGGAGCACTTCCACTGTTGTCCAGGCCAGTAATGGGAGAAAAGTTGTACTTGTACCTGGCAGTATCGGAGAATGCAGTCAGCTCAACATTGATCAGATTGGAGAATGGAGTCCGAAAACCAATTTATTACACAAGTAAGGCTTTCCGAGGTGCAGAGATCAGATACCCAAAGCTGGAAAAATTGGCATTGGCATTAATTGAAGCAAGTAGAAGAATGAGGCCATATTTCCAGGCCCATACCATCGTCATGTATACCGACATGCTACTAAGACAAGCCCTTCATAAGCCAAAAAAATCAGGGAGAATGATGTATTGGGCAATAGAGCTCGGTGAATATGATATTGTGTATGAACCCAGATCATCATTAAAAGGGCAAGCTGTAGCCGATTTCATAGCAGAGTTTAAATATCCTGATACCCCCGAGGAACAAAAGTTGCTCGATGACCAATCTGTGGATGTTACAGGATCATCAGACATAAGTCCAGACCAACTCCGGTTGGTAAAAGGGCTTGTGGATGTAGAAAGATCATCAAATTCAAACCCGAACCAACTCCGGTTGGTAAAAGGGTGAGAAGAGATGGTCGACGAGGAGCGAAAATTACCAGGGGAGGATGAAAGAAAATAGCAGATATTTCACCGAGGAACTCTGTCAGACAAGAAATTTGAAGAAAAGTTACCGACATGGAGATTATATGTAGATGGATCATCTTGCACAACAGGCTGTGGAGCAGGGATTGTTTTGAACACCCCAGATGAGATTGACATGGAATACGCCTTACGATTCCAATTCAAAGCTTTCAATAATGAAGCCGAGTATGAGGCCATGATAGCAGGTCTTAATTTATCAAAGATTATGGAAGCGCAACAAGTGAAGGTATTCAGTGATTCTCAATTAATTATGAATCAGATGATGGGAACATATGCAGTTAAAGGAGAATTAATGGTCAAGTATCATGCAAAGGCGATGGAATTGTTAGCAGAATTCAATGCCATTCAGTTGATCCGAATACCAAGATTGGAGAATGCACGAGCAGACGCACTGGCCCGACTAGCATCAGCTACTCGTACCGAGTTGCGAAGAACAATACCAATTGAAGTATTAGGAAGTCGGAGCATAGATGAACACATGATGATGAATATTATTACCCTTGATTTAGGACCATCTTGGATGGATCCCATCAGGGCATATATTGAGGAAGGATAATTATCGGAGGATAAGCTCGCTGCCAAGAAATTGAAGTATAAAGCTGCTCGCTATGTACTAACTAATGGTGTTTTGTATAGACGAGTAATTATGGCAGGTTTGCAAAAATGTGTACATCCCTCCGAGGTGAAAGAATTGATTAAAGAGATCCATGAAGGGTCTTGTGGAGCGCATGTAGCAGGTCGGACACTTTTACAAAGAGTGATGACGCAGGGGTACTACTGGCCAACGATGAGGGCTGATTGTATAGCCTATGCTAAAAGATGTGATAAATGCCAACGTTTTTCTTCCATCCGACGTACTCCACAAGCATTGTTGACACCCATAACTTCCCCTGGCCATTCTCCATGTGGGGAATTGATCTGGTTGGACCACTACCAACGACCCGAGGAAGATTCAAATACCTCGTCGTGGCAATGGATTATTTTTCTAAGTGGGTAGAAGCTGAGCCACTTATTGATATGACGTACGAGAAAGTATACCAGTTCGTTTGGAAGACAGTTCGTTTGGAAGAATATAATCTGCCGATATGGTCTCCCTCATGCCTTCATCACAGACCATGGAACACAATTCGATAACGAGTAGTTTGCTGCCTATTATCGACAATCAAACATTTTGAAGACTCATTCAGCACCAGGCCATCCTCAAAGCAATGGACAGACTGAAGTGACGAACAGAACATTACTCAATGGTTTGAAGAAGAGGCTAAGTGAAGCTAAAGATAATTGGATTAATGAGCTACAGTCAGTATTGTGGGCTTACCAAACAACTCCCCAAGTAGCAACTGGAGAATCACCATATATGCTGGCATTTGGAAATGAAGCTGTAATACCTGCCGAGTTGGGTCTTCCAACACATAGAGTGTTGAATTTCAATTTCCCAGTCAGCGACTTAATGAGAAGATTGGATTTGGATATGCTCGAGGAGGTTAGAGAAGAGGCAGCCATTAGGAATGCTGCTTACCAACAACGAACAGCTCTGTTCTACAACAAGAGGGTGAAGAAATGCTACTTAAAAGAAGGAGATTATGTGCTAAAGAAGGTCATTCAGAAGCACAATAAATTGGAAGCAAACTGGCACGGACCTTACCGAGTTACAGAAGTTGTTCGACCAGGAACTTACCGGATAGCGACTCTAGAAGGAGAGGAATTTAAGAATGCATGGAATGCTGAACACCTACGCAAGTATTATCAGTGATGTAAAATGTAAAGCAATTTCATCAATATGAATAAAACGATGATGTTTCTCCATCTTCTTTCTTTTTATCGAAGGTTTTTCAGGGAATACTAGTGTACAACACTACGCTGTTCAGCAATAAAAGCAACACTGATAGTTTAAACCCACGACCAACTCCGGTTGGTAAAAGGACGAGAACAAACTATACTCCTTTGGTTAGGAGGCGTACACTAGCGTGACCAACTCAGGTTGGTAAAAGAGCTAGTAGACATGATAGTTCAAATCCACGACCAACTCCGGTTGGTAAAAGGGCGAGAACAAACTATACTCCTTTGGTTAGGAGGCGTACACTAGCGTGACCAACTCAGGTTGGTAAAAGATCTAGTGGACATGATAGTTCAAACCCACGACCAACTCCGGTTGGTAAAAGGGAGAAAACAAACTATACTCCTTTGGTTAGGAGGCATACACTAGTGTGACCAACTCAGGTTGGTAAAAGAGCAAGTGGACATGATAGTTCGAACTCAAACCAACTCTGGTTGGTAAAAGAGCGAGAACACGGGACTCCTAAAAATGCCAACGTGTTTGGAAACAAGATATGCTCTCAAATGCCAACTTCTGTTGGTCGGGAGGTAAGTTTATTACATAAAAGTTCCTTGAAGAACAAAATATTCCAAACTGAATCTATAGTTGGTCGGAGATAAAAATCCACTAACTGTAGTTGGTCGACGAGGAGAAAATATTTTAAACAGTACCAAGTATAGCTGGTCGGGGATAAAAACCCATTAACTATAATTTGTCGACAAGCACAATTTAACAACCTTGGTTAGTTGGAATAATTTTCAACATTTTTATACTCATTACTTTATTATTAAGTGATCGAGCGACATTTTTGATACTTGTAACTTTTTATTACTAAGTTAGTCGATGAATCACACAATATTGTTATGCAAGCACAAATAGAAAGTGTTTGACAAATACAAGAGCAATACAAATTTGCAAACAAAAAATTAAATTCTTTCATTAAAGTAAAAATGAGTTACATAAGTTTATTACATTGATATCAAATTGTGTACTAATTATTACATCAGAATTTCCTATTCTATTGGCTTTTTTCCTTCAGCTTTCGATATAGGCTCCTCGCCAGCAGGAGGATCTTCCAAGCAAAGGGGAGAATTAATGAAGTTAATATCTCGGAGCATTTGGACGTTCATTATTGAAGGAGTGTCCAGTAGATGCTCGGGACGAGATACCTCGATCTGAGAATGAATATTGTAGTCACCGAGGTATTTTGCAATTAAGTTCCGAGGAATGGCACGAGCTGGGATCCATTCCATGTCCAATTTATAAGGTGGCACAGGCAAGTCTAATACCCCAGGATCATTATAGTCCCACAGGTAGTGCCCTTGTTCGAGCTTCAGCACGCCCAAGGCATTCAGCCAACCTTGCTTGTAGCCCTCGTTATTGGCATTCTGGATACGATCATCTAAATGGAATAACGCTTCGTTGTATCCAGCCATCCAGAACTCCCTGGGTTGTTTATTAAATTAAAATGTAAACTTTTCAAGCTTCTCATGAAGGTTTCTGGCAAGAACATCCTTATTATCCAGAACAGACTTTGTCGAAGCAAGTTGATCCTCCAGAGTTTGGATTTTCTTGGGCATTTCAGACAAAGCCCGATATTTTGCATTCAATTGGAATGCTTGGGTTTCCAATGTTGATTGAGTACGAGCTTCTTCAATAGAATGACGAAGACCTCTTGATCGACCCCGAGTAGGTGGAGTACTCTGTTCCTCGATAATATCCTGAGCAACTCTTCCTCGACCACGAGAACTTCTTCCTCGTCCCCGAGTAGCGGTAGAAGTACCCGACCTTCTCAAGGTATCCAACTCTTGCCTCAATTTGGCATTCTCAACCTCTAGAAAGGAAAATCCCTCGTCATTCACTGGGATTACAGTTGTTGAAGAAGATTCTGCAGACTTATACTATGCCAGCTCTTTCTGCAAATTATTATTTTCTTGCTCTAGCAGCTCGGCAATCTGTCTACAGGCTTCAACTTCACCCTTTAGGGTTCTCTCTCTGACATCGTACCCAGCCAGGAGTTTGTCATAGCCCTTCTCGGCAGAAAGCTGCTGATACCTCTTCTCATACCCCTCATGCAATAAGGCAGTTGATTCCTTATACTGATTTTGAAAAAGATATATGATATACTCTATTAAGTTTCCTATACGCAAAACAAAGAAAAAGATAACCCATCAAAACTGGTCTAGAGCATCATACTATAACAAAGAAACTAATTAATCCATGGTGGGTTCAATAGTCTCAACCTAAATTAACTTAGCTAGAAAGACTCCTAAATGACAAGAGATGAAGAAATGGAACCGACTAATTAACAAAGCATGAAACTAATTAACAAATCTTATATAAATAAGAGAGAAGATGAATAGTAACTTATAATCAAACCCTAGGAGAAAGAATAAAGAGAAGTGTGAAACCCCGCCCAATTAAATAAAGGGTGATCAGTCCTGTACCAATTTAAAATAGAATGTTCAGTTGGTTCATTCTTAGCATCACCGTCGAAAACTTTGTAACATATTAATCACCTAATATAAAATGAAGCTAGGTGTCAAAACATTTCCAATTTTTGTAAAACCAAGTAAATCCATTTTCATTCAATCTTAAAATAGAAACCATTCACCACACATATGAATATAATAAATACTGAACATGAATTATGTACCGAAATAAATAAGACTGGGTAAAACCTCCCAGTTTAAAACTCTAAACCATAAAATAAACTCAATACAATATCTCTAATGAAGGACTAGAAGTGGGATACACATGCCCTAGATAATAATCCTAGATGAAACTGAATGAAAAAGATAGAATGTCTATTGTAAGGACCTGTAACTTCCACAACAACTGGAGCACGTCTGACACTCCAATTTCTACTTCTGGTACTCTTGTGGCTGAGCACCTAATATAATATATATATATATATACATATATATAGCAAAAGACAAAAGAGATACAAGAAACGGGTCAGAGCCCGAGGTTTAAAAATGATTTAGCAAGTATTTAAAACTAGTTCTTAAAACAAGTCTTATACGCATGTCAGTTATCGAACTCTCACATGAGTTTCTCACCTCCCATCTATTGTGCACGCCTAACGTACAGCTAATCTTCCCCTAGTTTTACCACCCAGTCTAACTAGTCACAAACCATACTAATACTAACTATGCTCACTAGTAGTATGCCCGTATCGCCCATACAATACGCTATTCAAATAATTTATCTCACATACTAAGTTTCATTATTCACCATTCGAATGGTTAATCTTTTATCCACTAAGATTATTTTATTTCTCATCTCCACTTTATCTACTAGTTTCATAGAGTAGAAAGTTCTCCCAGCATATTCATACATATATATATATATATATATATATATATATATATATATATATATATATATATATATATACATATAGTCTCATCATCTCTATATATACACACTAACCCTATACCCTTAGGTTAAGGCCACTTGGCGCAATGTAATGATTATTATTATTACAAAGTCTACTAATTTCACACAGTAGAAATATTTCACAAGATTATTATTATTACCAAGTCTCATCTATTGTGCAAGTTTATACATACATATACATATACATATATATATATATATACTACTCCTGCACCTCCAGTGTAAGACCCATTAGTGCACGTATCAAGAGAATCTTGCATCCTCAGGTTAACACCCATTAATGCACCTATCAATAATAATCTAGAACCCCCGGGTTATCACCCATTAGTGCGCCTAACAATAATCATCATTGTACCCCCGAGTTATCAAACATTAGTACACCTAACAATAATATCCTTGTACCCCCGGGTTATCTCCTATTAGTACACTTAATCAATAATGTTCTTGCACCCTCGGGTTATCACCCATTAGCGCACCTAAAAATAATATACTTGTACCCCCGATTTATCACCCATTAGTACACTTAACAATAGAGTTCCTGCACCCCCGAGTTATCACGTATAATGCTTCGTTTCTTACTTTAATTTGTGGAATTATCCCAACTTATTCAGTGACACTCGTGGATTCCTATTCTCCCAAGTGTAATTTCAGTAGGTACTCATTCATTTTTCCAACGTAATTACCGTACTCATCTCCCGCTTTTTATACATAGTTCCATTGTCCCTTTTATGTAAACATCCCCGAAAAATGTTGATCTCGTCTTACATTAAAGATTTCATATTATCAATAAGCCCCATTGGTCTTCTTTATCTCCCAAAATATTTTAATAAGGATGTCCAAGGATCATTATTCATTTAAATTTAATTCAACTATTTAAGAGGGGGAATATGAGTCTTCCAGGAGGGGTCAATCGATCGATGGCAGGGGCTCGATCGATCGATGCGTCGATCGATCGACACTCCTGGTTCGATCGATCAATCAAACATGTATGGAAAATTCCGCAGATTAATAGTTACGGGTTCTATAATTAAATATCAACCAAATCCATATTTTTCACTCCTAAACTCCCAGAAATTCGTACTACAAACATTATAAACCCAAATTAAACATCTTCTACGTAAAGCATGCGAATTTCCATCAATATCCATGGATTAATAGGCCAAAACTTATATCAATCTCAAGAACCCTAGAAATTTCTTTAACTTTGTTCTAATAAGTCTTTTTCCAGAATTTCTCCTTCTAATCCATCATAAATCCGTGGTTAAACCTCTACATATGAAAGGGATTTCCAGATTATAATTCATATCATTACTACATGCAATTTTTTTATCTCCAACATGGGTTTTCTTATATGAAACTCATCCTAGTCATCCCTAGACTAACTTGAGTGATGCATTAATGTAGAAAGATAAATATGTGCCTGAGAATTTTAGATTTCTGATTTGTGGACAAATTTGGTGTGGTTTTGTTCCCCGTCGCGCGATCTACGTGTTGGTGGTGGTGGCGGTGCACCCGGATGCATTTTTGGCCTTAGATTGCCTTGAAAGCTTCCTACCTTCCTCTGTAATGGACGTTCTAAGGTTTCGAGTCTTCTAACCCTAAGGGAACATTCCAAATGGTTGATATAACCAAATAAATTTCGTGGGTTTAATTACCCAAAAATGTAAAATGTCCAAAATGCCTTCCCGGGGTACTAATTAAGCCTAAAACGCCCCGAGACCCAAACTAAACCCCCGGGTACACTTTTCGGACTATCTCGACCCTTCCGGACTCTTTGGCGCACTCGAAATGACCTTACAGATGACTTATAAATTATTCACTTTTATTAATCAATATTTAGTCCCATCGCGACACGGGCGCGTCCCGACTCAAAATTCCAAAATTGTCATTTTATTCACTCGTGACATTTAATCGTACCAATATTATATTACTTTACTCATTAGTAATATTCAAAAAGTTTCCAATGATTACTAACCCTCGTCACGTTAGTAATTAACAATATTTAATTTCCGGATTTATATTAAATTAATAACTCACATTAAATTTAATAAATCCCCAAATTTAGAAAGCATAAAAAATACGGGGTATTACAGTCTCCACATCATTTGTTTGATTTTGTAAGCCAAGAGTCATAGGCTTTTTAATATCCTCCATTTGAAAGTATTCACCAAATGTCATCGGCTTCAAGACACTTTGAAAATTATTTTTAGACAAAACAGTGAACCATTACAGTCACCAACAACTCTAGAGTAAGGCATGCTTACCCAAAATGTCTCTTCGATAGAAACTAAACAACGTGGTGCGCGATGAAGAATTCAATATCTCTTGCCACTAAAATGAACGTGTCTACAAAATAAATTAACACAAAAAGCATAATAAAATATGAAATACTAAATCAATCCCAATATAAAACAAAAAACTCCCTGACAACGGCGCCATTTTGATCGACCAAAAACTGAGTGGTCGT
Source organism: Sambucus nigra (assembly GCA_949130495.1). Lineage (NCBI taxonomy): Eukaryota > Viridiplantae > Streptophyta > Magnoliopsida > Dipsacales > Adoxaceae > Sambucus > Sambucus nigra. The sequence goes on from OX422212.1 coordinate 503,881,678, forward strand.
GTAAGGACACTGTCGTTGTTTGGTTTCCCACCACGATGAAAAGATCCTAGACTTTCAATACACTTATTTTATAAGTATATAGGAAAGTTTGAGTATCGAATCGACAAAGAATATTTGTTTCACTTTGGTTGATTTATTACTTATTCAATAAAAGTGTAAAAGGTGATGATTTAATTAAAACATTCTAAACTAATTTTAATCTTGACACATATTTAAACTATATTAATCAACAATAATGAAATCTATAGATTGAGAATTATATCTCTCACCATGGGCTAATTAACATAAACGGGTACATGGAAAGAAAAGATTTATCAAGATTAAATTTCATTTGGACAATTAATAAAACCTAGAGTTGTGAGCCACTAGATTCTCATAAAATCGTCATTTGATTTATGCATTAACAAATACTCTTAAAATTACTCACGAAAGGTTGAAACATGGAGCATACATGATATACTCTATTAAGTTTCCTATACGCAAAACCAAGAAAAAGATAACCCATCAAAACTAGTCTAGAGCATCATACTATAACAAAGCAACTAATTAATCCATGGTGGGTTCAATAGTCTCAACCTAAATTAACTTAGCTAGAAAGACTCATAAATGACAAGAGATGAAAGAAAGAAATGAAGAAATGGAACCGACTAATTAACAAAGCATGAAACTAATTAACAAATCTTATATAAATAAGCGAGAAGATGAATAGTAACTTATAATCAAACCCTAGGAGAAAGAATAAAGAGAAGTGTGAAACCCCGCCCAATTAAATAAAGGGTGATCAGTCCTGTATCAATTTAAAATAGAATATTCAGTTGGTTCATTCTTAGCATCACCGTCGAAAACTTTGTAACATATTAATCACCTAATATAAAATGAAGCTAGGTGTCAAAACATTTCCAATTTTTGTAAAACCAAGTAAATCCATTTTCATTGAATCTTAAAATATAAACCATTCACCACACATAGGAATATAATAAATACTGAACATGAATTATGTACCGAAATAAATAAGACTGGGTAAAACCTCCCAGTTTAAAACTCTAAACCGTAAAATAAACTGAATACAATATCTCTAATGAAGGACTAGAAGTGGGATACACATGCCCTAGATAATAATTCTAGATGAAACCGAATGGAAAAGACAGATGCGTCTATTATAAGGACCTGTAACTTCCACAACAACTGCAGCACGTCTGACACTCCAATTTCTACTTCTGGTACTCCTGTGGCTGAGCACCTGATATAATATATATATATATATACATATATATAGCAAAAGACAGAAGAGATACAAGAAACGGGTCAGAGTCCGAGGTTTAAAAATGATTTAGCAAGTATTTAAAACTAGTTCTTAAAACAAGTCTTATACGCATGTTAGTTATCGAACTCTCACATGAGTTTCTCACCTCCCATCTATTGTGCACGCCTAACGTACAGCTAATCTCCCCCTAGTTATACCACCCAATCTAACTAGTCACAATCCATACTAATACTAACTATGCTCACTAGTAGTATTCCCGTATCGCCCATATAATACGCTATTCAAATAATTTATCTCACATACTAAGTTTCATTATTCACCATTCGAATGGTTAATCTTTTATCCACTAAGATTATTTTATTTCTCATCTCCACTTTATCTACTAGTTTCACAGAGTAGAAAGTTCTCCCAGCATATTCATACACACATATATATATATATAGTCTCATCATCTCTATATATACAGACTAATCCTATACCCTTAGGTTAAGGTCACTTGGCGCAATGTAATGATTATTATTATTACCAGGTCTACTAATTTCACATAGTAGAAATATTTCACAAGATTATTATTATTACCAAGTCTCATCTATTGTGCAAGTTCATATATATATATATATACAGTAATCCTGCACCCCTAGGTTAAGACCCATTAGTGCACGTATCAAGAGAATTTTGCATCCTCGGGTTAACACCCATTAATGCACCTATCAATAATAATCCAGCACCCCCGGGTTATCACCCATTAGTGCGCCTAACAATAATCATCATTGTACCCCCGAGTTATCAACCATTAGTACACCTAACAATAATATCCTTGTACCCCCGGGTTATCTCCTATTAGTACACTTAATCAATAATGTTCTTGCACCCTCGGGTTATCACCCATTAGCGCACCTAAAAATAATATACTTGTACCCCCGAGTTATCACCCATTAGTACACTTAACAATAGAGTTCCTGCACCCCCGAGTTATCATGTATAATGATTCGTTTCTTACTTTAATTTGTGGAATTATCCCAACTTATTAAGTGACACTCGTGGATTCCTATTCTCCCAAGTGTAATTTCAGTAGGTACTCATTCATTTTTCCAACGTAATTACCGTACTCGTATCCCCTTTTTTATACATAGTTCCATTGTCTCTTTTATGTAAACATCCCCGAAAAATGTAGATCTCGTCTTACATTAAAGATTTCATATTATCAATGAGCCCTATTGGTCTTCTTTATCTCCCAAAATATTTTAATAAGGATGTCCAAGGATCATTATTCATTTAAATTTAATTCAACTATTTAAGAGGGGGAATATGAATCTGCCAGGAGGGGTCGATCGATCGATGGCAGGGGCTCGATCGATCGACACTCCTGGTTCGATCGATCGATCAAACAGGTATGGCGAATTCTACAAGTTAACAATTACGGGTTCTATCATTCAATATCAACCAAATCCAGATTTTTCAAACCCAAACTCCCAGAAATTCGTACTACAAACATTATAAACCCAAATTAAACATCTTCTACGTAAAGCATGCTAATTTCCATCAATATCCATGGATTAATAGGCCAAAACTTATATCAATCTCAAGAACCCTAGAAATTTCTTTAACTTTGTTCTAATTAGTCTTTTTCCAGAATTTCTCCTTCTAATCCATCATAAATCCGTGGTTAAACCTCTACATATGAAGGGGATTTCCAGATTATCATTCATATCATTACTATATGCAATTTTCCTATCTCCAACATGGGTTTTCTTCTATGAAACTCATCCTAATCATACCTTGACTAACATGAGTGATGCATTAACGAAATTTAGCAAGATAAATACGTGCCTGAGAATTTTAGAGTTCTGATTTCTGGACGAATTTGGTGTGGTTGTGTTCCCCGTCGCGCGATCTACGTGTTGATGGTGGTGGCGGTGCACCCAGATGAATTTTTGGCCTTAGATTGCCTTGAAAGCTTCCTACCTTCCTCTCTAATGGACGTTCTAAGGTTTCGAGTCTGCTAACCCTAAGGGAGCATTCCAAATGGCTGATATAACCTAATAAATTTCGTTGGTTTAATTACCCAAAAATGCAAAATGTCCAAAATGCCCTCCCGGGGTACTAATTAAGCCTAAAAACGCCCCGAGACCCAAACTAAACCCACGGGTACACTTTTCGGACTATCTCGACCCTTTCGGACACTTTGGCGCACTCGAAAGGACCTTATAGATGACTTATAAATTATTCACTTTTATTAATCAATATTTAGTCCCGTCGCGACACGGGCGCGTCCCGACTCAAATTTCCAAAATTGTCATTTTATTCACTCGTGACATTTAATCGTACCAATATTATATTACTTTACTCATTAGTAATATTCAACAAGTTTCGAATGATCACTAACACTCGTCACATTAGTAATTAAAAATATTTAATTTCCGGATTTATATTAAATTAATAACTCACATTAAATTTAATAAATCCCCAAATTTAGAAAGCATAAAAAATATGGGGTATTACAGTCTCCACATCAGTTGTTTGATTTTGTAAGCCAAGAGTCACAGGCTTTTTAATATCCTCCATTTGAAAGTATTCACCAAATGTCATCGGCTTCAAGACACTTTGAAAATTATTTTTAGACAAAACAGTGAACCATTACCATCACCAACAACTCTAGAGTAAGGCATGCTTACCCAAAATGTCTCTTCGATAGAAACTAAAGAACGTGGTGCGCGATGAAGAATTCAATGTCTCTTGCCACTAAAATGAACGTGTCTACAAAATAAATTAACACAAAAAGAATAATAAAATATGAAATACTAAATCAATCCCAATATAAAACAAAAAACTCCCTGACAACGGCGCCATTTTGATCGACCAAAAACTGAGTGGTCGTGTAAGGACACTGTCGTTGTTTCGTTTCCCACCACGATGAAAAGATCCTAGACTTTCAATACACTTGTTTTATAAGTATATAGGCAAGTTTGAGTATCGAATCCACAAAGAATATTTGTTTGACTTTGGTTGATTTATTACTTATTCAATAAAAGTGTAAAAGGTGATGATTTAATTAAAACATTCTAAACTAATTTTAATCTTGACACATATTGAAACTATATTAATCAACAGTAATGAAATCTATAGATTGAGAATTATATCTCTCACCATGGGCTAATTAACATAAACGGGTACATGGAAAGAAAAAATTTATCAAGATTAAATTTCATTTGGACAATTAATAAAACCTAGAGTTGTCAGCCACTAGATTCTCATAAAATCGTCATTTGATTTATGCATTAAAAAATACTCTTAAAATTACTCACGAAAGGTTGAAACATGGAGTATATATGATATACTCTATTAAGTTTCCTATACGCAAAACAAAGAAAAAGATAACCCATCAAAACTGGTCTAGAGCATCATACTATAACAAAGAAACTAATTAATCCATGGTGGGTTCAATAGTCTCAACCTAAATTAACTTAGCTAGAAAGACTCCTAAATGACAAGAGATGAAGAAATGGAACCGACTAATTAACAAAGCATGAAACTAATTAACAAATCTTATATAAATAAGCGAGAAGATGAATAGTAACTTATAATCAAACCCTAGGAGAAAGAATAAAGAGAAGTGTGAAACCCCGCCCAATTAAATAAATGGTGATCAGTCCTGTACCAATTTAAAATAGAATGTTCAGTTGGTTCATTCTAAACATCACCGTCGAAAACTTTGTAACATATTAATCACCTAATATAAAATGAAGCTAGGTGTCAAAACATTTCCAATTTTTGTAAAACCAAGTAAATCCATTTTCATTCAATCATAAAATATAAACCATTCACCACACATAGGAATATAATAAATACTGAACATGAATTAAGTATCGAAATAAATAAGACTGGATAAAACCTCCCAGTTTAAAACTCTAAACCATAAAATAAACTGAATACAATATCTCTAATGAAGGACTAGAAGTGGGATACACATGCCCTAGATAATAATCCTAGATGAAACTGAATGGAAAAGATAGATGCGTCTACTGCAAGGACCTGTAACTTCCACAACAGCTGCAGCACGTCTGACACTCCAATTTCTACTTCTGGTACTCCTGTGGTTGAGCACCTGATATAATATATATATATATATATATATATATATATATATATATATATATATCAAAAGACAGAAGAGATACAAGAAACGGGTCAGAGCTCGAGGTTTAAAAATGATTTAGCAAGTATTTAAAACTAGTTCTTAAAACAAGTTTTATACACATGTTAGTTATCGAACTCTCACATGAGTTTCTCACCTCTCATCTATTGTGCATGCCTAACGTACAACTAATCTCCCCCTAGTTATACCACCCAGTCTAACTAGTCAGAAACCATACTCATACTAACTATGCTCACTAGTAGTATTCTCGTATCGCCCATACAATACGCTATTCAAATAATTTATCTCACATACTAAGTTTCATTATTCACCATTCGAATGGTTAATCTTTTATCCACTAAGATTATTTTATTTCTCATCTCCACTTTATCTACTAGTTTCACAGAGTAGAAAGTTCTCCCAGCATATTCATATATATATATATATATATATAGTCTCATCGTCTCTATATATACACACTAATCCTATACCCTTAGGTTAAGGCCACTTGGCGCAATGTAATGATTATTATTATTACCAAGTCTAATAATTTCACACAGTACAAATATTTCACAAGATTATTATTATTACCAACTCTCATCTATTGTGAAAGTTCATACATACATATATATATATATATATATATATATATATATATATATATATATATATATATATACACACACACACACACACACACACACACATATATATATATATATATATATATATATATATATACTAATCCTGCACCCCCAGGGTAAGACCCATTAGTGCACGTATCAAGAGAATCTTGCATCCTCGGGTTAACACCCATTAATGCACCCATCAATAATAATCCAGCACCCCCGGGTTATCACCCATTAGTGCGCCTAACAATAATCATCATTGTACCCCCGAGTTATCACCAATTAGTACACCTAACAATAATATCCTTGTACCCCCGGGTTATCTCCTATTAGTACAGTTAATCAATAATGTTCTTGCACCCTCGGGTTATCACCCATTAACGCACCTAACAATAATATACTTGTACCCCCGAGTTATCACCCATTAGTACACTTAACAATAGAGTTCCTGCACCCCCGAGTTATCACTCATTAGTGCACTTAACTATAAGATTCTTGCACCCCCGGGTTATCACCCATTAGTGATTTTAACAATAATATCACATAATAGGCATACACACGGCCTATTAAATTTATAGGTATTTCTCCAACCTACATATATACCTCTCATACGTATTTTAACCTCCACTACGTATAGTATAAATATTTAGATTACTATCTCTCTCGTAATCTCCATGGTACATTTTCAATCTCGAATATTTAATGTATTAATGATCTCATACTTTCCCAAAATTATGTCCTATTTAAATTCACTATCTGGCAGTTTCTCTCACTCCAATAAACAGGTAAACTCAAAACTGGACTTTAAGAAAATTCCCAAAAATTCACCCTGTCGCTCGAACCAGAAGGGTTGTCGTTCGAACCATAATGACATGTCGCTCGAACGACTTTCATGTGTTGTTCGAACGACTTCGTACGAGATCCTTATCTCGCTTGAAGGACCCTTCGCGCGAGATCGCGCGAGACTCTACTGTTCCTCTTCTTCCCAAATTTTTAGCGTTTTCCAGCATTTTTTAACCAAAAAACCTTAAGATTCAACACCCAATGCCTTATCATTAATACTCCTCAACACATAACAGGTTATAAATCATTCCTAACATCCTAGGATCATTAATTCGTCATTAATCATCATAATTATATAAAATCCCCAAATTAATTCATATGAACCCTAGTTTCCAAATTTTCTATTAAAGAACTTAATCAACCCAGATTCATTCATCAATATATAATTCTATTTCATGATTAATCCTCTACATACAGGAAGGAATTTCAACCACTAATTAACCCAGTCCTTAATCATAATTTATATCTTCAATTTTCACCCAATTAACATGTAAATCATGATTAATTTCACCTACACTAACATGAGCATGATTATTGCTAAAAGAAAGCAAGTAATAAACACTTGCCTCGAATAGGATGGTCTGGTCCATTGCTGATGTTGGTATAGATGCGTTCCTCTCTTCTTGATCTACTAATTGGTGGTGGTGGTTGTGCAAGGTGGTGCTAATTTGGCTTTCCCTCTTAGAATTTGGTTCTCCCTCACACCCTATATGGTCGTTCTTTCTTTCTGTGTCTCTCAGCCCTAAAGGAATTTTCTTGGCTGATCAAATAACTAGCATTTTTTGTCCATTAATTAAACCCAAAAATATAATTTACCATAATGCCCTCTCGGGCCGCCGGTTAGGCCTAAAATTGCCCCGTGACCAAAACGAAATATCCGGGCATACTATTTTGACTATCTCGACCCTCCCGGACTCAATGGCGCACTCGAAATGACAATACAAGTTAATAAAAATAATTTCTCTTTTTATCCCAATCAATCAGTCCCGACACGACTCACACGCGCATCAGACTTAAATTACCAAACTGTCGTATTTCTCACTTCCGACAATTTATCAAATATCATAATTCCATATTACATATCACACAGTAATATTTAATAGTTCACAACAATAAGCATTAACCCTTTGCACGCTAGTTAATAATTATTTTAATTCGGATTAATAACAAATTAATTTCTCGCATTTAAATTTAATTAATCCAATAACAATAATTAATCGCATACTTATTCCCATCATAATAATTAATCACATAATTATTTAAATCATAAAAAATACGGGGTGTTAAAAGAAGCTCTCAATACTAAAACTAATCTAATTGAAGAAATACATCCCCTACCGAAAAACCCAACAACTATTTATCATAAGTGGATTAAATAAAAGAGAAGAAAACAAAAGCAACTAATCTCAAAATATCTGGGATGGTCGATCGATCAACCAAGGGGATCAATCGATCAATGCACCAAAAATTAGTCCATTATCTTGGAAGGTATTTACAAAGCCATAGGATATCGATCAATCGAGCCTAGGATGATCGATTTATGGTCCAAAATCCATCTCCTTTCCTACAGGTCTGCACATACATAAGGGAGTTCAATTGATCATCTGCATGTTTTCAAACAACATTTTGCTTTAAAAAAGGAATTGTTACATTTCATGAAAAAGGGAATAACTAAGTTATATGATGGCGGAATGATATGACATTTTCGGCCCCATGAATCTAACTCAACAAACTACGCTTCCATGGAGGTCCATCAATTGGGGCACAGTATGAAATTACAAATTTCCTTTAAAGTTCCAATAAATGATAAAACTTTTTCGAAATGCAACCAATTGATCTGCTAACCATTCCAATACCTATAAAAGCTTATACAAACCTGAAACACACACACTCACACTTATATATATATATATATATATAACAAAGGTTATCTAATGAATGAGCATAAATATAGGAATTAATGGACACAATTGTGCTAGAATGCATACATATAAAGGGCACTAATATACAACACTTGTGACCAATCACTGTACGTTTGGTTTGATGGAATAGTGATTTACCGTTGTTTTTGTTTAAGGTTATAACGTTAGGACGCCCTATAATTATACCTAGTAGTTCACGAGTGATCCCTTAAGGCATTAGGGATAGGCCTTTAGACTTTTTTCTAGGTTGAGCATAACCCATGTGATAAATGGTGAGTTAATTATACTCGTTGATATTCTAGATTATGTGATTCTTGAATTATTGTATATTGAGATGTTTATCCTAGAGATGGATATACTAGATATGTATACACTTGAGATTTTGACTAGGTAATAATACTATAAAATTTACAATAGAAGTATATGTTGAACTGTGACTCAAGAATGTTAACAAATGATACACCAGAGATATAGGTTTAGCATCATAACTTGAGATGGTTAATATAAGAGAATAATGTTTATAAGTGAGATAGTGTTATTGTAAAATATTATCATAGGGTAAGAGATTCCTAATTCAATTGAAGAACTTAATATCGTTAGAGTAAAGAATATTTAATTAAAATATGAAATTATATCATCTGGTCCTTATACGAATTGGGATTAGAATTGCGTGATTATTTAAGGTTATTTGGATTGGAGTAACTTAAAACACAATTAATTTGGGAGGAAGATGTGTTATTATTAGTGTGGCCCAAATGTAGTTATATTCTTAAGAACTGTGGACTTTCGAGGTTTAATCATAGTAGTTAAACTCTTTTTATAGGTCTTAGGCGATAATCACTATTGTAGATTTGAGCTAATCATTGGAGGAGTTTCTCCATCACCAATTTTATTTATTTTTTCTTAAGATATAGGTGTCAAGCATTATATCTCATTTACATTTCAGTACTCTTATATATTTCAGTTTTTAATCAGTTGTATTGTTTCAAATATCCTAAGTCAGATATATATGCGAGATGTATTTATTATTTGTAGTTAAACTTTGAGACATTAAGATATATAACATTACAGAGTTAGAGTTTGATTCTATTGTTATTTGGATGGTATCAATGATGATTTAATTTATTTAGTATTTTGTTTATCTCTCATTGTATTAACTTATATCATTTTTATTTATCTCATTATGTTGATAACGTTACTAATTGTTTTACTCCTATGATTTTTTGTATTATAACTGATCAATCTATTTATGGATTTAACGGGGTGACACAATATTATTATTATGTAATAGAGGGGTGTTATCGTCTGAAACTGGTAAACTAACGGGCCTTAATAATAATACACTAATTATGTACAATAATAGATAAAGACATACAAATCGCAGAAAAGCCAATCTAGAGAAAACAGTAAAGAACGATGAGAAAAAGATATGGAAACCAGGTTTACGTGGTTCGGTCCGAAGAGGTGTGTAAGTCCACATGTGTTAGTGTTTATTGTATAGATTTAGATGGAAAATTCCATTGATGAATAGTAGTTACAAGCTCTAATATTCACTCTAGAAATGGACATCATAATGGTATAGAAAACATATTCTGATTCCTTTACAACAAGGGATTGTGTGCTATATATAGGTTGTTAGAGGAGATAAAATGGAAAGGGACATGTATCATGCCTTTATGGGTTAGGAAGGTACAGATTTTACTAGAAAGTAAAAGGGATAATCACGAGTTTGTTACGTGCACATGGAGGGGGATATTTTCATATCTCCCACATACATGATGTGATTGTTGTTGGTATCGCCTTATCACACAATACATGCTTACTTTGACAGTGTTATTAATAGTTTTAACTACTGTGAGATGGATAGGATAAGTTCATTGCTTAGGACATTGGAACTGACCATAATTGCATTGGCTGATTAGATGGGTAGATAAGATAACCTTTTTAAGCAATGAGTGAGTCAAGTTGTCATCTTCTAATTGGTTAATGGCCATACCATATTCAGGGTAGAAAAAAAGACCCAAAGACTTTTATCGTAATTGAGATAAGTTGTGGATTCTCTGAAGTATTATGTCTGCTGGGTATGTACTGAACAAATTGAGTGAATGAATTCTTAATCGGAGAAAATTTATCGGCCTTCGCAATTATGGTCGTCTTTGAATCTTCTCCGCGTGTGCTAAGCTGAATCACTTGTGAAATTATTCTCTTAAAATGGATCTTGACACATGTTAGGAGATAGGAATCGCGTCTGGCATAATTATGATGCACGTGCCTACGGTAACATGTGTCAGTCTGCAAAATATTAGTTGTTTTCACTAGGTGTGATGTTATATGCTGCATTAATAGGGGTAATGCTTATTTCCTAAGAAGTTAAAATCCAATTTTCAAATCATTTAACCTTTCCGAATTCATTTTCCTTCATGTAATTTCTTTTAGTGAGAGAAAGTTCCTTCCGTTCCTAAACCATTTTTTCTAGGCAAAACTCATCCCCTCTTCTACTATTTTTAACTGGTTCCTTGCTTGTAAACTCTTTTTCAGCGAGTTTTTCTAATTTTCCTCCATCTATTGATGAACTTTGAGAACTATTTATGTCGTCTTCAGCTCTTTTAGGGTTTCAAGTATGTCATCTCTCTTATAGGGTTTTGATTTGAGTTTTTCTATAATTTATTCCCTTATGGATTGTGATTTGTTGTCATTATTGGTTGATTTAACCTCTGGGTGGGGTTTGAATTTTTTAGGTGGTCATTGAGTTATTTGGACTAGAGTTTCACCAATTTAGGACTTTTTAGGCATTTTAAGGTTTCGTTTTTCCCAAATCATTTATTTATGAAACCAAATAGCTCCCAAGTCTTTGTTTACTGCAAATTCCATATGTACCACCACTGATTAAGCCTCCAAATCCAATTCAACCTTTATGAGTGACCACCTTTGGGTCAATAGGTGGTTAGAGAATGTTAGAAGATTGGATAAAGTTTTCCCTAGTGTTCTAGTAGGAAGGTTTCCCACGACCTTGAATGTAATAAGGTTTGAGGATAGTCCTTATCATTCGAGATATACCCCTCATGCTGAATCTTATGTTGAGTCTACTTCTCAGCCTCAAAATGTGAAGTATCTGAGTCCTAAGTTTGTGGGGCCAGATATAGTTCATGAGGTTGTCCACCTACCTATGGGTGAAATTTTTTCAAACACGGCCTCAGATATATCAATCATTAATTTGGAAGCTTCAGTTGAGATAGTCAAGTTTATAAGACATGTACCTTTCATTTCTCCTATTAAGGTGTCTTTTGGTGAAGAGATCACTTAAATGAGCTTCATTGAATTTTGTCACCCTTCCAACACTGAAACCATATGGCATTCTTGTGATGTTCTTGAGTATGAGTTGGATAACTTCAAAGGGAAGTATGACATTCCCATTAATATTACTATTAGGTTCCCCAATTATGACGGGAGGGTTTATGATCATCTCAATGAAGATGAGATTTTCCTACCCTTGTTGGCACTACATGATACGGTTCGTATTAACTTTCATCTAGTTATAAGGTCCCTCATAAAGGGTTATGAGTTGCTCCTACCAAACTTCCACCCAATTCCTACAAGAAAAATTCTTGGGTCGATGATGTTTAGAAAGTCACAAACTTGTTTTGATCTTACCGGGCATATATTTAGGTTTATCCATGTCATAAAGGATAATACCAAATCTCTGGGCTATTATTACTTTGCACCCAGGAAGTCTCATCTTAGAATGGTAAAGGTTATCCAAATGATGAATCATAGATGGAAGAACAATTTGTGTTTATAAAGGGTGATTAGGAGTTCAGATTTTATGAGCAGAATATGTCTTGTAGGGTTTCACACGATTGGTGTGGGCTGAAAAAAATTGGTAAGAATTTTTTCTTTATTTAACTTCTGATTTCAATCAAACTAATACTGTGCTAACATCCTTGTTGAACTTTTTCACTGAAGAAAGCTTATGTACTGCCTTCTGCGCTGTGAGAGTTGGTCAAAACATTTTGTGTGACCAATCCCCCAAAGTTTGAGGTTATCTTCTCTTAAGACAAGTTCGCATATACTGGGTACCACACTCCTCTTGATAGTGGTCCTCCTATGAACACACTAGTTCTCTTAACAGTAGTAGTAGGCCCTGTTGAAGCCGACCAAGGTGTTGAAGGAAAAGTTAAGGCAGTTAATAAGATTTTTCTATATCAGGTTGTCTTTATCTTAGATACTATGATATGATTAACTCTTGAATTCTTGTGCATATTCCACTCCCCCCCCCCCTCCCCCCACCTCAGGTTTAATTGTTGAGCCTTCTAGCGAGGTGGAACATCAAATAGTTAATCGTGCTTCCATGGGTATTGCTCACTATAAAAAATATTAAGTAGGAGGAGAAGAGGAGAGCTAATGAAAATGCCAAAGCCAAGAATAAAGTTGATGCCCAAAAAAGGGTTAAGGCAGAGGATAGAAAATAAGTCGAGAATACTACTAAGAGGAAAGCTAAAACCGAAGCTACTGACCAGGAAAAATCTGAAGGGAAGGATCCAGTGCCTCTGGTCCCCCTGCCATCTGTGATAAAAGGACCCTTGAGGAACCCACTACCCAAAGATACCTTAAGGTCCTAATGGTGAATAAGGCTAGGCTAGCTGGGTCAGCTATGGAAATTATTTGAATTAAAGGATGACCTTCTCGTTGGCTCATTCATGGTCAAGGATCGTCCTCTCGTTATGGAGAGGTTGAAGACTTCAAGTTTAATCTCAACAATACCATCACGACTGAGGATATAAAATATATACCATATTCCATTTTCCACCACATGAATAATGCAACTAATTTTTTCGATTACCACGGGCATAGTAAGGATTTTGAATTTTTGAAGGGCTATGACCCCGATGCCCTGTGGAAGATAGTTCAACATCACCTATCCGTGGTAAGTTTGTTAAATTTATGGTCGTCCGCCTTGGACAAGTTATTTATCACTTGTTGATTTATTTATATTTTCTTCCAGGGTACCATAACTGCCATTATATTAAATTAGCAAGTCATGACCAATCATCATGCCTATTAGGAGTATACAAAGACCATCGTAACACTTTTATGGGAGAACACTCATATAAAAGATGATCTAAAATATTTCATTTACGAATGTAAGAAACTTAAGAAGAGATCCAAGAGAGGGATGACCAAGTGGTCACTAAGACGCTATCTCTCAACAAGGCGAAAGATGAGATCCAAAAGCTAAAGGACCAATAAGGCACCGATGCCATAAAATTTCAAAGCTTTGAGCTGTTGTTTATAAAGGCTAATGATGAGATCACTAAGTTCAAATAGGAGTTTGGCACGGCTAGTAGGGAGTTTTTTAGGGTGAACCGAAAGCTCGTAAAAGCTAATAAATCTCTGGATAAAGATGAGGAAGATGGGATTGCTAAGTTCAAAGCATCTGGTGACTGCAACATAGAGACCATAACCTTTTTTCTTGATGGCTATGAGGAACTTAATAATTGGGATATTAAACATTACCATGATATCGTAGGTGTTGTCAGCAAATGGGAATGCGGTAATTAGGAATCCACGACCTTGGCCGTTGAGTACTTGATGGATGTTGATGAGTCTACTACAAGAGATGATGATATCGATCAAGACAACTAGATTATTATTATAGAGAATGCTCTTCCCATTGCTCTAAAAGTAACTCAAGAAGTTTTCATGGTTGATGCATCTTCTCCCTTTGCTGCCCAAGTCGATCCAGATTGACCAAACTCTTAAAGTTGCTTCAGGCACTGAGAACGTGGATTCGTACTTCTGAATTTGTGTCCTCGTGAAGCTTTTTGTAATGAATATTTATAGTTATGCTTATTTCAAACATGGAAATCATATATGATTCAATTTATTATCTTTATGCATGTATGTGTTTTTACCTTTTTTGTGAGTTATTTTTATTGGAAAATTTTTAGCCACACTTGTAGTGTTGAGTGTTCTTGCAAAAATATTTGTGACAAGTAAATATGGTCGGTCTCAATAACCTCCCAGTTAGTTATAGGCATTCATCCCTAACAGACATATTTTACAATTTAGTTGGCACTTTCATTCGCGATATATAACGAATCAAGGTGACCTATTTGGGCATAAATATCCCGAATGAATATTGATACCAATTATTTCAATCAAACTACACCAACCAATAATTCCATATAGATTGTGAATTTTCAAACAACAAAATAACTACATTACAAAAGTAAAAAATCGAATAACACCAATCAAAATAAATTACACCAAACGTATGAAAGTACCCCTTCATAGTAAATTACACCATTACAGTAAATTACAAAAGTAAAAAAATTCATCCCAATGGAAGATTACACCAAGTTCTAGAATTACAAACTTTCGAGTTCTAAAGTAAAATATTTCAATTAACCTACATCAATAATTACAAACTTCATCTTCTTCTTTTTTTCTATGATTTTATTTTTGGCCCTCATCATCCTCTATTGCCTTATTTTTCCCTTTATCCTTATCTTTTCCATGCTTTGTTTTGTTTTTCTTCCCCTTCTCCTTAGTGTTAATCTAGTGACCTGCCTCGATTTCTATCAGAAGTATTTGGTATGCTTATTGATCCTGCCTTAGAAATATAGTTGCATCTGTCATAATGCATTCTTCAATACTCTTCCTCGGTAACTCCATCACCTTACGCACATCCTCATATTCCTATTGAACATCATTTATATATGAGAATTAGTGAAATTGTGAACATTATAATAAATGTAATCTTAACTAGTGATTTTTTCTTGCTTCAGACTGACACTATGCAGGGTTCTGGGCAATCGGGTGGGAATAGGTTAATAACCACTTTATGTAATCCTCGCTACAGTGCCATGGGCACATGAAAAGTATTAATTGTGACTAATCTGATAATATGTGTTCTTACCAATTTTCTTGATACTAGTTCTGCATGTTAAATTTAACCTTGTAGCTTGCAGCTTTATTTATCCTCTCGTCTCTTAAGGGGGTCATTGGGTCTCGAGGAATGATTTGAATACTTCCCAGTTATCTAAGAAATCCTTCAAGATAGTAGGGCTCGACAACATTGAAGCAAATGATGATTCCACTATTAAAAGACACTTTTGGGAATGGGTTTGCATCCCTCGCATCCATATAAGGATCCTAAATGACCTGCACACAAACATATAATTAGGGTTTAAATAATAATAGAGGCACTGATAAAAATAATATAAAGAACTTACATTTTTTTCTAACATATCATCGAGATGTTAACTTTATCTGATGAGCCGTGAGAAGGCATTATATTGGGAGGTTGATTGCAACTCCCAACACCCAATTCTGGGTATTGTATTATCGAATTCCATGTTTTAGCATGCCCTCAAGCCAGTGAAGTGCTCATAAATCTAGGACTGCAAAATCATAAACATTTATTGACTATTAAAATTTATATTTACAAATATTATGAATTACTGATTATTGTTAGCTGTAATAGGGATAGAAAGATGCTAATGTGCTTAACACTTGATCTTATTACAAGGTGAAATTGTCTGTAAAAGTGTACAAGTGTTCCCATCCCCCACGCAAGTCAACCCACATTCTTCATATCCTTCAATATTGGCAATAAATAGGTTACAATCTTATTTTTTTGTCTTATTTAAGAGACAGTGCATCCGATTATGTAGAGGATGTAGGCCCTCGCGAAATGATCTTTCTCATCTTTGGTGGAATTCTCAAGTTTTGTTTGTTTCTTAAAATTCACGGTGATCAAGTTCAACTGGACCGCATATGATTCAATGCACTCTTTTTTAGCATCAACCGTGGCAATTCATTCCCATCATAATTGGGACTAGCAATGTTTGGGCTACAAATAGTCATATTAAATGTAGGGACTTTTAGTGTTTGAGCTACATCATCCAGAGTGATGGTCATCTTCCCAGATGGCATGCGAAATTTATTTGTCTTTGGAGGCCATCGCTCGGCGAAAGCAGAAACCAGTGCGTAAAACATCGCTTGGTCGTGCCAAGTTGTTTCTAACTTGTTCCCTTTTTAATGTCCTTCTTGATCATGTAGTCTCCTTCCTTTAAGGTGACCACTTTTACATTTTTATTATAAAATCAAGAGGTCCGTTGTTGGTATGCTGCTACCCGTAGTGCTGCATTCTCCCTAACTTATTGTACTAAATCCACATGTAGTCTTCTCGTTAAATCTCTCTTTGGTGAGTTAAATTTGAGTACCCGATGGCTGTGTAAGATGATCCCTGTGGGCACCACCGCCTCAGTACCTAATGAAAACATTAATGGATCTCGCATGTTACCATTCTAGGCGACGTCTTATGCGCCCAAAGTAGCATCTCATTGATCTAATTACCCATGGCGTCGTTTAGACTTTTATTCATTCTGTCCAGCAAAGTTTTGTTCGTTACCTTTGTTTTCCTATTACATAATGGGCGACTAGGTGCTGAGTGAAGTTTATGAATCTTTAAACATATACAATAATCCTCAAAATTATTGTTCTCAAACTACGTACCATGGTCTATGATGAAGGCATACGACACACCATATCAGTAAATTATATTCTTCCATATAAAATGCAAAACCTTTTATTACGTCATCTCTAGCAGTGGCTCTATTTCGACCAACTTAATGAAATAATCCACTGCTAGAACCTTCCCCTTTTCTTTGGCAATGGGCCGATTAGATCAATTACCCACATTGCAAAATTCCAAGCTAATGTGATCATCACTAATAAAGCCCTCGATCGCTTATGCATCACAACAAACCTTTGGCACTTATCAAACTTGTTCGCTTAGCTCATGCAGTCTTCTTTTATAGTACCCTTGAGTGTCCACTCATTTCACCAATGATCTGACTGCTAAATCGGCCCACACGAGCCCTCATCCACTTTATTTATGAATTTATTAACCTCGATAGGATGGATTCACTTAATAAGTGAGAAGGTAAATCCTCTTCAGAACAGGATTCCCCATTCCAATACGTACCTTACTGCCTTATAGTAGAGTCTTCTCGTCTCCTTTGGATTTGTCGAAACTCTACTAATCTCTAGATATGCTAAGTTGGGATCCATCTAGGATGGTACCATGTCCAAATCCATCACAAAAACACATTATTCGTTTGTACTGTGATGCATCATGACTTCTACAAGTAATCTTCTTCTTCTTCTTCTTCTTAATTCTATTATAGTGGTTAACACCAAATGAGCAAGTATGTCTGCCCGTGCATTTTCAACCCTAGGTATTCTGACCATTTGTACAACTGAGAACTTTGACAATAATGTTTTCACCTTTTCTAAGTACTTTTTCATTGATTCTGCACTTGCCTCACAAACTCTGAGGACTTGGTTTACTACAGGCTGAGAGTCAATGTGCACTGATAACTTCTCAATTCCTAGTGATGATGTCAATCCCAGGCCCATTATAAGAGCTTCATACTCTGGCTTATCATTGGATGTTGTAAAGTGGAATCTTTAAGCATACTCAATGTCATCTCAGCCAAGTGTCATGATTATCAAGCCAGTTCCTCTATCGTTGGCACATGATGAACCATCCATAAATAGCTTATAGACTGAAGGTTTTTCTTTAAAGATGACGTGGCAATCCTGAGGTCAAGGTCGGGAGTCTTCTGAGTTATATCCCTCTTCCTCACCTCTTTTCTTTCTCTTTCGATGTGTGCACGGGACTACGCCCTTTCTCGGGATGCTCAATCATCGTCGATGTGGGGTCATATGTAGATATAGATTCGCCAGCCTATTTTGGACAAAATAGGCAATATAAATGTTGTCGCCTGAAGAGAATAACATCAAAGATAATACTGATGCTTGTGTAACCAAGTATGTCAAGGGTCCGAGGACAAAGTTACAAAATGATTAGGTGTTAGGCACCCATATCGCCCTTTTGGTCTCTTATGGGCATGTGTTAATCTACTCTAGTTAAACTCCATGATTTGTGTGTTTAAGTGAATAATACAAATGGAGAGTGAAATCTCTCAACTCATGTCGTTGACAAAGACGGAGTGAGGTCATACTTAGGAGTGTTCTCAAAATAGTAATTCAAAGCAAAATTAAGTGTTTGCCGATTCACAAGTCGTTATAGAAGAACGAATGGATACATCGGACAAGGCACATGCAATCCGGCACATTAAATATGTTAAGAATATATACTAAGAACAAGGTAACAGATGCATATGGGATGACTAAAGTGCAGGAATTTATCCAAGACGCCTACATAGCCCCAGGGCATTAAAGTACACATAGTTCTAAGGCAATAGGAGGTGGAGTTTAACTTATAAATCTAATCAGGGGCTTTGCTTATATGTATACGTGTCTGGAAAAAGGTGTTTAAGTGTGAGAAAATGTAATGAGAATTACCCTTTTGGAATTTACAAGAAAACCCCATTTTTCTTCTTTTTGGTTCTTTATGAAAATAAAGTATGCGCAAATACCAAAAATAAAGGTTCGGAATTAAGGTATGTGATGTAATGAAGTAAAACACAAAAGTGAAAATAAAGTAACTAAAGATAAAATAGGAGAATTTAAAGACATGAAGACTTGGAATGGATCTTGATTCTAGATGCGCTGATCTCCCGCTGAGATGATGGTAGTGTGAGAAGATGGATGAGAATTTGCTAAAACGAGTATGAAAGGATAGAGGAAATGTGGAAAATAGGTTATGAGAGGGATGTTTAGGGGTTCTTTTCAAAGTGAGGTTATGGAATCTATTTATAAGGCCAAAGGGGTTGTCGATCAGCATGTTCCTTGACCCTCCTATCGTCATAGAACCCCAGACACACTACCAATAGGCAGGGTCCTCGGGGTGCCATTCGGCAATCTGTGATAGATTTTTTGAAAAAATGGCCATAAAATATGAATCGTAATTCAGAGTTGTTCATGGGGTGGACCGTTGGAAAGGGTATTCAGAGAACTTTAAGAATCCATTGATCCACTCTCGGGTTTGAGAGTTGACCGAGGTCAAATAGGGCCCAGAAGCGCCCGTTGGTCACTAGATAGGAAATTCCCATGGGAAAATGGATAGTTTGTCTGAACTGTAAGGTCGATTCATGCACAAGATGGAGTGTTAAAAAGGGTATTCAGATACCTTCGAGATTTCATTCAACGCCATTTGGTTTGGAGAGTTGACCTCGGTCAAACAGGGCTTGGAAGCACCTGATGTCCCTTATGAGTAAATTGGCTCATTCACCCGTACTGTAAGGTTGATTCATCCATGGGGTATACCGCTGGAAAGGGTATCGATAAGAACCCAAAAGTGTACAATTTATACAACGAATAAATGTATTTTAGTTGCCAATTCTCGACAATTTGGGGTCTTATGCGCTTTATTGTCTATTTTGTAGGTCGAATGCACGTTGCGGTGTTCAAACGCCTATTTCAAAGTAATTGTGCATATTATGGAGCTAATTACCAATCCCATAACTCTAGCCTACCCTAACCTAGTTTAAACTCTATCTCGAGCCGTCTGTGTTTGATTTGTTCCCTTTTGTATTTTTTTATATTTTTAATTTGTAGTTTGAATCGTTTTTATTTTTAGGATTTATTTTTTTATTTAATGTTGTTTTATTTTTATTTTTAGTTTTTATTTTATTTATTAGGATTAGTTTTTTTTTAAGGAATTCATTTATTTTTTAGTTTTAGGAATTTATTTATTTTTGCTTTTATTAGTTTATTTTCTTAGGACTTGAGTGTTTCTTTTATTTAAGTTTTTATTTTTATTTTTAGGATTTAATTTTAAGTTTTATTAGTTTTAGATAGATATTTTCTTAGGGTCAAAAAATAAACATGCACACAACCCCTCACACCCTAAATACCCTATGCCATACGTACACCCAAACATATTCACTCACCCTTACCCACATTCCCATACACCCACCTATACATTAACCCCCCAAGTCATCTTCAAGCTCAAACACTTTATCTCTCCTCTATCCTCACCACAAACCTCCATTACCAAACACACCTATCACCCACTCTCTTACCTTACCTAACCCAAGAATAACCCCCCACTGACCCAACCATTACCCGTCAAAACTAGACCTCCATACCTAGAAACTCGCAGTTGCCCATGTTCCGACCTTACCAACCCCACCAATCCAAAACCGATACCCACTAAACCCGAACTCGGACCTGTTGCAGCCTCCTGTACGACCCCATAACCCGAGATGCCCCTGACCTCACCAAAACCAGTTCCTTCAAACCCGATCGCAACCTTACTCGAGTTCAATCCATGGCAACCCTTGACCCGAACCCGGTTGCCCCCTTTCCATCTCCCATTTTAACTCACAAGCCAAAAGAATTCGTGTCCCTACCTGTTTAAAAGCCAAAACAAATAAACCAAAATAAAACATACCTCACTTGTTTTTAACCATTAATTCACTTATTCCAAAAATACCCTCACATGCCCCCACTTCCCTCATGTGCATACCCTAACCCAAATCAGATTTGTTACCACCCCTCAAACACATGACCTCACCTCTTACCCATGCACATGTGTGCATAATTCCCTAAACACCCTCACCTCAACACATTACACACCTATTACACATTAAACCTACCCAAATTACCCCCATGCTCCATACCTACTATTTAAGGAGATGAAGACCATGTTGATAAATATCTCCAATTTAGTTTTTTTTACTCTTGTGTGATAAATTTCTCTACACTCCTGCTTATAGAGTATTTGCATTTTTAGCAAATATCTCAATAAAGAGGTGTGTAATGAAATTTATCTCTAGGATGAATTCTACCCCACCCATCTATAATGAATTTTTGCATTTTTAGTAATTAATTCATAATAGATTGATGTAGTTGAATTCATCCATTGTCATGTAAATAGAGAGAGAAATACCATTTTTAGTGTAGGTTTTTTTACATTAGAATTTTTATTTTAGTTTTTTATATGGAGAGGGAAAAATAAATTGTTGTGAGGAT
Organism: Sambucus nigra; assembly: GCA_949130495.1. Taxonomy (NCBI): domain Eukaryota; kingdom Viridiplantae; phylum Streptophyta; class Magnoliopsida; order Dipsacales; family Adoxaceae; genus Sambucus; species Sambucus nigra. Next base: position 503,903,422 of record OX422212.1, read on the forward strand.
TAATTTGAGTGAAATTTTGATGTAATTTTGTTTGGATCATTCAAATTGAGGGATGTTAATTTCAACTCATGGATTGAAGTTCAATTAAGCATAAAAAAATTAGGTTTGATTGTTCTCTTCTCTTCTCATTTATTTTATGCCTTTAATTATTAATTTTTCCAATTCCATACCATGTTAGGCTAAATCCCCTTTCAAGAAGTGGGGTAAACCCTTATTTGATGTTATTTTAGTTTAATTTGTCTAATTACTTCAAAATTCGCTCTGAATATTAATTTTGATCCCTCACCCTTATATTTACGCCTCGAGAGAGGGTAAATGATTTTCGAGAGAAAATTGAAATTCTAGTTATAATACCCATTTTAGATTCGAACTAGAGATAGGGGTTTCTTAAATGGGGTATTATTACTTGAATTTCAACTCATTTTTTATTTTCTAAGACTTACATAAATTTTAATCGATCGATCCTAGCGGGTGATTAATTAAATGGAGTATAAATCTATTTTCTAGAGTTGTGGGGGGTTAAACTTAATTTTCTAAAAGTTTACTATTAAAATTATATATGTAACGACAGTTGATTTGTAATTTTGTTATTAATTTGGGAGAATTCAATTAATTAAATTAATTAGTTAGAGTAACGAAAATTTATGGTGTAATCCCACTCCTTGATTGTTCTCAAATTTATTTACGTCATTTATCTCATATTTTAGTGTTAGACTTTATTTTCCATTTTAGTCACTTTTTAGTTTGTAATTTGATCTTCCATATGGTTTAGTGTTATTTCACCTCACTATAGTTGTTTTAATATTTTGAAAAGCTAAAAAAATAGAAAAAGCAAAAGCCCAAAAAGAAAATAAAATTCAATTGTAATTGAGTTTGTCTTTAGCTTACCCCCTTTATGTGGATTGACATCCTTACTTACCGCTACACTTGAGTTTGTTATTAATTTGTAAGTATTTTGAGGATTTTGATTAGAGGATATTTTCAAGCAACGATGAAAAATATACCGAAAAGCACTTTATCAAATGGCGTCGTTGCCATTCTTGGGATCATGAAGCACTTGGAGTGGATTTAATTTTGTAGTTAATATATTTCCTATATTTTGTTGCATTTTAGTACCATTTTTCTTTATTTTAGAAGGCTTGTATTAGTTTTATTTTATCATTGCTTGTATTGCGGTGCATAAAGACACCTTTATTTTATTTTTCATTTAAAAAAATTGTAATAATCTAAGACAGTGTGATAGGGAAATCGAACAAGGTAGAGAGAGGGCATCCAAATGTGTGGAAAAGAAGCCTCTCTATCTTGGGTTGGTAGGACTCCCGGGGCTAACTGAGATAGGCATGATCACCCCACGGTCGACTCAAATTTCTCGGCATCCCACCGCCTAAAAACCATGGGAGGTACATTTCTCAAACCCTCACGCCTCTCCTATTAGCGAGTCAATTATTTTGTGTCCTCATTTATGATTTTATTCTCGCATTTACTTTTCAAATGGTGTGATGGATTAAATTACTAAGACCTACACCCGGTCATTCACGAGAAGGGATTTCATCACCCGGCTCACTTGCTTACCATTATGTGCTACCCCAGCTATCATTAAATTTAAAATAAATCAACTAGGTAGCCCAATAGGAGAACATTTTTGCAAAGGAGATCCCTAAGATAAATTCACTGAATTTTATCACCTGCGGACTTTATTAAAATTTGACTATCCTTTCACTAAATCTAAAGATAAAAATTGGCAATGTGTTAGTTAGGAATTCTTCTTAACTTGTGTGTGTGTCCAATTCATTTTTTGGTAGTCGGTTTTAGTTGGTTCGTCCAAATCAAGAGTCCATATTTTTCCCCACCTTTCCTTCCAAAAAAATCCAAAAATATTTTCTTTCATTTTTATAAAAAAATCCAAAAATATTTTTTTTTCTTTCATTTTAGAAAAATACAAAAAATTCTTTTCTTCTCTTCCTTTATCAAAAATTCAAAAATATTTTCTTTCCTTTTGAATTTTTTTTTAAAAAAAGTCCAAAATTATTTTTTCCCACCATTTTCTTCCTTGCATTCTCTAAAAATCCCAAAAATATTTCCTTTCTTTTTCAAATTATTCAAAAACCATAAAAAAAGAGAACATCTTGAGAAAAAAAAAGGTCGTGATCGGTGTTTCTTCACCCTCACTTTTGTTAAATTATCCAACAAGACTGACTTATAAGTCTTGTTTGGGGGTGATTCCCATCACCCAAATATTTTTGCCGCCCCGCGTTTTCATAGATCTTATCTTTAGGGTGAGATCCCTTCGGTCTGGCTGAAGGCATTAAACTTAGCACTACTGAGAGGCATCTTGCGTTTATTGTACTAGTCTCATCCTGTTTGGGGGGTGGTGTTTCACATCACCCTATGTTTTGCCATGTTTATAGACTTGTACATTTTTTCTCTCATTTCATTCAAGTTTCTTCTTGGCTTCATCTGTTCACTTCATTAGCGGTTGATTCTGGTAATCTCTTTCCTACCTTATGCTCTCAATTTTAAAAATCATTTTACTTAACATCGAGGATGATGTTCTTTTTTGTTTAGGGTGGGGAATTTTATCAAAATCGTACCTCTTTTGAATTTTTTTGATTTTTAAACCTGATTTTTAAAATTTCGTACAGTTTCTTTCATCTCAACTCATTGATGTGAATTTTCAATCATCCATCTTTCAAAGTCTAGGAATCAAGCTAGAGGATATTTCTTTTATAAATTACTTATGTAATACGTCCCAAGGCATGTTGCACCATGAATTTCTAGACTCAAGAAAATTTGCGCACTTATCATTCCACTACGGTTTAGAGTTGAGGAGTACTATAATTCTCAAGAGAACCTTCAGGATCACTAGTAGAGACTTTAGCTTATGACATTTGTTCATTTCACCCTTTCAGAGTATTTTACGCAATCTTCGAGTCAAAAGTTGATTCAACTTTGTTTGGGTCCGCACTTTAAATTGTTGTATGATCTCATTATTCTTCACTAAATTTTTGTCTTGATCACTGAGAACGACATCTTTTTCGAGTTGTAAGAAACACGTGCCTTGAAATTTGGCCCGATCACCAATTTTTCATCCATGCACCTATCATTTACCATTCACTTCACCCATTATTCCCATTTATTTCCCTCATCATCCATACACATTCCCCACTACATTCATATATCATCCATCATTATTTTGAGAAAAAGAGTGTTTTTCAAATATAAAATGTCTTCCATGTTGAGAGTACAAAAAAAAAAAAAAAAAAAAAAAAAAAAAGCAAATATATAGGGAGCAGAAAAATTGAAAAAAAAGAGAGAGAAAAAGAGAAAAAATAAAAGAAATAGAGTTAGTAGTTAGTAGTTAGTAGTTAGTAGTTAGCTTTGAAAGAAAGACATTTGTTAATAATGTATAAAACACTCTTCCATATTTCATCCATCATATATTTATCATCTATCTATCACATCACCATCCAACCTCATATCCCATCCTTTCCATCTCATTTCCCCTCACCCATATATAATCATCCATATTTTCCCTAGATGTTCGGGAAAATAATACTCAACGTGGTGAATAACTCGACGTTCTCACTATAGTGATTAACATTTCTTTCATGAAATCATTTTTCTTTCTAATTGTTTATTCTTTCTTATATGTGTGTGAGGCGTTTGAACTTGCTTACCTTTGCTCACCTCCTCACACACATGAGAGATACACTAACCCTAATATCGAGAGTTCGTTTGAGAGAGTTATATCCAGTGAGATTTGAAGTTGAAGGGTTGATTCCGAAAAGGCAATCTAGGAATTACTTCTGTGATACTCGACCCGTTTTGACTGCTTCACACTACACACGTTGAGTTCTAGGAAGGATGTGCCGTGTGTATTTACTTGTCTAAACTTTTTACGCTTCTAGCTTGTATTTCTAAAAATATTTTCTTCTGATGGATTGTGAGATTATTCTACGCCTAATAAGAGATTGAATGCCTTTCAATAAACTTTTGCAAATAAGAATTTTGTAAATATATTCCTTGCAAACCCTCACGAGACACAACTCGTCCTGGAGGGAAACCTATAGGTTTAAAGGCTTGTTGCACATGCTAAGTGCAATCGCAAGTGCCTGCGAAAGTGGTACACTTTTGGTTACTTATCTTTATCGTTCTCTCTATCTTATTTCTCGAGGATTAGCAACACTCAGCTTGGGGGTGGTGTGATAAGCACCCAAAAGTGTATAATTTATACCTCGAATAGATGTATTTTAGTTGCTAATTCTCAGCAATTTGGGGTCTTATGCGCTTTATTATCTATTTTGTAGGTCGAATGCATGTTGCGGTGCTCAAATGCGTATTTCAAAGTAATTGTGCAGATTATGGAGCTAATTACCAATCTCGTAACCCTAGCCTAGCCTACCCTAACCTAACCTAAACTCTGTCTCGAGCCGTGTGTGTTTGATTTGTTCCCTTTCGTATTTTTTTTTGTATTTTTAATTGTTAGTTTGAATCTTTTTTATTTTTAGGATTTATTTTTTTATTTAATGTTGTTTTATTTTGATATTTAGTTTTTAATTTTTATTTTATTTTATTAGGATTAGTTTTTTTTAAGGAATTCGTTTATTTATTTTTATTTGGATTTACATTTTTGTAGTCTTTAGTTTTTATTTTCAAGTTTTAGGAATTTATTTATTTTTACTTTTATTAGTTTATTTTCTTAGGACTTGAGTTTTTCTTTTATTTAAGTTTTTATTTTTATTTTTAGGATTTAATTTTAAGTTTTATTAGTTTTAGTTAGATATTTTTTTAGGGTCACAAAATAAACACGCACACAACCCCTCACACTCTAAATACCCTATGCCATACGTACACCCAAACATATTCACTCACCCTTACCCACATTCCCATACACGCACCTATACATTAACCCCCCAAGTCATCTTCAAGCTCAAACACTTTATCTCTCCTCTTTCCTCGCCACAAACCTCCATCACCAAACACACCTATCACCCACTCTCTTACCTTACCTAACCCAAGAGTAACCCCCCACTGACCCAACCATTACCCGTCAAAACCGGACCCCCATACCCAGAAACTCGCAACTGCCCATCTTCCGACCTTACCAACCCCACCAATCCAAAACCGATAACCACTAAACCCGAACTTGGACCTGTTGCAGCCTCCTAACGACCCCATAACTCGAGATGCCCCTGACCTCACCAAAACCAGTTCCTTCAAACCCGATCGCAACCTTACTCGAGTTCAATCCGTGGCAACCCTTGACCCGAACCCGGTTGCCCCCTTTCCATCTCCCATTTTAACTCACAAGCCAAAAGAAGTCGTGTCCCTACCTGTTTAAAAGCCAAAACAAATAAACCAAAATAAAACATACCTCACATATTTTTAACCAGTAATTCACTTATTCCAAAAATACCCTCACATGCCCCCACTTCCCTCATGTGCATTCCCTAACCCAAATTAGATTTGCTACCACCCCTCAAACACATGACCTCACCTCTTACCCATGCACATGTGTGCATAATTCCCTAAACACCCTCACCTCAACACCTTACACACCTATTACACATTAAACCTACCCAAATTACCCCCATGCTCCATACCTACTATTTAAGGAGATGAAGACCATGTTGATAAATATCTCCAATTTAGTTTTTTTTTAACTCTTGTGTGATAAATTTCTCTACACTCCTCCTTAGAGAGTATTTGCATTTTTAGCAAATATCTCAATAAAGAGGTGTGTAATGAAATTTATCTCTAGGATGAATTCCACCCCACCCATTTATAATGAATTTTTGCATTTTTAGCAATTAATTCATAATAGATTGATGTAGTTGAATTCATCGATTATCATGTAAATAAAGAGAGAAATACAATTTTTAGTGTAGTTTTTTTTACATTAGAATTTTTATTTTAGTTTTTTAGATAGAGAGGGAAAAATAAATTGTTGTGAGGATTAATTTGAGTGAAATTTTGATGTGATTTTGTTTGGATCATTCAAATTGAGGGATGTTAATTTCAACTCATGGATTGAAGTTCAATTAAGCATAAAAAAGTAGATTTGATTGTTCTCTTCTCCTCTCATTTATTTAATGCCTTTAATTATTAGTTTGTCCAATTCCATACCATGTTAGGCTAAATCCCCTTTCAAGAAGTGGGGTAAACCCTTATTTGATGTTATTTTAGTTTAATTTGTCTAATTACTTGAAAATTCTCTCTGAATATTAATTTTGATCCCTCACCCTTATATTTTCGCCTCGAGAGAGGGTAAATGTTTTTCGAGAGAAAATTGAAATTCTAGTTATAATACCCATTTTAGATTCGAACTAGAGATAGGGGTTTCTTAAATGGGGTATTATTACTTGAATTTCAACTCTATTTTTATTTTCTAAGACTTTCATAAATTTTAATCGATCGATCCTAGCGGGTGATTAATTAAATGGAGTATAAATCTATTTTCTAGAGTCGTGAGGGGTTAAACTTAATTTTCTAAAAGTTTACTATTAGAATTATATATGCAACGAGAGTTGATTTGTAATTTTTTTATTAATTTTGGAGAATTCAATTAATTAAATTAATTAGTTAGAGTAACGAAAATTTGTGGTGTAATCCCACTACTTGATTGCTCTCAAATTTATTTAGGTCATTTATCTCATATTTTAGTGTTATACTTTATTTTCCATTTTAGTCACTTTTTAGTTTGTAATTTGATCGTCCATATAGTTTAGTGTTATTTCACCTCACTATAGAAAAAGTAAAAGCCTAAAAAGAAAATAAAATTTAATTGCAATTGAGTTTGTCTTTAGCTTACCCCCTTGATGTGGATTGACATCCTTACTTACCCTACACTTGAGTTTGTTATTAATTTGTAGGTATTTTGAAGATTTTGATTAGAGGATATTTTCAAGCAACGAAGAAAAGTACACCGAAAAGCACTTTATCAAATGTTGCCATTGCACTTTATCAAAGAGGGCCAAGAAGCGCCCGTTGGTCACTAGATAGGAAATTCCCATGGGAAATGGATAGTTTGTCTGAACTGTAAAGCCGATTCATGCACAAGATGGAGTGTTAGAAAGGGTATTCAGAGACCTTCGAGATTTCATTCAACTCAATTTGGTTTGGAGAGTTGACCTAGGTCAAACGGGGCTCGGAAGCACTTGATGTCCCTTAGGAGTAAAATGGGTCATTCATCCGTACTGTAAGGTTGATTCATGCATGGGGTATACCGTTGGAAAGGGTATTAAGAGAACTTCAAAGATTAATTTAGATCCATTCAAGATAAATATTTTATCTGGGTCTAACTTGGCTCGAGAGGGCCCGATGGCCTTTAGATCCATTTTCAGGGTAAAATGGATCATGCTAAGACCCGTCTTCCAAAAACATTTTTTTCCTTCTTTATCAAAAATTCAAAAACATTGTTTCTTTCTTTATCAAAAATCAAAAAATGCTTCTCTCTTCTTTAACAAAATTCCAAAAATATTTTTCCCTTCGATCTCAAAAAGAGAAACAAAAAATGTCAAAAATATTTTCCTTCTTTTTCTCAAAATAAATCCCATTTTCTGCCTCCTCAAGTTGATCGTACGCCCTTGGATTGGCTCCTTATTGGCTTCGGTATGCAGTCAAATAACCCCAGAGTTCTGTCCGTTCCCCTAGTATTTCTTTCGAGTCCGGTATCCATCCATTTTTCATGGAAAACACAGATCAAGTACCAGTTGTGTAGCCAGATCTGACGGTAGTCTTAGCTCAGCTCGTGTCCAAGATTGACAACCTTCAGGCCGAGGTCCGAGATATGCAATGAAACCAGGTTCCTATTCCTCAAGAGATCGAGGTCTTAGTCCCTCGCTCTATGGGTCCACTCGAGCCTATCTAGGTTCTCGAATAATATCAGCATGCTCCATGTGCCCCTTTTGTTAATGGGTCACCGCCTGCCCAGTTTCCTATGCAAAACCTTGACCAACCTAGGGCTAACTTGCCTGCGATCGTTGATCCGAAAGAGGAAGAATTAAACAAGGTCAAAGAATATCTCAAGATGCTAACTAAGAAGTTCGACCAAGTTTGAATCTCCAAAAATTACATGGACTACACCCACATGTCTCTTCATCCTAAGGCAAGGTTACCTGAGAAGTTAAAGATGCCGAATATCAAGAAATTCGGAGGAAGTGGACCACCATTTGTTCATCTTCGTAGTTATCACCGTTCTATGACTCTCTTAGGGGATTCTGAAGAAGTGATGGACAAATTGTTTCTACAAACTCTGAAGCATAGCGCTCTCCGATGGTTTTTGTCTCTCGAGGAGTCCAAAATCCGTAGTTGGGAGGATGTAGCCCGAGAATTCATGTCGCAGTACAAATACAACGAAGAGCTTGAGGTCACATGCCGTAATTTAGAGTTGCTCAAATAGAACTATGGGGAATTAGTCAGAAACTTCATATCCTGATGGAGGGAAAAGGCGTCCACTATGACCAATCGACCATCCGATGAAGAACAAGTCAACATAGTGAAGAAGAACTTCTTTCCCTATGTATGAGTGACCATGGGAGGACAATAATATCCCCACTTCTGATCTCTCATAGATGGAGGAGTAGAAATTGAGGAAGGTCTTGCTAAAACAGAGGTTGAACAAAAGAAGATGTCCGGACAGTTCACCCCCAGAAAATATGACAAACCTGCCAATGTGGCAGTTGCAATCGTCAATAACATCTCTCAACCGGCCACTTCGTGGGCACCAGAAAGCCGCCTTGTCCTAGTCCAAAAGGAATATACCGAACTCCATGCTCCCCTCTCCAAAGTTTATCAATCCCTGTTAAGACGAAACCTTATCAAACCCTTGGACCCCTATCCACTGCCAAACCCACTTCTAAGAAACTTAAAGGCAGATTCCCATTGCACCTTTCACCAAACCGCTAGTTATACCACCGACCAATTCTTTCACCTCCGAAACATAATCCAAGGTCTAATTGACCAGGGTACCATTGCCCCACTAGCCAATCCTAAGCCAAACACTACTTACAACCCACTCCCAAATCATACCAATGCTATCTTCCTAGAAATGAACCCAAAATTTGATCACTCAACTCAAATCACACCCATACACTCTCCCAAACCTCTCTAACCTTGCCCATATTTCCTCCTACACCCTGTTAGCCTCACTGATCAGGCACTATCACTCCTTACTAGAGCGTGCATCGTTGTCCGTACCCATTCTGAAAATGGAGATATGGAATTGTCAGAAGCATTAAACCAACTCCTAGAGTTCGGGATGAAATTTCACTCACAGATGATCATTGATTACTAGAGGTTCAGTACGATGTTCTTGAAAGCACAAAAATGGGCTCGAAAGTCAGATAATTAGGTGGTACAAATTGATGAAGTCAGCCTAGATGATGTTGTCCAGATTATGGCAGGATTATTCAGGCAATACAAAAATATCTGCAGTATGACCGAGTTACTTGATACTCTGAAGTTACAAGGATGCCTAGTCCCTTTACCCTTACGTATCCCCTCAGAATGGGAAGACCTGCAATAATAAGCCATTGAAGTTATGGAATACATTGACTTTTCATGGAAAGAAAGAATTATTGCCAGCGGATGGGGGGGAGAATTTGAAAATTCAAGTGAAAAGAAAGCTTTAGAGAAAACTGGCCCGATAGCCGACATGTGTCGGATGATATCGTTTGAATAACTCCTCGAAGAAATAAAGAAGATGGCAGAACAACCCGAGATTGACGAAGAAATAGGGTCCATGTTCTTCTCTTCTTCAGTAAATCACATGACGTGATGAGGGAGGCATTACCAGATCCTAAGATCACTACCCACAAATGAAAAGAGGAAGGGCATTGAAAATCTTCCTATGACGAAAATGACCCTCGAGGAGGGAAGGATCCTCGATCAACTGAAGAAAACTCAAGCTAACATCACTCGATGGGGGATTTTCATGTCTTCTCAGTTGTACAGAAATGCTTTGATCATGTTGCTCCCTGGACCCATAGTTCCTCCTTCTACTAAACCAAAAGAAGCGGTAAATCTAGTTGGATCCCTGACCTCTACCTGAATGCTATCCTTTTTCGAAGAAGAAATCCCCAAAATTAGGCCAAACCACAATCATGCCCTCAACATCTCAGTCAAAGTTATGGGGATGATCGTACCACTCTCTCTTGTCGATAATGGATCCGCCTTGAATGTCTGTCCATTAAGAACCTTCAAATGCTTAGGACTAAAGGAAAGTGACCTTGCTCCAACCTCCACTGTTGTAGGTGCTCACGATAATACCCTTAGGGAGGTGATGGGATCCATAAAACTTGTAATAGGGCCTAGGACAATAAACCCCGTCGTTGACTTCCAAGTTATTGACATACCAACTTATTTCAACCTGTTGCTCGGATGACCTTGGCTCCATAATATCAAGGGTGTGTCTTCCTCACTCCATCAAAAATTGAAGTTCTTCACTGACGGACGAGTCATCACCATTTTGGGCGACGACGACAATGCCGAGGGTGCATGTACCAACAATCCAATCCTTGAGATACAACATAGATCAAATTATATGCTCTTATCAGGATTCTGAGTTGAACCACTCCTACTCCTGGTAGGGGACGATTTCAAAGAAAGAGTTTGTCCAGAATATGAACCTCATGGCAACGTCAATGTGATTTAGATGTTCAAAAACATGCACTTCATGCCTGGACTGGGGCTAGGACAAAAACATCAAGGGATACATGAGCCCATTGAACTGAAGAAAGGTTTCCCTCCTTTTGGTTTGGGGTATGAACCATCAGAACAGGAGCTCAAAATAATCCACCAGTCTCGACCAAAGAGAAGATTAGACTACATTCAGACTGTCCCAAGTGACTCATTGAATGGACGATTCATTAAAAAGGGTGAGGACTTACCCTTTTACGGCTTTTCGAAACCATGGTATGACCATACAAATAAGAAGATAAAACCTGGAATGGAGATATTTTTCCAAGACAACTACCCATTGGCCGAAAGTTCCCAACACCATAAACAACCCCTCATCAAAGATACCGAAGAGACTGAGAAAAGTTACTCCGAGGACTCGTTCAACTTGCAAACACTAGGGCTAACACTATGCATTGTTCATTCAGGCACTACATCACGGGATCCATACCACATGATTAAAGTTGCTGATACACCTCTCCTAAAGTGGCATGCTGCATCGGTTCTATCTGTTGAAATCCCAACTAACCCCAATGTTTACCCCATCTCTTCTTATGTTGTCTATCGTTGCTCAAATGTAATCGAGACCTCCTTTGATGAGGTTCTCAATGATGATTTTCCTATCAATGAAATAAACAAAGATTTTGAGTATCTTGTTATGCCTTACAATAATTGTTTAGATTATAATCAAACTTTTGATGATGATGATTTTGAAAATGAACAATTCTTAACTGATCTAAATAAGGTTAATAACAAACAACATTACCGCGTTCAATTTAATGAAGAAGAGACTGTTATTATTAACCTCGATTCTAGTAGCCAACTGTGTGAGATTAGGATAGGGGCTACCCTTGACGAGCATGAGCGCGCACAACTCAAAGAATTATTGAAGGAATTCATGGATGTCTTCGCATGGTCCTATGACGATATGCACGGCATTGATCCTGAAATAGCTTAGCATGAGATCCCCACCCTTCCAGATTACAAGATGGTTAAACAAAAGATAAGAAAGCTCCGGACCTAATGGTCTCTCAAAGTCAAAGAAAAGGTGGTCAAACAGTTGAACGTGGGTTTCATTCGTGTGATCGAATATCCCACATGGCTAGCCAAAGTAGTGACTAGTCCGAAATCAAGAGAGAAAGTTCTGATGTGCGTAGACTACCGGGACTAGAACAAAGCCCCTCCAAAGGAAGATTACTTGCTACCTAATATCGACATGATCATGGACAACACGGCTAGTCATGCTCTCAAGTCATTCATCGACGGGTTTGTCGTATACAACCAAATCAAAATGCACCCAGATCATCAAGAAAAAACTGCGTTCATCACCCCATGGGGAACCTTTTGCTACACTGTTATTCCATTTGGTCTCAAGAATTTCGGGGCTACCTACCAGAGGGATGCCACAACCATCCTACATGATCTGATACACAAAGTAATAGAGGTCTATGTGGATGATATGATTATCAAATCCAAAACTAGAGAAGGTCATGTTCCCACTCTCTGAAAGCTTTTTGAACGATTGCGACGATATCAGATGAGACACAATCCACATAAATGTGTATTAAACGTTACAAAGGGAAAACTCTTGGGATTCATGGTCAGTGAGAAAGGGATAGAAGCAGATCCTGCCAAGCTAAAAGCCATATTTGAGATGCTGCCTCCTCGAACGGAGAAAGAAGTTCGAGGGTTCCTTGGTAAATTACAATACGTAAGTCGGTTCATCAGCTAACTCGCCTCCATCTGCGAACCTATTTTCAAGCTACTCCGAAAGGATTCAAACAATGTTTGGAACGAAGCCTGCCAAGAATCCTTTGGCCGAATCAAACAATACCTGACTCAACCTCCGGTACTCATGCCACCATAGCCTGGTCTCCCCTTGCTCTTATACCTAACCATAAATAGCACTCCATCTGGGGCTTTGCTAGCTTAGTGTCTTTAATATTCTCACAAAGAAAGATCCATCTATTACGCAAATCGCAAATCGCAAACTGCTCGGTTGCAAAGTCAACTACACTACTTTGGAAAAAGCCTGCGTCGCGCTTGTTTGGATCACCCAAAAGTTGCGACACTACATGCTAGCCTTTTCCATTAATCTTGTATCCCGAATGGACCCCATCAAGTACCTGCTTGAGAAACCCACCTTATCCGGATGAATGGCGCTTTTAGCTGAGTTTGATATCGTGTATGTCACACAGAAAGCCTTGACAGGAAGTGCCATCTCTGACTACCTCGCTGACTACCACATGGAAGAGGCTGATGACTGGATCTCCGAATTCCTAAATGAAAACATCATCTATGATGCTCGAGATGACCTCCGATGGAAAATTTTCTTCGATGGCGCTTCTAATAAAAAGGGATATAGCATTGGGATACTTCTGATCGCCCCAGATGACTTCAAAACTCCCATCGCCATCAAGTTGGATTTCCCCTGCACCAACAATATGACTGAATACGAGGCATATACGGTAGACCTCAAAGTTTCTCTCAAGAAAGGTATCTAATGCCTAGATGTCTATGGGGATTCTTCCCTCATTAGTGGTCAAGTGCTCAGAAAATGGGAAGTCAAGGATGAGAACTTCAATCCTTCCATGCCCACTTAGAAGAACTAGCCTCCCAATTCTAAGACATCACCTTCCACTACCTACCTCGAGCAAAGAATAATCTAGTTAATGTCCTTTTTACCCTAGCCTCCATCATTGACATGCTCGACGAAATAATAATGGCCCCCTTCTTGGTACTAAATCAAGATAAACCAACCCACCGCTACCACATTGAGCTCATCACCAAAGAAGATCCTGAGCTATCCAATTACTAGTATTATGATATCTGGAACCTCCTCAAGTATGGTAGGTATCCTGAGGATTCCAACAAGAAAGATCATGTAACCCTCTGAAGACTGGCCGCCCAATATGTCATCTATCAGAAAGCACTATTTAAGAGAAACTTTGATGGAACCCATCTACATTGCATCACGGGGATGGAATTGAAGAGGTAATGCAGAGAATCCACAATGGGGAATGTGGACCCCACATGAATGGTCACATGCTTACTAAGAAGATCATACGACCAGGCTACTACTGTACCACCATGATCCATGATTGCACCGCCTATGTCTGGAGATGCCTCAAATGCCAATAGTTGTCCAACCTTCAACACCTGCCTCCGTGTGAATTATACAACATGACTTCTCCCAAGTCGTTCTCCACCTGGGGCATCAATATTATAGGAAAGGTTACACCTAAGGCCTCTAACGGACACGAGTTTATCCTGGTTTCCATTCATTACTTCACCAAATGGGTTAAAGTTGAGTCATATGCAGTTATGAACGCCAAGAAAGTGGTCAAGTTCATCAAGGAAAACATCATCTGCCGATATGGGGTCCCGCACGAGCAAGTGTCAAATAATGGGTTGAATTTTGAGGCAGAAGTCACATAAATGGTCAAAGAGTGTGGGATCTAGAGACACAAATCTTCTCCCTACCGACCTCAAACCAATGGTGCAGTCGAAGCCGCCAATAAGAACCTCAAAGCCATTATTAGCAAGATGATCGAAAGTTGTCGATATTGGGCCGACCGAATACCATACGCCCTTTGGGGATATCGAACCTCAATCTGAACCTCTACTGGGGCTACCCCTTACTCTCTAGTCTATGGCATGGAAGCATTCCTACCTTTAGATCTAAAAATACCCTCGTTACGCGTCATGCTTAAAAGCAAGGTTAGTGAGGAAGACTGGCATCAAAGTCGCCTCGACGAGCTGTCACTCCTGAACTAAAAGAGGTTGAAGGTGTTGTATCACATACAAGGGTACCATCTCGGAATAGCGCTTTCATTCAATAAGACAGTCAAGGACCGCGGTGTCCGAGAAGGGGATTTAGTACTCAAAGAAATAATAGACCCCATCTGGGACCCCAGAGGGAAATTTAAGACCAATTGGAGCAGCCCATACAATGTGAAGAAGATCTTGTCTGGCGGTGCCTCCATGATCATCGACTTAGATGGAGAAGAGATGGCTCATCGAGTCAACTTGAACCGTCTCAAGAAATTTTACTCATAGTTCGAAATCTCGGCGCGCTACGACTCTTCTCATCTCCCTTCTATTCTAAAAAAAAACTCTTCATTTCCCTCTAGCCAAAACTACGTGGGCCTGATCCTCTGCAAAAATTATTCCCAGAAAAATCAAAAAAATTCAAAAACCCCCAGAGGTACTTAGGCATGTCATACATCTCACATGAGCACATCCTATTCTTTTTCACAAACAACAATTATTTTCTTATCTCCGTGAACAATAGTTTATTCTACATATACTTGAACAAAAGGATTATGTATGCCTTAGCGATCGGTATAAATAATTCAAAAAACAAAATTCATCAAAAAGGCACAGCTGGATGATAAAAAACTTGCTTATTTCACTAATAAGAAATTATAGTGCAATTACATAAAGGAACGAATGACTCCCTTCCACCCCTACCTTCCTAAAAATTGAAATAAAAAACCAAACTTATTTCTCGGTACAAAATAAACTCTCTAAGAGTCATACCCACAGCTACCAGAGGATCTCGCTCCATCATCATCATCATCATCATCTACATCCTGGGGTCCCCAAGATTCCACTACCTGAATGGAGTGCCACATATGCTCCATGGATCGATAAGCTCAAACCAGCCTCGAAAAAACTACCACAGCTCCCTCCATGGTATCAGATAAGGCAAGCCACCTCTGCCCAGTCTCCACTTCCAACATCTTGGAAACACTCGCCTCCACAACCACTTTATATAATCCCCAGGGATGTGCCAAACTCTCCCAGCAAACTGAGAGGGACAGGACGATGGGCGCCGACTCTCCCACAAAGAGCCAAGCCGCATGCGCAGACGCTCTATCAAATATTCTACCGAAAAGAAGCCTAGTGTCCGAGGTGGAACGATATGCTCCCAGCCAAATTGGCATAGAAGCCGCCAAGGGAAATAGAAATAGGTCTGTCTAAGACCAACCAGCCGGACATATGGTTATTCCCCCAGTTCTAGAATAGGCAGCAGTTTTCCCCACTAAGGTACTCACTAGTACAGATTTTGAGCCCCATGCTCCACGAACCAGTTCTCCCAACTCTCAATATTCAGGCCAACACTGATGAAATGGTGCGAAAAGAAATTGGGTACAGTCGACAAAGGGTATTTTGGAGGAGTCACCAGGAGGAATCTTTCAGACAACCACATGAACACCATCATAGGGCTAACCCTCAGAAAGTCAGAATGACATTCTCTCCAGGTATTCAGTCCATTTAGAGTCTCCGCCAGTATCACCACCGCAAGATTGTGACAGTAGGACATCCATAAAGTAGTAGCTTTGAGTTGTGGGTCCACCCCCAGCTCCCCGGTCACCAGTAATAATTTTGAAACGAAGCCTAGAATGATAGCTTTGACATATCCAACATCACCAACCTCCTGCAAATGCATGGACCGCAATACTGTCGGAAGATAAATCATACCTCCATCCACCGGTGATCTGGTCGCTAAAGATGAAACACAAAGAAGCCCGGCCAACAATTCCGAGGGAGAATGGGAAAACTCAGGTAGAGTCACAGCAATGCTGGGATTTCTCCCCAACATGGTAGAAAATTCCTTATAAGTCGAACAGACTTCTTCCAAGACAAAGAGGAATACATGATCTTCAGCGTACCGGAATTATACCGCCGCCATCAGCATGTTCCACTCTATGGGCTGATTACGCCATAAAGAATCTCGTTGCATGTTGTAAGCATCGTAGTCGACGTTATAAGAGCACATCGCCTCCAAAGTCTCGAGGTAGTTAGAAAAATCAACACTACCAGGGAGAGCCATCTCACAGAACAAGAAAGTCAGGATGTGAGGGTGTAAGGAAAACACTCCACTCTTACCCTTCTTTTTTACTTGAAAACTCCCACAAAGGACATAACCCCTGCAGAAATCGGAGGAAATCCCGACTCACAAGGTACCAAAGGCTGAAGAGGGTACCAATCAAAACTTTAAATTGATGGGATTGGACTGATCTGCCGATAGGCAGGACAAGGTGCTTGCCGATCAGCAGCCCCCTACTTTTAGAAATTTTCCTTTTCCCTTTTTTATCAAAAATCAGAATACTCAAAATAAATTGATATTCTCAACAAAATTTTAGAAATCCCCTTTTCATCTTTATATAAATTCTCATTTTGAATAAAACTTTCTTTCAAAATCTCCAAAGTATTTCTTTTTACAGTCTCAGCAGCAAAGTAAGAAGCGCATGTGCATGCATTCATTCATCACTAACAGAATATAATCAAAAAACTTCATTGCTTTGCATAAATATTTCTTTGTGTTACATAATCTTGCAGGAAAGAAAAGCAAAAACCAACGGGACTCATGCTGAACCCATATTCTCTCTCTCTCTCTCTCACCTAATCTTCACCTCTCTCTCCTAAGATCTTCCACCCTGCGACGCGCTCTCTTTCCCCGACGGTGAGATGACGCACCACCACTACCTGAACCTAATTCCTCCCCAGATGAATCACCTGAACCAAGTAAGAAGGAACAGGAATTGTGTCCCGACTATGGGAAGTCACTTAAGATATCTAGTCCCTCATGTCCCTCAGCCAAGTGGTGGACACCCAGACGTGCTGCAAGAAAAGGCAAAATCAGTGTCAAGTAGAAAAGATCAAAAGAACCAAAGGGAAGTAAAAGAAAAGAGCAGAAAGATATACCAAAGGACGAAGAACCTCCTCTGTCAAACCCAACTCCTCACAGTCCATCGCATGAGGACGATACAGCATAGTGACCATCCCTCCATCAGCCCGTCGAATGTTGTATGAAGGAGCATGCAGTCACACAAAGGGAACCTCCGAAGTCACCATCGCACAAATGTTCAAGGACCGCCACCGCTGTGAGAGGACCCTACTAGCTGACTCGAACCCGCAGGAGGGAAGGGCAGTGCATCATATATGATGGGAGCCATTATCCAGTCGGTCACAAAGTCCATATAATCATAAGGCACAGCCATATCGGTGTATAGCAAGTAGGACTCACCAATCATCGTCGCGATCATTTCATCCTCCGGCAGCAGCCGCTCCCGCCTCAAAGACATAGGGGGCTTTGCAGGTGGCACCACCACCTCCCCCTCTATAATATATCCGACCACCCTCTCCCTAAGATACCAAGAGTGGCCAAACTCATGTTCCAGCAAATGCCTCATCTTTGCATTTACTCTAGTCAACCCTGTGTCCTGAATGGTCGTCCCCCAAGGGTAAAAGGTCACCTGAAAAATCCCCAGCAAAATATAAGGAAACATAGAATCAGAACACCCAAAGGTCTTAAGACTGAAGAAGAAAAAAGTCTTACCATATCACTGGTCATGCCATTCAAGACCTAACGCACCACCTCTAGAGAGAAAGATCTCCTCGACTGCCGATTGGGCTTGCGCCATTGATACAACCGATAAAAATCCCCAACGATCTCGTCCTTCAAAGCAATCAGCTGGGTATTACACCCGATCACCTCATAGAACCACGTCTGCCAAAGACAAAATTTTCTTAATAAACAAAAGGTGCATAAGGAAAATCCGAATGCATGAGAGGAAAATACACAAAATTAAAGAATACCTTAAGAAGATACATGGATCCAGTGAAAGACTGCCTGCAGCACCAGCTGAATGCATCCAAGTAAAAATAAAGGGTCTCAAAAGTCAAGCTCCCCTAGTCATATAAAGGACTGTTCGAAAACATCCTCAGATATGGTTAAAACCATAAGTGGACAATGTCACCGCTCGACACCACCATAATTCCCCCCAACACCAGCAAAATAAATAACCGGGCCAGTCGCCTCGCCTGCAGCCCATCCTCTACATCAATCACTCTTCCCAATAAAACATCCTTCAGTAGTGACAGAAGGATGGAGTCCCAGACACTATCCTCCCCACATCACCAAGCGCCGCACGCACCGCCTCTGGACTCACCCACAAAGAATGATCCACCTCTATCTTCTCTCCATCACAATCCAGCCCCAGCAGCTATTGCACATCTATGGTAGTTATGGTCATCTCCCCAAAACCAAAATGAAAGGTGTGGGTAGTGTCCCACCACCTATCCCCCAGAGCGCATAAGACTGTCGTCGAACGAGGCATCTCATCTAGCACAGATGCCAACCTCCCAAAACCTGCTGAGGATACCACCCAACGTACCACAGGTGGACGATGCTCCCAGACATCCTTAAGCCCTGTCATCCCATGGGCACACATATTCGACAAAGAAACATCAGACTGCCAAAAGAGAAAAACTTTGTCAGAATTTAAGAAAAGAAGGAAAACCACGAAAAAAAGAATGCCAAAATTCATTTTACTTACATAACCTCCAGGGTTCACAACCATGAAGAGCGATGATGCAACGGCTCCCGCATCAAGGTCCGCTCATCCGCAACCGGCTCGAATGAGTCAACAGAGTTCTCGCTCCCCAAAGCAAGAGGCGCCCTATCGCTCCACTCCAAATTTTCCCAGTCATCAACCCAACCATTCCTGGTGTACTACAGTGCTCACAAAAGAGGCCATTATTTAGAGATCAGAATGCTAGAACGATTCGCAGAAAAAAATCGCAAAAAGAGAGAAGGCAAGAAGCTGTGAAAAATGAGGGGAACTCGTCCCCTTTATATGGGATGCGAAGGGTCATGCCGATCGGCAGTGCACCCCCACCCATCGATCGGCACTGACCTTTTTGAGGCAGTCTAAAAGTCCGTGCCACTATCGAATGGAACCCTCTACACCATGCCGACCAGCATCTCCCTTAAATTTTTGTACAGAAATTCCCAAAAAAAACAGAAAACACTGAAAAATCCTCAAAAAATTCCTAAAAATCCTGAAAAGGATTTAGAACGTTTTGATGGAGAAAATTTTGTACTTCCTCAAGTAGAACCCCTATTTCCCAAGCCAAACTCTCAAAAGACAAGCGAATCTCTCCCCGATAATGTCCAAAAACTTCAGGATCATCTCCTATTCCCTATAGGTCTCAATTTTCCTCGAGAATTGCATCCAAACCCTGGACCACGTAATCACTTCCCCATCATCAAATTGGTTATTCCCCCATTAAAGTCTTGAGAAGATACATAAGGATTTCCTAAGCAATCAGCTCCCCAGCTCAAATTAAAATCATGAGGTAATCTCCCCAGAAAAGTTCCCCGAGGTCATTTCAAACTTAATCCCATAGAATTTTCTTTGACCCGCAGAATTGGGCATTTAAAACATAAGTTCGCATAATTGGCTTCAACCCGCAGAATTGGTCATTTAAAACCTAAGCCCACAGAATTGGTCATTTCAAACTTAAGCCCACAGAATTGGCTTTAACCCGCAGAATTGGTCATCTCACGTTAAGCCCGCAGAATTGGCTTCGACCCGCAGAATTGGTCATCTCAACGTAAGCCCGCAGAATTGGCTTCGACCCGCAGAATTGGTCATCTCATGTTAAGCCCATAGAATTGTCTTCGACCCGCAGAATTGGCCATCTTACCTTAAGCCCATAGAATTGGCAGCCCGCACAACTGGGTTCAACCCACAGAATTGGTCATCTCCCCTTAATCCCGTAGAATTGGTCATCTCACCTTAAACCCACAAAATTGGCTTCGACTCGCATAATTGATCATTTCAAACTTAAGCCCGGAGAATTGGCTTGGACCCACAAAATTGGTCATTTCAAACTTAAGCCCGCAGAATTGACTTCCACCCAAAACATTAGCTTCGACCCGCAGAATTGGCTTTAACCCGTAGAATTGGGCATCTCACCTTAAGCCCACAGAATTGGCTTCGACTTGCAGAATTGGTCATCTCACCTTAAACCCGCAGAATTGTTCATCTCACCTTAAGCCCGCAGAATTGGCTTCGACCCGCAAAATTGGTCATCTTACCTTAAGCCCACATAATTGGCTTAGTCCCACATAATTGGCTTAGTCCCGGATAATTGGCTTTAACCCGTAGAATTGGTCATCTCACCTAAAGCTGACAGAATTGGGTTAGACCCGTAGAATTGGTCATCTCACCTTAAACCCGTAGAATTGGCTTCGACCCATAGAACTGGTCATCTCACCTTAAGCCCGCAAAATTGGCTTCGACCTGCAGAATCGGACATCACAACCTACCCCCTCATAATTGGCTTTGAACCGCAGAATTGGTCACCCCCATCATTTTTGTAGGTCCTCGGAATTGACCTAAATCGTTCCTTTAAGACCATCCCCATCATGCCCCTTTAAGCCCTCAGAATTGACTTTGATCCGCAGAATCGGTCACCCTTATCTCCAAGCCCTCAGAATTGGCTTCGACTCGCAGAATCGGTCTACTCATCCTTAGGTCCTCAGAACCTACCTCGACCCTTCGGTCATCCTCTTTTAAAGGCATCATGTGGTGTCTATTCGAAGGCTATCATTTTTTCCAAACTTACCCATCGAGGGACTCTGTATAAACCCCATTCTAATATCCTCTAACCTCTCCTAAGGTCCCTAGCACCTCCGTTCATCATGGCAAACCTAAGTCATACCCCGGGTACTAACCTAAAGGCCATCAGGCACTCCCAGGCTCCGTTTGACCAAACGTCAAAATCTTCGGCTCGAATGAGACTGAATGAATCGTTAAAGGGCACTGAATCCCCTTTCCAATGGTCCATCCCGAGTGTGATTCTGACTTATGGTGCGGATGAACGACCCGTTTTCCCCCGAAACTCGATCAGGCGGCCACCGGATGCTCCCAGGCTCCGTTTGATGAAAGTTAACTCTTCAGCTCAACCGAGACTAAATGAATCTTCGAAGGACACTGAAACCCCTTTCCAACGGTCAGCCCTATGAGCAATTTGGACTTATAGTGCAGACGAATGATTCATTTTACTCTGAAAGGTCACTGAACGCTTCCAGGCCCTAGTTGGACAAAGTCAACTCCCCGAACTGGGTCAAACTCTTTGGAATGTCGAAGTACATTTATTCATCTTTCCAATGGTCTATCCTGTCAGTGATTTTGACTTACCATGCGGACGAACGATCTGTTTGCGTCCGATAATTCCCCATCCAAAGGACCGACGAACCCTTCCGAGCCATATTTGACCTAAAGTCAACTCTCAAACCTGGGAGCAGTCCAAAGACTTTTGAACGTCTCTGAATTACCTTTGCAACGATTTTCCCTGTACACAATTTGGATCAATGATTTACGCTCTATGACTGATTTTTTGAAGGTACCTGAAAGAGACTGCTAGTCGGAAGGTTCCAAACCCTGCCTATCGACAGTGTGCTTAAACACACCTGTCAATTGGAAGGACCTGGGCTATGCCGATCGACAATGCCCCGGGCCTATAAAAAGGAGGGCCTAACCTCATTCCAAAGAAAAGGAGTAAAATCAGAGATCCATTACTCTCAGCAAGCTCAGAAAACCCCTCTCTAAGTCAGCGTGATTTCCGCATCCAAATCCCTTTCCAACCTTCACCTTTCATCAACGTGATTTTTTCATAAATTCCAAACAGGAATTCTCACGCTTTTATCACACTTTTCTCACAACTAAAACACTTTTTTACACACCCACACACACACACATAAGAGAAGTCCCTGGTCGGATTTATGGGATAAATCCCACCCCTTATTTTGCATGCGAACTACGTGGACTTTGATGCCTCTATAGGCTACGCAGGCGTCTTGGGGTAAAACCTGTGACTAGAGTCCTATTCCTACTTTTCTCTCATTTTCTATTTTCTCTATATTCTTTAAACTCGGTTCTCCTAAATTCTATATATACATATATTTGTTTGTAGTGACGTATTATTCCATGTGCGTTATCGTTCCGTTATAACGATCAAGGCGAGGGTAATAGCACAAATTCTATTTTCTAATATTATTCTTAGGAACATTCCTACGGATGTCTCGCTTTATCTCTTCCATGATACAAGTCGATGATTCCTATCTCCACTGCTTATACACATGCACGTATATCACGGGGAAATAAAGGAAAATAACAACAACCCATGAGAGACCGTAAGGGCGGAATGGGTGCCTAACACCTTCCCATTTTGTAAATTAGCCTCTAGACCCCATTTTTGAATCAATTTGGTTTCCTATGTATCAGTATGTCTTTGGATGTTTTCCTTCTGGATGACTCCTTTTTCTTTTTTCTATTTTGAGTAAAATAGACTGGCGACTCCATCTCCCTATATTTTCCACCTCATCAATGACACCAGCCGAAGCGCTCCCGAGAGGGACGCGCGGGACCAAAGGGATCCTCTCCCGCCACGATAATCGGGGATGACCACACCGTGCACTCGAAATCTCCATCCAAGTCACTTAACTAAAATTCACTAGTCGTACCAGACACTTCTCAACACGCATTTTTTACAATGAAAACTAATTTTCATAGCTTAACCCAACTACAACGCGATATAAAAATATTCCGACTCATTTACTTAATCCCCAAAGTAACTGTAACACACATCGGTAAACATCTAACCCTCATAAACTCCAAAAATTATTATTCACAGAAATTCCTCAAATTTCCAAATTATAACCACTTATGTAATTTAAATATCCATAAAAGTACGGGGTATTACATTCTCCCCCCCCCCTCCCCCCACAATGGAATTTCATCCCCGAAATTTAGATACGACTGGTACCACCAACCTAGGATCGCTAATCACACTTCATTCTGGTACACACAAGTCAAAAGGTACTAACTCAAATGGTACCCTACCATATGCTCGTTCACGGTACCCACTTATATAAAGGCTTATACTTTAACGCACTAGCTTAACAACAAGCTTAACCAAGTCTCCATATGCTACAACACTACCTCGATCGTAAGGTTGACTCCAATTACGTCACATCGCACCTAGCATTTCTATTACTTCATATGAACAAAGTGAGTCTATACTCGCCTCTCTAACATATTGATCCCATCGGAGATCTGCTACTAGGCGTCCACTCATCTACATCAGGACATCTAATTTAATTACACGAATGCTTAACTGCTCCCGTTAGTCTCATCGCTTAGCTTGGGCGTACTACATATTATTGCACCTATATAATTGGATTCTTGGGTACCCCATGCGGGATTCCATCCGACGAACTCCAATCTCATTTATAACTGCCCCAAAGCATATTCTTCATCTTTATATAATACGCCCCTTCTATTTCAGATGATATATGTAAAATCAACTTACCAAGGTGTGCACACACCCTATAATCCATGCTTATTGGCACCACTACTGCAAACGTCACAGACGTAACACTCTCTCTAAATATGGGCCTCACTTTCTTTTCGGCATGGTTCCCTGAGTTACTCGAGATTCCATTCTTCCTATTCCTGGAAACCCAATCCTTCTTAAAGTTATCCCTCCAATATTCTCATGGTTAACTCACTACAACCTTCCTAAAATAGCGCCACTTGCCCCACTGGACTTACTTCCTAATAACCCTAAGTTCGATGTGTTTCCTACATACATAAAATGAGTAATATACTAACTATATCCCTAGTGCCCAAGAACTTTCTCAATTTCTAACATTTTCTCGGTTTCATGCATGGTATGTCTCATAAAGCAAAATCCAAATAATAAATCCTCCTGTTAGACTATTACCTCGCATCGTCGGTCATCAAGATATAACGGCCTAAGGCACACAATCGGGACCACTAAAATCCTATCTCGTAACCCTACTAACGCGCTTCTACCTCTATGTCATTCCATTTCGGCAAAATGGAAAGTTTAACTAATCGGGGAGCCTACTCTCTGCAAAAGTGTTACAAATATCCTACCCAAAACATATTTCCTCTGAATTTTCCTTCTATTCAAGGCCTGGCTATAAGCTTCAACCCGACTTCCTTTACCTTGCCTCGCCCACATATATGCGGTAAGGGAAACATTTCTAGTGGTTTTCCACAACACATCTACTTTTTATTATCCCACATTCATCACATGACTCTCAGCTAATTTCACAAAAACCAACATCCTAGAATACAATAACATCTCTCCACGTCCAACACCGTTAAAGTTCATGCGTGAAGTGCCTCGCAAGTGAAATCCAAACAAGGAACCCCTCCGATACACTACTACTTAACTTTGTCGGTCGTTGAGATATGTCAGCATAAAACATGTAAAATAATAAATCCATCATACCTTAGATAATATCTATAAGGTCCCCATGCACTAAAGTCATGCTAGTGAAACATCTACTCGTCGAAGTTCCATCTAAACATATAATAAATGGCGAGCTCAACCTCTATCCAGGTGAGATATCGCAAAATCAACCAGTTCCACCCTGGAACCAGAGATACGATAGTCTTGTAATCATTAGCTTGCTATCTCTCCGATCATACACAAATACATTACACTTACAATAGTACCATACTCGTATAACACACACAAAACGAGCAGTACAAACCAAATATAAATTAAAAATATCAACACCCCCTTTTACAGCGAATGACGGAAAACAGAACCCCCCTACTGCGGAAAAACACATAGACATACACTAATATAATGTTACCGATACTACCTGTAAACTCGAATCACACACACAAATCTAGGGCTAGTAAAATACTATGACCTAGTCTTGTCACATAGAATATATCTCCTTCATCCGGGGTGAAACTCATAACAACATTCTTGCCAATTACCCTGGCTGCTCCAAATGGTTCCTAGATACAGTACAGTTGTCGTAACTGAACCAAAAACTACTTTAATCATTGCCCCACCTAGGCACCCTAATCTTGTCCCTTAACTCCTACCCGACAAGATTAAAGCGTGTGGTTGTACACTCCACATAACCATATTCTCCATGTCTGGCCTCCCTGACCATGTTAAGGTTATCAGTATCTCATACTCTATACCCTCGAACCTGACAATAACCCTCGTAGTTCCATTAGCTCCTCCGACTAAAAGGAAACATGCTACTGCCCTCAACTGCCTTATTTAAATGGATTCCTAGGGTGGATGTCCACCAATGGGGTTCCATGAACACAACTTCTCCATAAGTGTTAGCAACACTTACTAGTAAGCCTATCATTCCACTGAAGGACTCTCTCCTCACTGCACCTACCTTACTTCAGTTTCAGGTTCACTTCTCCATATCACTCTTTATTCACTGTCGGCCTCTGATCGATTCTCATGTGAATAATCCAGAAGCTGCATTCTCCCCAAGTCTGGTAAATTGAAGGAATTCGTGGTTAAAGCCATCCGTAAGGTTCCTTTATGAGCAAAACATCCCGCTCCCCCAAAACATGGTGACTACCATTGCAACCATTTCTACATTGCTCCGACAAGTGAAAAAAAATTCCTTAAATTTTCACATCTGGGCATTTCCATACCCTTCTTTTAGCCGAAGCTCCTGAGCATTCTACTTCCATTGAAAAAAGATACACTACCTCCGCATAATCTTAACTTCAACGTATGGTCCTTATTAAAGACCTTTCAAAAATTTTCCCAACCTAACTTCACTGGGTAATTCAAGTTTATCACCACTATATACTATGGTAGTACTTGGATAAATATAACCACTATACTTTAGGAGTCGTTGTACCAATCCACAAAAATGCCACGAATGAAGTGACCTTCACTGCGATCCTTGTCCCCTACTTTAACTTACAGTTCAAACTAAGACCCGCCTCCTGCTGCCCTTATAACGACCTTCCCTGGTCTCCCTTCATCGATCAGCACACGAATCTCAAACGAGCGCGCAAAAGATTTGCTATAATCATACAAAATGGCAGGAGAATAAAATCTCACAAGAGGAATCAACAATCCTAATCATAAGGCTCTATATCAAATCGAAAGAAACGCTGAAAACGTAGTACGTCCACACAGATTCCTAAGGACACTAGAACCTGATGCTTTGATACCATCTGTGACACCTCGCCTAATAAAATACCAGGTGATCAAGCCTATACCAAATTAAAATAGTATCTCATATGGTTCATTCTCAGCATCACTGTCGAAAATCAACTTAATTACTAATAACCTATTAGGCTGACGTCAAAATTTTATTTAACTAATCTTTTTAACCAAACCATTCAAATAAATCAATCACAACAGTTTATACACGAACTGAAATGAAATAAAAATAAGCGAACACTCGATTTAACATAATACAACCAAATCAAATGCCTCACTAAAAGGCGGTAAAATAATAAATGAATACGATTGGGCTATCGGCCCGAATGTTACTACAATGCTTCTTATCTAGATCACAAGAATAAAAGTGTCTAAAATAAATCTTCATGCATCCACAGCTGCTGCAGCGAACGTCTGACTCGAACGGATCATCATCCAGGCATCCATATATCTGGACACCTAATATATATAGCAAGAGAGGGGAGAATAGAGAAACAGGTCAGAGCCCGAGTTTGAAAATATATTGCAAGTGCAGAAATGCCATATTTTAAAATATGAAATATCTCATATTTAAACCAGTATCGCACTCTCATGAGATACACCTCACACCTCTTCTAATAGTTCACACCTATCTCATACCTTTTCAAATAATCTAGTTAAGCTACCCTGCCTAAGTAATCTCTTCCACCCATCTACTAAATCCTCGTGACTATCACCTATATTACGTGATATAACATAAGTTATACCATGAGCTATCACAGAAGCTTAACTTAATATAGTCATCAATGTGATATATATATATATATATATATATATATATATATATATATATATATATATATATACACACACATACATACTAGGGTATGCCCGTGCCTAAAGGCACGCTGATAATTTTGAAAAGCATAAAGTCATGCCTTGGTGCAACGGAAAGTGCCCTCGCCAAATCTACAACTGATCTCAGGATCGAAAACGTTAATAAAACAATCACAAAAATTACATCATTTTTGACAGGGTACATTCTTGATTGAACAATACATAATTTTGTTGGCATCAGTTAAACAATTTTTGAAGTAATATATCGTACGAACCTTTCAGTTTAAAAAAAATTGTAATTTATTTTACATACATACATACACCATGTTTATGTACGTAGACCATAGTACGAATCTATCATGTCAAAAAGTTAGTTTACAACCCATAAGTGTAAAAAAAGGAAATTTTCATATGTTAATATAACTACTCATCGTGTTTAATCCATCGTTCGTTTACAACGTATTAACTATTATATAACACAAATTAAAAATATTGGACAAAGTTATTTATATAACGATTCATTCTACTTAGGAAATAAAAAATATTCATAACGTACTACTAATTCATTTTGGAGCTCATATAAATAACATAATATCTGTAAAAAAAAAATCTAATTTAAGTCCTAAATTTTTTTTACAACAGTATTTAAAGATTTTTGAATTTTTTTACAACACTATCTAAAGTCTTTTCAGTTGCCTTCAGCAGATCTATGGAGGGGACAGCCAGATATTTCACTATACTTTTTAGCCACACAAATAAACACAAAAGATAAAATATGTTGGCCACGCACATTTTTGACTGCCTTAGTGCAGTTCCCGAGCCTTATTTATATCAGTTTTTTTTTTTAATCCTCTCGAGCCACGTGTCATCCTTTATAACAATCCCAAGATCAAAATAACCCTGAAATCTGGAAGCAATTTTATTGTCAGTTTATATTGACAAATTTCATTTTAACCATGAGTATTATGCAAAATATTCAAAAGGAAAATCAAAACCACTAATTAAAAAATCATAAGCATAAGTTATAATTTTTTATTTTTCGGAAAGAATAATTTACCTAGAATAGAAAAAATTGCATAGAAAAAAATTGAATATTGGATACAGGTAATATTTATAGGATACTGAGGTGTTTCTAAAAAAATACCAATTAGAGGAACCTCTTCATTCAAAGATGAATTGATGCTAGGTGTTGTGTTTAGTAACACCATAATGTGAAATGGAACCATTCCTATAGTTAGAATATACAGATTTTGAATAAGATGAAATGGATTCCAAATTGGTAATATAAGCTTAGCTCACAGTTGTGGATTACAGATCAACGTATTAATTCTGGCAGGGGAAAATGGGTTTCTTCTTAGGTCTGTGTACTTCAAGATGAACGCAGACTATTTGGATATCATTTTCCTGCTCAGAAACAAAAAAAACATAGTTACTTCTGAAAATCATTATGTAAGACGGATGAGTGAGATATGGGTCTTATACACTTTGTCACCGAAACCCAGATCTGAAAAACTCAAAAACAAATATATTCATCATAAATGGTAATGAAAACTTAAATAAGAAAAAAACTTTAATGATTTACATGAAACTAAAAAAAATACAGGAAGTGACTATAGTAGAAAAGAATGAAAAGATATATGAAAAAAATAGTAAAAAACAAACACTGGCTTGGGCCCTTTTCATTATTTTGGGTTGAGATAGAAAACCAATATAAACTGACAGAAGATTAAACAAGAAAATGAAAACCAATTTTAGAACGGAGCAAACGCTTTACTGAACAATTATGAAAAATAAAGCAAACAAAACAATAACAGAGGATCAAAAATCAAATACATAAGTAATTTCTATGAGAGAAGAAACTAATTGGAAGTAATTGGGGCAAAACTGTTTTGGTCATTTCCATGGTCATGTTCTTTTTACTCCTTTTGCTCAAAACCTGAAATTACTGAACAAAACTAAAATTAGTGAACAAAACTAAGTTTTTGTACCAATTTTCTTTAACAACTAAACATATTACCTCAAATGCATAAAATCAGTTTAGATTTAGAATGAACAAAATCGTGTTGAGGTTATTGAAGTATAATCATGTAATGGATCTTTAGTGAAAGAAAATGAACAGATCTTTACATCCCAAAACAAAAACAAATTGACAAATGAACATACATATAAACAAATCTAAAACATAAACAGATTTGTACAATGGAGGAAGTGAGGAGCTCGGAAGAGTTGTGCGGCAGTGAGGTAGTGATGAGTAGAGGCGGTTGGTGGTTAGGTAGGCAACGCGGAGTAGATCCAACTTTCGATTGGTGGTTCGGGCAGTAGTGAGGAGGGGTAGGGGTTGGGCGCCTTTGAGATAAGACATGATCCAAAACAAAAAAAAAATAAAAAACAATTGATTTGAGAAGTTACCAAAGATCAGTAAATGAGCATTTATACCTAGGAACTTTTTCAAAAATATATACCTAAGATTCAAACATGAGATGCTGGTGGTGTTTGGTTTTTCCCCCAAAACTCCTAGGTATGATTTCGTGTTGATTTTCCCCCCAAAATGATTGATTTTAAACAGCGCATATGATTTCGTATTGAAAAAATGCGTTGCTTTGATACACAAAAGATAGAAGTTGGTGTTGGGTTTCATCCATGAATGTGCTAGTGGTGTTTGGTTTCAATTGCTGGTGGTGTTAGATGCCTCAAGAACTGGGAAACTCGGACACCCCATGTCCCTCTGTACTTTGTAACTCTGAGACTGAAAACCAATATGTTAGTCAGGCATAAAAAAAGTTCGTATTATTGAGGTGGGGCTGGAGAGAGATTAAATCACAGGCAGTCTCCATACCTCAGCATCTTCGTATTATTGAGGGGTGGAGATAAGAAGATAGAAGCGTTTCTGAAACTTGATTTATCTGGTGGAGGAGTGGGGTTGGACGATTCGGAATGGGTGCTTGATTTATCTGGTGGAGGAGTGGGGTTGGACGATTCGGAATGGGTGGATGAGTTTTTTCCATGGGGGAGAAGATGATATGGGGTTGAGGTAACCGAGGTGGGGCCGAAATAAGGTAGGCAGCATGTGTTTGGGGAGATATGATTAAGATTTATATTATAGTCTTCTTTTATGAATTTTGAAAAAAGGGGGAAAGAGGGGGAATTCAAAATTTCAAGGGTAAAATAGGGAGGATAGGAAAAACTCATTAAGATGACATCATATTTTGATCTTATGACATACATAAGTTTTCTACTTTATTATATATATATATATATATATATATATATATATATATATATATATATATATATATATATATATATATATAGTTCTCGTTTCTTTATATATAATAATAATAATAATGCCATTCATCTTTCATAACTTTCGCTAGTTTAAAATACCATTTTCACTTTAGTATATAAAATCCCATATATATATATATATATATATATATATATATATATATATATATAATTCTCACTTTAATATACGAATCACAATTTAAATTCGGATATAATCTCCCCGAATGAGAATAAATCCTTATTCATTTTACTCTTTACACCATTTAAAGCTATATGATATCTCGTTTTTATATGCAAGCAATATACTATACACAACAAGTATAATAACCATCCAACCGAGCTATAACTTGAGGATGCAGTCTCATAGTGCCTATCCGCATCCGAGTTTACTCAATCAACCACGGTACCAAGCCAAACTCACTCATGGTCATGGTAAAAGTACACAATGGTGGAGGCGATTAGATTCCCTCGTGAAAGTGGAATAAAGCTATCTCACTCGTATGTGGGATGATATGACCTGGGGATATACTCTCCCTACTCCTCAAGTTAGGGGATTCACCCACATCATGCAACCTCCCTCGATCACACTAGAGAAAATTTATAACCTGGTTTTTCATCCCTATGCCCGGGGAAGCCTGTGGAACCATCCTCTAAAGTACAAATATACTAGTCACATACAGATATATTTATATTCATATCATATCATATCATAGATATACTGTAACAACTTTCATATATATGATATATATCCCTTCTCAATATATATATGGCTATAATTACCAAACTCTTGTAGCAATAGACAATAACCTCGAATGATCCCATTGGTAATAGTATATAAGCATTAATACACTTAAAATACTAAACCCATAAGTATTCTCTATACTCACTTGCTGAAGACCTCTCTCGAACATTTTTTGACCCGAACATTCACTAAGTCCATACCCCAGATTGTACATTAAACTAATCCAAGATTCTCTCTTTTATTCCAAGGTTTAC
This sequence comes from Sambucus nigra, assembly GCA_949130495.1. Lineage (NCBI taxonomy): Eukaryota > Viridiplantae > Streptophyta > Magnoliopsida > Dipsacales > Adoxaceae > Sambucus > Sambucus nigra. Next base: position 503,935,033 of record OX422212.1, read on the forward strand.
TGACCCTCAATATCGTCATCTAGGAGTCCTAATATCATAACTAGAATCCCCCGTAATAATCTCCAATTGCAATTTAACTCCCCCTAAGCTCAAATGAGGAAAACTGCCAAATTCGACAAATGAGAATCGATTCGCCCTAAATCCGAATCGATTTGGGCTAGAAAATCGATTTGACTTCCATCCGAATTGATTCGGAAAGTATTCTGCAAGCAGGTCCTCAAAGGAGAATCAATTCGGTCTCAATCCGAATCGATTCGGTCTGAGACAGTCTTACAGGTCCCCTTATGCGAATCGATTCGATCTAGACCCAAATCGATTCGCCATGTTTGGAGGGCACTGTTTGGGAGATTTCATCTTCTCTAAAATACCCAAATATCATCCCATTCTCCATTTTATGGTTTTTAACCTCAACCAACATTGCTATAATCATCCTAACACTGATTTCTAACTAACACATCAATTAATTTTCTCCCAATGTCAGGTTGGATTTTTTATTAACGATTTCGACCTCACACACCCTTCCGTAAAAGATCTTTAGTAATTCAAAGAACATTATAAAAATACTCGGTCAGCGCCCACACGGCCGTATCGAAAAGATCTACAAATTTTATTTTTTGACCAAGACCCGAATCGATTCGCATCTATCCCGAATTGATTCGAAATGTGCGCTGAGTTAATATTCACCTTCTTCTCCAAAATCCCAAACCTCCATTAATATACCTTCAAGCTTTTTATTTCTTCTCCAAACCTTATTTAATCAACACCAACTATATATATTCAAGGAAAATAGGTTCTAATAATCCTAGAACCAAGAATCAGTAACTAATTTCAAGAAATCCCAAAGTTTGTCTAATATGAGATTTTATCTGATTATAATCGTTCAACTTCCGAAAAACCCATTTCGATTCAAGAAAACTCGACCCGAGAATCTTTATAATTTATCACTGCCAATTATAATATGAGATATATTCTTAAAAGAATAAAGCAAGTAAACACTTGCCTCGTGGATAAAATTCGATGACCTCGAGTCGAACCCCGTAGAGTTTTGCCCGGAAATCCCCTTTCTTCCATCTTCTCTTCTCTTCTTCCTTTTCTCTATTTTCTTTCTCTCTCTTTGGGCTGAATTGTGAGAGAAATGAGGGTTATAAGGGTTTATAAATCTTATCCCTTATTATACCCAAAATTGACTCGTTTACTCAATTGAGAGATCCTACTAGTCCAAAAATCCTCGAAACCTAAACGCTATGCTCGGATACTCTATTCGGACTATCTTGGCCATTTCGAAACCAACCGTGCACTCAAAATCTCCATCCGATCCACTTAACTAAAATTCACTAGTCATACCCGACACTTCTCAACACACGTTTTCTATAACGTAAACTAATTTTTGTCGCTTAATCCAACTGCAACATGACATAAAAATATTCTAACTCATTTACTTAATCCCCAAAGTAACTATAACACACATCGGTAAACATCTAACCCACATAAACTCCAAAAATTATTATTCACAAAAATTTCTAAAATTTCCAAATTACACCCACTTATATAATTTAAATATCCATAAAAGTACGGGGTATTACAATGAGTTTTAGGGTTACATATGTAAAATACCAAGACATGAAATACCCACGTTTCTCTTCATGGTATCAATTGAACCATATTTTATATTTGATAGGACTTATTTGACCAATAAGAAAAACAAGACCTTTAAACTACAAGCCTATTTAATAGGACTAATTGGTAAAACCCCTTAATTTTACTCTCTTGGATGATGCATATATATAGTAACTAACCAATATCTCCAACCCTTGTATGTGGGGAAGCCCTGTCATGATTGAAATTACTAGGATGTTTATCCCCAATGTGATAAAATATTACAAAAAATATTGTTAGTGCATAAGTGAAATAATAAGAATTCAAAAGTCCATAAATAACCTTCATTTATTTTATTTATTTAGGTAGTTGGTTAAGTAACAAATCCAAAAAATACATATTCAAGAGTCTTACAAAATTTTCCTTCTACACAAAAAATTCCTACACGATTTATATTGAGGTTATGGTCATTTCTTATCTACTACTATACAAAGCCAGCCATGATGAGTTTATGTAAAAAATCATTTTCAAATTTAACTCTGTAAAAACATCAGCAAACTGCAATTAACTGTTCAAGCTTAGGGTACCCAATTTAATTATATTTTTTTAAATGAAAATGATTATCAATCCACACAATTTTACGACTACTACACGTCTCTCTCTCTCTCTCTCTCTCTCTCTCTCTCTATATATATATATATATATATATATATATATATATATATATATATATATATATACACATACATATATATATAACTGATTTATTCCAGTGCCATTGCATATTTTTATATACAGATTTCACATAATAAAGAGGAAACTACAACCATACAAGGTAGGTATGTCAAATTTGATCAATTCCCGACCTTCTTACTTCCAATATGGATCTTCATTTGTTCACATTTACATCAAATTGCTGAAATTGATAATAGTTTTTCATATTGATCAAACATTTGGTAAGATGCCTTAGTGATTTACGAGGGAAGAACAATGGTTTGAATTTGTCTCCCTCTCATCATGAATATATTAAGGCAATAATGATTTTTGTGTTTAAAAATTTTATGTCTATTAAATCTTTGGTTTGTCAGATCCAAATGTAAATGAATAAATTGGTGCTTTGTTGTTTTTTTTCTTTAATAAAAGGTGATTTGAGATAGATACAAAATTTAGTAAAAGTGATTTGAGTTAGATGTGAGTAAAAATTATGTGCATCTCTCTCTCTCTCTCTCTCTCTCTCTCTCTCTCTCTCTCTCTCTCTGCGTGTGTGTGTGTGTCTCTCTCTCTCTCTCTCCCCACATTTTAGTCTTATAATTTATTTAAAAAGAACACTTGACATTTGAAAATTAGTTTTAAAAAAGCTGGCGCTAAGGACCCCAATATTTACTCCAAAATATCACAAGACAATTTAAACATATTTTTGCTAAAGGCCGCGACACAATATAATTATTTTTTTGCACATCACTTTGGTCCCCACATTAATTATCCCTCCCAAACCATTCTCTCTCTACCTAGGTTGCACTTAATAATTTTGGTCCTCACTTCCCAAACATTCTTCACTAATCAAAGTGATTTGAATACATTTTGGTCCCACTTCACCAACAATCATCATTTTGGTTCCCACATAATAACAAAGCTTTGAAACCATCAAAGTTACAATAACCAATGCAAGGTTTTAACAATGGGTGTGGCACCACTAAAATAAATGAAACTACCCCAAATAATATGGGTGAGGTAATTTTTGCTTCCAAAAAAAGGTTTTTTATGTGATTTTAACAAGATAGAAAAAATTAAACATGAGAAGTTAAACTATTAATGGTTCGGTATTAAGGCCCCAAGTAAGATGATTTATCTTGGGGTGATCGTACCGAACCATTATCTTTAATTTTTTAAAGACCGAGTTTGGTTAGGGGGTGTTTCATGAACATACATATATAATTCGTTTGAAACATCCCAAAGCATCGGTATATTACACTATAGCTTGTTCAACATGATGCTGACGAATAAAAAGCATTAAGTCTGGATCACCATGCCTAGGTAGAGGTCACAATTTTTCAGGATGACACCGAATGGGAGATCAGCGGTAGTGTCAGAGCCTGACCGGAGTAAGCAGTACTTTACAAGCAGGTAGCTCACCGGTGATAGAGCAGGGGTAAATCATAATATATAACTATCCGGACTGTTCTATCAAAATCACATATAGGGATTAATTCACTTACAACTGAGGAAAGGATCAGCGGTAGCATCAGCGCCTTTCCGTGGCAATGAATCACTATTGTGTGAATAAATATTTTTGTTGGACTATTTAATAATACAAACATGATTTTACTTATGTAGGATGCTTTAATGGATTTCAACTTTGTAATATTTGATGAGGCATTAGTTAATATTGACTTTGAGAATAAAGGTGATAATGGTTCTTTAAGAGTCGATGTTAGCGCATCTTTCTTCTGAATAAGTATTTTTATTACACTCAACCCTTGGAAATGTTTTAATTGTATTAAACTAATTCTTTATGTTAAACTTGTGTATTAAAATGTACTAATTAATTGATGTCTTTATTCTCAGGTATTTCCCACCTGTAAAGTGTTGCTTGGCTAAGATCAAGAGCAAGCGTAGTTGGTTTTAATAGTAATTATAATCACCAAGTTTGACGCACCTTTGGAAACATGGAAGGAACATTTATACTTTGGTTGTGAGAGGTGAGGGGAGTACCGGGACCATCATGGGAAGAAGTATGAGAACAAATCAGGAACTCAGGGTGAGAAGAATATGAAGAAAGATATGGAGACTAGAAAGTGCGGTTGTCCATTTATGTTGAAGGGAATTCCACTTGATAGTGGGAGCTACATGTTACAGGTTTTGAGTGGATTTCACAACCATCAATTGCTCAAAAAATTAATTGAGCATCTATACATCGAGCATCTTACTTTAGAGGAGAGAAACATCATTGAAGAGATGTTATTGAGTGGGGTAAATACATCCACCATTATAATGACGCTAAAATGTCGAAATGTAAGTAATGTGTCAACAATGAGAACAATTTTCAATGCCAATGGAAAGCTAAGGATTGGAGAACGGAAGGGTAGAACGACAATGCAATGGTTAATAAAATTGATTGGCGATAAGTATTGTGTATATTGTTATCACATGAATGAGTCTACGATGTAGGTAGAAGACATATTATGGGCTCATTCGAACTCCATTCAATTGGAAAACGGTTTTCCCTCAGTTGTCATTATCGATTTCATGTATAAAACAAATCGGTACAAGACGTCGTTGTTTGATATGGAAGGTGTAACCTCATGCAGATGGACATTCAACGATAAATTTGAATTTTAGTTATAGAAAAATAAGAGAACTACCTATGGGCATTGGGCTAGTTGAAAATTCTATTCGATCTATTTTCATGCCCCACTGTCATCGCTACTGATTGGGAGAACACGTGCATTAATGCATTACGGGTGGTGTTCCCCGAGGCAAGATACATGATATAATTTTGCATAAACCGTTATATGGACAACCATGCTTGTAAAGAGATTCACTAAAAAATTTGGAGAGATTGGTTTCATTTGGTTAAATCCCCAACAGAGAGGGATTTCAACGAATCTTGATTGTTATTTGATTTGACATGAATATTGCATTTATTCACCCTTTATACTTATGCATTTTAGCCTTCTTAGGTACCTTAATTCCTATATTTATGCTCGTTAACCAGATAACCTCCGTTTTATATGATTAACATGCTTTATGTGGTATAATTGAGCTTTTTATAGGTATTTCGGTGCCTAGTGTGAAGTTCGGTAGAATTCTGGTGAAGTTTCGTCGACATTGGCACGCGTAAGGGAAATTTAGTCAATTCACAATTTGGGTGTCTGGCCCAATGTCTATCTAAATTTGAAGCCCTATGAGTCATCTTCGTGTGATCAGAAATGGTGCACGAGTTCGAGTCCTAACGAAGAAGTTACAGGCTTTTATGCTGAATAGAATCACAAATAACTCAAAAATAGGGGAAGAAATCAATTCAAGCATGGGAGAATAGATTTACCTCATGACGAATCGATTCGATTTGGACTAGTGCATCAGGTCTTCATAACGGAATCTATTTGTCCTCCATCCAAATCAATTCGATTTTCAGCATAATTCAAGATTTTCCTTTCCGAATTGATTTAGTTTCTCACCAAATCGATTTGGCCCTGTTTTTCTAGCTTTCTTTATTTTCTAGTTTTCCATCTAGGGTTTTGGTATAAATACTTATCCCTTGATTTTTGAAGATATATATTTCATTTGTTTTAGTTTAGGGTTTGGGGTGTTGGGAGCTCCTCTTCCATCTCTCTTTAGATGTGATCCCTTTGGGTGTTGTAGATGTACTACTCATCATCCCTATTATTAATATAGGTGTTACTTCCTTTATTTCTTGCTTTCTAGTTATTTACATGCTTTGTTAATTAGTTGTAGTTAGTTTATTTTTTATTTAATTTAGTTAGATAGTTGTAGTTAGTTTATATTTTCAAGGTTGTTTTGACTCAAGAATTGCACAAATTTTAGGAAATAATCATAGGCCATCTTTGTTATATCACCCATATTGACCCTAAAATCACCTTAACTATTTCCCTAGTTAACCCCTTTGAGCTTTAATATAGCCTTTCATTTTACTACTTAAAATCCCATAACCAACTCCATATTGGAGTTATAAACCATACATATCACCTTTCATACCTTTGTTTGGAATGTTACTTGAGATTAAATGATGTTCTTGTTATGTGGTTGTAATTAAGCATGTGAGAGTGAGAAAAGTGAAGAAAAGAAACAAGTAAAAAAGAAAAGAAAAAGAAAAAAATAAAAGAAAACAAAAGGAAAACAAAGAAAAGAAAAGAAAGAGAAAATTATATATGTTATATAGTGTTCAATAATCCTTATTACTCTCAAATTTCATATATAATTCTTGTTATGTAAATCATATTCCAATTTTGAAATTGCCATCAATTTCCCATTATCCCGAGTTTTCATCCCCGAACACTTTGAATCCATACATATTTCCTTCGTTTCATAACCTGAGCCTAACCTACATTAAAACCCTATAAATTCCTAAGTGATCCTAGGGTGAATTCAAATTAAAAGTTTAAATAGTTTTCATAATATGTGAAAATACATTTTGCCTCCTATAATGAGGGGTATCTTTCATTGAGATTATAACTTTTTATTTTCTATATAGCGTTCTTCATTTGTGACATGTGCATGGCCTAGTTTCCAATTACAATTACTCTTTATGGCCGCATGTACCGTGTATTACCTCCCATTCATAGTGATTTCATTTGTTGAGTGTAATATCCGGTGAGGATTGACATATATGCACGCTTTAATTCTATCCAATTTATATAAGTTTTGCCAATTCATTTGTTGTATGTGCTCGCTCCCTTACCACTTTTAAGGTTTCAATTATATGAAGTTCGTTATATAGTGTTAATAACAACGGGCTTTCGTGTCAACTCATTCACTTTTATAATAATGTGTTTGAAATATTTTTCATTATTATTGGGCTTGCCGCATGTGGTTGGGCATACATTTTGATGAAACCATTTGATGTCTGAGGGTTTCATCCCTGAAAACCCTCACAATACAACACTCATCCACTAGGGTAACCTATGGGTTTAACGGCTTATTGCATACGCTAAATGCAATCGTTCGATTGCGAAAGTGGATTTTATCCTTTTTGTATATTTCTTGTGTATTTTGGTTTACTTGTAGTTCTTTTTGCTTCCTATTTCATTGTTAAGGACTAGAAATGTGTAAGTAAGGGGGCGTGATTCGGCACGAATATTACATTTATTCACCCTTTATACTTATGCATTTTAGCCTCCGAGGGTACCTTAATTCCTATATATATGCTCGTTAATAAAAAAAACGTCTATTTATATAACTAACATTCTTTATGAGGTATAATTGAGCCGTTGTAAGTATTTCGATGCTTAGTGTGAATTTCGGTAGCATTTTGGAGACGTTTCATCGACATTCGCACGCACAAGGGCAAGTTAGTTAATTGACAATTTGGGTTTGTAGCCCAATGTCTTCACAGAAGTTTAATCCCTCCTAGTCATCTTCACGTGTCCTTAAACGGTGCACAAATTCAAGTCCTAACGAAGAAGTTACGGGATTTTATGCGAAAGAAAATCACAAATAACTCAAAAACAGGGGAAGAAATCAATTCAAGTAGGGGAGAATCGATTCACCATCTGCCCAATCAATTTGATTTGGACCAGTGCATCATCTGTAAGGAATCCTTGAACTCCATCATAAGTTTCATAAACTATAATTCAATGTAATTGTTCACACTGCTAAACACCTTGTCATAAGGTAACTGAGAACTCTCCAAGTGTTTCTTAAGCTTTTCGTGTGCACCTTCACATTGGCTTGTAGTTCAGTTGTTGTCGTGTTTCCATGCATGAATGAATGTCTCCTTGAAGTTATACCACGTATAGTCAATCTAGTTTAGAGTCTTAGGGTATTCCACCCAATCCACATGGAATAATGATAGGGCGTGAACTTTGTGTTCGTCTAGGTACACTGTCGTTATTTTTAGTTTGCTACCTCAATACAAAAACCTCAACTACAACTACACTCTTTAAGGGAGTATAGCTGTCGGTCCAGGAATCGAGAATCCACAAGGAATGATGTATAGACTTTAACGGATTTATCACTTCTAAAATAAAAATGTAAAAGGTGATTGGTTTAAAATGGGAAAAGGGGGGGAAATAAGAAGTTAAAACTAAATAAGAATTAATAAAACGAGAGTTAGGATCACATCCCCCCCATGGTCTAAACAATGCATAATTTGAATTTTGGTTCAAAAATATTTAACTGAGCATATTCAATTAATTATAAACTCCATGCATAAAGAGACCTAACCCAAAAATGCGAGATAAAATATTTAATAAAAAACGGGCACACACGGATTAAATTCGGAATATCACTTTAAAACCTAGCATTGCATAACAAAGAAAGTTAAACGCATAATATTCCAACTTTAATACGCGTGGTTTCAATTAAATGCAATTTTACATAAAATCTAACTTTCGGATCTCAAGCAAGACACAATAATGGCAGAAAAGTGACTCCAACCCTTAAACAACCTACAATAGATAATGAAAGGCAAGAAATAAAGTAACCAACTAAATTAAACAAACTATAACTAATTAACAAATCATGTAAATAAACTAGAAAGTAAGAAATAAAGGAAATAACAACTATATTAGTAGTAGGGATGATGATTAGTACACTTACAACACCCAAAGAGAAATAGAAGAGGAGCTATCAACACCCCAAATCCTAAACTAACACAAATGAAAGATATATATTCAAAAATGAAGAGAGAAGTATTTATACCAAAACCCTATTTGGCAAAATAGTAAATAAATAAAGATGGAAAAGTGGGCCAAATCGATTCAGTGAGAACCCGAATCGATTCCAAAAGGAAAATCTCGAATGATGTTGAAAATCGAATCGATTCGACAGGAGGCCGAATCGATTCGGTTGGGAAGATCAAATCAAGCCCTCGCATAATCTTCCTTTGTTGCGTGAACTCATAGGCCGAGTTTCACATTATGCAATTGACTTAACGCATGTTGGCATGTATTTTAAATCGTGCCTCCATGCCATGTGCATTGTCTATGCCATACTCTATGATCATGAGTTAGTGATCTTCCGAATGGAGGGTAAGGCTATCATTTGAGAGGATTTGGATGGTCACTAGCACAAATTATCTATGGTGACCGATTTAGATAGGTATCATATGGTTGATTATGATCTAGAAATGATATTATTTAAACAGAGGTGGTAAAGGTCAATTGTAGATGAGAAAAGGTCCATGTTACAAAAATTAAAAGATATAGGTTGTCCCACCACTGTGAGGCTATTTGAACCGTCCGTAGTGAAGCAAGGGGAGGGTCTATCACGAGATCGAAGACCAATTGATTGTGAGCAAAAACACAAGAAGTCAACAAAAATAGATCCCTCTACCTTCGAACACACCAGATAATCGATCGAGAGGAACACTGTGTTGTCCAAAGGCCTAAAAAGAACATTAATTTTAAAAATTTCATGCTCCCATCCCCGTACACACCCACATACATGAAGTAACTGAAAGATATTGCCGAGTTTTACAGAGCTTTTATAGAAGATATTATGGATGTGGAAGGAGATGGAAATTTCAGCTTTAGATGTGTGTCTAGTTGTCTAAGGATGGGATCCAAAAGTGATGGATGGAGAAGTGTGAGAGCGAATTTGATGGACGTAGTGCTTGAAAATAGTTGTTATTATGTAAACTATTTTGGGAGTTGGTTTTTGGAGACTCTGTTATATCTATTATACTATTCCACTAGTCTGTGTAGTCTTAAGTCTTAGATGGTCATTCTAGAGTGTGGTTTACCTTGTGGCCAAGGCTTATAACTATGTGTGTAATCCTATCAATGAGACAGTGCCTCACATTTTATCTATGAGACATGAACAACCAAAATTTTCAATTTTCATGCATATTGCTCATGTATATGGGAATCATTTTGTCATACTGAAGTTGAAACAAGGTTTTCTATTGCCACTAGTTGCAAGTCACTGGCATAGTTGTTCCTTGCCTGAAGCCAAGTCTTGGATAGATAAATATGTTGATTAGATATATGAGTTTTGAAAGGTTTTCCCAAAGGATGTAGTGACTAGTGATCATAGTATAGAAATCACTAGTTAGGGATACATTATCTTTTTTCTACATATGTATCTAAATGTGTTGGTAGCTTATGAAGGATATATTTTCTTTTTTGTTCACATGTATCTAAATGTGTTGAAACGATGTATCAATTTCAATATTTAACTTAGTTGCTTATATTTCAATATCATGCGCACTAATGTATATCAAATTGTGTATCTTTTATTGTGTGGATAGTTGTTCTAGTTGGTCGATGTTTATTTTTGTAATGTACTTCTTATGTAGTTTAAAAATTCACAATCCATATGGAATTATTTGTTGGTGTACTTTTATTGAAATGACTGGTATTAACCTTCATTCGGGATATATATTCCTAATAAGTCACCCTGATTTAGTACATACATCACGAATGAAACTGCCTCCTAAAGTGGAAAATGTGCATGTTAGGGATTAATGCTCCAAACCAAACATTATTATGAATGGTTTAGGTCTTTAATACTAATTAAAGTAATCTAGCTCATGATATATATACTGAATCGATACAATTCGTTCCTTGTTTTGGCCATTCATCCCTAACAGACATATTTTTCAATTTAGGTGGCACTTTCATTCGCAATATATAACAAATCAAGGTTACCTATTTAGGCATATATATCCCAAATGAAGGTTGGTACCAATTTTTTGAATCAAACTACACTAACCAATAATTCCATATGGATTGTGAATTTTCAAACTACAAAAGAAGTACGTTACAAAATAAAAAATCAAATTACACCAATCAAAATAAATTACACTAAAAGTACAAAAGTACACCTTCGTACTAAATTACACCATCATAGTAAATTACAAAAGTACAAAAATTTATCCCAATGGAAGATTACACCAAGTTCTAATATTACAAACTTTTGAGTTCTAAAGTACAATATTTCAATCCAACTACACCAATAATTACAAACTTCATCTTCTTTTTCTTTGCTCTAATTTTATTTTTGGCCCTCATACTCTATTGCCTTATTTATCCCATTATCCTTATCTTTTCCATGCTTCATTTTATTTTTCTTCCCCTACTCCTTAGTGTTAATATGGTGATCCGCCTTGATTGCTATCACAAGTATTTGGTATGCTTGTTGATCCCGCCCGAAAAATATAGTCGCATTCGTCATAACACCTTCTTTAATGCTCTTCCCCGGTAACTCCATCACCTTGCGCACATCGTCATATTCCTATTGAGCATGACTTATGTATGAGAATTAGTGAAATTATGAAAATTATAATAACTGTAATCTTAACTAGTGATATTTTTCTTGCTTCAGACTGACGCTATGTAGGTTTATGGACAATCGGGTGGGAATAGGTTAAGAAACACTTCATGTAATTCTCACTACAGTCCCATGGGCACATGACAAGTATTAATTGTGACTTATCTGATAATATGTGGTCTTACCAATTTTATTGATACTAGTTATGCATGTTAAATTTAACCTTGTAGCTTGCAGCTTTATTTATCCTCTCGTCTCTTAAGGGGTCATTGGGTCTCGGGGAATGATTTGAATACTTTTAAGTTTTCTAAGAAATCCTTCAAGATAGTAAGGCTCGAAAAAATTGAAGAAAATGATGATTCCACAAATAAAAGACACTTCTGGGAATGGGTATGCATCCTTTGCATCCATATAAGTATCCCAAATGACCTACACACAAACATATAATTAGGGTTTAAATAATATCATAGGCACTTGCAAAAATAATGGAAAGAACTTACATTTTCTGCTGGCATATCGTCGAGCTGTTCACTTTATCTGATGAGTCGTGAGAAGGCATTCTATTGCAAGGTTGATTTAAGTGACCAAGACCTAATTCAGGGTATTGTATTGTCGAATTCCAGGTTGTTGCATGCCCTCAAGCCAGTGAAGTACTAATAAATATAGGACTGCAAAATCATACACAATTAGTGATTATTAAAATTGATATTTATAAATATTATGAAATACTGATTATTGTTAGTTGTAATTGGGATAGACAATCCCCAATGTGCTTAATACTTGACCTTATTGCAAGGAAAAATTGTCTATAAAAGTGAACAAGTGTTCCCATCCCCCACGCAAGTCAACCCACATTTTTCATATCCTTCAATATTTGCAAAAAATAGATTAAAATCTTATTTTTGATATTATTCGGGAAAACGGTGCATCCGATTATGTAGAGGATGTAGGCCCTCGCGCAATGGTCTTTCTCATATCTGGTGGAATTCTCAAGTTTTGTGTGTTCCTTAAAATTCGAAGTAATCAAGTTCAACTGGACAGCATATGAGTCAATGGACTCTTTTTAGCATCAGCCTTGATAACTTCCAAACACTTTGTAACTAAGTCATTCGTGGCAATTCATTCCCATCATCATTGGGACTAGCAATGTTTGGGCTACAAATATTCACACCAACTATATGGACTTTTAGTGTTTGAGCTACATCATCCATTGTGATGGTCATCTCCCCAGATGGCATGTGAAAGTTATTTGTCTCTAGAGGCCATCGCTCAGCGAAAGCTAAAACCAATGCGTAGTCAATAAATTGATGTTTATACTTGATCAAGACAATGAGATTTGTCCTCTCCACCCTCCCCCGATCACCTTTATCAAAATATTTCAAAGGCCATTCATTCAACTTTTTCTAATTATTTACAGAAAGCAATGACACTCGTTCAACCTGCAATACAATACCACAAATATCATTACAACCGGAGAAAATATCGTAATTTTTTATAAGTTAAATTTACAAACATCTTTACCACTAATTCGATCAATAAACCAAAGGCAACATGGTCTTTGAAATTCTTTTGTATTGTGATTTCTTTTGGACCCCCATAATCATCGATCGATGCGATAGCATCGCCAACTTTTTTTTATTATATGCAACAGCTGACTTCTTTTGTCTTTATACGGGATGTTACAACTCGTGATTTTATCTGGTAATTAATAAAATTAATTCAGAATTTGAAAAATGAGCTTAAAAGACTCCTAACATGTAATTATAAGTCTTGAGCCATTTAGAAGAGTCTCCAAAACATAAAAGTCTCTAGACCCAAAAAAACATTTGTCACGGTTTCGGGCCATCACTAACAAGCGAACTATTTTAGTTTTAACAGAATTCCAATGCCACTTAAACTTCAGAATTTTTCATGGCTTTAAAGTGTTACTAACCATTTGTCACGTTTTTGCGCATGACTAATGGGTGAACTGTTTTAGTTTTAATATAATTCTAAGTGGAATCAAACTCTTAATCATTATATATTAAAACTAATTTGGGGATAGACTTTTCTAATCACTTTTATCCCAAATTTTACACATGAATACCTCTCCAAAATTATTCCCCTTCATCTACAAACCCTAGCCCCAAAGTTATCAAGTTTTAACTCAAGATTTGTAGGCTTAATAAATGTTTCCACAAGTTTCCTCAAGAACAAGACTTTGTTAATTTTTTGAGAGGAACACAACTATCTAATCAAATTTATCAAATGACTTTTACTCAGGCATGGATACTCTACGCTCTTTCTTTAGTATTATGCGTTTTAAGTGTCGCCTAAACACTTAATTACAAGTTTTTCTTAAAAGAAATTAGCAATTCAATTAGAAAAATTGAGAACTAATTATGGTACTGTTTTTATGAAAACTTTTAATATGAAATAAGGTTGGAAACCATTGGGTGTAGATTAGAATATTGGGTTTGGGTTATTTTTGGTGTAGGCTCGCATGTAAGATTTTATGGAGTTTATTTAAATAAAATCGGAGCACCACACACTCATAAAATTTACATAGTTAACAAAAAGTAGACGATTGTTGTGTATTAAATAAATTTGCATGTTGAGTAATCTAGAATTATTAATAGAAATAATTGTGGTCAGAACGATGACGAAATAATTGTGTTTAGAATGATGACGGTGCTATTAATTAAATTAAATTAAATTATGCCATTATGATTAAATTGCGATATTGTTTATAAAAAATGTTGAATGGTGTGATTGATTGTTTTACATATTTGCCATCGCGGGGACGATAGGATTTTTCAATAATATGCTTTCACCTATATTTTAGGATGCTCACTATTATGGGACTAATGGGTATGCCTTAGTTATGATTTACGCTTTCTAGGTATGGAACTAGTTAGTGTATATTTTTACGGATGGGATATTTTGGGTTGGGGTTGATTTTTATGACGTGTCGTCATTGCGTTGGCCACGGTAGGACCTATCGGTATTTTTGGAACCTTTACGTATGGGACTAAGGAGTGTTTTGAGGATCTCATGTCGATAATAAGGGTGGGGTTAATTGAATAAAATAATGAGAAATATGAGAATGTGAAACCTAATACCAAAGATAATAAAACGAGTATTAAAAATATATTGGCGTCATTAGTAATTACAGGATCGACAATTTAAATGGGTTGGCTGTCTATTGCGACATGTGGTTGTGTGGGGTCTGAATAATTATAGGTCTAATAGTTTAAACCGTATGGTTGGCCATGAATATGTGTCGTGTGTGGAACCTTGTACATAATTGCAGAGTTGACAGTTTAAACAGACCCGCTCACTATGGCGATGGGAATGTGTGTGGTGTAGAACAGCGGGAGTACCGAAACCAAACAAATAAGATGAGATAAAGATTTAAGTGTGTGTCCCACACATTATATTACTAATGGAGGAAATTAATAATTGGATTAACATAAACTAAATTAAATAAATAGATAATTGGACTTAGAGATTGAGATGGCATAGATGAGTATTTTAAGCATATGCTGTTTATTTACTCGAATCGTTATTAATTATCTCGTTTAATTTAAAATATTCTATTGTGATGATTATCATGCATAATTTTATTGATTGAGTTCACATACCATAATAGAAGGGAGTAGCCAGTATTCATGCTCGGGTATCCGACCCTATGCATTTACTAACATTTTTTAGGTATTAGTGCTAGAGTAGCTGCATATGAGTATTTGGAAATTTATCTTGGAGGTGCAGCTGGAGTATTTATTTTACACTCAGTAGGTTAGTTTAGTCTCCCATTCCTTCTCATTTATATTGATACCAAGTTTATGGATTTGGTGGGACATTCGGTTTCACAGTTGATAAGGATTTTATTAAGATATTTCATTATGAATTCAATTTATTGGAGATTGTATTTACTTCGAGTAAGATATTATTGGAGATTAGCATGGTGATGGATTTTATATCGCATTGATGATTATTACTTATTAGGATTGATTTCAATATTATCTTGTCGAATCAATTTTATATGTCTCATATCTGTCACATCCTTAGAATGATATTTTATTTATTTCGCACCCGACATAGTTTTGGTGGCGGCCAACACTAGAATTACGTGGGGTGTGACAGATGCTATTAGAGCATGGTCTTAGGTGTCATATGTTGCGAGCCCATTTAGTTTCCACGTTACCGATAATTGATATCCTTTATTGATTCGTACTCTATAAGATATTGGGTCTAGCATACGTGTTAGTTGTATTTCTTGGAGATAGGGAGTTTGTGTTAAGGATATTTTAGGCATTGAGGTTAGAAATAGTAATCTGCTGTGAGGATCCTTAGAATTGATTTTGGAGACGAGATTTGATTTGGTAATCATTCGTACCGATGTGAGGTATTATAAGTATCAATTTGGTGATGTGATTTGATTTGACGACTTAAGTATTATGATGAATTTTGGAAGAGAGAATCGAGTAGTGATTTGTGACAAAGCGTGGTACGTCATTATTTTTAATAGTTATGTGTGTGTGTGTGTATATATATATATATATATATATATATATATATATATATATATATATATATATAGTAGGGTATATATATTGTATTTTTGGATTGTGGGTTATGTGCGGGTAGGATTGGGTGTATGGGAGCCTAATCATGGTATGTATGGGTAGGCATATGCGAGCTTTATTTTGTTTTGCGCATTTATGCTTCATAGAATTTTGAGGACGATATTCCTGTGCTAGTGGGGAAGTATGTAACAACTCATAATTTTATCCGGTAATTAATTAAATTAATTTAGAAATCTAAAAACTAGATTAAAAGACTCCTAACATGGTATCTATAAGTCTTGGCCCGTTTAGAAGAGCCTTCAGAACATAAAAGTCTCTAGGCCAAAAAAACAAATTATCACGGTTTTGGGCCTTGACTAGCGGGTGAACTATTTTAGTTTTAATAGAATTCTAATGCCACTTAAACTTCAGAATTTGTCACGACTTTAAACCATGACTAACCATTTGCCATGATTTCTGCGCGTGAATAATTGGGCGAACTATTTTAGTTTTAATAGAATTCTAAGTGGAATCAAACTCTTAATCTTTATTTATTAAAACTAATTCGGGGCTAGACTTTTCTAATCACTTTTATCCCAATTTTTACTCCAGAAGACCTCTGCAAAATTATTCCCTTTCATCTACAAACCCTAACCCCAAAGTTATCAAGTTTTAACTCAAGATTTGAAGGCTTAATTGATGTTTTCTCAAGTTTGCTCAAGAACAAGACTTTGCTAATTTTTAGAGAGGAACACACCCATTTAACCAGATTTGTCAAATGACTTTTACTCAGGCATGGTGATAATACGCAAATATCGAGTATTCAATCCTCTGAACCTATGCATTTTAGCCCCCTCGGGTGCCTTAATCTCTATATTTAAGGCCGTTAACTAGACAAACTCGGTTTATGTTGATAACATGCTATATGAGGTATAATTGGGCTTTTGGAGGTGTTTAGGTACTAAGTATGGAGTTCGGACGCATTCTGGTGAAGTTCCATACGCAATCACATGCTCAAGGGCATTTTAGTATTTTCACAGCTTGGGTACCTGGCCTAACATCTCATGGAAGTTTTATCCCTCCTAGCTATCTTCGCATGGCCACGAACGGTGCGTGATTCCGATTCATAACGAAGAAGTTACGGCGATTTCAGCGGAGGAAAACCAAGGAAAGTAAAAGAGGAGAAGAAAAGATGCAGTGTGATACTGCTGCTATCTGACCTGCTTGATCGATCGATCGACACTTATGGTCGATCGATCGACCTTTCTGAATTGTCGATTTTTGGTCTTCATCGATCGATCGACCAAACGGGTCGATCGATCGATCGATCCCCTATTTTTCAGCAGATATTTTCTTTTATTTTCTTTCTTCTTTTCTTTTATTCTAACTTACTATAAATAAAAAATTTGTTGTAATAAGAACAGATAGCAGTATATCATTCATTTTAGGTTAGTTTAGCTTAGGGTTTGGGGGAATTTGAGAGCTCTTCTACTTCCTCATTTGATGTGACAACTTTTGGGTGTTGTAAGTTGGATTTTTCATTACCCCTACCATTAATATAGTTGATTTCTTGATTTATTTCCATTGATGTCATTTATATCTCTTGCCTAGATTAATTTATTTCTTGTTGTAATTAGTTTATTGCTTTGTTAATTAGTTTCATTTATGTCTTGCCCTTAGATAAATAGGTTCGGGGTTGTGTTCTTCCATTAATGGGTTTGGACCTCGAAATTTAGGGTTTCGTGTAAAATTGCATTTAATTGAAACCTCGCGTATTAAAGTCGGATTATTATGCGTTTAACTTTCTTTGTCACGCAAAGTTAGTGTTTATAGCGATAATCCGAATTTAATCCGCGTGTGACCATTTTTGATTAAATGTTTAATCTCGCAACTTTGGGTTAAATTCCTTATTGTGTGATGTTTATGATTAATTAAAAATGCTCGATTTAATGTTTTCGAACCGAAATTCTAATTATTAATTTTTTATCCCATGGTGGGGATGCGATCCCGACTCTCGTTTTAATTAATTGAAGTATAGTGTAACTTCTTCCTTTTTATCTTTTGTCACCATTCCCAACCATCATCTTTTCATTAATTTATTTTACACTTTTATTCTTGAAGTTTTAAAATAATTAAAATCTAAAATTCAATCACTCCCTGTGGATTTCTTACGATACCCGACTTACCGTTGTGCTTGCCTCGCAAGTGTAGTTGTAGTTTTGGTTTTTGCATCGCGGCGGCGAAACACACAACGATTGTGTCCTCATACGAACACACTTTTATTGCTCGATCAAAATGGCGCCGTTGTCGGGGATAAATATTGTACTTATCGAGCGGTAAAAGTGTGTTCATGTGAGGACACAATCGTCGAGTGTTTCGCCACCGCGATGCAAAAACCTAAACTACAACTACACTTGCAAGGCAAATTCGTACAAATCCGCATACGAAAGGGCATTTTAGTCAATTCCTAATTTGGGAAATTGTCCCAATGTCTTCTTGGAAGTTGTATCCCTCTGAACAAGCTTCGCGTGGCCGTAGACGGTGCGTAATTCCGAGTCCGAACGAAGAAGTTACGGGCTTTTGAGCGGAAGAGAATTTCAAACCAACCAAAAATAGGGGAAAGATTCAAGACCTGTTGGTCCGAATCGATTCGCCCCTTTTGTGAATCGATTCGGTTGGAGACAGTATGCTAGTTCCTCTATTTTCGAATCGATTCGGACCAGCCGAATCGATTCACCCACCATTCCGAATCGATTCGGATTTCACTCGAATCGATTCGCCCCTCTGGCAGACTCGAGATATTTTCCAACCAAATCGATTCGGCCCTGCCAATATTTGTTTTTCTCCCCTTTTATTTACAAGTTTTCCATGGGATTTGTTTTGTATAAATACTCTTTCTCTTCATTTTGAAGAGGGATATTACATTTAACATTAGTTTAGGGTTTGTATGGAGCTTTGCCCTACTCCATCACTTTAGGTATTGTGCCCACTTTGATGTATGTAAGCTTATTAATTTAAGTTGTATTTTATTATTTCCTTGCTTCCATTAATTTACATGCTTTCATTTACTTTCTTTCTCTACTTTCTTGCCTAGATTAATTTATTTCTTGTTGTAATTAGTTTATTGGTTTGTTAATTAGTTTAGTTCATGATGTACCCTTATATAAATAGGGTCGGGTTTGTGTTCCGCCATTCACGGGTTTGGACCTTGAAAGTTAGATTTTCGTGCAAAATTTCATTTCATTGAAACCTCGTGTATTAAAGTTGGATTGTTATGCTTTTAACTTTATTTGTCAAGAAACTTTAGTGTTTATAGTGATAATCCGAATTTAATCCGTGTGTGACCATTTTCCGTTAAATGTTTAATCTCGCAACTTTGGGTTAAATTCCTTATTGTGTTATGTTTATGCTTAATTGAAAATGCTTGATTAAATTTCTTTCGAGCCTTCACTCTAATCAATAGTTGTTTTGATCCATGTGGTAGAATGCGATCCCGATCCTCGCTTTACTTTTATGTAGCATAACTTATTCTTTTCTTTTTCCACCATTCCCAACCATCACATTTTCTTTTATTTATTTTACACTTTTATTTTCAGAAGTTTTAAAACAATTAACATCTAAAATTCAATCACTCCCTGTGGATTTCTTACGATACCCGACTTACCGCTATACTTGCCTCTCAAGTCTAGTAGTAGCTTAGGTTTTTGCATCGCGGAGGCGAAACACACAACGATTGTGTCCTCACACGATCACACTTTTACCGCTCGATCAAAATGGCACTGTTGTCGGGGAGTGTGTTTTAGATCGTAATTTTATTATTATTTCGTAGTATTTTTCCTTTTGTATTTGTATTCTTTGTTTTAACCTTTTTTGCAGGATTGACTATTTGAGCGCTAAGAAACTTTGACTCGCGGTTTCTCACTTTCTTGATCGGATTCTCCATCTACAAACAACGAGGTAATCATGTCCTTCTATTATAGTTATTACGGTCATTCTAATGATTCGTACTTTGGGGATAGTTTTCAAGTTTTCCAATTTGAAGATTTTCTTGATATTGAAAGACTTGAAAACATTTATTGAAATGAAAATCGTTATTGGGAGCTTGAGTTGGATTCATTATCGAATCCAATGACGATTCTTATTCTGATACTTTCGAAGATGAGCTTCAACCAAATGAGGAGTCCGAGGCTCTTGAGCCGAGGAAGCCTACTTTGGAAGAAACTTTTCTTCTTTACTCCCAAGGTTTGGAAAGCCTACATGATGCTGGAATGAGACTTGGAGCACTTTGCGATGAGATGAATTCTTATGCACAAAACGACGAGGAGGTGGAAACTTGTGTTTCACCTCAATTTTTCAAAGAATTTCTCATCTAATGTGAATCTCTCTCCCCCGAAATTAAATATCCTTCCGACGATATGTTGACGGAGATTGAATTTATTTCATTACCATATACGTTTTCCGTCATTGAACCATTAGAATTACCGGTTGATTCCAATGAGTCGGTAGAAACTTTTAAAACTTCTACACTTTTTCCCGATAAAGACTCTTTACCGGACTTGTTTTCGATGGATGTTATCCCCACGTGTGCACTATCTCCCATTCCATTTGAAATATCTTTGGGAGATGAGTCAATTTTTCTTGGACCTCAAGTGTACCTTTCCCCCTTATTATCCAAATCCCCCATCGTCCACCCAAAATTTCAAATTGACGATTGTTCACTTTTTTCACCACCCACATGCCTTCCGTTGTTCAAACGGAATTCATATCTTTCGGGAGGCATGTTCGCTTTGGAGGGTCCACCATTGATCTTTCAAAGTCAAATCCCTTTTTGGGTGGACCCTCAACTATTTAGACTTCTAGTGTATAGTTAGTGTGAAGCCTAAATAGTAGGTTGTAAATAGTTAGCTTTTTAATTTTCTTTCTTTCCTTTTTAATTTAGTCTAGTGTAATTAGTTAACTTTTTGTTATTTGTTTTTTCTATGCTCGGTACTAACTTTTTTTGTAGATTCTTTGGACTTGTTCTTATGGGGATCGCTCCACGTTTGGGTAATATCGCTATTTTCCTCTCTTTGACTTGGTTCTTAATTAACATTGAGGACAATGTCAAGTTTTAAGTTAGGGGGTGTAGGATATTTTATATTAAAAATTGAAAATTTTCAAAAATATTTTCTTTCTTTTTTCTCCTTTGTTGGGCATTTTGCCTTGTTTCCAGTGATAAATTTCAATAATTGTCCGATCCAATAGACAACTCAATGATGCATGTTCTCGATTTTAGAAGTTATTAGACTTTAGTCCTCAAATTATTGATATTATGAATAACTTCATGAATTAAACTTTATCCCATAAGCATATTCACTTTCCTTGTCATATTGATTTGGTTTAAGATTTTTATAACTC
The DNA here is from genome assembly GCA_949130495.1 of Sambucus nigra. Classification (NCBI taxonomy): domain Eukaryota; kingdom Viridiplantae; phylum Streptophyta; class Magnoliopsida; order Dipsacales; family Adoxaceae; genus Sambucus; species Sambucus nigra. The sequence continues at coordinate 503,956,524 of OX422212.1, forward strand.
GAGAATCTTTTGTTGCATTGTATATACTTACACCGAGTAAGCTTTGTACCTTTCGTCATTTGTGAGTGTTATACACTATTCTTTTCTCATTGAAAACGTTGATTTCGTTGGTAATCTCACTAGTCTTTTATTTGACCGTTCATTAATTGAGTTCATACTTGAAATGTGTTACTTGATCATGATTTTCATATATTGTTTTGACTCGAGAATTGCGTAAACTTTGTGAAATGATCATAGTCCATCTTTGTTATATCACCCATATTGACCTTGGCCTCGCCCTTATATGCTTACCCTTGCTAACCCCTTTCAGCCTAAATATAGCCTTTCATTTCATAACCCCATTCCCTTAACCAACTCCGTATTGGAGATTTATCCCTTATATACACTTTCCATACCTTTGTTTGGAATGCTGCTTGGGATTGAATGATGTTGTTGTGATGTCGGTTGCAATTTAGGCATATGAGAGTTTGAAAAGTAAAGAAAATAAAGTGTAGTGAAGAAGAAAAGAGAAAGCAAAAGAAAATAAAAGAAAAAAAGGATAAAAAGAAGAAAAGAAAGAAAAGAGAAAGTTGTATACTGTGTACAGTTCAATAATCTTTGATTACTCTCCAATTGTTATATCTAATGTTTATTTGGAACTTGTTTTCCAAGTTTTGATATTGCCTGCATCCTTCCTATTATTACAAGTTTTCATCTCTAAACACTTTGAATCCATACATATATCCTTCATTTCGCACCCTAGCCTAGCCTACATTACAACCCTATTACAAGTCCTATGTGATCTTAGGTTCATGTAATTCAAAAGTTTAAATAGTTTTGATAATCTGTGAAAATGCATTTCGCCTCTTTTAGTGTGCGGTATCTTTTCATTGAGATTACAGTTTTTCATTTTATATATAGCGTTCTTCATTTGTGACATGTGCGCGACCTAGTTTCCCTTTACATTTACTCCTTATGCCCTCATGTCCCATGTGTTACCTCCCTGTTTCGAGTGAAATTCTCTTGATGAGTGTAATGCCCGTGAGGACTGACTTTTATGCATGCTTTGATATTTAGCATCCAAATTATTTAAGTATTTTGCCAAATCATATTTTGCGTGTGCTCATTACCCCCTCCCACTTTTAAAGTTTCAATTCTATGAGGTGCATTCAACCTATTAATAACAACGAATTTTAGCTTGAATTCATTCAATATGCTAATAACGCGTTTGAAATATTTTTCATTGTTATTGAGTTTGTCGCATGTTTGGTTGGGCATATTTTGAGGAAACTATATGATGTTTGTGGTTTTCATCCTTGAAAACCCTCACGAGACTACACTCGTCCACTAGGGTAACCTAGGGGTTTAACGACTTATTGCATATGCTAAATGCAATCGTGCACTAGCGAAAGTGGCCTTATCTTTTTATTACTTTTTATCCCATTTTGTACTTGTATCCTTCTTTTGGTTTGTTTGTAGTTCTTGTTGTTTCCTATTTCATTGCTAGGGACTAGCAATGTGTAAGTTAGGGGGTGTGATACGACGCAAATATTAGGTATTTCACTCGTTAACATACGCGTTATTAGCCCCCTCGGGTACCTTAATTCCTATATTTATGCTCGATAATCATACAACCTCCATTTTATATGTTAACATGCTATATGAGGTATATTTGGGCTTTTTTAGGGATTATAGGTGCTAAGTATGAAGTTGGATGCATTCCGGGGAAGTTTCATACAAATCCGCATGCGTAAGGGCATTTTAGTCAATTCACAATTTAGGAAATTGTCCTAATGTCTTCATGGAAGTTGTTTCCCTCTGAACAAGCTTCGTGTGGCCACAGACGGTGCGCAATTCCGAGTCCGAACGAAGAAGTTACGGGCTTTTGAGCGGAAGAGAATTTCAAACCAACCAAAAACAGGGGAAAGATTCAAGACGTGTAGGTCCGAATCGATTCACCCCTTTTGCGAATAGATTCAGTTGGAGATAGTATGCCAGTTCCTCTGTTTTCGAATCGATTCGGACCAGCCGAATCCATTCGCCCACCATTCCGAATCGATTCGGATTTCACCCGAATCGATTCGCCCCTCTGGCAGTCTCAAGATATTTTCCAACCGAATCGATTCGGCCCTGCTAATATTTGTTTTTCTCCCCTTTTATTTACAAGTTTTCCATGGGATTTGTTTTGTATAAATACTCTTTCTCTTCATTTTGAAGGGGGATCTTACATTTAACATTAGTTTAGGGTTTGTATGGAGCTTTGCCCTACTCCACCACTTTGGGTATTTTGCCCACTTTGATGTATGTAAGCTTATTAATTTAAGTTGTATTTTATTATTTCCTTGCTTCCATTAATTTACATGCTTTCATTTACTTGATTTCTCTACTTTCTTGCCTAGATTAATTAATTTCTTGTTGTAATTAGTTTATTGGTTTGTTAATTAGTTTAGTTCATGATGTACCCTTAGATAAATAGGGTCGGGGTTTTGTTCCACCATTTACGGGTTTGGACCTTGAAAGTTAGATTTTCATGCGAAATTGCATTTAATTGAAACCTCGTGTATTAAAGTTGGATTGTTATGCGTTTAACTTTATTTGTCAAGCAACTTTAGTGTTTATAGCGACAATCCGAATTTAATCCGCGTGTGACCATTTTCCGCTAAATGTTTAATCTCGAAACTTTGGGTTAAATTCCTTATTGTGTTATGTTTATGCTTAATTGAAAATGCTCGATTAAATTTCTTTCGAGCCTTCACTCTAATCAGTAGTTGTTTTGATCCGTGTGGTCGAATGTGATCCCGATCCTCGCTTTACTTTTATGTAGCATAATTTATTCTTTTCTTTTTCCACCATTCCCAGCCATCACCTTTTCTTTTATTTATTTTACACTTTTATTTTTAGAAGTTTTAAAACAATTAACATCTAAAATTCAATCACTCCCCGTGGATTTCGCACGATACCCGACTTACCGCTATACTTGCCTTGCAAGTGTAGTAGTAGATTAGGTTTTTGCATCGCGGCGGCGAAATACACAACGATTGTGTACTCACACGAACACACTTTTACCGCTCAATCACATGGATACTCTACTCTCTTCCTTTAGTATTGCAAGGGAAAAATTTCCAATTGAGTCCGTTGTATAGTCTTGACTTATTTTCAGAACAAAACACGTTTGACTCATATGAAGATTTTTATTATCACAATCCCACACAGACTACGACATGTTGCAGTTTCTTGAAGACATTGCGATAAATTTTCAAGTAAATAACTATGCTGAAGGTTTAATTGGCGCAAGTTTATTCGTCTACAAGTTCAATTGCATTCCGAGATCTTCGGGTATGAATGCGTAATTTTAATGGGACTCGAAATTTATTTTTTATAAAGATAAGGATGATATTTTATTGAGAAAATATTTTTAAATGTTTTTTAGTGTTTGAAATCGTTTACACTTCGTTTGAAATCTGATAAGGATGGAATAGAGTTGGATTTAATTGGGACTATAATTACACGTGTCATTCAAACGAAGGTAATAGCCGTTCAAGCGAGATAGGGATGTCGTTCAAATGTCATGACTATCTCTTTTGAATGATCTTCTGGCTTAAGAAAAGTATTTAATGGCGTGTTTCCTTCAGATTTTGTAAGTGTGCATTCTTGAAAATCTGTTTACAAATCAACACATTTTTTTAACACAAGTTTTCTAAGGTTTTCCAAAGTAAATGCATCCTGAGAGTTTTAAAGATCCGAGTTTCCATTAATATATGCTATAGTGAACATTGTGGCAGCAAAGAGGAGTTTTTCTATACTTGAACATTATTGGTCTTACGAAGAAGAAGCGAAGGAGTTCGTGTTTCGATTCCATAGACGTCACAAGATATATCGGCGGACATCGAGACATACGTGGAGGTGTGTGTTGTGGACAGGTATTGTGGAAGAAGGAATTTCTGCGTGGGCACTGTGAGAGGAGTGGTTGAAGATCGAAAGAGTGTCAAGTATCATGGGGGATCGAGTCGTTTAATAAGACTTGTGTCTGTTCATTGTAGTTCCACATTCATAATGATTATCTGGATTGGGTAGTTTAATGTTTTTTTCCAGTTGTGTGTTCCTTATACATCCGACGTTATGAGTATTCTTTAATTTTTTTTACTTGCTTTAATCACTAGATGGATTTTTAGGATTAATCAATATAAAATTTTGTTTAGTTCAAATTGTTCACAACTTTGTGGGAATTAAAAAAATTGGAAAAAAGTTTTTCAAAAAAATAGAATTTTGTTTTGTCATCATTAAAACACTTTCCGCTAAAGAAATAAAAAGGGACCAACAAATTAATATCAGAGCTAGAAACATATTTTTATTGTGTTTGATCACTTCTATTTTTAGGAATGAATTTTAGAGGTTTTGAAAGTTTTCGTTCTCCTATTTATGATGGCACGAATTATGCTTATTGGAAAATGCGAATGAAAAGTTCTTTAAAATCCATTGATGAACGTGTGTGGTTAGCGGTTGAAAAGCATTGGACACCACCAGTCACGCGAGAGGGTTAGGTCACTAGTTTAAAACCTATTAAGTCATGGACTGAGACTGGTCATAGGCTTGCACTTTACAACTCTAAAGCTTTGAACGTAATTTCCTCACACGTCACACTGAAAGAGTATAATAGAATCATGACTTTTGAAACATCAAAAGAGGCTTGGGATACACTAGCACTTACTCACGAGGGCATTAGCACAATTAGGGCATCTAAGTTATAATACCTAACCACAAAGATTGAGTCGATTAAGATGTTAGATACTGAGTCATTTGATGAGTTTAATGCTAGGTTTTATAATATTGTCAACTCCTTGTTCTACTTAGAAGAGAGGATTCTGTACAACTGTTTGATAAAGAAAATTTTAAGATATTTGTCGAGTAGGTTTGATGCAAAAGTGACTGTTTTAAACTCCTTGGGTATGCTTAATTTGACGAAACTTGAATAGATTGTAGGTGACTTACAAACCTATGAACTCAATACGTTTATCTCCAAGCAAGTGACAAAGAAAGAAAATGGCATTGCTTTGAAAGCCCAGAAGGATGAAACTAAAGTTTCGAATAATGATTCCGATTCCAATTTTGAGGATGTCGCCTTTTTGGAAAAGAAGTTCAAAAAATTTCTTAAGTTTGAAAAGCAATCAAAAGATGACAAAAAGTTTGATAAATTCAATAACAATAAGGTAGAGTCCACCCCTAAAGATAAGAGTGATAAATTTAATAGGGTTGAGTCGGATAGGTGTTTTGGGTGTGAGGGGTACGGTCATAAAATTATCGAGTGTCCCACTAGACTTAAGAAAGAGGGAAAGAAACCGATAGCTTATAGTGACTCCTTAAGTGATAATGATACGAAAGAGGGAGATAGTTCTCGTAATGAGATCAATTTTTTTGCTTTCTTGGCATCTTTGCGAGCGATGACGATAAATCTTCCCACGAAGATTATCATGTGCATGACACTTTTGAGGCTGTTGAATCCCAAGTGAGTGAAGGTGAAGAGAGTGAGGAAGAGGAGGTTGATATGAAATATTTGCAATTTTCCTTTAATGAGTTGTATGCCGAGGCGGTGAAAGTGAAAAAGGTTAACTCTAAATTGCAAGCTAAGTTGAATGAGCATGCCATAGAAAATAACTATGCTTTGATTGAGTATCTTAGGGCATGGGAGAATATGTTTATGTAGAAGCTAGAATGTCTGGAGAAAGAGTGATATATCCTTCGTGGTTTGATGGAGGCATTGAAAAAAAAGATGTTATAGTTTGAGGAGTCAAGGCGTGTGCTTGAGTCTAGGATTCGTGAGTTGGAATAAAAGTTGAGAGACTCGAGTAATGTTAAGTTTAACTTAGAATCTAGGTCAGAGAAGTTGTATAGGATGTTAGGCACCGTCCAAGTCAAAAGTGATAGGTGTGGTATAGGCTACAATGATAGAGTTGTTCCCATTACCAAAGCCAATACAAACCGTGTGCGAAAGACCACTAGGAATGTTAGGAGAAGTCGATAATTTGGTAATCATTCCGACCGTCTTTACACTTGCACACATTGCGGTAGGAAAGGTCACTTTAGACATTTTTTCTATGACATTAGGAATGCTCCTAGGAAGTTTAGGAATAAAGTCATGTCGGTTCCCAAAACCCCCACCCGTCATGTTACACCTACTGGGGTTAGGAAATCGGACTTAGAGGATTTAGGACTAAAACTTCATTGTTCTCATTTGGTTGCACTTGATTCTTAACATGCTAAATCTAAAGGATGATTGTGTTACCATGTATGTCATATGCTTGTGTTTGCATCGTAATTTATATCTTGATAGTGTTATGACATGTGTGTCATTTTGTATTATATTATATTTATTTATTGAGTCTTATTTGAAAAGGAAAAAAAAAGATTTCGTTTTTCAGAAAATACAAAAAGATTTTTGGTTTATTATATTTTTGAGAAAATACAAAAATATTTTACATTTATTTGAGTCAAAATATGTTGAAAAGCCAAAAATATTTTGAGTTTGTTTTTTAGTTTACATGTAATGTGATGTGGCTAAGACATTTGGTCATAATTATTGATAATTAGAATGATCTTAACCATTGTATTATGGGGTTGTTTCAAAGTTGATATTCATTTTGATTTGTCTTTGTATATATGCCATCTTTGCACACATGCACGAGTTTACATAAATGTTTGACATCTCTTGCATATTTGAGTTTGGTGAGACATTGTTATCTAAATTTTGTCATCTATGCGTAAGTAGACATAAGTAGTATAAGTGCATGTAAGAAACTTTTACCGTGAGAATAGTCATTGAAAAATTGATGAGTGTTCATACGAAAGGGCTGCGAGAGTGTAAAATTGACTCATCGTGAAAGCCACCGTTTAAAAGAGCCCAAAAAGAATTAAAGGCAATAAAAAGAATCATATGCAAAATTGGAACAAATTAGTTTATGTTCATCCCAAAAGAAAATATGATATATATTTGACGGAGTTTGGACGGATAATTTAAACGGGTTTGCACCACGAATACCAACGTTGAAAAATCGTGTCATGAAGTTATTGTTTACAGAATCATCAAAATTCCGGATATGTGTGCGTGTTTGGTTATTTATTTCATTAAGATCACACTTTAATTGTCACATATGGCTTTAGTTTGATGATTTATAGCTATCAATTAGATCTTCTTGATCGTTTTGATGTATTGAAATCGTGATTCATTTGTTGTAATTCATGCTCATACATTCCATGTTCATGTTTAAACACATCGGTACTATGTTAGCATGTAACTCATATAGTTTTTCTTAGTTTAGCTACTATTTTAGTAAGGTTTTGCAGTTTTGAGCCCCTTCCAGTTAGTTTTTTCACGAAGTTTTTTCATTGACAAAACTATATGATTTTCTGCACAAACTGTGAGTGTTTCATTTTCTCGTTCGAGCGAGATTTGTTTGTCGCGACAACCTGTCATATGAGCAACAGGGCTTTATCGTTTGAGCGACACATCAGCTTCATTCAAGCGACTTACGGATTTTTTTCAATTCTTCCTGTTTCAGTACCTTGCTGCATATGTGTCATATTTTTGGTAGTGTTAAGTTGCTTCTGGATAATTTTTTATATGCAGATTCATATTTGATCACATCTTTTACTGCATTGGATCGTTTAGTCACACATGCGTAGATTTCTTATGCATATTGCGTTATTACTTTTTGCTATCTACGGATTTGATATTGTTGATCAATATTAGCTATATATTTTCATGTTTATCGAGATATATTTCATTGATTTATCTTAGGCTAGAATTGTTTATCTTTTCATGGGGTTGTCTATTCGAGACAAACAGGGGGAGAGATGTATGTGATGTAAAGGGATATTTTATGTGATGAGCTTGATATCCTGATTTAATTGTTATTTACATATTGATATCATGTTTTGCTCACATAACAAATGATTTGGATTTGTAATTTTCATATTAGTTTATATCAGCTGTTCCTCCATACTTCTTTGGGTATTTGTCTGTTTCGTGTGCGTAGGTATTCTTTAAGAGATTTGAGATTTCAAGACTACATCACATTCAGTCATTCAGAGACAGTTCATGCTTATTGGACCATCTTTTACTAGTGTTGTCATGTGTTTTTTTATTTTTGGTTTATGGGATGGGATTTAGGCATCATTTGGCTTGACGTCCCGCCTTAGGCATTTCACTGTCGGTTTTGTCCCAGAATAATCAAACGAGGAGATTTGTAAGGACAAAATTTTCAATTCTGTCCATTGTATAGTTTTGACTTATTCCCGGAACAAAACACGTTGGAGTCATAGGAAGATTTTTATTATCCCGATCCCACACAGACTAAGACATGTTGACATTTATTAAAGACGTTGCGACAAAGCTTCAAGGAATTAATTATGCCGAAGGTTTAATTGGTGCAAGTTTATTCGTCTTCAAGTTCAATTGCATTCCGGGATCACTCAGGTATGAATGTGTAATTTTAATGGGACTCAAAATTTATGTTTTATAAAGATAAGGATGCTATTTTATTAAGAAAATATTTTTAAATGTTTGTAGTGTTTGAAATCATTTATACTTAATTTTAAATCAGATAAGGATGGATTAGAGTTGGATTTAATGGGGACTCTAATTACGTGTGTCATTCAAACGACTGTAACAGTAGTTCGAGCGAGATAGGGATGTCGTTCGAATGACAACCCTATCTCATTTGAACGAGATGTCACCTCAAGAAAAGTATATGATGGCGTGTTTCCTTCAGATTTCATAAGTAAGAATTCTGGAAAAACTGTTTACGAATCAGTACGTTTCTGTACACAAGTTTTCTAAGGTTTTCCAATGTAAATGAATCCTGAGAGTTTCAAAGATCTAAGTTACCATTAATATATGCTACAGTGATCATTGTGGCAGCAAAGAGGAGTTGGTCTACACTTGAACATTGCTGGTTTTACGAAGAAGAAGAGAAGGAGTTCGTGTTCCAATTCCATAGATGTTACAAGCCATATCGGTGGACACCGAGACATATGTGGAGACGTGTGTTGTGGACAAGTGTCGTGGAAAAAGGAATTATTGTGTGGCCACTGTGAGATGAATGGTTGAAGATTAGAAGATAATCAAGTCTCATGGGGGATCGAGTCATTGAGTAAGACTTGGGTCTGTTCGTTTTAATTCCACATTCATAGTGATTATTTGGCTTGGTTCATCTGAGGGTTTTTTCCATTGTAATTTCCTCGTACATCCGGCGTTGTGAGTTAACTTTACTATATTTTACTTGCTCTAATCACTAGATGGATGTTTAGGATTAATCAAGATAAAATTTGGTTAAGTTAAAATTGTTCACAACTTGGTGCGAATTAAAAAAATTGGAAAAAAGTTTTTCATAAATAGAGAATTTTGTTTTGTCGTCCGTAAAACACTTTTCGCTTAAGAAATAAAAAGGGACCCACAAGTATTATGCGTTTTAAGTGTCGCTAAATACTTAATTACATGTTTTTCTTAAAAGAAATTATCAACTTAATTAGAAAAAATGAGAACTAATTATGGTACTTTTTTTATGAAATAAGATTGGAAATCCTTGGGTGCGTAAATTAGAGTATTAGGTTTTGGTTATTTTGGGTGTAGACTCGCATGTAAAATTTTATGGAGTTTATTTAAATAAAATCGAAGCACCACACACTCAAAAAATTTACATAGTTAACAAAAAGTAGACGATTGTTGTGTATTAAATAAATTTTCATGTTAAGTAATCTAGAATTATTAATGGAAATAATTGTGTTGAGAATGATAATGAAATAATTGTGTCGGGAATGATGACAGTGCTATTAATTAAATTAAATTAAATTAAATTAAATTGCGATATTTTTCATATAAATTATTGAATGGTGTGATTGATTGTTATACATATTTTCCATCGCGATGATGACATAATTTTTCGGTCGTATGATCTTACCTATATTTTAGGATGCATGCTAGGTATGAGACTAGTGGGTAGGCCTTAGTTTTTATTTATGCTTTCTAGGTATGGGCTAGTTAGTGTAGATTTTTACGAATGGGATATTCCGAGGTGGGACTGATTTTTATGTCGTGTCGTCATTGCGCTAACCTAGGCATAAGACTAGAGAGTGATTTTGGTTAGAAATTCATCCTGTACATAGGGTAGGACGTATAGGTATTTTGGGGACTCTTAGGTATGGGACTAAGGGGGTTTTTAGGATATCATGTCGATAATAAGGGTGGGGTTAATTGAATAAAATAATGAGAAGATGAGAAAGTGAAATCTAATACCTAAGAAAATAAAATGGGTATTAAAATATATCGGCGTCGTTAATAATTGCAGAACCGACAATTTAAACGGGTTGGTTGGCTATTGCAATGTGTGGGTGTGTGGTGTCTGAATATTTACAGGGTCGACGGTTTAAATGGGTTGGATGGATATAAAGACGTGTCATGCATGGAACTTCTACATAATTGCAGAGTTGACAGTTTATACGGATCAGCTGGTTATGGTGAGGGGAATGTGTGTGGCGTAAAACAGCAGGAGTACCGCAACCAAACAAATAAATTATATAAAGATTTAAGTGGGAGTCCCACGCATGATATTACTAATGGAGGAAATTAATAATTATATTAACTTAAATTAAGTTAAATGAATGGATAATTGGACTTAGAGGTTGAGATGGCATAGATGAGTATTTCTAGCATATGTTGTTTATTTACTCGCATCGTTAATAATTATCTTGTTTAATTTAAAGTATTATATTGTGATGTTTATCATGTATACGGTTATTATTTGGGTTCACGAACCCTAATTGGAGGGAGTAGCCAGTATTCATGCTTGAGTCTCTGACCATGTGCATTGACTAACATTTTTCAAGTATTAGTGTTGGAGTAGCTGCATAGGAGTATTTGCAGATTTATCTTGGAGGTGCAGCTGGAGTATTTATTTTATGCTTAGTAGTTTAGTTTAGTTTTTCATTCCTTTGCATTTATATTGAGACGTAGTTTATGGATTTGGTGGGCCATTCGATTCCACAGTTGCTACGATTTTTATTAAGATATTTCATTATGAATTCAGTTTATTGGAGATTATATTTACTTCGAGTTAGATATTACTGGAGATTAGCATGGTGATGGATTTTCGATTGCATTGATGATCATTATTTATTGGGATTGATTTCATTATTATCTAGTGGAATGAATTTTATATGTCTCATATCTATCACATGCTAAGAATGATATATTATTTATTTCGCACCCGGCATAGTTTTGGTGGCGGTCGACGCAAAAACTATGCGGGGTGTAACACGGGAGTACTCAATAGACCAATATTAGTAGACGGTGGAATATCCCCATGGCTACGCTCAGCCTTAACATCTTTTTACTCCTCAAAATAATCCTTAGAGTCATCATCCCGATGGTCATCATGTACAACCTCATCCACAACATCATCCTCATAGTCATCCTAATGTGCAACCTCCTGGGGCGTGTCCAAACTCAGAAGCAGTTATCGGCTTACTTTTCGAATAAGAGTAACCTATAATATTATTTATTTGTAACCTTCATTAAAACATAATATGTAACCAAAGTAATATAGGATATTGATCATATATGAATAACTAACATTTTTAACTAACATATATGAATGACTAACATGAGTTATAAGTAAATAACAAAACATATATGAATAAATATCATGAGTAATAGGTATATAACTAAACATACACACATAAATTTGATCAGTCGGGGCAAAATAGCCAAATTGAATACCTGAAATCATCATAAACATGACGAGTAAACTTTAATAAGTCGTCACAACTCTGCCGAATGGAAAATTTACCAACGCTTTATTTCATTCGTCAAATACCTAACAAGTAAAGGATAAAAATTCAGGATCATAACCCTAAATGATACCGAGTTGTCATGATTTGTTGACTCGTTCGAAATAACACAAAGAAAACCAAAAAAACCATTGTTTTCATACCGACTGAAACCCTAAAAAATAAACCTTAATGGTTTGTTGTTAACATACCAATTCAAACTCAAGTCTAGAGTTCTGCACTGCAAAATCGCGAATCGTTTTGTTTTTTATCCAGAACGATAAAAAATATTACAATTTTATATATCGATCATTTTTTTCGATTCGTTGTTAACGGAGTGTTAAGGGTTTAAAGTTTTTTATAAACAGTTTAACACTTCTAATTTATCATAAACCTACTTGTTTTGTGTGGATGATGTAAATGATGTTCAATACAAACCTGATTGAATGGGTGTTCATGATGATTTCATGTTGGCCTTTGAAGCTTGTTGTTTAGATGTTAGTAGTTGAGAGGTTTTATAGGTTATGATGTTTAGAGGGAAGGAGGGAAAGTTAATAAATAATTTTTTAAAACTTTATGTAGTGGGTAGCCCATATGGTGGCATAATGAAGAAAAAATGGGGTTTGTATGGCATTATAGAGTAACAAAGGCCTTATGGTATTTTGGAGTAAATATTGGAGTACCCTTAGTGCCACAGTAAAAAAATACAGAATAGATTTCTTAGAAAATAAACTCTCTCCAGAGTTACACCATATAGTTAAGAAAACTAATAAATTTAATGGTTAATGGCACTTTAGTCTCCTAAATCTTGGTTGAATTTGCACTTTAGTACCTAAAGTCAAAAGTGGCACATAAAATCCGAAAGTTTTCTAGTTGATTCACTTTCATCCCAAATCTAACGTGCCGTTAAATTTTGGAAGGAAGGTGGCATGTGCGCTACACTTGCTTAAAATTTAAATTTTCATTAATTAATTAAATTAATTGTAAAATCATAATTTTCTATATAAAATTCAAAAATTTATGAGAAACATAGCGCCAGATCAGTGATGTTGCGTAGATGATTTTAATATATTAATTTATTAAATTTGACATACTTTTTATATACTTTATATGTTTGGCCTTTATTAACAGTTAGGTCACCATACGGTGCACTATTTACGATGTCTTGGTTCATTTTTTTTATACAAACATGTTATAAACAATGAATAAATATTTTTATAAGAGAAAATAATTTTATTTATAATTTTAAATAAGGAGTCCTACACTATCATCTTAATTCTCTCATGTATTGGTTCCACTACTTTATTACGAAAGTCTAAACTCAGACTCTTTATCAAGGATGTTTGTTACAACTAAAAGAGTCCAAAACATAATTTTAGTTGTTGATGTTCTATATTATACTTATTTTTAAAACATTATACCTATTATTAAAATATTGAAACTTAAAAAACTAAAAATTATACCAATTATTAAGAAACTTTGGAAACTGAAAATATTTATTTATTATTAGAATTCTGGGAATTAAAAAAACAAATTAAAAAAACTTATAGAAAAAATATTTCAAAAATTTAGAAATATATTGAAAAAATAATTTAAAATAACTTTGAACTCTTTAGGTAAGAATAAACATCTTTAATAAAGGGTGCAATAATGAAATTTCTAGAAAAATAGTGTAACCAATACACGGTAGAATTTAGTGTACGACACTATATTTAAAATTAAAAATAAAATTACATTTTTCTTATAGAAAAAATATGTTTATTGGTTATAACATGTTAGTGAAAAAAAGAACCAAGCCTTGGTAAAGAGTTTCGTGTATTGGGCGACTTTTAACTAACACAAAGGCCAATATCTCGTCTAAAACAATCAAATAGTATTTTAATTTGCATATATTCAGACATATTTTTAAGGTATGTACAATTTTAGTATTTTTAATAGTCTTGTTATGGTTAAAAATATTAAAATATATTTAAAAAGGCCAAAACGCCTTTTCGCGCATTTTTACGTCTAAGGCTTAAGGCTTGGCCTCCACACCTCGGCCACACCCCACGTTTTTTAGAACCTTGATATAAAGTATATAAAAATATGTCAAATTGTGACACCCCTTTCAATTAAATACCAGGTGATAAGTCCTTTATTAAATTAAAGAGGTTTCTCATTTGGTTCATTCTTAGCATAACTATCGAAAACTTTTTTAAGCTTACTAACCACCTAATATTCAAAAAGTCGGTGTCAAACTTTTATCTTTTTATTTAAACAAAAACAACAAGTGAAATAATAACAATAACCAAAGCAACCAAGCAGTAAAATAATCTGAACTAAAACCAAATAATTGACTGAAATAAAATGGTACGGAAAAAACTATCGATTCCCAATACAAAATCCAACTAAACATCTAAGAAAATCAAACTGAGTCCACAAATACAAAGTCATAAACTGAATAAAATAAATAGATGAAGGGGTGACATGCCTAAATGAATGAGTCCAAACCTTGCAAGCATCCAGCCGTGATGCAGCTATGCATCCCTGGAACAGATTCTCAAGTTTGGCGTCCCTATGGCTAGACACCTAAAAGATTTTGAAAATATTTTGCAAGTACGGGTCAGAGCCCAAATCCTTTTGAAAATATTTTTCAAGTGATTAAAATGTATGAATGCTCTTCATATTTAAGCAAGTGTCACAGTCCCTTGAGTTACTACTCACCACTCATCTAAAGTGCACACCTAATACTTTCTTCCTAACCCTCCTAGTTATACTACCCCATCTAACTAGACTTGTTCTGAAAACTTCCTGACACACTACTCTAGCTCGAGTAAGTCATATTATTACTTAATAAGTTATTTATCTCATTAACTTAATTAATCATTTTTAAATACAACTATATAATAGTCTCACAAGTTATATACAAGTAATACCATTTTACTTCATGTAATTCACCTGTATATAAATATCTACTATATTATATATGTATATACTTAATACAATTTCACTACATATATTCCATTCGTATATAAATATCTACACCATTATATACATACCGTTACACCACAACATTCACACACATGCCATATATAAATCCATTCTCCCAAATAAGGACTCACCGGATGTTTTCTCTAAAATTCTATCACCCCATGTATACTCAATCCACCCGGATACCCCGAGACGGTTAACTCACCGAATTAGAAAAATAAAAATAAGCGGACTGGAGGCAGCCATAGTTCCCCGATTGTGAAACCGAATCACACCTAAAGCGTTTCACCCCGAAAAAAAAAACACAATATAAAATAATGGACGCTATGACTTGGGGATAATACTCGCGCCGCATTCACTAGCCAGGGGATTCACACACATTGCACAACCTCCTATGATAGAACTAGAGGGGTATGTATTCCTATAAATATTATTCACACCAATATTTATAGAGTACACAAATGTGTGTGTGTGTGTGTGTGTGGGTGTGTGTGTGTGTATATATAATGCTCTTATTCGGACTAGTCCGCATTTTAAGAATGCGGACCGAACATGTGTCACCTAGCGTTGCACCTAGAAATGATCGCCTAAAATATAGGCACACTTTCTCTCTCTTCTGGGCTCACCGCCAGGTGATACATGTCTGGTAAGCATTCTTAAAATGCGGACTAGTCCGAACAAGAGCATAACTGTACATATATATATATATATATATATAATCTAATTGAACCGACTAACCCCGTGCCTAACCCCCGTGGCACTAACCCTTAATACCCGAGTCAAATTCTCAGCTCTTAATTTAATTAATTACACATTAGTTAATCTATTACACTCGTGTCGCTCAACCAAATTACTCGAACTCACTTCCTTGGTCCGTATCCTAACCTTTTTGAATTTATCACATAAATTCTCATAAATAAGTTTGACACACTTTTCACATTTAATATTCCTTAATACCGAGTCCCCGCATTCTAGGTATTTACCTCCCTTTACTATTTCACTAATTAATCCCTTTTCATTTCCCAAAGAAATCTCGACCACCTTAGTATTAATCTCCAATATATTCCTTCCTTAATTAAACCCTATTTAATCCATAATTAAACCACAAAGAAAATCGAGGCCAAACCAGAACGAAGCAAACTGCCCAACTTCTCTCCACGTCATTTCAATGACTCTCCAGGTCATTCGAACGACCACATAAATCCCAGCCCACTTCGTCTTCTCCAAGATACTGCCTTCATCCATTTTTTATTTCCAAGCTCCTACTTCCACCAAATCCTCATCCTACATGAATTTGCTTACGAATTTGGTCCGTGAGGGTAAATACCGTTTCTTATACATATCTTATGAAGTCTACAAAGAAATTCAAGGCACATGAAAACCCCCAAGGCCAAACTATCAAAATCCCACATCATTGATTGATCGACGATTTAAATCAATCGATCGACCATCCGTTGTTAGCCCTACTTTTTCCCCATGGCTCCTATTCTGCCATTAATAATTGCTTCAAGCTTTAATTTTTTCCACCAGATTTATATTCAACAGTCCCAACACAATTTCTTCTATTAAACGTATTTAGTTCATGGATTCCACCCCTAGTCATCCTCTATTTATAATACTAACAGTTAGTCTCTAGGTTGGGTTTTCACGATCTCTTTTCTACATCCGTTTCCTCAAATTTCGAGTTCAAACTCCTAATTAAACAACACGGATTATTTTCCTACCAATATAATAAAATGTTGACTCCTTTAATTAATAGCTCAGTATTAATTTCACCCTAATCTATGTAATTTGCCCAATACATAAACACCCCCAATTCATAAACACTCGTATTTCATGTGATAGTCCACCCCAAAATAACTTTGATTTACACCCACCATGATATGAATCGATTATCATAGAAATATATTGAAGAAAATTTAACCACTTGCCTATATTGATTCATAGTGTCAGATTCCTTTGATGAAGATGATGCATTTGACACAAACACCTATATCCCTCTTCAAACTGGCTCCCAAAAGCTCCTTAATTTCTCCTCTACAAATCTAGGCTTTTCTATTTGAGTTATGTCTTCCACAAACTCCTTAACTTAGGTTTCATAATGCTAATCCCATAATTGAGCTTATGGGCCAAGTCAAAATGGCCCAAACACCCCCATGTGAGCCCGGTTATGCCTAACAATGTCTCGAGACCCAATTACTACCACTGGATACTCTTTTTTTACTGTCTCGACCTGTTCGGAATCAACCATGCACTCAAAATCGTCATCCAAATTACTCTATAAAATTTTCCAATTTTGACCTCAAGATACGACACACGTGCAATTTAAAATAACCCGAAATAAATAAATCTAACTCACTGAAATAAATAAACTCCCCAAATTAAATAAATTCTTCAAATTAAATAAATTCCCAAAATTAAATAAAAAATTATTTCGCAAAAATAATTAAATTCCATGTCCTCAAAATTACGGGGTGTTATACAAATTTGAAAATTTTAGATATTAAAATCACCCAAGCGGCGTCTCAAACCCGACGACGTTTTTCTCATAATTTTTAGAGTTTATAAAAATTTTATGATTTTTTAAAGAATTAAACTAATTACTTAAATTTGAAGCATGTGTAACGCACATGCCGATTTCCATCCAAAATTTAAACGGTCCATTAGATTTGGGAGGAAATTGCATCAACTAGCAAACTTCGGGGTTTTATGTGCTACTTTTGAAACTTTAGGTACTGAAGTGAAAATTGTTGGAAAACTAATGTCTTATAAGCTCTAAATGGGTTAACTTTTAGCCCAAATAAAAGTAGAACCCACACACCTTTTGGTCCAGTCCACATACCAACGTGTTCCTCTAAATGAGGAGATTAACATGTTATATTCACATGTTCAAAACTATTAAGAGATGAATGAGAAATTGGTCTCAAAGAACCCAATTTGTAGTGGATGAACTAGTGTTTAGTTGGGAAAGTGGGACAATCCCACATAAGAAGATTAGAAGAAAAGTGAGTAAAATATTTTTTCATTAGTTAGGATTAAGGCATGGATGCCCTCGGGGTATCCTAAACCTTTGAAGAGGAAATATCCTAGACTATGCATGGTTTAGGCTTTGCCCCAAAGCCACACGCGTGAGCGATGTCGCCCGTCCGACCCGTGCTTGAGTCTATCGGATTGGGCCTTGTCCTTTCTTTTTGGACAAAGTTTTATATAATTTTTTTCTATTAATTTGGGCCTACTGTAATTAATTTTTCAGAATTATTTGGTGTAACACCCCGCATTTTTATGATATTAAATAATGATGGGATTAATTATTACTATTGTTGGATTAATTAAATTAAAATGTGAGAAATTATTTTTTAATTAATCTGGATTAAAATAAATATTAAATAGCATGCCAAAGTGATTAGGCATAAATTCTTCACATTTATTCCCTTAATTTCGGTATTTTTATGTTCCCGTGCATTAAAAATTGCTTGGATTTATCTCATATTTATGCTACTAAACCTTTTTGGCAAGTATTTCATGTTTTGTGTATCTCTTATGTGTTTACAGGTATGTCATGCAAGTTAGTGCAAAAGAGAACTCAAAATAGTGAAAGAAACTAAGAAATGGAGAGTTTAAAGGCACTTTTATAATTTTGAATCCTTAGTCTGGAGGTGGGTCCAATTGGAAAGTTATATAGCTTTGAATTACAACAACCCTGGATAAAATGTCACCTCAATTCGAGCTACGGTGAAGAAGTTACGGTCATTTGAAGTTGAGGAGAAAATGAAGAGAAGTGGAGTCAGAAAAAACGAATGGATTTCGTTTTCCACCATAAAAGGATCGATCCGGTCTTAGGGGATCGATCCGGTTGAAATAAAAAAATGGATCAATTAGGCCTCTATAATTCACTACATCAGTTATATTTAGAGGATCGATCCGGGTGAAATAAAAAAGGGATCGATCCAGTCATCAGGGAGATCGAATCGAAATTATTAGGTACATCGATCCGGGGTTTGATATTTGAGATTATCTTCTTCAAGCTTGAGTCTTGCATGACTCCACCTCTTGTATTTTTCATATTGTATATATTTCAATGTCCTACCAGACATTGGGGGGCTTCTAATTAGTTTTAGAGAAGCTTTTTACTTAGTTTTGAAGAGAGAAGAATACAATAAAACAAAAAAACCTAGTTTTCATTTAGATTTGATTTAAGCTTCTGCAGTTCAAGTAAATTCATTCCATTTTTGCTTTAGTTAATTGATTAGTTCATAGTTTCATTCTTCGTAATTCTAACTTACTATTTAAGATGTCTTCTTTTATTAAAATCATGTTTTCTTCTTGTTTTATTATGTCCAACTAATTTTCTAAGGATTGGGATGCATGAATCCAACCCGATGTTCGTTATGAATGCGTAAAATTTGTTTTTGAATTAAATAACTTAGTTAATCGTGTAGTATGGTGATCACAACTGTTGTAAAACTTTTGATCTCGTTTGCCCAAGGTAATCGGGATGCTTAAGAGTGCAGCGCACGTGTAGCTAATATGACACTCCTTTACTCGTCATTTGATTATGTATGATGCGGGCTACGATCCCTCATATATGTATTGCTTGGGAGTACTAAAGACTGGGTTTACTCATATATTTCAATTCTGAATTAAGTTTTAACATTGATAAATGAACCAGGGTTGGAGGAGTGTATCCTGACTCATTTTTCTCACTTGCACTTTTCACTACAATTTTTAATTTTCTTAAGTCGGTCAAAAAGCTTTTAATTTATTTCTAAATTCTATAGGTAATTTTCTTATTATTTTTTCATATAGTTAGTCCATCTCCCATAACCACCTTTAAATTTCTTTTAGAGTCTAAGTTAGGATTCATTCATCTTTTCAACGTCGTCACGGATTCATTCGTCCTATTTCCCAGAGGATTCGACCTCGACTTATCGGGATTATTACTTGAGTGACAGGCTTGCACTTGAGCCTACATAGCACGCATACTAGACACATTTGTGGTTTGCGTCAGAAGGGTTAATACTTATTTATGATAATTATTGAATATTACTGTGTGAATGCGTAATATGGAATTATAAAATTTTATAAATTGTAGAGAGTGGGAAATACGAAAGTTTGGTATATTAATTCAGGATGTGTGTTGAGTCCTATTGGAACTAATTTAATGGATTAAAGATGTAAATTATTTTTTATGTAGCTCGTATGGTCATTTCGAGTGCACCATTGAGTCCAAAAGGGTCGAGATAGTCAAAAAACTCTACCCGGGTATTTTATTTGGACTCCAGAATATTTTTAGGCCTAACTGGCACCCCATAGGGGTATTTTTTATCTTTTGGATTTTTGGGGAATTAGACGAAAATTAGATAATTAAAGATGAGTGTATGTGGGTGAGAGGGAGTTTGTTAGTTTCTAATGCTATGAGAGAGAGAGAGAGAGAGAGAGTGAGAGAGAGAGAGCGAGGAAGAAGGAAAGTCCATAAGTGTTCTTAGTGCAAAACTCAAGAATTCACACCACAAATTCCACCTAAGAGTAGATCGGAAGATGAGAAACAAGTCTATAAAAATTTCATCAGCGGATCAGACCATCCTAATCGAGGCAAGTGCTTATTAGTTGCGTCCTATTAGCAATAATTGTACTCATTTTAGCATAGGAATGAAATATATGATTTAGAATTGAATTGGGTGAATTTAGAAAATTTAAATCATAGATAAAGAGTTATTTTGATGAAGAATTGAACCCTTATGCATGTAGAATAGAAATCCCAAAATTATATGTTGTGATTGAGAAATGAATCTGGGTTTTAATGGTCCTTGAATTAAAATTTGGAAGAACTAGGGATTTAATGTTTAATTTGGGGTTTTCATATTTAATTGATCTTTTGTAAAGATTTAATGATTGTAGGTTGCTAGAAACCATCCAAACATATTAGGATATCAACTAGGTTTGATGTTTTGGTATTTGGGACTAGCAGTAGAGGTTTCAGAGTTGTAAATGGTGGAAAAACGTAGCAGGTGCAAGCTGGGGATGAAACTGCTCAATCTCGTTCAAACGAGATTGAGATTGGTTCGAACGAGAACCCATGTCACGTGAAATGTCGTACTAACACCATGATATCTTGTTCAAATAAGATAGCTTCTAGTTCGAGCAAATGGCTCAAAAATCTAGGAATTTCTATTTTTGACCCAAATCGAGTTACATAGTTGATATGAGTGAGGAAAAATATTATTTGATGAATTTAGCACAGTGCAGAATTGTTGGGAAGTATTTGGGAAATAATACTCTAAATATTGGAACGATAAATTAACCTTGGAAATTTCGAGAGAGAGTATTAGAAATAATTATATTATAAGTAGTAATGAGAAAATACTACGTATGGAAAATATATGTACGGGTTGGGTGAATACCTATTTATATCAATAGGGATGTGAGAATGCCTATTATATGTGTATTATTATGTTTATAGCATACCTACGATGCTTGCAATCAGGAGGAGGTTTTCACGTAGTGGACAGTCTTATCATGTGTTTCCTATTGAAGGGATATTTGAATTGTACCCAGAGCATATGTACTTGGTTGCGTTCTATCTCAGATGTAGGATAGTTTCGACGGTTGAATGAGAGCGTAGGTATGTGCATGACCCATTTGGCTGGGGATTATATTCGCCTCCAATAATTGTGATTTGAATTTCATGGTTCGTGAGATATTGAACCAGCAGTCCTTCATGCAGTGAGTGATACTCCGAGACATGAAAAGAGAGTATGCATTGCGCCAAGTGGTCTTAACCTAAGGGTGCATGCTTAGTATATATATGTATAGGGATGATGTGACTATATATATATATATATATATATATATATATATATATATATATATATATATATATATATATATATATATATATATATATGTACTTATGAATAATTCTACTGTGTGAAACTAGTAAATATGGTAATGTTGATAAGTAAATTAATCTTAAGGGGTAAAAGATTAGCTATTCGAATGGTGTTATGAGATGTGGTTATTCGGGATAAACTATTTTTAATAACGTATTGTATGGGCGATACGGGTATACTACTAGTGAACGTATATAGTGACATTGTGATTTTGGACTAGTAGGAGTGGGTAACATAGCTAGTGTGGATTAGAATATGCGTTAGGTGTGCACAATAGATGAGAGGTGAGGATCTCATGTGAGAAACCAAAAAGGTATCATGCACATAATACTTTTTTATTACAAATTTTAAATACTTGCTAAAGAAAATATTTTTACAACTCGAGCTTTGACCCGTCTATCGCTATTCTTCTCTCTTTTGCTATATATATGTATTGTATCAGGTACCCAGTCATAGGGTTACCAGACTTAAATTCTTGGATTGTTTAGCGAGTTGCAACGGTTGTGCGAGTAAAAGGTCCTTGCATTTAGATGCCTCTATCATTTCTTTTAGTTCTATTCAGACATTTCATTTAGGGCATGTGTCGCCCAACCTCAGTTTTACTTTATCGAAAAAATTGTACTCGGTTTACTTTTGTAGTTCTTTTCAGTTGGATTGAGTGTTATTATGATTTATTGATTTGAGACTTTGAACTAGAATGTTTTATCCATTCTTATTTATTTCACCGGTTGAGTTATATCCAGTATTTATTATATTCATGTGAGTGGTAAATAGTTGATGTCTTAATACTTAGAAATTATTAACGGATTCTTTGGGTATAATTTAAAATGAAAAATGTTTTGACACTAGCATAATTATTTATTAGGTCATTATTAACGTAAATGCATTTCGAAGGTGATGCTAAGAATGAACCAACTGAACACTTTGTTTTAAATTGAATAAAGGACTGATCACCCAGTATTTAATTGGGCGGGGTGTCACAGGTGGTATCAGAGCATCCGGCTCTAGAATATTTTAGGATCTGTGCGGCTTATTATGCTTTCATCTTAGAGTCCTTTGATATAGATCCTTATCTTTAGGACTGTTGTACTCTTATTTATGTGATTACGTCTTCAGACGTTTGAGATTTAATAATAACTATGGACTAATAAAATTCTTTCTTGTCTCAGATGCCTCCTCGACGTGCACCACGAGACAAACAGGCCCAACTATAGCAGCTAGCAGCTTAGGCTCAAGCAACAATGAACGTAGCCGAGGTTACCGCCATAGTTGTTCCAACGGTGAATGCATCTTTAGCGGTGGTGTAGCAGGCCCCACCCTAGGTTCAGGCTGTGGAGCCAGTTTCAGTTCAGATCATCCCTGCATGGGAGAGTATTAGGGAAGCCTTTAAGAAGGCACATCCCCAGAGTTCTCGAGAAGTTTTGATATTGTTATCGCGAGCCAATGAAAGAAAGACATCCAAAGTCATCTTCGCACGTATGAGTGCACGGATATTCAGAGACAGTTACTGGCTACCTTTAAGCTAGTAGGGGAAGCCTTACAGTGGTGGGAGTCCACTACCACTTTAGAAGAGAGGGACAGTATGCTAATTTAGAGTTTTTAGGTGTGGTTCGACCGCAAGTATTTTCCTTATGCCGTTCAGACCATGATGAGGCAAAAATTACTGGACCTCACTCAGGAGGGGAAGACAATCATATAATATGATTAATTCAACAGACTGGCTAATTTAGTACCTAGTGAGGTGCCTACTAAAAAAAAGAAAATTCAGATGTTCATGGATGGCCTAACCTGGAGGATCCGTCAACATCTTCTCGGTAATTTGTCTTTGCATTCCTATACAGATGTACTTAATGTTGCATTTCTACATTGTTAGGACCACCGTTTCCATGCCAAGGGGAATAAGCGAGGAGGTGAGCCTAGCCAGCAAGGCAAGGCAGGTGGGGGTAGTGCCAGGGGGCACCGGTAGCTCAACAGTAGTAGAGGCAGGGTGAGTAGGGTTCCCAGCCAGGGGATTCAGGTTACAGGTTTAGAGCGGGTGGATTCAGGCATGATCAAGGAGGCTACAGGCAGGGACATCAGGGACATCATGGCCATGAGGCCAAGGTAGAGGCGGCCGAGGCCAGCAGGGGCAGAGGGGAGGTAATTTTAGCGACAAATGTTTTTCTTGTGGAAATACTGGCCATAGGAAATATGATTGCCCCAACAAGGGAAAGATTCCCCAGAAGTAGGGTGCTCAGTAGGAGACTCAGATACACATTATTCCTGTCGCCCTACCAGCAACAACACTAGTCCAAGATTTTCCCACACCCCCGATTCAGTAGGGACAGTTACAGTATGGAGGTATTTATAACGTCCACCAGGCAGCTGCTCCACAGGTGCCACCCACAGTTAAGGGTGTGTTTCCTATCCATGGTACTATAGGGAACATTTTATTTGACATAGGGGCATCATACTCCTTCATAGCCACTATTTTTTCAAGGGTCACGGGGTTGTTAGGCACGAAAAATAGTACAATGACATGTGTAGATTCACCGGTGGGTAGTGGATCGTTGATTCTCTTTATATGCCGGGGAGTAGGTATAGATATTGGGACTCTGATTTTACCTACATATATGCTAGTCTTAAATATATCTGAGTATGACGCCATTATTGGCATGGATTCGCTAGTCACTTATAGGGCCATGATTGATTGGTTCAGTAGGATTATTGTGTTCACTATTCCGAGCTAAGAGATGTTCATAGTGGCAATGCCTTTCCCCGAGGGAGGTTCGACCACCCATTTGTATTACATAGAGGAGGATTCCTCGACGGTAGTAGCGATTCCACTTAGTTTGATTCCAGTTATTTGCGAGCACATTGATGAGTTTCAGGACATACTGGGGTTACCGCCGAGCAGGGAGATTGAGTTTGTGATAGACTTGACATCGGGCACCCATCCGATAGCACGTGCGACTTATCGAATGGCTTTAGTGGAAATGTGGGAGTTACGGGACCAGATAGAAAAGTTTTTGGGATAAGGTTTCATCCGTAGGAGTACCTCGCCTTGGGGTGCTCCAGTTCTGTTCATGAAGAAGTGGGATGGATCCTTACGACTTTGTGTTAATTATCAGGAGCTTAATAAAGTCATGATATAGAATAAATATCCATTGCCTCACATCGATGATTTATTTGACCAGATGAGGGGAGAAACCTACTTCTCAAATATAGACTTGAGATCCGGGTATCATCAGCTACGCATTAGGGAGCAGGAATTATCGAAGACTACTTTTCTGACGAGGTATGGGTCGTATAAATTTCGGGTTATGCCATTTTGACTAACAAATGACCCAGTAGTATTTATGGACTTGATTAATAAATTTTTTAGAGAGTTCTTAGATCAGTTAGTCATTGTCTTCATAGATTACATCCTGATTTATTCCCGTACCAAGGAGGAGCATGTCAAGCACTTTCGTAGGGTTCAGCAGACCTTATGGGAGCATGAGTTGTATGCCAAATTCAAGAAATGGGGATTTTGGCAGCGAGAGGTATAATTTTTGGGACACATTGTATCTGATAGGGGGATATATGTGGATCCTATTAAATTGTCAGCAGTGAGGGAGTGGGGACAACCCATGACACCGAAGGAGGTATGGAGTTTTTTGGGTTTAGCCGGTTATTACAAATGATTTATTTGGTAATTTTCGAAGATAGCGGGTCCGATGAAAAACCTGACTCGTAAGGGCGTGCAGTTTATTTGGGATGTTGCGTGTCAATTAGTGTTCATTGAGCTGAAGGATAAGCTGACTTTAGCACCCGTACTAGCATTTCCAAGAGTGGGTGTGGAGTACCTTGTGTATACTGACGCATCCTTACAGGGGCTTGGGGAAGTATTATAGCAGGAGGAATAGGCTATAGCTTATGCTTCTCGAAAGCTTAAGCCTCACGAGAAGAATTACCCCACCCATAACTTAGAGCTGGAAACAGTCATGTTTGCGCTTCGAATTTGGAGACATTACCTATTGGGGGAGTAGTTTCACCTATTTACGGACCACAAGTCACTACAGTACTTGTTCATGGAGAAGGAGTTAAATATGCTTAGCGCAGGTGGCTTGAGTTTGTAAGAGATTATCATTTTGAGATTCATTATCACCTGGGAAAGGCTAACGTAGTTGTCGATGCGTTGAGTCGTAGGCCGATAGATGAGACAACCGAGGTGTGGAAGGAAAAATGGAAGGAACTGGGACATTAGGATGTAGTTGCCATATCATTCATGTCAGCTATGACTGTCACACCACAGATAGTGAAACGGGTGGTTCAGGCCCAGGCAGCACATCCATCTTGTCAGGAGAGGATTCGACTACTCTTAACCGGTGGAGTCAAGTCTTATTCAGTGAGTTATGAGGGATGCTTGCGCTTCAATGGGAGCCTAGTTGTCTCAGAGGGGGAGGACCTATGGCATGTAGTGATGACAGAGTCGTATGGGTCCCAATTTGTGGTACATCCCTACAGGGATAAGATGTACCAGGATATGAGGCGGTAGTACTGCTGGAGTGGAATGAAGAGAGACATTACAGAGTTTGTCTCCAGGTGTACCACCTGTCAGCTGGTGAAGGTGGACCATGATAGACCACCAGGGTTGCTTCAGCCACTAGAGATCCCTATGTGGAAATAGGAGAGCATTTCCATAGATTTCATTACACGGTTGCGTACTTCTTTGAGAGTTCACGATTCAATATGGGTTATTGTGGATCGGTTGACTATGGTAGCCCATTTCCTACCAGTTAGGATGGATTACACGTCGGGACATTATGACCAGTTATTTATTGTCGAGATAATAAGGTTGCATGGGGTGCCCCTGGATATCGTGTCTGACAGGGACAACATTTTTGTGTCACGCTTCTGGGAGAGATTTCAGGAGGCTATGGGTACCGAGTTACGGTTGAGTACGAATTATAACCAGTAGACATATGGGCAGACTGAGTGTACTAATCAGATGTTGGAGGATATGTTGTGCATGTGTGTCCTTGACTTTGGAGAGGGTTGGGAGCAGTACGTTCCACTGGTGGAGTTCGCATACAATAACTCCTATCAGTTTACGATTGGCATGGCCCCATTTGAGGCACTATATGGTAGACCTTGTCATTCTCCTACTTGTTGGTTGGAGGTAGGGGATAATAAGCTACTCGAGCTAGAGGTGATTTAGGATACGTCGGCCAGGCTTGTGGTGATACGGAGTCGCATACGGGTAGCCCAGGACAGGCAGAAAAGCTACGCCAATGCAAAGAGGTTCTTTAGGGAGTTTAGAGTGGGGGACCAAGTACTATTGAAAGTGTCTCATATGAAAGGAGTAAATAGGTTCAAGAAGAAGGGTAAATTATCTCCGAGATACGTAAAACTATTTTCCATTATTGAGAGGATCGGACTAGTGGCATACAAACTTGGGTTTCTGGAGCACTTGCACCGTATTCATGATGTGTTTCACATTTCATCATTGAGGCGGTATCTTCGAGATGAGTTATCCGACACTCACATTCCGATAGAGGATATTGATTTGCAGACTAACAGTTCTTATGAGGAGAGGCATGTGGCTATCCTAGACCGTAGTGAGAGGAGATTAAGGTCAAAGGTAGTTCCACTTGTACGGGTCCAGTGGGAGCATTATAATGTAGAGGAGTCTACTTGGGAGTGAGAGGAGGATATACGCAAGAAATATCAAGACTTATTCTTAACAGGTATTCTTTACTTTTCAAATTTCGGGACGAAATTCCGTTATTAGGAAGTATGTAACACCCCGTATTTTTATGATATTAAATAATTATGGGATTAATTATTATTGTCGGATTAATTAAATTAAAATGTGAGAAATTAATTGTTAATTAATCCTGATTAAAGTAAATATTAACTAGCATGTCAAGGGTTAATACTTATTGATGATAATTATATAATATTACTATGTGAATGCTTAATATGGAATTATGAAATTTGATAAATTATTGAGAGTGGGAAATACGACAGTTTGTTATATTAAGTCAGGACGCGCGTGTGAATCGTGTCGGGACTAATTTAATGGATTAAAGAAGTAAATTATTTTTTAAGTAACTTGTATGGTCATTTTGAGTTCTCCATTGAGTCTTAAAGGGTCGAGATAGTTAGAAAATTCTACCCGGGTAATTTATTTGGACTCTAGAATATTTTTAGGCCTAACTTGCACCCCCCCCCCCCCCCCATAGGGGTATTTTTATCTTTTGGATTTTTGGGGAATTATTATTGAGTAAAATTAGATAATTAAGGATGAGTGTACGTGGGTGAGAGGGAGTCTGTCTGTTTCTAAACCTACGAGCGAGAGAGAGAGAGAGAGAGAGAGAGAGAGAGAGAGAGAGAGAGAGAACCACAGAGGAAGAAGGAAAATCCATAGGTATTCTTGGTGAAACACTCAAGAACTGACACCACAAATCCCACCAAAGCCTAGATCGAAAGACGAGGAACAAGTCTATAAAAATTTCATCAGCGGATGAGACCATGATAATCTAGGCAAGTGTTTATTACTTGCTTCCTATTAGCAATAATTGTACTCATGTTAGTATAGGAATCAAATATATGATTTAGAATTGAATTGGGTGAATTTAGAGAATTTAAATCATAGATTAAGAGTTATTTTGATGAAGAATTGAACCCCTATGCATGTAGAATAGGAATCCCGCAATCAGATGTTTTGATTGAGAAATGGATATGGGTTTTAACGGTCCTTGAATTGAAATTTGGAAGAACTAGGGATTTAATGTTTAATTTGGGTATTTCATATATAATTGATGTATTGTAAAGATTTAATGAATCTAGGTCGCTAGAAATCATCCAAACATGTTAGGCATCAATTAGGTTTGCTGTTTTGGTGTTTGGGACTGAGCATTAGAGGTTTTAGAGTTGTAAATGGTGGAAAAACCTAGTAGGTGCAGGTTGAGGACGGAACTTCTCAATCTTGTTCAAACAATATTGAGCTTGGTTCGAATGAGAACCCATGTTCCGCGATATGTCATTTTAACGAAATGCTATCTTGTTCAAACGAGATAGCTTCTGGTTCGAACGACTGGTTCAAAAATCTGGCAATTTTTATTTTTGACCCAAATCGAGAGACACAGTTGATTTGAGTGAGGAAAACTGTTATTTGATGGATTTAGCACAGTATAGAATTGTTAGGAAGTATTTGGGAAATAATACTCTAAATATTAAAACGGTAAATTAACCTTGGAAATTTTTAGAGAGAGTATTCGAAATAATTATATTATATGTAGTAATGAGAAAATACTACGTATAGAAAATATATTTATGGGTTGGGTGAATACCTATTGATATCAATAGGATGTGAGAATGCCTATTATATGTTTATTATTATGGGTATAGCATACCTACGCTGCTTGCTATTGAGAGGATGTTTTCGCGTAGTGGACAGTCTTATCTTGGGTTACCCATCGGGGGGATATTTGACTTATACCCATAGCATATGAACTTGGTTGGGTGTTATCTGAGATGTAGGATAGTTTCAACGGTTAAATGGCAGCGTAGGTATGTGCGTGACCCATTTGGACGGGGATTATGCTCGCCTTCAATATTTGTGATTTGATGAGAGATTGAACCAGTAGTCCTTCATGCATTGAGTGATGCACCTGGACATGATAGCAGGTTATGCATTGTGACAAGTGGTCTTAACCTAAGGGTGCATGATTAATATATATATGTATAAGGATGATGTGACTATATATATATATATGTACTTGTGAATAATTTTACTATGTGAAACAAGTAGATATGGTAATGTTGATAAATAAAATAATCTTAACGGATAAAAGATTAGCTATTCGAACGGTGTTTATGAGATGTGGTTATCCGGGATAAACTATTTTTAATAGCATATTGTATGGGCGATACGGGTATACCACTAATGAACGTATATAGTGACATTGTGATTTTGAACTAGTAGGACTGGGTAACATAGCTAGTGTGGATTAGAAGATGCGTTAGGCGTGCACAATAGATGAGAGGTGAGGATCTCATGTGAGAGTCCGAAAAGCTATCATGCAGATAATACTTGCTTTATTGCAAATTTTAAATACTTGCTAAAACAATTATTTTTACAATTGGGGCTCTGTCCCGTCTCTTGCGATTCTACTCTCTTTTGTTATATATATGTATTATATCAGGTGCCCAGCCACATGGTTACTAGACTTAGACATTTGGATTGTTTAGTGAGATGCAATGGTTGTGGGAGTAGCAGGTTGTTGCATTTAGACGCCTCTATCATTTCTTTCAGTTCTATTCAAACATTTCATTTAGGGCATGTGTCGCCCATCCTCAGCTTTACTTTATTGGAGAGATTGTACTCGGTTTACTTTTGTAGTTCTTCTCATTTGTATTGAGTATTATTATGATTTATTGATTTGAAAATTTGAACTGGAATGCTTTATCCTGTCTTATTTATTTCAACAGTTGAGTTATATCCAGTATTTATTATGTTCCTGTGAGTGGTAAATAGTTGATGTCTTAATACTTAGAAATTATTTATGGATTCTTTAGGTATAACTTAAAATGGAAAATATTTTGACACTTGCTTAATTATTTGTTAGGTTATTAGTAATGTTAAATGTATTTCAACATTGATGCTAAGAATGAACCAACCGAACACTTTATTTTAAATTTAATAAAGGATTGGTCACTCGGTATTTAATTGGGTGGGGTGTCACACTTGGAACTTAACGTTTAACCTAATACATACTTTTAACCCGACCCATTGGGCGGATTATTTTACATTTAATTTTTAACTATTATGGCCGTTAATTGTGTCTAAAAATTCTCATTTATAGGGATATGTCTGATCAGTTTTTGTTTGAACTGTTTTGACTCTAGTTTCATCTGACTATTTTGAATATATTTACCTCTCTTCAGGATAAACACATTCTCTCCTACATATAATTCCATTTCGTCCCTGCTTTAAGAGCTTTTGATTTTCCATGTTCATCTCTCCCTGTGAGTTTGCATTTAATGAGAGAGTTCGTCATAGAACATTGGTTCGTACGCAATGTTAATTAGAGTACTACTTTAATGTTGCAAGATGTCTGCACCCTAGGGAGCAATCGTCCATAAAGTCGTGAGTAGCATAGCGAAGGCTCAATTGTCTTAAGGAATTATTGTCCAACAGCAGCTTCGATTAATTTAAGTTATCTATAATTATTTGGTTATCACTACAGTCCTATAAGTTTGTAATTCATTGATGTGATGAAATTGTTATTAATAAAATTACACTTTATTATTTCTTTCTTTTACATATCCGTTTAAATAATTATCTTTAAGTTAATATGTTCACACAATTCAACAAACTGAAGACAATTATATTTATTGGTGCGAATCAGATTCATGGCAAGTGTTAATCTTCTTATGAATCATCATGAAAAATCAAAAAGGTTTAATGGAACATAATTCAAATGTTGGCAAAAGAAATTAGTGTTTTGTTAAACATCACTAAATTTGGCAAGATTTTTGAGGAAAGAAGTCCCAGAATTGAAAAATGATGCCGACAATACAACTGTTCTTGTAATTGATTCATGGAAACATTTTGACTTCCTGTGTCGAAAATATATTCTCAGTTGGATTAGACAGTACTATATATAATGTGTATAGTCAAATCCAAATATAAAAATAAATATGGGAATCCCGTGATAAAAAATACAAAATCGAAGTAGTCGAACTTATAATGTTTGACGTTGGTAGGTTCTTAGACTTAAAAATGGTGGATTCCAAGACTGTTCTTAGTCAAGTCCAAGAAATTCAAATATTTCTTCATGAAATTCATGCTGAATGCATGTCCTTAATAGACGCATATTAAGTAGAGACAATTATTAACAAATTGCCTCCTACTTGGAAAGACTTTAAGAATTATTTGAAGCATAAACGTAAATAAATGAAATTGGAGGACTTGGTAGTTCATTTGAGAATAGAATAAGTCGACAAAATTAGTGAGAAGAAAGAAAGTGGAAATTCTATGGTAGAAAAGGCCCATGTTGTGGAGAAAATTGAATAAAAGTCGAAACGATACAATTCCCGAAAAAAGGAATAAAGGAAGATTTAACCCCGTTGTACCTAAGGACAAATATTTCTAGAAAATCAAGGGTGAATGTTGGTTTTATAATAAACCAGGTCTCTATGCCCAAGACTACCATTGACGCAAAGGGAAACCTTCCAAATCTAAGTCTGATTAATCTAACATTTCACAAATGGTTGCTAAAATGGAGAATTTTTTGTTGTTGTCCTCAAAGTTAACATGATTGTAAATTTTAATGATTAATGCATCGATAGTAAAGAGACACGCCACATATGTTCCGACAATAGTGAATTCACATGCTATGAAAAAGTTTATAAATGAGAACAACTATTCATTATGACATATGTGGTCTAAAATATATTCAAACTAGAGGCGATAAAAAAAATATTTATCATATTTATTGATGATTGCACTAGATATTGCTATCTGTACTTAATTCGTATTAAATGTGAAGCACATGAAATGTTTACTCTTTATAAAACTAAAGTTGAAATTTAACTTAATAAAAAACTTAAAATGGTAAGAATTGATATCGGAGGATAATATTCACAATCTTCAGATGAATTTTGTTCACAACATAGTAAATATACAAAACGACAACACCCTACACTCCTCAACAACATGGGATTATCGAGAGAAAAAATAGAACGCTGAATGACATGGTTAATTCCATGCTTGTCAACTTTGGGTTACCCCAGAATTTGTGGGGGGGATATTTAATTTTTGCAAATCATATAATTAATAAAATTCATTACAAGAAAACTCATAGAAGTCTATATGAATTGTGTAAAGGTAAAAGTCCGATTTAAAAATACTTAAACGTGTGGGGTGTTTGGATAAGGTGGTTATACCTCCTCCTAAAAGAACTAAATTAGGTTCTAAAACAATTGACTATGTTTTCATTGGATATGGTAATAATAGCAATGCATATGGATTTTTAGTGCATAAATCTAACGTCAGGGATATACATAAGAATATTGTACTTGAATATCATGATGTTAAAATTTTTGAAGATACTTTTCCTTGGAATAAAAATATTGTGTATAATCATAAAAGATCACATGACATTGCATCTACTAGTGATAATTCTAATCCCGAGCATGATAAAAATGATGAGGTGTTTTAACCTAGATGTAGTAAAAAGGCTAGGACTTTAATGTCCTTTGGTCCCAACTTTATAACTTATTTATTATAAAGTGATCCTCAAACTTTTTAAGAAGCGATGTCTACTCCTGAAGCTCCTTATTGGAAATAGGCTATCAATAAGGAGATTGAATCCATAATGAATAAGCATACTAAGGAATTGGTGGACCCTCCACTTGGTAATAAACCTATTGGTTATAAATGAGTCTTCAAAAGGAAGATGAAACCCGATGATTCCATTGAAAAATATAAGACGAGATTGGTTTCTAAAGGATATAAGACAAAGGAAGCCTTAGAATTCTTTGGCACCTATTGCCAAGTAACTAGATTAGCATCCATTAAGATGTTAATAGCTATTTTTGCCTTATATAATCTTGAAATTCACTAAATGGATGTTAAATGGCCTTTTTAAATGGTGATTTATGTCAAAAAAATTACATGGAACAACCAGAAGGCTTTATTGCTAAAGGACAAGAAAAGAAAATATGTCACCTTATCAAGTCCTTATATAGATTAAAACAATCTTTCAAGTTGTGGAATGAGAAATTTGATAAAATCATGATGATTATTGGGTTCAAAATTAATGAGTGTGATAAATGTGTCTATGTTAAAGTAATTAACAATGAATATGTCATTATTTATCTCTATGTGGATGATATGTTAATCATGATAACTAATATTGACATCATAAATGATATCAAGAAAATTTGGACATGAAAGACTTTGGAAAAGCATATGCCATTTTTGGAATAAAGATCATTAGAATCCTGAAAAGTTTGATTTTATCCCAATCTCATTACATTGAGATTATGCTCAACAAGTTTGACAAAGATAAAGGAAAGGTTTATAGAATACCTTTTTCATCAAAGCATCACTTTAAAAATAATAATGGGAATCTAGTTTATCAACTACAATATTCTCGTATTATTGGGAGTCTAAGGTACATTATGAATTGCACAAGACCTGAAATTTCTTATACCGTAAGAAAATTAAGTAGATGAGCGTGTAACCCAGGGACTCAACATTGAGAAGTGTTAGCAAGGAACCTAAAGTACTTAAGGTACAATATGAACTATTGGTTGCATTACACAGGGTGCCCCACGATACTTGAAGGATATAGTGATACAAATTGGATATCGGACTTGAAAGATTCAAAATCCACAAGTGGATATATATTCACATTGAGAGGTGGAGCTCTATAGTTGCATCATTTGATCAACAATGGAGTCTGAATTTATTACTTTAGATAAACCAAGAGAAGAAGTAGAAAGGCTTCAACATTTTCTCGAGGATACTCCTTTCTGACCAAAACTTATGCCTGCCATACTACACATTGCGATATTTAAACGGCAATCTCAAGGGTATAAAACACATTCGACATAGACATAATACCATTAGACAATTTCTCTCTAATGGAATGATTTCCATTGACTTTGTATAGTCAATGAATAATTTAGCGGATATTTTTATGAAAACTTTACCAAGAGAGAAATTTTATTCAACATCGAGGGAAATAGGATTAAAATCCTATAGCAAATAGTCTCCATGATGGCAACCCAATCTAGTTGACTATAGACCCGAGATCGAGGTTCAATAGGACAATAAAGTTATGGATAACTCTCAAGTTGTACTTTGGAGATAATATCTCCAACCCATTCCTGTGATGCAGGAAGTGTAACATGTTATAAGATATGTTAAGTAATGATTTTAATGATCCGTATACCTTGTTAAATAACTAGGGTATGATAGGGTACTCTTAATGAACAATCACCTACATGAGTGTGAATTGGGGCCACTTCTATGAGAATATCAAAGTCTTGATTATCTAAATCTCTCATGAGACCTGAGAATGTTCACGGCCAAAATGAACACAATTGTGAGAACCAATTATATGCGATAATGATATGTGTGAGACCTATTGTCTTGGTTTACATAAACATCCAACAGTTCAAGACTTAATGTTCACTACTTAGCTAGTAAATGTGATAGGCTCTCGCTAAGGAAGGTTCAAGGACACAAGCTACCTCTCCCAATGCGTTGAATTTTAGTTGGAACTCTCTTAAATGACTATGTGTCTTTGGACTTTATTTTCCAATTTCATTCATGTTAGGGATTGTTGGAAAATTAATTGTTTATAAACATAAAATGGTTTAGATTTTAGCCCAAATATAAATGGAACCCACACACCCTGTAATACCCCGTATTTTTTAATATTCCAAATATTCTATTCAATTAAATTGGAGAATTAAATGAAAAAATACGGCTTAATTTAAATGACGTAAGAGTAGTAATTTATAGAGTTTTATTTAATATTGTATTTTTGGAATATTAATCGAGAGATAGATACCGGTTTATATTGCCTCATTATATTTACTTAGTGCGAGTAGTAAATAGTTACTTAACGCGTGTAGATCGTGTTGGGGTGAGAATGAGTAATATTTTTTAAGTGACTCAAATGATAATTTAGAGGTCACGGATGAGTCCGGAAGGGTCAAATTAGTCAAAATAGTATACCCGGGGGTACTAGTTGAGTCCCGGGGTAATTTTGGACTAAACCGAGACCGTTCGGGGGCGTTTTGGTCTTTTAACGTGAGAGGGTATGGAGACCTACGAAATTGAAAGCTTTATATCAGCCGTATGATAGAGGGGTTAGGGTTAGAAAACCCATGAAAACACACCATAGCCATTAGAGATAAGAGAGAAACCATTCTCAAGGCAAAAGGAAGAATTGGGAAGGATTCAAAGGAGATTTTCACTATCAACTTGTTGGGGAAGAAGGATTGAAGGATGAAGATCATCAATCATCAACAACAACCACGAAATCATACCATACTGATCATAAGGCAAGTTGTTTATTGCAAAAATTATAAAGTTATAATACCCATGTGTAGGGTTTTTGAATAGTTTTGTTTAAATCATTATCTTGATTGGAGAAAGATGATATTTATATATGTTGGGATAGGAATCGCATGTAGAATGATTTACCTTATGTAGAGGATTAAGATTCAGATTAGACTTGATGATTTTTCGGATTAAAATCTGGATTTTGAATGATAATATGGGAAGAACACCATAACTAGGGTTTTAAGAAATTTTAGGTTTAATTCACTATTTCTTGAAAGGAATTGGAGTTTGTGATGTATTCGTCACGTTAGAAATTGTCCTAGTATACGTGAAAACATATTAGGATCATTGGGTCGAAGTTTGGTGGACTATAATGGAGATTGAAGATTTTTTAATGGAGGAAAAGATTAACGAAGAAGACAAACTGCGTCTGTCCCTGTTCGATCGATCAGTCGATCTCGAACTATCGATCGATCGACTATGTCTATCGATTGAACCCAGACGTCGATCGATCGACGCAAGTTGTTTCCCGAAATTTTTGTGTTTAATCCTTCGTTGATTTTTGGGAATGAATGAGTATCTTATGATTTACATTATACTTATATGGGAGTGAGAATAAGACCAATAGGTATATTATTGAGGTCCGATAAGGCCATTGGGAGTAGGGCTTGGATTACGGACCGAGGAAAATAGTCCGATTTAGTAGAGTATCGGGGACTTCGGAAATTGAGTTACGGGGTGAAGTAAATTCAATTTAAGTAATAGACCAGTAGGGTAAGCAATAACTACTGAAATTATATTTAAGGGGTAACTAGGACCCTTAGAGTTATGTGAATACTCAAATAAATGCGATTAATGAGATAAATCGTAAAGCGAATATTGTACGGTAGATATATGAGATTAAAATATTACGTACGTATATAATTAATTGGTCGTGCGTGTACCTACTAAATTATGTGATCTTTTAGGTAAAGAGATTTATACCTAAATTAATTATGTTAGGGTCGATGAGACATTCCTAACTAACATAAAGTTATTATATGCTTGGGGTCGATGAGAAATGCCGAACCAAACCTTGAACTGGTGTCGCGATGGAAGAGTCCTGAACCAGAATACGTGTATATATTTATATTTTGATACCTAAATTAATTATGTTAGGGTCGATGAGACATTCCGAACTAACATAAAGTTATTATATGTTTGGGGTCGATGAGAAATGCCGAACCAAACCTTGAACTGGTGTCGCGATGGAAGAGTCCCGAACCAGAATATATGTATATATATATATTTTGAAAATAGTTGGGGTCGATGGATAATTCCGATCCAACTCTCACTTGGGTTCGATGTATCACACCGAACCAAGAATCATTTACGTGTGTATATAAATAATTGGAGTTGATGTATCATTCCGAACCAATTCTTACTTGGGGTCGATGAATCATTCCGAACCAAGAGTCCTTTACGTGTATAAAAAGGGCAAAAATAGTAATGATTGATATTTAGTATATATTGTGTGTGAAATATATATACTTGATGATATTCTACTTCTGTGTATTAGTAGATTGATATATATTATGTATTTAAATATACATACTGAATTGGTAAGTTAAGTAGTGAACTTAATTACGAAATGCGCTTTTAGATAGAGAAAATCTATTTGGTAATTCAAGTAGCGAAACTTAATTACACAAGTGGGAAGTCAACAATTGTGAGAATTGTAGTAATTTTAGTAGTGAAACTAAATGAGAAGTCTTGAAAAATAACATAGATGAAATGTTACTTGAGAATTAATTAACATACGCGAGATGTTAGTGAAACGGTTGTACTGTATGGGCGCTACTGGAACTTGGGTACAGATAAGTTCACTTGACTACTTTGGTTTTAGTTAGCTTGGGAGGTATGGCTAGATAAACTAAGTGTAGAACGTTAGGTGTGCATAAAAAATAAGGGGTGATTTAACTCAAGAGAGTGTACGAGAACCTAACATGTGTAATCAATAACCACATTTTATATTGTGATAAACGCTTGTTAAATATTTTCAAAATGTTTTGAGTACTAACTCTTGCTATAAAATATTTTCAAAACCTTTTAGGTGTCCAGCCACAGGGACACCATGTATGATTATTCCATTCCAGAGACTCGGAGCTGTAGCACAGTGGATGCTTACAGGATTTTTGACTAGACGATATCTCTCATTCAGATCTAGTACAGGATCTCACACTCTTTTATGTATGGACTTGTGGTCCGGTATTAGTCTCAGATGTTAGTTTCAGACTAGTGGTTATTCTATTGTTGTTTGGGATTTTTAGCCGATGGTTTATTCGGTAATACTTTGGTTATGTTGTACTTTTGCTTTGTTGTTTGAATTATAGTACCTGATTATTTGTACTTTGTTCCGCATGGTTGATTTATCTGTTTTAAGAAAGATAAAATTTGGCACCGGTCTAATTTTACTTAGGGGATTAGTAATTAAAAAGTTTTCGACAGTGATGCTAAGAATGAACCATTTGAGAAACCTGTTTTAATTTAATAAAGGCCTGATCACCCGATGTTTAATTAGGCGGGGTGTCACAGATGGTATCAGAGCATCAGGTTCTTGTGTCCATAGGATCTGTACGGCTTACTACGTTTTCAGCGTATCGTTTGATTGATATAGAGACCTATATTAGGATTGTTGTACTCCTCTACGTACGTAGTGTGACACCCCGACTAATTAAATACCGGGTAGCTACTCCTTTATTAAATCAATACAAAATGTCAAGTTGATTCAGTTAATAGCATCACTGTCGAAAACATTTTAAAGATTACTAACCACCTAGTATTTAAAAAGTAAGTTGCCAAATTTTAAGTTATCTGATTAACATGCAAAAAGAATAATGGAAGTACAACATAAAACCATTCACCATAACGAAGTAATGAAATAACCAACAATAGTAATAAGTCCGGAGGAAAACTCCTCACAACAATCCCACAACTAAAAATAAGAAGACAAGTCTGAATTCTGAATTAAGTACATGCCCGAATTCAGAATAACTGAAATAAATGAAATGCCTCTAAAAGAAATGGGCGACATGCCCAACAACTGATAAATACTGAGTATAGAGTCAAGATAGATGAAGCGTCTATAATCAATGTCCTGTAACTCCCACAAACCGCTACAGCTCGTCACCTAAATGAGGATCCTAAGCATGGTGTCCTTGTGGCTGGGCACCTAAAATGGTTTTTACAAAAAGATAGATTTGAAAGCAAACGGGTCAGAGCCCGAATGTGGAGAGTATTTTAAAAACAACAAGTGCTTTAATAATGATTAAAACAATGAATGCAAGATACATGTTAGGACGTGCTCTCACATGAAATACTTACCTCTCGTTTAACTGTGCACTCCTAACGTTCCTTTACCCATTCATGTGTTTTCTCATAACTATCTAATTCCAAAGAGTTTCTAACGCTCCTACTCGGTTCACGTTTAATTTCCAACCTTAACAATTAAATAGAGAGTTCTACTTTAATTCTCGGATTCCCAATTATTAACAAAACCATTTGTTAATACATGTCCCCTTTTATCTTTTCCTAATATTACAATTACTATACCAACAATTAACATAGCAATTTCCTTTTCATTTAACCGTATATTATTCACATCATAAATATACTATACAAGCACCCAAAGGCTAAGCTGCGGTGCACACATACTCTGCTATCCATCCCGGTACATCACGTACATAAGGATTAAAAATTCTGAATCTCTCAGGAATTGTTGGAATAAACACCACACACAAAAATGGAGGCGAACATAATTCAACATATCCATGGTCACGTACATACCTACGCTCCATAGTCAGCTGGCTTATTAACTCACAAATAAGTCGTTCTCTTGAACTATGTCCTCGAGGTACCAATCTAAATCTGGGCAACACAAGGATAAGAAGGCCCTAAGCGAACGTAACCTCCCGTGATAACAAGTATGGTAGGTATGTCATACATATAGAAATCATATACTAAGCATCACACATCTTAGATAATTCAATATCAATAAAGGTATACTCTACATCCTTATACCATTATTCCAAATTTTTATATTTTACGTCTCCCGATAATATAAAAGTTAAACTGTCGACACGTCTCACGTCGTAGTTTCTTTTACTTAAAACCTATCTAAAATAGATTATTAAGATCCTATTATTCCCACGTATAGCATCTTTAATTCTAAGGTCCTTACTTCTGCCCCAAACCTCATTTCATCAAAGTATTCAAATTTACACTATTAACCCAAATATTTACTCACTTATCGAATTTCATTAGTTTTAGAATAATTCCTCAAATTGAATTCTAATTAAGGTCCAAATCTCATAACCAAGCCTACTGGTCTTCCTTAAGGTTAAGGGTATTCATATGGTCTCCAACAATATTAAGCAAGGGTTAACATCATTAAAATTTACATAGGGAAAAACTTTACTCATTCTGGGAAGGTCGATCGATCGACCTTTTCCTTCGATCGATCTATGGTGGTCGATCGATCGACTGATGAATGTCGATCGATCGATTGCACCGGGTATGGTTACGGACTGCTTCGTTTTGCAGTTTTCAAATCAACCCAAAACATACTTTTAATGCATGAATCTCTAATATAACGTTATAGCATCATCATATAACCATCCTACAACATTAATAACGTTCTAAAACTAATAATTCATCATTCAAGGGCTTTGTATGGGTCAAATCTTCATCTAGAATTCCAGATTACTATTTCTTTCAAGAACATTAATAAACTTCTTCAAAAATCCATTTTTAAATCATCAAGGGTCATAATTCTGAGTTCATAATTCGTCCAGATTGTTACTACATGCAGTCCCTAACATAATTCATAGTTTTAAACTTCCAATTCATGGGTCTATATCATCTTCCAAGATAAATTCGATAATTCCTAAACATGGAAAAGCATAGCTTTGAATCAATTGTAATTAAACCACTTGCCTTAATCTTTCTTTGAATTTGATGTTGAGTCTTGAAGGCTAAGTTGTTCTCCCTCTCTCTTTCTGCAAAATTCTCTTCTCTCTCTCTCTCTCTCTACAAGTTTCTCTAAGGAAGATGACAATGGAGGTGTGGTTGGTTTTTGGTAAGTTGGGATTATATCTTAACTTCTCCCGTAGCCCATTAAGTCCCTTAGTGTAGTTAGTGGGTTTAGTGGATAAGGAAAAAGTCAGATTATTGTTTCTAATTTTCGTGGGTTTTAATTCCCAGATTTCCGAAATTACCAAAATGCCCCTATAAGTTATCGGTATGGCCCAATAATGCCCCGGGACCCAAACTTAACCCCCGGCTAGTGTTTTTTGACTATTTCGACCCTTCAGGACGCGTTGGCGCACTCAAAATGACCATATGGGTCATAAAAATAAAATTCACTTTTTAATTCAAATAATTATATTCCTGACGCGACTGTCATGCGCGTCCCAACAAAGTTTCCCAAATTACCGTATTTCAATCTCGCGACAATTTCAATATTTCCAATATTTATATATTGCCAAGTATACACATTATAATCAAATACTAACTCACATCTCGTTAATATTTTTATCCGGATTAATTTCCAATTAATACACATTTAATTCAATTAATCCCCAAAAATAAATATCATGAAAATACGGGGTATTACATATTACGTTCTCCTGCTATTTAGTTAATTAAGTGAAGTATATACGAGTTCGATTGGGTATGATACGTCGAACCTGACGATAAGACCAGCGAGGGTGTTGGAAGGACTGCAGGAAGAAGGGGCTCGACATGAGGCATGGGGTGTTCGAGGATGGTAATCATAGGAAAGATGACCGTTGTCGAGGTCACTCCTAGTGTGTAATGGAAGTAGAATGTACAGGGGTTTTGGCATTAAGGATAGAGTAGAAATGCTCAGAAGTGAAAACTTGGGTAAATTTTATAGAGGCAACGTGGTGGGGATACCAGTCTCCACATCCAGACTGAGGGTTAGTATACAAATAGGGACCTTACGTATAGTTTAACAGCAAATTTCTCCAATGATGGTTCAGAAGCGAAGCGAATGGAAATTCCTGAACCCATCACGTGAAAGCCTGGTAGATGCCAATTGTGAGGAAGAAATTTACCAGTTGAAGTGAACCTATAACCGATGAGACAAGTACAAGGGAAAAAGATCCCTTGAGATATTGGACTCACGAGTTGTTGTCGGCCGCAATTTTGAGAAAAATCTGCTCGGACGACTTATGTGTATGAAGGCAGTAAGGTACTTATTACAAAGTCGAGGTAAATTCTCCTCAGTGGGCGGAGCTAAAAGAGTTTAAGGATTTAGTCAAAGAGTAATATTGAATATAATGGGGCTAGTGCAAGCCATAAGTGGAAACCCACTGAGGGATTCCTTAATTTAATCCTAAGTCAGGACTGTTAAATCTATTAGTGCGTTCCTTGGTCAGCGAAATTAAGGGAACCATGATGATTAATGTTAAAAAAAAAATCAAGACTGCCAAGTTCGAGTGGAGGAATACCCTAAACCAGTAGGTGTGGCCTGGAATAAGGGAATTTATGAAAGGATGTCTTATGTGAGGCGTAAGACCACACGTGTTGATCTTGCCCCAAGTTATTTAAGGAGATAATAACTCCAATAAGTTTGCATTCAGAAAAGGACAAGCGTGTTATGTCCGGGAACCATTTGAACTACCAGAGCGATTGGCAAATAGTATATGAGTTTTAGCCTCGAGTGAATGGGGTATATGACGATGCCTCACCTGAAAGAGGGTCGAACTGTCATTTTCATTAATATGTGGGAAACTCCAGAGATTATGGATGTCTCATAGTCATTGATTTTGGTATGTAGGAACTTTAATGATGTGAATCAAGGTATATCGTATGATCATTGGGCGGAGAGATCGAGCTCCTTGTTCTAACAAGAGCTAAGGACTTGGTGATATTATAAGCATAGTTCCACTTGGCTCCTTTAGAGATGTTGGGGTACGGTCGTACATATTGTCAGGGGATGAAATTTGAATATCTCGACTATGTGTTGTACCGATAGGACTCAGTAAAAATGCATTGGGAGAAGTCCCTTGTTTAAGTTCGATCACGAAAGGGAATAGGACTAATTTTTTTGCACGTCAGGAGAAGAGACGTTAGATGCTAGGGCATCGGTAGAGCCAGAAGTGTTGTGGGAGAACACTGAAAAGCTTATGTCCCCACGAAAGGATAAGTGGGACTTTGTGGGAAAGAATTTGATTATTGGTCTATAGGGGATTGTGAATACCCACAAGATTGTAGTCACGCCGTGAAGACAAGGCGAGAGTTGAGGAAAAGCATGTTACAAGTGCGACGTTTGCAATG
The DNA here is from genome assembly GCA_949130495.1 of Sambucus nigra. Taxonomy (NCBI): domain Eukaryota; kingdom Viridiplantae; phylum Streptophyta; class Magnoliopsida; order Dipsacales; family Adoxaceae; genus Sambucus; species Sambucus nigra. Next base: position 503,999,580 of record OX422212.1, read on the forward strand.
TTTTTGCAAATATGCACGGAGAAAAGGGTGTATGGAAGCCCTAGTCAATTGTCTTCCTTAGTCATCCGAGGTAGAGGGATGCAGAGAAAATTATTTGTTAAGTACGCCGATGGAGGAAGTTGCGTCTAGTCGTGTTGATGAAATGGATTGAACGTTATAGAAGATAGACGGTAATCCAAGATTTTTGTGCTGAGAGAACCAGCACACCCTATGGGATAAAAGTCGGTGGGAAGCCATTCAAAAGTTATCTCTTGATATGGGAGGCCTAAATGTCGTGAAGAAGTGACGCAAGGTTCTACTTAACAGAGTGTTGAGAGTGACTTACGCGTTACTAAAATGTTGATTCTTATAAGGTAATCAACCCTTAAAGTGCACCAATTATGAAAAGTGCACGGATTGTAAAGTATAATATACCCGGAGTGAAAGGGGAATAAAGTACCACTTGAGGAAAGATGATGTAAGTGGGAAGCGGTGTTGAGGAGGAGACATAGTGAGATTGTCTCCAGATGCACCACTAGTTGATAGAGAAAGATGGGCACGAAATGAGAAATCGTAAATTTGGTAGTGAACCTACATTTCCAATGATGGAATGAGGAGACAGACTTAGATTTTTTTGATGGGCTGTGAACATCATAACTAAACCAACATTTCGTTGGGATAGCGAAATGGGATGACCGGGATGGATTAGTATGTAAGTTGAAAAGGAAGAGTGCACAGTGCACGGTGTCGTTCTACATGGTTGTGAATCTGGATGAAATCCTAAAATCCCACCCTGTGAGAGATGGTCATGGGGAATAGAGATAAAGTTTTATTTTGAGTATGTTGTGTCGCCTACGGCTCAATAATTGTGAGGCATAATGATACGCCCTTACGATAGTGGAATTTTGGAGGAAACCACTGATCAAATCATAGGTTGCATGTATACCTTTATAAGCATATTTATAGGTAGTATGAGTGCCTATATAGACTGTACATAAGGGTTAGGTTCTTGGGTACCTATTATGAACATATGTATACTTTGAGTGGTGATTCGAGGAGACATTTCAAACTTTTAGTCCTTAACGCGTGATATGAGGACATTCTATTGGAGTATGACATTTTAAGGTATATGAGATGTGTAATATATGGCTCACAAATTGTCTACTCATGTGCGATGAGATATACATACATACATTGGTGCTCGAGATGTGATTCTGAGACAATATAATTAATCACCATTGGTGATCGAGGTGGGGTTCCGAGCCAATAACCCCAAAAGTGTTACAGAAGGGGGGTGATTATAAAATAAGTGTTTATAGTATATGTTATGTTTAAGATATATACCTATTGATTTTTTCCTACTTATGTGCGATGATAAGTGTGCTTAAATTCTGTATTGGGGTCGATGATAATCCGGACCAATACATGAAGGATCGATTTGGGGTCGATGATTTTCCAAACCAAATCGATGATTAATTTGGTATCGACAGAAGGTCTAAACCAACATATACATTACATTTACCTTGGGGTCGAGGGATTTCTGGACCAATGTAAATGATAGGATTATTGGGGCCGATGATTTTGCCGGACCAATTTCCCTTATAGTATATATTGTGTATGAAATATATACCTTATAATATCCTACTTATGAGTGATAGCAGACACATGGATGTTATATATAGAGATATACATCAAAAGAGTAAATTAAGTAGGGAAGAACTTAATTCAAGAGTTAACGTTAGATTGAGAAAGACCTATGGAGAAATTAAGTAGTGAGACTTAATTATGATATATGCAGCATGGGTAATATGCGATAAGAGTTTATAATGAATCAAGGCATGTACTTGGGGAGACCGTTAGTTTTAATACTAGCCTTATCCTAATTTCGAGGACGAAATTCCTTTGTAAGGGAGGAAGTATGTAATACCCCGTATTTTTGAATATTCCAAATATTCTATTTAATTAAATTGGAGAATTAAATGAGAAAATACGGCTTAATTTAAATGACGTAAGAGTAGTAATTTATAGAGTTTTACTTAATATTGTAATTTTGGAATATTAATCAAGAGATAGATACCGATTTATATTGCCTCATTATATTTACTTAGTGCGAGTGGTAAATAGTTACTTAACGCGTGTAGATCGTGTTGGGGTGAGAATGAGTAATATTTTTTAAGTGACTCAAATGATAATTTAGAGGTCACAGATGAGTCCGGAAGGGTCAAATTAGTCAAAATAGTATACCCGGGGGTACTAGTTGAGTCCCGAGGTAATTTTGGACTAAACCGAGACCGTTCGGGGGCGTTTTGGTCTTTTAACGTGAGAGGGTATGGAGACCTACGAAATTGAAAGCTTTATATCAGCCGTATGATAGAGGGGTTAGGGTTAGAAAACCCATGAAAACACACCATAGCCATTAGAGATAAGAGAGAAACCATTCTCAAGGCAAAAGGAAGAATTGGGAAGGATTCAAAGGAGATTTTCACTATCAACTTGTTGGGGAAGAAGGATTGAAGGATGAAGATCATCAATCATCAACAACAACCACGAAATCATACCATACTGATCATAAGGCAAGTTGTTTATTGCAAAAATTATAAAGTTATAATACCCATGTAGGGTTTTTGAATAGTTTTGTTCAAATCATTATCTTGATTGGAGAAAGATGATATTTATACATGTTGGGATAGGAATCGCATGTAGAATGATTTACCTTATGTAGAGGATTAAGATTCAGATTAGACTTGATGATTTTTCGGATTAAAATCTGGATTTTGAATGATAATATGGGAAGAACACCATAACTAGGGTTTTAAGAAATTTTGGGTTTAATTCACTATTTCTTGAAAGGAATTGGAGTTTGTGATGTATTCGTCACGTTAGAAATTGTCCTAGTATACGTGAAAACATATTAGGATCATTGGGTCGAAGTTTGGTGGACTATAATGGAGATTGAAGATTTTTTAATGGAGGAAAAGATTAACGAAGAAGACAAACTGCGTCTGTCCCCGTTCGATCGATCAGTCGATCTCGAACTATCGATCGATCGACTATGTCGATCGATCGAACCCAGACGTCGATCGATCGACGCAAGTTGTTTCCCGAAATTTTTGTGTTTAATCCTTCGTTGATTTTTGGGAATGAATGAGTATCTTAGGATTTACATTATACTTATATGGGAGTGAGAATAAGACCAATAGGTATATTATTGAGGTCCGATAAGGCCATTGGGAGTAGGGCTTGGATTACGGACCGAGGAAACTAATCCGATTTAGTAGAGTATCGGGGACTTCGGAAATTGAGTTACGGGGCGAAGTAAATTCAATTTAAGTAATAGACCAGTAGGGTAAGCAATAACTACTGAAATTATATGTAAGGGGTAACTAGGACCCTTAGAGTTATGTGAATACTCAAATAAATGCGATTAATGAGATAAATCGTAAAGCGAATATTGTACGGTAGATATATGAGATTAAAATATTACGTACTTATTTAATTAATTGGTCGTGCGTGTACCTACTAAATTATGTGATCTTTTAGGTAAAGATATTTATACCTAAATTAATTATGTTAGGGTCGATGAGACATTCTGAACTAACATAAAGTTATTATATGTTTGATGTCGATGAGAAATGCCGAACCAAACCTTGAACTGGTGTCGCGATGGAAGAGTCCCGAACCAGAATACGTGTATATATTTATATTTTGATACCTAAATTAATTATGTTAGGGTCGATGAGACATTCCGAACTAACATAAAGTTATTATATATTGGGGTCGATGAGAAATGCCAAACCAAACCTTGAACTGGTGTCGCGATGGAAGAGTCCCGAACTAGAATATGTGTATATATATATATATATTTTGAAAATAGTTGGGGTCGATGAATAATTCAGAACCAACTCTCACTTGGGGTCGATGTATCACTCCGAACCAAGAATCATTTACGTGTGTATATAAATAATTGGGGTCGATGTATCATTCCGAACCAATTCTTACTTAGGGTCGATGAACCAAGAGTCCTTTACGTGTATAAAAAGGGCAAAAATAGTAATGACTGATATTTAGTATATATTGTGTGTGAAATATATATACTTGATGATATTCTACTTATGTGTATTAGTAGATTGATATATATTATGTATTTAAAGATACATACTGAATTGGTAAGTTAAGTAGTGAAACTTAATTACAAAATGCACCTTTAGATAGAGAAAATCTATTTGGTAATTTAAGTAGCGAAACTTAATTACACAAGTGGGAAGTCAACAATTGTGAGAATTGTAGTAATTTTAGTAGTGAAACTAAATGAGAAGTCTTGGAAAATAGCATAGATGAAATGTTACTTGAGAATTAATTAACATACGCGAGATGTTAGTGAAACGGTTGTACTGTATGGGAGCTACTGGAACTTGGGTACAGATAAGTTCAGTTGACTATTTTGGTTTTAGTTAGCTTGGGAGTTATGGCTAGATAAACTAAGTGTAAAACGTTAGGTGTGCACAAAAGATGAGGGGTGAGTTAACTCAAGAGAGTGTACGAGAACCTAACATGTGTAATCAATAACCGCATTTTATATTGTGATAAACGCTTGTTAAATATTTTCAAAATGTTTTGAGTACTAACTCTTGCTATAAAATATTTTCAAAACCTTTTAGGTGTCCAACCACAGGGACGCCATGTAAGATGATTCCATTCCAGAGACTCGGAGCTGTAGCACAGTGGATGCTTACAGGATTTTGACTAGACGATATCTCTCATCCAGATCTAGTACAGGATCTCACACTCTTCTATGTATGGACTTGTGGTCCGGTATTAGTCTCAGATGTTAGTTTCAGACTAGTGGTTATTCTATTGTTGTTTGGGATTTTTAGCCGATGGTTTATTCGGTAATACTTTGGTTCTGTTGTACTTTTACTTTGTTGTTTGAATTATAGTACATGATTATTTGTACTTTGTTCCACATGGTTGATTTATCTGTTTTAAGAAAGATAAAATTTGGCACCGGTCTAAGTTTACTTAGGGGATTAGTAATTAAAAAGTTTTCGACAGTGATGCTAAGAATGAACCATTTGAGAAACCTGTTTTAATTTAATAAAGGCTTGATCACCCGATGTTTAATTAGGCAGGATGTCACACACCCCTCGAGTTTACATTTAAAGAAAGAGTTCGTCGCAGAACTTTGGTTTGTAGACAACGTTAATTGGAGTACTACTTTAACATAGTAAGATCGTTGTACCCTGTGAGGCAATCATCCATAGAGCCGTGAGTACCGTATTGGGGACATAATTATCTTAAGAAAATGTTGTCTAACAGCAGCATCGATCAATTCAAGTTTTCTTTAATTATTTGGTTATCACTACAATCATGTCAGTCTGTAATTCATTGTTGAAATAATATTTTTATTATTAAAATTACAATCATTTAAAGGATAAATGATCTACACTATGCACGGTTTGGGCTTTGGCCCAAAAGACATAAGCACATGCGCCGCTCGCCCTCTTAAAATTTAGATTTTTTATGTATTTCCCTGTTCATCAAACACCCCGTGAGTTCGCATTTAAAGATAGAGTTCATCATAGAACATTTTTTCATAGAAAACGTTAATTGGAGTACTACTTTAGCATTGCAAGATCATTGTACCCTTAGAGGCAATGGTCCATTGAGCCTGGATACCATAGTAGGGGCATAATTGTCTTGAGTAAATACTATCCAACAAGAGCCTCAATCAGTTCAAGTTTTCTGCAAACATTTGGCTATCACTACAGTCATATAAGTTTGCAATTCATTGTTGTACTAATACAATTATTAATAAAATTACAATTTATTATTTATGTCTTTTATATATCAGTTTAATTAAATCTGTTCACACAATACAACAAATTCGACAAAACTTCTGGGGAATAAGTGACATTAACCCTAAATTTAATTATTGGTTGGTAATGGTTAGTACTTGCATGTTTTATAACAACGCTTACTAAGTATCAAATGCTTTTTGAGAAGAAAAAAGAAGTTCAAGTGCTTTTTCCCTCGGATTACACTGGTAAAACAGTCAATTAGTAACACTATTGTAGTGTTAGTAAAATAATTAGTAACACTAAAAAAGCGTTAGAAAAAAGGCGCGGGGAAAAAAATTACTAACACTTTTTTACTGTTACTAAATTATGTGTTACTAACACTATTTTACCGTTACTAAATTTTGTGTTACTAACACTGTTTTACCAATAACAACATTTTGTAACACACTTCTAACAAAATTTTTGTAACACATTTAGTAATGGTATATGTCCGTTACTGATATTAAAAAAATTAAAAAAAATAATATATATATATATATATATATTATAATATTTATATATGCACACACACACACACTAGGGTATACAATATTAAAAAATTCTAACATAATGACAACACAATAATTGTCGATCCGATTTAATTTTAATACAAATAAGTTAAATTTAAAAACAAATGGACAAAATCTCCTTTATTTATAGTACTATCCACCTGTTTAAGGTATAAAAAATAGTACAATAATACAAATAGTCCGCAACAACAACACTAATACACATCCAGGCAATAACCTCAATAAAAATTAATAGCTGAAATTCCATTAATAAAAAATTCATCTCAATACATATGAAAATTTTCAAACTCTTGGTCTATTGACCGCTACGTATGACCATGTCCTTAAAGTTGATGAGCGCACGAGGAAAAAGATCCACAATATTTTTCAAACTCTTGGTATATTGCCGAGTAATATCTGGTGGCGTAGTGGATTGGGAAACACTGGCATTTTTATCTATTGATCCTCTTGATTTTGTGGATTCAAGTTTCCCTTTCCCGCGCTTGATGTATTTGTCTTGGATTGATCTAAACTCTCACTCTTTAGAGATGATTTATTATGGAGAACACGATGAGGGTCGCGAGGTTTCATGTGAATTTTCCCAACAAAATCATCATGTGGATAGAAATTTGGAACTCACTACACTTTAACCATGATATTAGATCACAACTTTGTAAGATTATATAACACTATCCATGATCAACAACAAGCAATAAAAAAGCAAAAAAAAAATAAACTACTACATATTAGAATATTGGATACTTACAAAAGCTCACATAATAAGTTACACTATCAATGAATATTCAATGAGGGTATTGAGTGAGTTGCCGTTGGAGAAAATAATGGACAAGTGAAGACTTATCAGAGTAAGATTTCATTTTTTGATAGAAGCAAGTTTTGAAAAAGCTACATTACTAAAACTAATTAGATTTTTTTAAATAGACTATAAGGATTTTAAATGTATAATTAAGGGGACAAACCTAGAATCAGATAGGGTAAGAGTGAGAATCAAACCTGGTGCGCATTTTAGATGATTTTTTTTTTTTTTGGGGGGGGGGGGGGGGGAGCATTGGCTGGGGAACCTCAAAAAAACAATAGATTTAAGTGTGTCATCAGTAAGAAGATTTTGATTTATTTAGTTAATTTGATCTATGAGATATGATTATTTCTTTATCACCGGTGTACTATTTAGGCAATGTGTTAGCGAGGTAATTATCAGTATAAGCTACACCAAACAGCAAGCACATGATGGATGAGCTTGAATTTACCCAAAGATAATAAATTTTCCAATACAAGTAAAGTAGTTACCTTGAAGGACTAAATACAATAACTTGAAAAGACAAGATTCTCACATACAATTCATGGACTAAATCATGTTCCTATATTGTTGTCCTTACTATTTTAAGACTAAAAACATGTGTTGTATGTGACGTGGTATCGATTCACATCAAATTGATTCAATTTATTGCATTTAGTGTCCCAATACATAAAAATATTTGTTCGACAAAATTTAGTATCAGTGTAGCAATCAGGCCCCTATTTTTTGGGGCATAAAGCTTTCTTTTATTCACGTGTTCACAATCATTTTTCAATTTTACCTTTTGTAGTATTTAAACACATTCATATATTATTATAAACACAAAAAAGATAACTCACCAAGAAATGAGAAAGGGTTCAGCCAATTGAAACATTGACAATCAAGTTGTCATTACTCACTGCCTCAATCTGCTCCCCTGAAAAATGACCACTTATCATTATTCCCTGCATAATATATCGACATATTATAGTGCTTCATAAATACAAATGTATTTATATAAATATAGAGAGAAAAACTAATCAGTATAAGTCACATTCCACGTATAGAACCTATGTAGATCTTCACCATTAATGCACTCTACAAGAAATACAGCCCAAACCAACAAATCCTAATTGAGGGGTAAGCGTGTGAACTATGCAATTATTTCTTTGTTGGAATTATACAATATTCAAGAACACGAACAATTAGAGACACAGTTGCACACTAGCCAAACAGTGTCGGGAACAAATAGATTGTGGTATGATGTGTATAAAAAAGGTACTAATTTGTATAAAGTGAGGTAAGACAGTCGTACCTCCAAAAATACCACTCAGTCTGATGTACATGAGATATATAATAGTTTATGTCATGGGATTAATATATTCCACTTCAAAAGGCTAAATCATGGGATTAACTCATAATCTAAATATGGATGACTTTAACAAAGTTCAAATTCTTTAGGGAAGGGGATTATACTTGTTGACATGTTAGTTTCAACCTCCCTTTTTAAATAGCCTGCATTATTAAATTATTTTTGTTTCTTTTTGTGGATTCTTTCTCTATAATATTCTTATGATTCATCTTTCCCAAACCATGGTCATGCTCATGACCGATCAATTTTCTTTTTACCTCCAAAGTCTATATGCTTTTATTAGGTCTCTTACTATCACTGAGAGGCTGACTCTGTATTGCTGCCTTTGTTTTTGTGGTTCCCCTAGTACGGTCACCTTCCTATTTGTAATAAAACAGTATATACACATAGCACATACGGGTTTTCGGATTACCTCAAAGGCGGAATGTAACCCGATGATCGATGCACGTTGTTTGATACGAGCCGACACCGAATCTGTGAGTTCTTCCTCCGTGTACGCTTCGCGTCTCGTGAAAATCTGGGTTGGCTACAAGAGTTGCCCCTTTGAATGTCAGGCTCACAAATCCAAGATCCGTTGATGATGGATCAAGAGAGAGAGATGATTTGTGTAGGAGGATTTCTAGAGAGAGAGAGATACCGAAAATATATATCGTATATTTTCTATTGTTACTTGTAATCACCAAATAGGATATCTATATATAACAGATAAGAGTTCCAAAAATCAAGGAGTTAGTTGGACTCTTCTTATCTGTTATATTTAAGACTCCTCTATTATAATAAATACTTAATTATTATAATAATGATTTATCCAACACTAAATTGGATAATCCATATCACGGTGGGCGGATTATGGATCCGGGTACAAAACCCGACCCATATATTAACATCTCCCACTCGCCCACATAAGGCGTGGTCTCTCTAACAAATCTCCAACGATCTCTGTCATCACTCGTTTCCTCATACAGGAAAATGTGACGTGCGACCTCACGAGAAAACGTACAGTCTCAGGAGCGTAATCGTTAAGCCATCATCTAACTAACGAAGACGCATCACTCGAAGGAATCTCGCATATACCCAGACAGTTTGATTTACACCGAATTTAGCACTCTTAATCCCTCAAGAAAGCAGTGCTAGATCCCAAATATGTAATGTACTCATGACTAAGTCGTGCACAAAACACAGTAAAGCCGTCCGGACTATGAGTCACATTATCATGGTGTATAATCAAATAGTCTTCCCTAAGTCCTCATGCCAATTCAATTAGACTTAACCGCTTTCCTAGTCGTGCCCCTTTAGACGGAATCAACCCTCGTCCTAGGTAAACACGCTAAAGTAGCGTCATCAAGTCCTCTCTTCATGACATAGTCTCAGGTTGACAAAAGGCATATCGTTGGATTATAATAATCCATGTGGCTCACACAGCGATGAAGCATGGTTTCATTCATCGCTCCCACTATTGGTCGGCAAAGCACATACAGTATGAAATGTATGCTATGGCGTCATCCCGTTGAAAAGGGTATGTCACTTTTGAAATAAAAGGACGCCATACGAATCTTAGTCTAGTCGCTATCTAGCGCCTAACCTGAGTTTCAGCCCAGTCACTCACATAGTGCCTGCCTGAAATCTCACATTCGGCTAAAAACAGGCTACATAGAGTTATGGAGATACTCTATGATCGACCTAAAAGTATAAATAAGGTCTCATCTTAGTACTCAACTAAGGCGACATATAGCAGAATCTGCATAATCGTATATATCCTGCTCGCCTTTCAGGCGCCAAGGATATAAATGTCTCAGCTCGCTTTCAAAGCGCCACAGACATAAATGTCTCATCTTGCTCGCTGTCTAAGCGCCAAAGTGAATCACTCGTGTGAGAGAGTCGATTCAAGCCCGGTGACATATCTATAAGATGTGTACATAGTGATAACAATTCATTTAATTTAACAAATAAAAGAAATGAATATTATATCCAATAAATAATAATAATGTCAATAAACAATATGGTGTCATACATATCAAATCCTACGTAGTCCCATACTCCTAACATGTGAAAGGAAAACATCTCGAGCAATGGGCTTGGTTAATGGATCAGCCACCATACAACCTGTGGAGATATGTTTCAAGACAACCTCCTCTTGCGCAACCATGTCTCTAATGTAATGATAACGAATGCCAATGTGCTTAGACTTCCCATGATACTTTGGATCCTTTGCATAAGCTAGAGCTGACGTGCTATCACAATAGACAAGCACAGGCTCAGCTGCATGATCTGAAATGCCTAGACTTTGAAAGAATCTCCTTAGCCAAACAGCTTCCTGAACAGTTGCCGAGCATGCCACGTATTCCGATTCCATTGTGGATAGAGCAATACACGTTTGCTTCTTACTGCACCAAGTGACAGCTCCACCTCCAAGAATGAACGTATATCCCGAAGTGGATTTCCTTCCATCTTTGTCACTAGCCCAATCAGCATCGCTGTAGCCTCTAAGTCTCAAGTCCCCTTCATGATAACATAGGACGAGATCAGCAGTCCCACGAAGGTATCGAAAAATCCTCTTCACTGCTTGCCAGTGTTTGTGGCCTGGGTTACTCTGATAACGACTAACTATACCAACTGCATAGCAGATATCTGGACGCGTACACAACATAGCGTACATCAGACTCCCTATGGCCTGTGCATATGGCACTTTAGACATTTGATTCTTTTCTTCATCAGTTCTTGGACAATCATCTAGGCTCAATGTACACCCTTTCTCCATTGGAGTGTCTATGGGTTTAGAGTTATGCATGCGAAACCTTTCCAGAATCTTCTTTACGTAAGTCTCCTGAGACAAACAGAGAAGCTTCTTAGATCGATCTCTCACGATCTTAACCCCCAGCACATAATTTGCTTCACCCATGTCCTTCATCTCAAAAGTAGAGGACAGCCACTCTTTAGTGGCGACAATGGAGTCCAGGTCATTCCCAGCTAACAAAATGTCGTCGACATACAATGAAAGGATAATAACACTTTTCTTGGATCGTTTAAGATATACGCAGTGATCTTCTTCAATCATCTCAAAACCAACAGAGGTAATGGCATGATGAAATCGGAAATACCACTGCCTTGACGATTGCTTGAGGCCATATATAGAACGTTTTAGGCGGCAGACTTTTCGCTCTTGTCCTTTGGATACAAAACCCACAGGTTGTTCCATATAGATCTCTTCGTCAAGTTCTCCATTGAGAAAAGCAGTCTTAACATCCATCTGAAATAGTTCTAAATTCATTTGCGCGACAATAGCTAGGATAAGGAGGATAGAGGCAAACCTCACCACTGGGGAGAATGTCTCTTCATAGTCTACATCCTCTCGTTGGGTATAGCCTTTCGCCACAAGGCGTGCCTTATACTTGTCAATTGAACCATCCGCTTTGCGCTTGACCTTTAGAACCCATTTGTTCTCAATAGTCTTGCGCCCGGGTGGAAGGTCAACTAACTCCCAGACTTTATTTTTAGCCATGGAGCTCAATTCTTCCTGTATAGCAACCATCCACTCATCCTTAGCACTTGAGGAAAGAACTTCTGCAAAAGAAGTTGGCTCTTCCTCATCTAAAGCAATGCTTAGGAAAGTATTCCCCTCAATCTCAAAATGACGACGTGGAATGTTTCCTCGCTTACTACGGCGAACCTGAGAATCGTGGGTATCTAGTGGTGGTGCACTCACACTATCTGGAATGCTCCCACTAGGCTGAAGACCACTACTATCTTCAGCGATTACAGGAGGAGGAACTAATCCCCCAGCCTCGCCTGAAGATGGTAAAGTGTTTTCAGTATCCTCTAACTCATAGAGTTCAAGATCCTCTTTTGTATTGCTTGTGCTAGGGAAATCCTTTTCTAAGAATTCGACATCACGTGACTCTATTTCAGTCATTCCTCCATCAGGGTGTTCACCGTACATAACGTAGCCTTTTGAGCTCTCAGAATATCTTATAAAGATATGCTTTCGAGCTCTAGGGCCTAACTTCCCGAACTTATGAGAAGTTGTGTGAACATAGCCTGCCGAACCCCAAGGGCGCAAGTGATCCAAATTGGGTCTTTCGCCTCTCCATAGTTCATAAGGTGTGGAGGAAACTGACTGAGAAGGCACTCTATTCAGTATGTAGGCAGCAGTCAAAAGAGCATCCCCCCAGAAGGATATTGGGAGGTTGGCATGCGCCATCATAGATCTAGTCATATCTAGAAGAGTTCTATTCCTTCTCTCTGCAACACCATTTTGTTGTGGAGTGTGAGGGATAGTTAATTGTCTGCGTATCCCCTTTTCTTCACACGTTTCTTTGAACTGATCAGATAAGTATTCGCGTCCTCTGTCAGTATGAAAAGTTTTTAACCTCTCCGATTGCTGATTCTCAACCTCTGCTATATAGCGTTTGAAACAATCCAAAGCTTCATAGCGGTGAGCGATCAGGTAGACATGTCCAAATCGCGTATAGTCATCAATAAACGTAAGAAAATAAGAGGCGCCATGACGTGCCTTAACGCTCATAGGTCCACATATGTCTGAGTGTACTAGTTCTAGAGGTTGATTATCTCGTAAAGCCTTACCAAAAGGCTTTCTACAGGCTTTTCCTGCCAAACAAGGCTCACATATAGGTAGTTCGACCTTAGCGAGTGGGCCTAAAAGGCCTTCTCTAGCTAATCGGGCCATCCTATCTTTTCCTATATTCCCAAGTCTAGCATGCCAAGTAACTGAATCAACATCAACATTTGCAATATATGATAATGAAGTTGAAGAAACAGAATCAAATAAATCTAATTTAAACAAATTATTCCATAAAGATCCATGTCCACAAATAATATTATCCAAAATAATATTCAAACCACTACTATTAAAACTGAAAGAAAAACCATAGTCTGATAAAGCTAAAACTGAAAGTAAATTATGCTTTATTCCAGGCACATAGAGCACATCACGAAGAAGTAGCTTGGTCCCAGTGCTAAGGTGGAGTTCGTACGAACCGACTCCTACAGCATCTTCACGAGCACCATTTCCCATGTAGACACTCTGAGTACCGGCTGGAATACGACGATAATCTACAAATCCTCCTCTATCCCTTGTCACATGTTTTGTTGCTCCTGTATCTACAATCCACATAGGAATAGAATGAGCAACTAATACATGAGAACATACACAAATATGGAGAGGTGAAAATAAAGAGGAAAGGAAAGAGGATACCTTCTTTGGCTCAGTGCAATCACGAGCAAAGTGACCCTTATTTCCACAGTTGTAGCACTTGACTTTGGAAATATCTTTCTTCCCACCACGCTTGCCTCTTTTGGCTTTTGTTATCTTTTTCCCTTTAGGGCCATTTGCCCCAGCCTGCTTAGTCTGATTTCCATTTCCATTTTGCCTGCGCCTATTTCCCTGACGTCTGCCACTCTGGGCGACAAGGACAGCAGCACGGTTCGCCTCTTAGCGCTCCGCCTCAAGATCAGCATGACAAGATATGTTAGAAAAATTCTTAATACTGTCATTGTGAGTCATTATTTGTTTCATGTGCACCCATGAATCAGGAAGGGAGCGGATAACAGCCTGAACCTGTTGCTCGTCAGAGAGAATGTGATCAGCTTCCTTAAGCTCACGAATCAAGGTGGACATCACTCGAAGATGCTCAGTCATCGTGTTCTTATTATCCTTACGATAAGTTTCGAACTTCAAAACAAGATCCCTAAGTCTCGTAGTGGACGTACCACCGAAGTCGAATCGAAGCTGATCCCACAGTTCTTTAACTGTCTTGAAGTGATCGTAATGCCCAATAAGGTCATCGTGCATGTGGCTTAGCATAGTAAAGCGGGCAGCACGATCCTTATTCACCCAAGCCTGGTAAGCCTCATGCTCACGCCGGCTGGCGGCAGTACTACTCCCAACTGGTTCAGTCATAACAGTGGTGAGACAATCAAGCAACTCATGCTGATTGAGTAGATATTGGATCTTACGGTGCCATATGTTGTAGTTGTTACCAGTTAGCTTATCTTCTTTAGTCATAGCGACGATTACGTTATTGCTTGCCATTACTACATGAAAAATGCGCAAAAGATTGACATTAATATTATTATTAAAACACATCTTTTTAATTTGTTCTAAAATCCAATTAGAAAATATTTTCTTCTCTTACATATTAAAATCGAAAGTTTGCAAAGCTCGCAGTCATCTCCTAATATTGTAAAATTAGAGCATATTTTCTAATTGATTTTTAAACAAATTTTATCCGATTAATGAACACATCTATTAATAATTTACATCCATTCATCATAATTTAAAATCACGGCAGATAAACAAATTATGATAACCAGTTTTGCGCCATACAACAATAAATGCGCAGGGTCCCACATAGTCCCCTTAATTAATAGTTTAGAGCTTGTGCTAAGATAATTCCTATGTATTGTTGTGCATTCAGAAATCATCCCCTTACATGTGGCTTAAAAAACCTCTCATTCTCACCAATACATCAATAAAAGGAGAAGAAGCCTATACATAATATCTACTGAAAGCCGGGCGGGGTATGTCCGATTGCACATATACATAGGAACAACCTTAAAACAGGAATTAAACAGGCAAACACTAGCTCATTCAACTGTTAATTTTCAGAATTGTCCATTTAATCATGCAAAACACATAACCTAGGCCTTTAAATGGACAATTATTGCTACACTCACCAACTTAGGGAGCGAGCATGGTCAAACATAACTATTGTGTTAACTACGCAAGTTATCAAGACAATAATCATTAAATAAAAGCATAAAAATCCATTAAATACTAAATTAAATGGACCACCAAAAATACATTAATTTTTCCAGAATGTCAAAATGCTCAGAAAATATTATTTTTCCATCCACTAAGTCAGAAAAAAATATCTGTAATTTTCTGCAATTTTCGGTAATTTTTAGACATTATTTAAGTGTCAAAAAAATACAATAAATCATTTTTATAATAGCACAGCTGTAAAAAATATTTTGACAACATGGAAAAATTGCTTTCGGCCTACTGAATCCAAATATATTTTTTCCAGATTTTTATCGCATCGTTAAGGCCCTCAAAAAATTATTTAAAATTAAAATAATTAAAAAATACTATTTACTGTGGGCCAAACACAAAAAATATTTTTGGATTCTACATCAAAAACCGAGCCCCCACGCGCCAGGCCCAGCCCCACCCCACGACTTGGTTTGGGTACAGTTTGGTACAAAACCGAGAGTATAATTACAAAAAAATAAAAAAAAATAAAAAAAAAAATACTGTTCATCGTCTTCTTAAAACAGAAAATTTCCAGATTTCGCGATTTCATGGAGCCATGTTCAGAGGGTCATAACTTGCTCATTTTTAATCCAAAATTAACAAATAATATATGGTTGGAAAGCCCTCGCGACGTAGAACAATAATGTAAAAGAAAAACAGATTTTCATCGTCGTTTGATCCACTGTTTTTGGCCTCAAAGTTGGCAAAAAAAAATTCGGAACAACTTCAAATTGAAATTAGGGTTTCGATTTTCTCTCAATCCGTTCAACGAAAATTAATGAAATTTCGCGTACGAGTTCTTTATCAACACAGAAACAAAACCTTATAAAGATCAAACAAATTAAAAAGCTCTGATACCAATGTAATAAAACAGTATATACACATAGCACATACGGGTTTTCGGATTACCTCAAAGGCGGAATGTAACCCGATGATCGATGCACGTTGTTTGATACGAGCCGACACCGAATCTGCGAGTTCTTCCTCCGTGTACGCTTCGCGTCTCGTGAAAATACGGGTTGGCTACAAGAGTTGCCCCTTTGAATGTCACGCTCACAAATCCAAGATCCGTTGATGATGGATCAAGAGAGAGAGATGATTTGTGTAGGAGGATTTCTAGAGAGAGAGAGATACCGAAAATATGATTCGTATATTTTCTGTTGTTACTTGTAATCACCAAATAGGATATCTATATATAACAGATAAGAGTTCCAAAAATCAAGGAGTTAGTTGGACTCTTCTTATCTGTTATATTTAAGACTCCTCTATTATAATAAATACTTAATTATTATAATAATGATTTATCCAACACTAAATTGGATAATCCATATCACGGTGGGCGGATTATGGATCCGGGTACAAAACCCGACCCATATATTAACACTATTGATTGGGAGTTTATATATGGTGGCTTGAATCGTTATGATCTATATTCCCATTTCTTTAGCCTTGGTAGGTCTTGGTATTACATTGGGAGACTTTTCTTCCCTTTTAGAATTTATGTTAATGCTCCCCTAACCCAGTTTGACTTTGTGTCCAATGTTTACTGCATTATTCACAAACTCTTAGGTATCACCCTTGTGGTGGCTCAGCATATGGAGGTATGAATTTATTACGGTTAAATGATGGGAACATTAGAGTTACCCCTTCTATGGTTGACATACATGTGGGTTTATGAATCGTCTCTCCCCTATGGTGGTTGTGTTGGCATCTACCATGAATGCTTATGATATCCTTTCTTGTAATGAGAGGGTGTCCAGTATTGTTATATGTGATGGCCCTCTATTAATGTAAATGTTGTTGATGGAGAACTTTTACCTAGTGGTTCCTCCCCTTCCTAGATTTACTGTCATATGTCAGTTTTCTCATCATAATCATGAGCATCCCTACCAGACCACTGCATTTGAGTGGCTTGAGTGGTTCAGGGATTGGGACGAAGAGATGATTTTGTGTGTGATACCTTGGTGGGAAATATCGTCACCCATTTTTTCCAGTGATTGCTTATGCTTTCGTGAAGTTGGTCGGCTTGACAGTAGGCTTAAGGTATTATCCCAATCATACCATTTGCCAAAATAGACTATATCAAACAGTGCCTCTTCTTGGGGTCAGACACCTAAGTTCTTTTGGTTTGTTAGATTCTTTACCGAGCTTTTGGTGTCGTGGTTGGAGACAACTTTTAGTGGTAGCCCGAAGTAGACCATATGTTCCCAGTTGGTGTTCAATCGTTTCTTTTTTCTTATTCAGACTTGTTATGGGAAGATACGACGGAAGCCATTTTTAAATGGAATATTTAAACAAAGTCCATTTAAAAAAATTTCGAGGATTTTATTTACAACTTTGATAGATTCCAAATGAATCTGAAAAACAAACAGTCAATAACAATCAAAACGAGGCCGGTAATCAATGAATTCAATGTTTGTCTTATACATGCTAAAAACTAAACCTTCCAATTCGGACTCTCGAAGCTCTTTAACAGAGTAGGTGTGATCTTTCCACTAACATCCTCCAGTGGAAGGCTATCTAGCCCACCACCAAACAAAGACAACATTGAATATGACACCTTAACAGTTTTCCTTGTAACTACAGTTTCCCCTATAGGATAGAGTACTCAAACAATAAACATCCAAAAATAAAAAATAATGAAGAACTGAGTCTTGAATATGAATCATGTTATGTCTACTATTTATAAATAACAATTGTACAGAATTATGAATTTAATATAATTACAGAATTAAAACAGAATTACATAAATGAAACACTTACTTGAATTTGCAGAAATAATAAAAGAATTAAAGATAAATCCGCGCCCTGTTATGAACAGTTTCCTTAAGACAATTTATTCCCTCCAATGTGCTCCGAGGTTGATGAATATTGTCTCCCAAGATAGAACGGATTTTCCAATTAATTATGTAGCACGACAATAATTAATTGCAGCGAACTCAAATTCTGTGTTCCATACTCAACAACAATGCAACAGATGCTATGCAGAAAAAGAATTTTCTGAAGAGAATATGACAGGAAATTTCAGGAAGGAAAATGGCAGCAATTCTGGAGGAGGGAAAATTTTCATTATTAAAAAACGGAGGGAGGCATCTGTATTTATAGCAAAATAGGTGACGGTTAGCAAATAACTGCCAAAACAGTTAAACGAAATTAACTGTTGACTGTTGGCAATAACTGCCAACAGTTTATTAATTAATTAATTAATTTCGTAATTAATTAATAATTAAAGCCCAGAAAGTTAAATAAATTCGGCCCAAAAATGTAGGAGATTAGCCCAAGCCCAAGCCTGAACCGAACCGAACCGAGCCGAGTCGAGCCGGCCAGACGGACGGACGCGCGCGTGTGGACTTTTGACCGAAAGTCAACCCGTGCATAGCTTAGGTCATCTCCCCTTCAAAGAGTTGGGATACCCCCAAGGCATCCAAGCCTTAGTCCATACTTGGGGTGTTATTAACTCATCAAAATTCCACTACTCTTCCAATATGGGACAAGAGTAAAAACACACCCAATTCATTAACTTTCATTGCTTTGCGAGTCACTTTGGGGACATAATTATCATTCATAACTGATTGAAATTGGACATATGAATATACTACGTTAATCTCCTTGCGGAGGTGAACGCGTTCGTATATGGTCCCACAATTTTCGTAGTGTGGGTCCCACCTAAATTTGAGCTCAAAGTTGCTCAAAATTCTGTCTAGAAAATTCTGGACAGCTTTCTTAAAACCCATTTAAGTCCAATTTTTCCAACAATCCCCCACATGAATGATATATTGCTATAAATAAAACAAAACAGATGCTAATGCAGATGCAGACACAAGTTGAGTAAAACTGAAGACTTATTGCATCAGGAGAAGTAGCCTAGTGGCCTTGAACTTTCCTTAGTGATATACTATCAGATTTACTTGGTTAATCAGTAGACTTCACGACCTTGAACCGTCAACTGTTTTTGTAAACCTAGACAACAGTATTCACACAACAATTCTTCAACACAGTTGGTTCTCACGTTTGTGTTCATTTTGGCCGTGAACACCACTTAGTTCCGCAAGTATTTTAGAGAATATGCCTTTCATTATTCTCATAGAAGTGGCCCCCTTCTTACTTACGTAGGTGACTTCCATAAAGAGTATTCTGCAATACCCCACTTAGACGTACTAAGATATAGATGTCATTAAAAGCATAACTTATCCTAATTTCGCGGCAGATGTGCACTGTCTCATCTTTGGAATGGATAGGATTAAATATCCTCCAGTTCTTACTGAATACAATGTAGTTCGGTTTGCCCATTGAACCTAGATCTTGGGATCTCCAGTCAGCTAGGTTGGGTTGCCACTATATTATTTATTTATAGGCTTTAGACCCATTCCTCTCGATGATCTTTCAACTTGCTCTCGGTTTAAACCTTTCGTTAGTGGATCCGATATATTATCTTTTGACTTTACATAGTCAATTGTGATAATTCCGTTTGAGAGAAGTTGTCTAACGGTATTGTGTCGACGACGAATATGTCGTGACTTTCCGTTATACATGTGATTTTGTGCCCTTCCAATCGCTGATTGGCTATCGCAATGTATACATATTGCGGGCACAGGTTTAGACCAATTTGGAGCATCCTCTAAGAAATTTCGAAGCCATTCAGCTTCTTCTCCAGCTTTGTCTAGTGCAATGAATTCAGATTCCATTGTCGATCTAGCAATGCACGTTTGTTTTGAGGATTTCTAAGATACGGCTGCACCTCCGAGGGTAAACACATACCCACTCGTAGACTTAGAGTCTTTTGTATCAGATATCCAATTTGCATCGCAATGTCCTTCAAGAACAGCTGGATATTTTGAGTAATGCAATCCATAGTTTTGAGTATATTTTAAATAACCAAAAACTCTCAATATTGCTTTCCAGTGATCTCTTCCAGGATTACTCGTAAATCGACATAGCTTACTTATTGAGTATGCTATGTCCGATCGCGTACAGTTCATGATATACATTAAACTGCCGATAATACGAGAATATTCTAGTTGAGATATGCTTTCACCATTATTTCTTGCTAGATGTAAATTTACATCTACAGGTGTCTTGGTAGGACTAATATCATACTTTTGAATTTTTCAAGTACTTTCTCAATGTAATGAGATTGAGATAATATAAGTCCATCCGATGTTCTAGAAATTTTAATTCCTAATATAACATCGGCGATTCCCATATCTTTCATGTCAAATCTACTACTCAACATTTGTTTTATTGTTTTGACAATTTCCAAGTTACTACCCATGATAAGCATATCATCAACATAGAGGCATACAATGACATATCCATTATGAATGTATTTAAAGTAAACACATTTATCGCATTAATTAATTTTGAAACCATTTGATAACATTGCATTATCAAATTTTTCATGCCATTGTTTAGATGCTTGTTTTAATCCATATAGTGATTTAACAAGCTTACATACTTTTCCTTCTTGTCCGGGAGCTTTGAACCCTTCAGGTTGCTCCATGTAAATTTCCTCGTCTAGTTCACCGTTTAAGAATGCAGTTTTTACATCCATTTGATGTATTTCAAGTCCATTAATAGCAGCTATTGCTATTAACATCCGAATGGACGTTATTCTTGTTACCGGTGAATATGTGTCGAAGTAATCCAACCCTTCCTTTTGCCTATGGCCTTTAGCTACAAGTCTAGCTTTAAATTTATCAATTGATCCATCGGCCTTCAATTTCTTTTTGAAGATCCATTTATAACCTAACGGTTTTGAACCTGGTGGAAGATCCACTAGTTCCCATGTATGATTTTGTAATATGGATTCAATTTCACTATTAATTGCTTCTTTCCAATTGGAAGCATCGGGTAAGGCTATAGCTTCTTTATACGATTGAGGTTCATTTTCTAACAAATATGTTAGAAAATCCGGACCGAAAGAAGTCGAGGTTTTTGCTTTTTTACTACGTCTTGGTTCATCCTCTATTGATTAAATAGGTTGATGAGTACCACTTGTAGTAGCTTGATTTGTCCTTTTAGGAGGACCAGATTCTCGGGGTCATGTTATACGGGAATTCATTTTCAAAAAATGAAGCATCCCTCGATTCAATAACCGTATTTACATGAATGTCCGAAATCTCATATTTACAAACTAGAAATCGATATGCACTGCTATTAGTAGCATAACCGATGAATACACAATCCACGGTTTTTGGCCCTATTCTTACCTTTTTAGGTTTAGGAACCATCACTTTGGCTAAGCACCCACACACTCGTAAATATTTATAGGAAGGTCTTCGACCTTTCCATAATTCATAAGGTGTCTTGTGAGTCTTTTTGTGAGGTACTTTATTGAGAATGTAATTAGCAGAAAGTAAGGCTTCCCCCCACAAATTTTGTGGAGCTCCTGAACTTAATAACATTGAGTTCATCATTTCTTTCAAAGTACGGTTTTTGCGTTCAGCAACACCATTCGATTGAGGAGAATAAGGAGCGGTTGTTTGATGAATAATCCCATTTTCAGAACAAAATTCCTCAAATGGATATTCATATTCACCTCCTTTATCACTTCTAATAGCCTTTATCGTTTTGCTTAATTGATTCTCAACTTCATTCTTATATTGTTTAAATGCATTAATAGCCTCATCTTTACTATGTAACAAATATACATAGCAATATTTTGTGCAATCATCAATAAAAGTAATAAAATACTTTTTCCCACCTCTAGTTTGAACAAATTTTAAATCACAAATATCGGTGTGAATTAAATCTAAAGGTTCAATTATCCTTTCAATAGAATGGAAAGGTAATCTAGCTACTTTAGATTCCACACAAATTTCACATTTATGATTTTTATCAATATTGAATTTTGGCAAAAATTCCAAGTTAATTAATCTACGCAATGTATCAAAATTAACATGTCCCAATCTAGCATGCCAAATATTAGATGACTCAATCAAGTAAGAAGAACTAGCAACTTCATTCATTGAAACAGATGTTTTAGGGGTTACAGTAAGAACATTCAGTTTAAAGAGCCCCTCATTTAGGTAGCCCTTTCCTACATACATGTCATTTTTAGACAACACAAAGCGATCAGATACAAACACAAGTTTGAAACCATTCTTAGTAAGGAGAGATCCAGAAATCAGATTCTTTCGGATATCAGGCACATGAAGAACATTGTTGAGAGTAAGTTCCTTTCCAGAAGTCATTTTCAAAGCAATCTTTCCTTGTCCCACCACCTTAGAAGTGGAAGAATTTCCCATAAAAAGGTTCTCCTCATTTTCCAAAGGCTTATAGGTGGAGAACATCCATTTGTTTGCACAAATGTGTCATGTGGCTCCAGTGTCCACCCATCATTCCTTGGTATTTCCAACCAAGTTACATTCAGAGACAACGGCAGAAAGATTCATATCCGCCAAATCATTGGTGATATGCTCACCCTCAGTCACATTTGCTTGAGAGTTATTTTTATTTTGCTTCTTAGGCTTACGACACTCACTTGAGCGGTGTCCCGGTTTACCACAATTGTAGCATTTGCCTTTGAACTTTTTCTTGTTATGTTTGGAAGTGCCTTCCCCATCATATTTTCGTTTGTTCTTTTTAGGACCTTCAACGACATGGACCTTTGTTTCCATCGAATTCTTCCCACTTTTCTTTTGAGACTCACGGTTGTCTTCTTCGATTCTTAGCCGGACCACCAACTCCTCCACATTCATCTCCTTACGCTTGTGCTTGAGATAGTTTTTGAACAAAGTCCAAGAAGGTGGCAACTTTTCAACAATTGCAGCAACTTGGAAAGTTTCACTAATTGACATTCCTTCAGCATGAATGTCGTGGAGAATCACTTGGAGTTCTTGCACTTGCGAGATTACAGATTTAGAATCAACCATTTTGAAGTCCAGAAAACGCCCAACGATAAATTTCTTCATCCCAGCATCTTCAGTTTTATACTTCTTTTCCAAAGAATTCCATAATTCCTTGGAAGTTTTGATAGTGCAATAGACATGGTACAAAGTCTTGTCCAAGTATGCCAAAATATAATTTCGGCAAAGGTAGTCCGAGTGCTTCCAAGCATCGACAACAACAACCTTTTCAGCGTTATCTCCCTCTTGAATAGAGGGGCAATCTTCATATACAAACTTGCCCAGTTGGCAGGTAGTGAGATAGAAGTACATTTGTCCTTGCCAACGTTTGAAGTCAGCCCCAATGAACTTTTCAGGTTTCTCCCCGTGTGGCATAGATACGGGTGCAGTCACACTTGTGTTGGTGACAATCAGTTTCGCAGGAGTAGTGTTCGTACTTTGTGATTCCATTTCTGTTACAAAAACAGAATTTTTATCAATGAAAAAATTCATATATAATGAATTAATCAAAACAGAATACAAAATTCTGTGCAACAATTTCCTCCAAATATAATTCACAATAAATGAATTACAAAAGAATTCCAAATAAAATTCAGAATTAAAGTATAATATAAACAGAATTCCGTACAAAACAGAATTAAATTATAAAATCTGTGTCACACTAATTTTTAATAATAAAAAGAATTCCGTACAAAACAGAATTATAATTTAAGATTAAAAAAAATTTAGATAAACAGATTTTGACAAGAGTACACAAATAAAATTTTATTTTCTAAAAACTGAATATAAAAACAGTATAGAAATTAATTTCTATATCAAAACTGTTTTACTAATTTCTACAATAAAGCAGTAAATTAATTCTTCTTTTTCTGTCAAAACAGATTTATTTCCAACAAATAAATTTCTGTAATAAAAAAAAAATTATGTACACTAAAAACAGTAGAACTAGAATAAATTGTCTTAAGATTGTTATGTCTACTATTTATAAATAACAATTGTATAGAATTATGAATTTAATATAATTACAGAATTAAAACAGAATTACCTAAATGAAACACTTACTTGAATTTGCAGAAATAATAAAAGAATGAAAGATAAATCTGAGCCCTGTTATGAACAGTTTCCTTAAGACAATTTATTCCCTCCAATGTGCTCCGAGGTTGATGAATATTGTCTCCCAAGATAGAACGGATTTTCCAATTAATTATGTAGCACGACAATAATTAATTGCAGCGAACTCAAATTTTGTGTTCCATACTCAACAACAATGCAACAGATGCTATGCAGAAAAAGAATTTTCTGAAGAGAATATGACAGGAAATTTCAGGAAGGAAAATGGCAGCAATTCTAGAGGAGGGAAAATTTTCATTATTAAAAAACGGAGGGAGGCATCTGTATTTATAGCAAAATAGGTGACGGTTGACAAATAACTGCCAAAACAGTTAAACGAAATTAACTGTTGACTGTTGGCAATAACTGCCAACAGTTTATTAATTAATTAATTAATTTCGTAATTAATTAATAATTAAAGCCCAGAAAGTTAAATAAATTCGGCCCAAAAATGAAGGAGCCCAAGCCCAAACCGAACTGAGCCGAGCCGAGCCGGCCAGACGCGCGCGCGCGCGCTTGTGGACTTTTGACCGAAAGTCAACCCGTGCATAGCTTAGGTCATCTCCCCTTCAAAGAGTTGGGATACCCCCAAGGCATCCAAGCCTTAGTCCATACTTGGGGTGTTATTAACTCATCAAAATTCCACTACTCTTCCAATGTGGGACAAGAGTAAAAACACACCCAATTCATTAACTTTCATTGCTTTGCGAGTCACTTTGGGGACATAATTATCATTCATAACTTATTGAAATTGGACATATGAATACACTACGTTAATCTCCTTGCGGAGGTGAACGCGTTCGTATATGGTCCCACAATTTTCGTAGTGTGGGTCCCACCTAAATTTGAGCTCAAAGTTGCTCAAAATTCTATCCAGAAAATTCTGGACAGCTTTCTTAAAACCCATTTAAGTCCAATTTTTCCAACAAATCATACCTCAAATGAATTATTCTCATACTTTGCATCGAGCGCACTAAGAAGAGTAGATTTCACATCTGACATAAATCCTTCGACATCTACACAAGATGTATATCTTAGCCCCTCTAATCATCAAGAGTTATCAACAAATTTGACAAAGTTAATAAGCTACCTGGACCAACAAACATATGTAAAGCCCCATTAGTTTTATATTGGAATTTCTTGTAGCAGAAATACTGGACTGCAAACCAGTATATTTGCATAAATCAATTAAATACTGGATAAAAAATGTTCCTTAATCATCATAAAATGCCCCATTTAATATTAATATATACTATAACAATCACATCACTGAAGTGAACCATATATGGTCAAAATGTGTTCATTATCCAATTAACCTCATAAATGTCAATTTGACTAAAATTTGACATGTTCTTAAATAGAATGCATATGACTTAAATATTATTTTGCAAGTCTTTGACTGTCTCTGATGTGAAAATATGGCTCCTAAAGATCCATACTAAAGTGTATATTAAAGTCGAGCAAGAAACTAAATTTAAACATCCATATCTTCTTCCTAATCCATCTTATCTCTCTCTTTAGTTATTCAGCATTAAAACATATTAAAATCAAATCAAAAGTTATATGTATAACCTTAAAAAAATCATGTTTCATAATGAAATAAAACATCACACCATTCAAAAGTAAAAAAGAATAACTAGGAAGAAACCCCATTTCATATTCTCTTTATATATGTGTATATATACATGTATAATCTTGAGGAATTGACAAAGTAGCCTGTGATTCAAAGAAAAAAATAAAATTAGAATGAGAGTAAACAATGAACATATTGCAGGAGGGAGGACATAAGGGTGGATTGGATAGCAAGGCATGACATTGGTGTGGGAAAACCCAAACACAAGACCTAAAATAAAAATAATTGTTTAGAAACTAAACTAAATTCATATGACACCGGATATATGCATTGAAATATTACTTCAGTGCATACCGTCAACATAACTAACAATAATGTGATAACAATAAGCATTCAACAATATTTGTAGCCCTTAAGTACATTAATCTCCTCCCTGAAACACTTTTATATACAATTCTGAATGAGACCTGGGCAAGAAAAGTTTATCCTTCCACGTAATTAATGAATAAATTATTAAATCCAGAAATTATTGTGATTTTTTCATTTTTCTTTGTCTAGTTATCACACAAACACAAATTTCTCAAGCATATATATTTAGGCAATACACTTAATTAATACTTCTAGTTACTTGTGAAAACAATAATCCAAAATAAAGGGACTGGAAATCATAGAGACTTAGGCAGTACACACAATCATTTTCACAAGATAACAGTACTCATTTAGACCATTAAACTTTGTATATGAAAATGAAACCAACAGTTAGCGTTTGATTAGAGTGTGTACATGAAGTTGAAAGTACTAATCCACGTTGTTCCATCATGTTATGAGAGGACATGATAACAAGTACTACTGCAGAACACTATATGATGTGATTATATGAACGTAAAAAAATTACATTTATGAGCTCAATAAAGGTAATCGGAAGACCCCATGGATGAGGTCGGTTAATAAGTAGGTGCTCTAATAAGAGTCTAGTAGTTTTCTCATGTATCACTTATTGCACATGATATTCACATTTGTCAAAATGACAGTCAAGTTTGTGCCCTTAACCAATGAATAACTTCAAATTAATGCATTCTCTAATTTGGGGATACAAATTAAATATCGATGATACAAATGGTCTCTCTATGCATATACAAAGTCATATTCATTATCTAATATCAACTATGAAGGGTCAAATGATCCTATACAGTCATAAAAATAATATAAAATATAAAATAAGAAGTTGGATATGACCTTGGTTTGATTCTGTAAATTGGTAGAAGTTGGATACGCTCAATCATTTAACAAGTTTGATTCTCTGTTATGTAAAATCGAATAATAATTTACACAAAATAACCCTTAAAACATTCCCCATACCCTCCTTCATGTTGCTTTTCTCTTCCTTTTCTTCACCAAAATAACATAAACAACACCAAATCTTCATACAACAACAAACCCCTCAAATTTGGGCCTTCACAAAAAACACAAACCCTAACTCAAGATCAACCACATTTTTCATCAAATTAAAACCCTATCTTTGCACAAAAACCTAAAACCGGTACATTGATTAAGTGGAAATAACTTAAAGAGTGTTTATTTTGAGTCATCTGAGGAATTGATAAAAATACACACACACATATTGACTAGGCATAAATTCTTCTGAATTTGGCCCTTTAATTTAGTTATTTTAATATCTCGAACAACGTAATTGAATTGATTTTATTCCATATCATTGCTAATGACTTCTTCTAACAAGTACCCCTAATTTCGTGCATTTCTTATTGATTTTACAAGGATTTAGTGTAAGAAGAGAAAGAAAGAAATCGAAAGAAAGGAAGAGAACAAGGGAAGACAAGTAAAAGGGAAAAAAGCGTAAATTTACACCAGGATTTCGGATTTGAAGCCTAAATGAAAGTTGAAGATCATCATTTCACAAGAGCGTAGGAAGAAACGACAATCAAATCGGAGCTCTAGATCAAAAGATATGGCAAGTCAAAGTTGGAGATAAAGTCAAAATTGAAGAATATCGGATCGATCCGGTTGAGATCGGATCGATCCAAAATGTCTCTATTCCAGCAGCCCCCGAATCGATACAGAACCGATGAAAAACAAATCGATCCGATATTGGATCGGTCCGGTGGGAAAAAAAAAGAACCTAGTCGGCTAATGGAAAACGAACCGATCTGATGGAATCCGGACCGGTCCGACTGTTGAATTTTTGGAATTTATTTTGGCAACTGAAAAGGCATGTCTCTTGGAATTTCTTGTATGAATTTTTTTATTAGCTGTAAAAACGATTATTAGGTGTTATAAAAGGCCAGCCCTAGAAGAGAGAAGGAGAGTTTTTTTTGTGACAAACAATTTCATATTTTTAAAACCCTAGTTGTAATTTGGAGGAAAAGGAGTATTACAGATTCAAGTTCAATTCTCTTTTCAAGTTTTGGTTACAAATTTTAATCTTCAATCCAAGTATCAATTTCCATTCTCTTAATTGTCCTTTATTTTACTTTCAATTCAATTCTTAATTGTTGTGAATTTCTCTTTGAAGCTATGTTTCTTAGATTTATGATTCCATGCATATTTAAAGTTTTGTTTTCATCTAACAAAACCATGTCTAGTTAAATTTTCAAGGGTTGGGATGCATGAACCCATCCTGAGGTAAATTACCCGTGTAGAAAATATAGTGTAAATTAAAAATTGACCGAATCGTGTAGGGAAATTATACGAACATAGTAGATCTTTTAATATCTCTTGCCCTAAGTACTTGGGATGTTTAAGAATACTATGCAAGTGTAATTGTTCTACACCACTTTATATTTACCTTGGATTTCATATGATGCGAGATAGTTCCCTCATATATGTAATGCTTAGGATCTATAAAGACTGGGTTCAGTTAAGATTATAATTTACAATTCTAGTATTGTAAATTACTAGGGATTGGGGGGTTGTATCCTAACCTATTTCCTCTCATACTCATCTCTATTCTCTTTACAATTCTTAGTTGTTTTTGTGCACGTAGTTCATTCTAAATTTTTATTCCATCACCAGTTGGAAATTTCAAACGATCATCATCATCTTTTCTTTTCTTTTGAGGAATCATTTCAAGGGTAAATAAGTTTTTCCTACCTTATTCAGAATTGTCAATTCCTGTTCCATGTGGAGACGATCCCGACTTATCGGATTATTACTAATGCGACAGGCTTGCACTTGAGCCTATAAAGCACGCACTTTAGACACGTTTATGGTCGCGTCAAGTTTTTGTATACATATACATATATAATATTACATACAAACATTTAGATACCATCAATTCAAATGAAATCAACGGATAAATAAGGAGTAAAGGGGCAAAAAAACTAACTAGGAGATGAATATTTCGATGTTCTGAACGAAGAGAGTCGCAAATCTCAGATCACAAATTGCAGGTCTCAAATCGCTAGAAGAAATTTCCATTCACTGGAAGAAATCGCTGGAAGATGTCGCATTCACGATTTGGAGAGATGTGAGGGAAATGAGAAAACATATTGGCTTTTCATTGGGAGGGAAGTTTCCCTCTCCTATTTTGTGAGGTGTATTATTAAAATTGATTTTCACTTTCATATTTGACATGATAAAGCTTATTAGTAACACATATCTTGATTTAGTAACGTTAAATTACTATTACTAATTGTAAAGGTATAATAGTGTTAGTAATCAATAAATTTGTGTGTTACTAAAACTGCATTTTGGTGTTGTGGGTGAAACTCTGTTTATTTTTCTTTTAAACATAAAATTCATAATTATGTAGAATTATTTGTTATTTTTCACACTTATCTTTCAATTTTCAATTACATAATTAATTAAAAAAAAATCAGAATACACAAAACAGACATCACACGAGCACCACTAGTGTATCTCAGTGAATTATATTGCACCTAGAAAATACCTTCTGAAGACCATATATAATGGAACTAAATAAAACTATCATTCCCCTTATGTGAATATATTGCTAATGTTAATTAGGGGATGCTAATATGATAATAATAAGTTAAAGAGTAACTTATACTAATAATTACTACGTACATGCTAGTGGACACAACAATTTTAAGAGTGATGCTAAGGGATAGAAAGTGTCTGTGCGTAGAGTTTCACGCGTTCGACACAAATAAAAACACTACATGAATACAATACATCCCACATATTTCACTATAAAACAAATTTTTACATGTGCAAACGTCTCGTATTTTTATTACTGTTGAACATAGACACGTCATGCACCTAAGGCACGATACATTTTCAAGGAGACGCGATTTTACGACATGGGACACATGTCCGCATATTATTAGTGGACACTTCCGGTGAGATGCATCCACTTGAGGTGTCCACCAATGACACGCCAACACGTGTAACATGGGGGGTGGATTTGTGTCCCAATAGGTTACTCAAGTAAGAAATTTTCAACAATTAAATTTGATTAGTAATAGTGACCCAATTTGACATAAAAATGTATGGTCTAATAATTTATTCTTCCATTTGACATCTTAATCAATTTAAAATTTAAAATTTAGAGGGTATTATTTTTGTGAATCACTTTATTAGTGTTTTTTTTGTTGAAGTGGTTAAAAGGTGGAACAATTTATGTTAAGCGCATTTATCGAAAGTTAGCTGTAAACAAGTTGGGAACTGAAATTATAATATGAGTCATTCTGTGTTCACACATATTTTGAATAGAGTAACATGTCGCGTATTGATTATTATCACTATATTCATAAGACAATAATTAATATCGATGTGACACGTTACACTCTCTTAGTGCGACCAAATATTATTTATATAATATAGTGAAAAGTAGGATAGGTAGAGCGTAGCAATGAAGAGAGAGAGAGCAATGGAGTCATTACATTAGGTTAAGAGTGCATATTAAAACAGGATGAGCGGTTGAAAAGAAAAGGAAAGAAATTAAAACAGAGATTCCGTTTCCCGAGTAGGATTAGGAGATGAAGGGGAGAAGTTGAGCAAGTGTTTGGAGTGAGCCCAGGGCTTGAGGAGCACCACCGCCTCGTAGGTTTTGAGAATGCCGGCGGGAGTAGTTGCCACCACCTTGAGGTAGTATTTGATCCCGGACACCACCTGCTTCTCCGCCTCCACCACCACGGAAAAGTTGAGACGTAGACGGTGTAGTTGGAGATGGTTATACTGCTCGACTGAGTATCTTCCCAGCTCCTGGACATCGCAGTTGGTCCTCACATCCTTGATTTTCATCCTCTCTCCCACGCCCAACCCATTACCCAAGTATGTTAATGCAATTACAAACATCCATACTGCAGCTGCATCCTTCCACTTTGCCATTGCTCTCTATTTCTCGATTAGGCTGTATATAGAACAGGGGAGAGACTGTTACTGTTTCGTCACGTAAATTAAGAAACCAGCTGGCATCACCAACGCTGTGCGTGTGCCGCGTTTTCTTTTCAAGCATGGGACGGACTCAAAGTTTTGGATGCATCCCCGCATAATTCCCTCTCATTATCCTATCTATCCCCTCTCATATATATTACAACATTTACAATAATAATTTTTGGATCGAATACGAAAAAGTTCCTCAAATATTTTTTAATACATATTTAGTCTAAATTTTTCCTTTTATTTTATATCAAAAAATCTCTTACTCTCTTATCTTTAAAGGTCCGTGACAGCGGCATGGTAAAATTTTTTTGACATGATAAAGTACTTTTGGTGCAAAATAAAAAAGCTTGAACTAAACGTGTATTAAAATAAGTTCGAGAGACTATTTGGTATATGCCCCATAATTTTTTAGACATTGCGATAAAATGATTTTTGGACTCTTTTATTGCGCTAAAATTCTTTTCCATCTATCCCCTCTCATTTATTGCGCTAAAATTATTTTTCGTTCAAGGACATATACAAATTTATTTATTCATTTTTCTCTCTTAATTTTTATAGAAATCTTCCTGTCTTCCCCCTCCCTTCCCATCCCATTCCACTCCAATTGATGGGTGCCGCTAACGTAAATCTTTAAAAATGAAAAAGTATTGGATAAACGGGTGTTTGATGAGCCTAAATGTTTACAAAATTAATATCGTGTTTGTAGAGTCTAAAAATTGTTTATGAGAGATTAAACACTCAATATTTTTGCTTCCCATTTTCTATTTTTATCATGGTGATAATATTACTTATACTCCGATAATTTCTTACTTTTAAAAATATATAGTAATTTGTCTTTATAATTGATTGTTTTGTTTGTTGTCATAGTTAATATATGTAATATTTTTTTTAACTATTTATATACATTAACATTAAATTAATATTGAAAAGTAATATCAAATTCATCTCTTATATAATGTGACCTAAAAATATTTATAATTATTACCATTTGAATAAAGATCATTATTAAGTAATATTTATGATGTTGGTAAAATTTTAATACTTATCAGAAAAAAGTCAAATTATATCTATTGATGCTTATCCGTTGTGAGTAAATATGCCATGAAAAAAATGAGTCACTTATTTTTTTTTCGTGTGTCGTCTTGTTGACAAGTTGTTTCCTCCAAATATTGTTTTGGATTTTCTCTAACTTTGTTATGAGCTTAGAGTAATACTTACTAAGTTTTTATTTTTATATATTTTTTAATATTAATACGTCAATAATGACTTCATTTTGTGGTTGATGCATTTTATTATTGTCCTTGAGTTTGATACTTTTTCCATTAAGGATTCGATAGAATTAATAATCATGTGCCTTGCACATCTCTGTGAATAAAAATATATTTCAAAAGATGAAAAAAAATTCAAAACAATATAGGAGAAATTTGAAAAAAGAGAAAAATAATTAAAAATTAAAAAAGAAAGAGAAAAAAACATAAAAAATTAGAATAAAAAAGAGAAAATAAAAAAAATTCTAAAAAAGGTAAAAATACCAAGAAAATCGTCTCCACAACCCCCGATCCTCCCAACTGTACCACCACCACCTTTCCCTAACACAACCCAACCTCTTCCATTGTGCAACCTACCACCTCCTTGCCACTCACTACCATCACATCACACCTCCATCACCCATAATCAATATCACGCCACACGACCACGTAACTCTACCACAACCCAACCCACCGCACCAACCAACGTCAACCCTTTTGCCAACCCTCACGAACCCACACATAAAGTTGAAGTAATAACAAATACAAAATAAACCTGAATTAATATAAGACATAACAATTTTTAATACAACCAAATAACACCTCAAATGGGTATCATATAAGTTTTGTCTATCACAGTCGAGTTTTGAAATCGATTGTGGTGTTAGTATAGAAAATCAGTTAGGTTAATAATCGATTGACCTAATCGATTATGTAGTCTTTTGATTTTGGGTTCATGGTTAGTTTATTGGAAGTATCGTAGACATAGTTAATCACTGGTTAAATCATGGGGTTTAGGGTGGTGGTCGATGAGGGATTGGGGTTTAAGAGAGGGTGGGATGGGACGGTGGATGGGGTGGGGTTTGGAGTAAGGTTGGTAGTGTTGGAGGAGGGCTAGCTATAATAACTCGGATTTTTGGTTAATAGTTTAAATAGTATTTATGAATTATGTGAATTGGTGCATTGTAATAATTTATTATGCAAGTCACTTCTACACTAATATGATAAATGGTGACAATATCTAAGCTATTAAGGTAAAATGATTATTTTTTAGGTAAAAGTCTAATTAGTGTGGACTAATTACTGTAAGTATTAAAGATAAATTGAGGATTTTGAAAATAGTATTGAACTAAAAATTTATTGGTTTTAAGTAAATAGTTGAAATTTGTGAAGTTTAGAGTTTAAAGTATAAAATAAGTAATTGTAAATTAAGAATTTAACATTCTAAGTAGTTTTTTGAAATTTGTTAAGTTACTTTAAAATATAAAATAAGTAATTTTGAAGTGCAAATTTATAAAATAGTGATTGTTGATACCAAAATTTGTATGGTGATATGGACGAATAATAAGAATACACGTGTCAATCTATGTGGCACAATAGTAACGAGGAAGTTTATTCCCCCGACCTAGTCATACTCACTCCGAGCAACAGGTGTACTCCGAGGAACTCCAGCTCTCCGAGGAACTCCATCTCTCCGAGGAACTCCAGCATTCTGAGGAACTCTTGAACGACGAGCAACTAAGGCGGTTCGAGCTGCATCTCGACCACAACATTGATTTCCAGATAATCAACAGTTCAACTATTCATTGAATGCTTATCATCTTGACGCACACGCTTGAAGAGCATTAAATGAATTACCCTTTCATATGAATATCATTTAATGTATCACCCTTTCAGATTATAGACTCAAGGCTATAAATACATTGTATTACCCTCATTCAAAGGGACCGGAATTTCTTGATAGTACTTGTAATCGAGAATTCCCAAACACTCATCAATAACATAACAGTGGACGTAGGCCATTCATATAAGGCTGAACCACTTTAAAATATTTTGTCTCATTTATTTATCTGTGATTGAATAATTAGAGTAATCTAATTTTTTACATCAATAGATTGGCGCCGTCTGTGGGAACGACTGTTGTTATCGTTTTTCACCAAAAATCATTCATCACCAATGGCAGATAATCCGGAATCCAGCAATCGAAATGCTGGAAATCTTCCAAATCCTTCTACACCTCCAGATCTGGCCAGAATTATGACGAATCTGGCTCAAGGACAAACCGCCATGCAAGAAATAATGTAGCAACTCATACAAACCCTTCATGGCGGTGCACCTGCACATTCGGGACAACGAAGTGGTCAGAGGCAAACCTATTTACTCTCTTCACGATCCAGGCGTACTAAGTCATATCGTAATGAGGAATCTGATGATTTCTCTTATCAACCTGGGCGAACTTCGTCAATACGGGCTACAGATACTGATCAACGTATCACTCTTTCTCCAGAGAGACCCAGTGCCTTGGAAAGACTGAGCAGGGTGTCTCCATTCAGTCGATTAGGCCCTAGGAAGAATAGGAGTCCACCTAAAACCATGTCGAGGAGTTTCCGACAACCATCAGATCTAAGAGAAGGATCAGCACAATCACGACCTGTTGCTTGTCAAGATAGATCTCGGGAGGCCACTTCAGAACAATCAATTGTTTGAACTAATAAGCCCGAGGAAGGAAATGATGCTTGAAAAGGTTCCATTCAGTGGTTGGAGGATAGATTGGGATAAATGGCTAAGGCGAAGAATCCCCTACAACGAACTTTTGTTCAAGGGACACCTTTTGTCCAGGCCATTGTGGATTTTCCTACACTGTCAAAGTTTAAAGCACCTGTGGTGACTCCCAAATACGATGGAAAGACAGATCCTATTCTTCACATAGAGCAATATCAAGCTGGTGCCGACATCTATGCTGTCCCCGATGAGATGAGATGCAGAGCATTCTCAGGAACTCTTACTGGATCTGCCCAGATATGGTACAACAATCTTCCTCGGGGTAAGATTTCAACTTTCTTTCAGTTGGCCGAGTTGTTCATTGGCAATTTCTGTTTTGGAGCAAAACCAGTAAAACGAGTAGCACACTTGTTAAGTGTTAGACAAAAATCTGGTGAGAGTACTAGAGATTACGTAACTCGTTTCAATAACGAGAAGCTGGAAGCCATAGATTATGAAGAGAAGACAGCAATCACCGCCTTGATGAGTGGGTTGTTGCCTAACAAGTTGTATTACACCTTGGCCAAAGATCCACCTACAACTATGTCAGAGTTGATGGCAAAAGCAGCCAAAATCATGAATGTCGAGGAGGCTATGGCTGCGAAGAAGAATATGGATAAAGAAACCAAGGAGGAAGGCAACAAATCTAAGAAGAAAGAGCATAAGGGCAATGGCGGTGACAAGCATTCCAAGAATAATAAGTCGTCATGGGAAGTCCTGAAGAAATTCGATAATTATACTCCTTTGAAAATGGGTATTAATCATGTCTTGGAAGAAATCAAGAATAACGAGGAAGTAAAGTGGCCAAAGAACCTGAGGTCAGACCCTGACATGAGGAATAGGGAGAAATATTGAGAATTCCACAAGGATCATGGCCATATGACCAACAATTGCATAGCTCTTCAGAACGAGATTGAAACACTCATCCGAAGAGGGAAACTAGCAAAGTATGTTGATCGGGGAGGTGAAAGAAGAAATAATGACCGAACTAGAGAGGGGTCTAGATCTCCTCGTCGAGTAGAGGAGAAAAATAAGAGAGACCATGAAGATGATCCCGATGATGACCTCGATCTTCCTAAGAAACCAAGGCAGCTAGAACGAGAGGTATTTTCAATACGCTTTGGGTCGTTTGATTGTAATGTCATTACAGGTGGAGATGCATGAGGAGGAGACCTTACTGCAGAAAGAAAGGCTTACCTTGGAGGGGCTCAAGCTTGTTCATATATTCAGCGAATAAATTTGGCTGAGGAGGATCGCCTTAGGAAGATAAACAAAGAGAAGCTGGTCATTGGCTTTTCAAAAAATGACCTGGCAGGTGTTCTTTACCCTCACGACGACCCTTTGGTGATCAAAATGAGGATGAAAGAAGTAGTGATTTCAAGGGTTTTGGTAGATAATGGTAGTTCGGCGGACATCATGTACTACTCATGCTTTGACAGTTTAAATTTGAAATTATCTCAATTGGAACCTTATCACAGACCTCTCCTGGGTTTTGCTGGCGAGAAAGTTTTTCCACTTGGGACGATCAAGTTGGATATATTCATTGGAACTTGGACTGCTTGTCGAATAGAGAGAATACGCTTCTTTGTGATGGATAAGAATGTGCAGTCAGCTTACAACATCATCATGGGACGAGTTGGTTTGAAGAAGTTCGAAGCAGTCCCATCTACAGTACATCAGTGCTTAAAATTCCCAACAAATTTCGGAGTAGGAGTTGTGAAAGGTGATCAAAAAGTAGCTCGGAAATGCTACTATTCATCTGCCGAGCAAGAGGAGCTTGAAGAGTCAAGGAAAAAGACTACTACCTACCAGGTGGCGGAAGGTACAGAAATTGAAACACTTGATCCCAGAGATGAATCCCAACTTGTAAAAGGACAGGTGGTGGAATCTACAGAAAATGTTATTCTAGATGATGAGCACCCTGAACGAATAACCCAGATAGGTTCGACGTTGGATGCTTCTATAAAACAGGAGTTGGTAACTTTCTTGAGAAGCAGAAAGAAAACTTTTACATGGAGTCATGAAGACATGCCAGGAATAGATCCAAACTTCTTATGTCATGAGCTCAATGCGAGTAAGGAGATCAAACCCGTAAAGCAGAGAAGAAGAGTATTTAGTCCCGAGAAGAATCAAGCCATACAAGAGGAGGTCGAGAAGCTCCAAAAAGCCCAATTCATTGAAGATGTGAAATATCCAGACTGGTTAGCAAATGTGGTGATGTAAAGAAGAAAAACAATAAATGGAGAATGTGTGTTGATTTCACTGATCTCTATAAGGCCTCCCCAAAGGATCACTTTCCATTGCCCAGAATTGACCAACTAGTGGATGCTACCTCGGGACACGAGCTGCTCAACTTCATGGATGCTTACTCTGGCTACAACCAGATAAAAATGAAACCTGAAGATAGGGAAAGTACTTCATTCATTACCCCTAGGGGAACTTATTGTTATAATGTTATGCCTTTTGGTTTAAAAAATGCAGGAGCGACATACCAGCGGCTGATGAACAAGGTTTTTGCCGAACAAATCAGTTGCAATATGGAAGTTTATGTCGATGATATGCTAACAAAGAGCAAGAAAGTTGATGATCATCTAGTTGACTTAGGTCAGACCTTTGATCAACTGGATAAATACCAAATGAAGCTCAACCCGACGAAGTGCACATTTGGAGTACGAGAAGGAATGTTCCTCGGGTACATCGTCAACCAGCGAGGCATTGAGGCGAATCCAGAAAAGATCAAAGCTCTTTTAGGGTTGCGATCTCCAACGACGAAGAAAGAAGTGCAGAGTTTTACAGGACGAGTTGCATCGCTCAACATATGTGTATCCCGAGCAACTGATCGATGCCTTCCATTCTTCAAAACACTTCAAAAAACTTTCGAGTGGAATGATGAATGTGAAAAAGCCTTTCAAGACTTGAAGAAATATTTGGGAGCACCTCTACTGTTGTCCAGGCCAGTAACAGGAGAAAAGTTGTACTTGTACCTGGCAGTATCAGAGAATGCAGTCAGCTCGGCATTGATCAGAATGGAGAATGGAGTCCAGAAGCCAATTTATTACAAAAGTAAGGCTTTCCGAGGTGCAGAGATCAGGTACCCAAAGATGGAAAAATTGGCATTGGCATTAATTGAGGCAAGTAGAAGAATGAGGCCATATTTCCAGGCTCGTACCATCGTCGTGTATACCGACATGCCATTGAGACAAGCCCTTCATAAGCCAGAAAAATCAGGGAGACTGATGTACTGGGCAATAGAGCTCGACGCATATGATATTATGTATGAACCCAGATCATCACTAAAAGGGCAAGCTGTAGCAGACTTTATAGCAGAGTTTACATATCCTGATACCCCCGAGGAACAAAAGTTACTCGCTGACCAACCTGTGGATGTTACAGGATCAACATACATAAGTCCAGACTAACTCCGATTGGTAAAAGGGCTTATAGATGTAGAAAGATCATCAAATTCAAACCCAGACCAATTCCGGTTGGTAAAAGGGCGAGAAGAGATGTTCGACGAGGAGCAAAAATTACGAGGGGAGGATGAAAGAAAACATCAAATATTTCACCGAGGAACTCTGTCAGATAAGAAATTTGAAAACGAATTACCTACATGGAGATTGTATGTAGATGGGTCCTCTTGCACAACAGGTTGTGGAGCAGGGATTGTTTTGAAAACCCCAGACGAGATTGACATGGAATATGCCCTGCGATTCCAATTTAAAGCCTCCAATAATGAGGATGAGTATGAGGCCATGATAGCAGGCCTTAATTTAGCAAAGATTATGGAAGCACAACAAGTGATGGTATTCAGTGATTCTCAATTAATTGTGAATCAGATGATGGGAACATATGCAGTTAAAGGAGAATTAATGGTCAAGTATCATGCAAAGGCGATAGAGTTGTTGGCAGAATTTGATGCCATTCAGTTGATCAGAATACCAAGAATGGAGAATGCACGAGTAGACGCATTGGCCCGACTAGCATCCGCTACTCGTACCGAGCTGCAAAGAACGATACCAATTGAAGTATTAGAAAGTCGGAGCATAGATGAAGACCTGACGATGAATATTATTACCCTTGATTTAGGACCATCTTGGATGGATCCCATCAGGGCATATATTGAGGAGGGAGAATTACCGGAGGATAAGCTCACTGTCAAGAAATTGAAGTTTAAGGCTGCTCGGTATGTACTAACTAATGGTGTTTTGTAAAGACGAGGAATTATGGCAGGTTTGCAAAGATGTGTACATCCCTCCGAGGTGAAAGAATTGATTGAAGAGATCCATGAAGGGTCCTGTGGAGCCCATGTAGAAAGTCGGACTCTTTTGCAAAGGGTGATGACGCAGGGATACTACTGGCCAACAATGAGGGCTGATTGTATAGCCTATGCGAAGAGATGTGATAAATGCCAACGTTTTTCCTCCATCAGACGAACTCCACAAGCATTGTTGACACCCATAACTTCCCCTTGGCCATTTGCCATGTGGGGAATGGATTTGGTTGGACCACTGCCAACGACCCGAGGAAGATTCAAGTATCTTGTCGTCGCAATGGATTATTTTACTAAGTGGTTAGAAGTTGAGCCACTTATTGATATGACATACGAGAAGGTGTACCAGTTCGTTTGGAAGAACATCATCTGCCGATATGGTCTCCCTCATGACTTCATCACAGACCATGGAACATAATTTGATAATGAGGAGTTTGCCGCCTATTGTCATCAGTCAAACATTTTGAAGATTCATTCAGCACCAGGCCATCCTCAGAGCAATGGACAAACTGAAGTGATGAACAGAACATTACTAAATGGTTTGAAGAAGAGGCTAAGTGAGGCTAAGGCTAATTGGATTAATGAGCTACAGTCAGTATTATGGGCTTACCGAACAACTCCCCGAGCAGCAATTGGAGAATCACCATATATGCTGGCATTTGGAAGTGAGGTTGTAATACCTGCCGAGTTGGGTCTTCCAACACACAGAGTGCTGAATTTCAATTCCCCAGTCAGCGACTTAATGAGAAGATTGTATTTGAATATGCTTGAGGAGGTTAGAGAAGAGGCAACCATTAGGAATGCTGCTTACCAACAACGAACAACTCTGTTCTACAACAAGAGGGTGAAGAAATGCGACTTAAAAGAAGGATATTACGTGCTAAAGAAGGTCATTCAGAAGCACAATAAATTAGAAGAAAACTGGCATGGACCTTACCAAGTTACAGAAGTTGTTAGACCAGGAACTTACCGCATAGCAACTCTAGAAGGAGAGGAATTTAAGAATGCATGGAATGCTGAACACCTACGCAAGTATTATCAGTGATGTAAAATATAAAGCAGTTCCATCAATATGAATAAAACGATGATGTTTCGCCATCCTCTTTCTTTTATTGAAAGTTTTTCGGGGAATACTAGTGTACAACACTACACTATTCAGCAATAAAAGCAACACCAATAGTTCAAACCCAGATCAACTCCGGTTGGTAAAAGGGCAAGAACAAACTATACTCCTTTGGTTAGGAGGCGTACACTAGCTCAGACCAACTCCGGTTGGTAAAAGAGTTAGTGGACATGATAGTTAGAACTCAGACCAACTCCGGTTGATAAAAGAGCGAGAACACGATAGTTCGGACCCAGACCAACTCCGGTTGGTAAAAGGGAGAGAACACCCCATACTCCTTTGGTTAGGAGGCGTACATTAGCTCAGAACAACTCCGGTTGGTAAAAGAGTTAGTGGACATGATAGTTCGAACTCAGACCAACTCCGGTTGGTAAAAGAGCGAGAACAAACCATAATCCTTTGGTTAGGAGGCTGACACTGGCTCAGACCAATTTTGGTAAAAGGGCAAGTGGACACGATAGTTCGAACTCAGACCAACTCCGGTTGGTAAAAGAGAGAGAACACGATACTCCTAAAAAGGCCAATCTCGGTTGGTTAGGAAACAAGATATGCTCTCAAATGCCAACTTATGTTGGTCGGGAGGTAAGATTATTACAGAAAATACAAAAGTTCCTCGAAGAACAAAATATTCCAAACTGAACCAAGTATGGTTGGTCGGGGATCAAAACCCACTAACTGTAGTTGGTCGACGAGGAGAAAATATTACAAATTGTACCAAGTATAGCTGGTCGGGGATAAAAACCCATTAACTATGATTGGTCGACGAGCACAATTTAACAACCTTGATTGGTTGGAAATTTTTTTAAACATTTTTATACTCATTACTTTATTATTAAGTGATCGAGCAACAT
Source organism: Sambucus nigra (assembly GCA_949130495.1). NCBI lineage: Eukaryota > Viridiplantae > Streptophyta > Magnoliopsida > Dipsacales > Adoxaceae > Sambucus > Sambucus nigra. Next base: position 504,040,771 of record OX422212.1, read on the forward strand.
TACTTATACTTGTAACTTTTTTGGTCAGTGAACCACACAATATTATTATGCAAGCACAAATATAAAGTGTTTGACAAATACAAGACAATAGCAATACATATTTGCAAATAAAAATGAAAGTCTTTCATTAAAATTCAAAATAAATTACAAGTTACATTGATAATTATATGGATATGTATACTAACTATTACATTGAGATTCCTACTCTATTGGTTTCTTTCCCTCTTTTTTTGAAATAGGTTCCTCGCCAGCAGGAGGATCATCCAAAGCATAAGGGGAGTTTATGAAGTTAAAATCTTTCAGCATTCTGATTTTCATCACAGATGGTCTGTCCGAGCAGCTCTTGCTCGTCCCCGAGAAGCTCTTGCTCGTCCCCGAACAGGAAATTGTTCTTCAAGACTCATGATCTTCTCGGACATCTCAGTCAAGGCCTGGTTCTTTGCCATTAGTTGGAAGGCTTGATTCTCCAAAGCAGATTGAGTTCTCTGTTCTTCGACAGTTACCTGAGCATCTCTTGCTCGTCCCAGAGAACCTCTTGCTCGTCCCCGAGCAGAGGTAGAAGTCAAAATCAGCATCTACAGCACTGAGATCTTTGATATTACTGTCTCGACGAATAATGAAGAAGGAAGAAAATCTTACAAGAAAAAGGATATCTGTTGACAAACAAACGAAGAAAGGGATGAACGCACAAGAGAGAGAAAGGCTATAGAAAACTCGAAAGCAGAAATTGGAAAAGGTAGAAGATGATGGGATTGCCAATGAAGCTTAAATACTTTGCCTTGGGAAACGACGAAAGAAATGATTACAAAAAGAAACTATTACGCTACCGACGGCTAAAAGGACAAAAAGTGCGCGAAGATCGAAGTGCTTATAAAAATCGAGAAGGCGGATTCGGCGAATTTGGAAAACATCCGAACACAGAAAAAATTCTCCTAAAACCCAAGAAGGTCATTTAATATTGCCATATACCGAGAAAGAATGTTCCATACTCCTCAAAGTTCGAAATATGAAACATTGGGGGCTTCTGTTGATACCAAAATTAGTATGGTGATATGGACGAATAATAAGAAGACACGTGTCAATCTATGTGGCACAATAGCAACGAGGAAGTTTATTCCCCCGACCTAGTCATACTCACTCCGAGCAACAGGTGTACTCCGAGGAACTCCAGCTCTCCGAGGAACTCCATCTCTCCGAGGAACTCCAGTATTCCGAGGAACTCTTGAACGACGAGAAACTAAGGCGGTTCGAGCTGCATCTCGACCCCAGCATTGATTGCCAGATAATCAACAATTCGACTATTCATTGAATGCTTATCATCTTGACGCACACGCTTGAAGAGCATTAAATGAATTACCCTTTCATATGAATATCATTTAATGTATCACCCTTTCAGATTATAGACTCAGGGCTATAAATACATTGTATTACCCTCATTTAAAGGGACCGGAATTTCTTGATAGTACTTGTAATCGAGAATTCCCAAACACTCATCAATAACATAACAGTGGACGTAGGCCATTCATATAAGGCTGAACCACTTTAAAATATTTTGTCTCATTTATTTATCTGTGATTGAATAATTAGAGTAATCTAATTTTTTACATCAATAGTGATATTTTAAAGAAGTTAAATAACTTGATAAGTTAATTATTAATAGTTTGATAAAGGTAGTTAAAATGAGTTAGTATTAATATAAACATTCGATAATGCTGATATAGTTGGCTAATTATAAATAAAACATTATTTAAAGTGGTTTGATTTTTATTAAAAAAGGAAGAAATGAATTTAGTATTAATAAGGTTAGTCATTATTTTCTAATTGCATTAGTAAGAAGTATTAAGAAAATGTTGGGTCTGTAGGATGGTTTCATTAAAACAAAAAAAGAAACGAAAATAATAAAGGAAGTGGGAAGGTATGGTATGTGGGAATCTAAGGCGAAAGAATGGAATGAAATGGAGTTTTTATTTATTAAAACATTGCAGTTAAAAAACAGAATTATAAAAATAATGCACTTTCAAACATATTTACAAAAATATTGAACCTTTTGAATTTGCAGTTGCCAACCGCAATTTCTTAGTTAAAATTGTTGTTGACAACCGTGGTTTCTTAGTGAAATCGTTGTTGGCAATCGCATATTCACGTTAAGATTAGATGGATGTTTACTCATGATTAATTAATGTAATTAATCTAAAACCGTGTATTCATTTAAAACGTTTTAAGTGAATACGCGGTAGACTTAAGTTCTTCTCGGCTTCTCACATAAGCCATTTGTAACAATTCCCTCAAAAGAAAAACCTCTCCGGTAATTTCCTTCCGCACTTCCGACGATTAATCCCCTCCCTCATTTCCAGCGATTCATCTCCTCATTTACTTCTAGCCATCCGTGTATTCACTTCCATCATCACTTGAATTTAAGTATTTCTTTATTATTTAAACAACATAGTTTTTGTGTAGAACCCTATTTACTTCTAGAGATTCTTCGCCCATATGTGCATTATTGAACTCCATATTGTATATGTTCATTATGAGTTTGTGTATTATTGCTTAAGAATATGTAAAAACATTTTCCATTTTCTGATTTGTAAAAACATATACTATTTTCTATTATGTTTTGTATTTAGACTGACATTTATGATATGCAATGTATGTATTTTGTATGTTTATGTTATTGTATATGTTCACCATGATTATGATTATATTGAACCCCAAATATCTTTTCTACTCGAGTAAAACCGCATATGTTTTATATATCTAACATTTCTTAAAAATTATAATTTATATCAGTAATGTGACTTGAGTATTATAATTTATACATCAAATAAACATGGAATTTTCAATTGTGTAGGTTATGTTTTGTTTTATTGAAAATTGAAATTTGTACATTATATTTAGAATTGACATAAACGAAAAAGAATAATTATGTCCAGTGTGGCCGGGTGAATATGATAATTTAAAGAAGTTTTGGATATATATAAACTGTTTGAAATAAACAACGATAGAGGAGAACAACGATTCTTTTATATCAATTATTACTGGATGCACTTTACGGTATATATGCTGAACTATTTATAGTCAGCTTACTAACGTTCCTTACTAACGGTTCTTTGCATGAGAATAACAAGACCTGGACTGGTTGTTTGAATATTTACAACGTTTAGAAAAATAACAATAAAGACTAATTCTTCCAGAATAATAGGAGCAGGTGGTATACTTGCTAAATCTTCCAGAATAATAAGGAGTGGGTGTACTTGATAATTCAATAGCATTTCTTCACGTAGAAATATCAAAGTTACATGGGTTGCTATCACAGTTACATGGGTTACCATCATCCCCTCTCAAACTTGATGTGGGTGAAGGCCATACACCAAGTTTGAAATGTAAATTCAAGAAGGAAGATATGGGCAAAGTCTTGGTAAAAATATCTGCAAGTTGGTGTTTAGAAAAAATGTACGGTGTAATTAAATTTCTTGCTGCAACTTTTTACCGAACAAAATGATAATCTAATTCAATATGTTTGGTTGGAGTATGCAGCACCGTATTAATAGACATATAGATAGCGTTGATGTTGTCACAAAATAAAATAGGAGGTTTAAATAATTTGAAACCAATCTTCGTAAGGACAAACGAAACCCATGTTAATTCAGCAGTGGCTACCACCATTGACCTATATTCTGCTTCACAACTTGAACGGGAAACACTTGGTTGTTTCTTAGATGACCAGGAAATGCAATTAGAACCAAGAAAAATATAAAAACTAGATGTAGATCATCTTGTAGTAGGACATCTTGCCCAGTCAGCATCCGAGAATCCATATAGAGATAAAGTTGATTGCCGAAGGAATTTCAATCCATAAGATTTTGTTCCTTGAAGTGTAATACCCCGTAATTTTATTGATTTTAATTGTGGGGTTAATTGAATTAAATGTGAGAAGAATTAATTAATAATTAATCCGGAATAAAATAAATATTAACTAGCGAGATAAGAGTTAGTATTTATTATTGGGAATTACATTGAATATTACTGCGTGAATAAAGTAATATATGATTCTAAATGTGATTATGAATTTATGAAAATTATCGCGAGAGAGAAATACGATAATTATAGAATTTAAGTCGGGACGCGTGTGTGAATCATGTCGGGACTAACTTAATAGAATAAAAAGTAAAATATTTATATATCATCTGAATGGTAATTTCGAGTGCGCCAACGTGTTCAGAAGGGTCAAAATAGTCAGAAAAGTCTACCTGGGAGTTTAGTTTGGGTTTCGGGATAGTTTTAGGCCAAACCGACATCCCGGAGGGGTATTTTTATCTTTTGAAAAATTGGGGCTAATGAATGGACGAAAATTGGAGAAATATATCTGCATGTACATGGGAGAAGTTAGGGTTTTTATCTACAAAAGAAAAGAGAGAGTCCAAGAGGAAGAAGGAGAAGAGATTTCTAGGAGTTCCAAGACCAAACCCACCCATCTTTCACCAAGAACACCACCAACGTGTAGATCGGGAAGAGAGGAACGCATCTATACCACTTTCATTCAACGATTCAGACCTTCCCGATAAGTTAAGTAGTTATCTTGCTTTAATTAGTGCGTATATTAGACATGTTAGTGTAGAATTGATGATATGCAAATGATATGATGAAATCTGGGTTGAAATTGAATTGTTAATCAAGCTTTTGGGTAGGAAATTGAATATAGATGAATTACCATATGAAGAGGCTATGAATCCGGGTTAGTACATGAAGAAAAATGAATTTAATTTTGGGTTTTGGGTGGACAAAATTATTGATGATGTAAGGCTAGGGCTTTTGACGTTTGATCAAATTTCTTTACTCATATATGAGATTTAATGAGGTTTGATGGTTAAAAGATGTTAGGGATCATCTAAATGTATGTAAAATGGCGGTGGGACTATAAATTGTGAGTTAGGTAAAGTTTGATGTGAATTGGGTGAATAAAAATGGGCCAAAATGCAGGTTTTTCCTAAGGTAGAGGACGAACTGGGTAAAGGTCGTTCAAACGACCTGGGGAACTGAAAAGTCATTGGAACGAACTCGTTTAAACGAAAATTTAGAGTTTAGTTCATTTAAAGTTAGTTCGAACGAACTCTTTTGAACGACGTACTAACACGATTTCAGAGTGAAGTTCGTTCGAAGTTTCATTCGAATGAGATTCTTGGCACCTCGAACGAGATTTTAGATTTTTGGAAATTTACGAGACGAGATGGAATTTGATGAAAATAATTCGAGAATAATGAACGACTTAAGGTTATGTAGGGCAAACACATTTCTTGAGCAAGTAACATGAAGTATAGAAGTATATAATGATAACATGGACTCTGAGAGAGTATGCGCGTGCGTTCAAATGAGGAAATTATATATTAAACACCTTTTAACCCAAACAAACCCTAAACATGCAACAATATGTGATTGAATAAGATAATGAACTAAGCAAGAACATTCAAACACATGCTTGTCAGGAAAAATCCCCCAAAGGGGAAAAACCATTTATTTTCATTATAATATTATAACTGTACAATTCGGATTACAATGAAAATACAAGTGACTAAGAATTACCCTCAGGTGTCGGATTCTGTAGTCGGCGGCTGGAAATATCCCTTTCCAGGAGGGCTGCAATGAAGAAGAACGGTCTTCTCCACAAGGGTTGAACAACAACTGGTTGTGTTCTAGGTTTACAAACAGATTCACAAATGTATGAGAGGTTGTGTGAATCAACAAAAACTGGAGTCTTGGGACTCAACAAGTGAAGACTTAGAGTTTTTGTACTCTGAAAATCGTGTATATGAGCCTTAGAAAACCACTTCCCGTAGTGGGTTTATAAAGGAAACGTTTAGCTTAGAAAATATGACCACGATCTGCTGAAGTTTATCCCAGGTGGACCGGTCCGGGTCTGAAGCGGATCGGTCCGGGTAGGCGGACCGATTCTTTTTATTTCTGGCTTCTTCGGTTCGCTTGCAGTCCGGGGTGTACTGTCTTTTCAGCAGGCGGACCGGTCCGGGTCTGAGGCGGACCGGTTCGCAGGCGGATCGGTTCTTTTTCTAGGGCGGACCAATCCGTCCTGTCAGACTTTGATTCCTTTTCTTCTTTTAATATTCGGATCCGTTGATGACTGTATGAATCTTTGAATTTCTTCAATGGTATAACGGCGTACGACATAACAAATTGATAATGGACAAAAAATGTCCTTACAGACTCCTTAGTGATATCCATTATAAGTGGTGAGATACGATTGGGAGAATAATCGTAATTGGGAACATCGTGAATGCTTTAAAGAATAACAATTCGTACGAATCGGGAATATATAGGCGATGTGATCCTATTAATTATATGGGTTGTGTGTACCTATTATATGAATCCTTATGTGTATGCCATACTACCATACTTGCTATCACGGGAGGTCTTAGGAAGGGGGATTTTAGATTGCTACCTCAGGACATAGTCCAGAAAAGACTTATCTATGATTTGATAAGTTTGCGGTCACGTGGGTGCGTAGGTATGTGTATAGCCCATGGGTCTGGGAACTATGTTCTCCTCCATTGTGTATGATATGTGTTGATATGATTTTAGAGTGATTCGAAATTCGTAGCCCTTATGTGCATGATGTACCGGGACTGATAGCAGAGTATGTGTACACTGCAGGTTTAGCCCTTTTGGGGTGCCATATTAATATATACACTTGAGATTATTCTACTGTGTTGCTTAGTAGTTCAGAAAGGTTACGATATTTAATATTAATCAACAATATGGGAACTTGAATCATTAATGAGTTATTTTAATCCGATTAAACTGATGTTATAATTATAAGAATGTATTATTAGGGTGTTATAATTGGGTACAATTACTTAGGCAATTCAGTAAAGGACTTGGGTGAGACTAGATAAGTGGGATAGCATGACTAGGATGGGTTAGGAGTCTATGCTAGGCTTGCACATTAGTTGCGAGGTGAGAATATCAAGTGAGGACACGAGGAAATAACATGGATATAATATTTACTGTTTAATGCATTTTAAACACTAGGTCATTAATTTTAAAGATCTTGTCTATTGTGTCATTGGCAGGTGTTAAACGAGAGATTTGACTAGTACTGTTATGATAAATTGAAGAAGCAACAGTGTTCTTTGGTAAAGAACGTACACTGTTAGCAACATTGTTGTCGCTGCTTAGAGAAGGTATAGTATGGATGGGAGTGTTATTAGTAGGTCCTTTATTTTCTAGACAATTGTTCATTAAAAGGAAGGTCTGATTTTGAGTGAAATTAGTACGAGTTGGAAGTTTTTGAGTAGAAGTGTCGCTGTGTAAAGTATCCGAAAGTGTATAGTTAGGATGTGAAGGGTTATTTAAAATTATGCTAGAAAATCTACCGTTTGATACACTATCTTCTGCTGTTATTAAATCAATATTTTTTTATTGTATTTGTCGAGTATTTAAGAGAGGACTGAGAGTAGTTATCAATTCCTCTTTTTCCTACCTCAAAAAATTCGTGATATGTTATCATGGTTGTTATTTCTTCACTAGAGCTCATATATATATATATATATATATATATATATATATATCAGGAGTAACGTAAGGCATGATATTTTCATAAAAAATAACATGTCTTGTCACATACACTCTCCTTGTAGAGGGATGATAACACCTATATCCCTTATGCAAGGAGCTATAACCAATGAAAACACAAGGAAAGGATTTTGGAGTGAATTTATCTTGAGTTTTTCTTTTAATATAGGGAAAGCATCTACATCCAAAAACCTTAAGAGAGTCATAGCAAGGTTATTTTTTATATAATTTGAAGAAAGGTGTTTCTTTCTTTAATTTAGAAGATGGTAATCTATTAATGAGATATACTGCAGTCAGGAAAGATTATATCCAAAGATATAAAGGTATTCTTTCATAGAACATAAGAGTTAATGCAGTTTCAACAATATATCTACGCTTTCTTCCAACAACTCCTTTTGCTCTAGAGTGTCCAAGCAAGAAATTTCTTTAAGTATGGCATGGTTATGTAAGTGTTCAATAAAAATATTACTTGAAAATTATCCACCTTCATCACTCTCAAATTTTTTGATTTCTTATCAAATTGAATTTCAACCATCTTTTGAAAATGAAGGAAGATTTCCAAATAATAACACTTATTTTTAAGAGGAAATAACCATGTATACCTAGAGTAGTCATCTATAAACACAACATAATATCTCATGTGTTGAGATGAATTAATGGGTGCAGGTCCCCGCAAATCTGAATGAATTTTAGCAAATGGTTCTAGTGAAATTTTATCATTCAAATTAAAAGGTTTCTTTCAAATCTTTCGCATTTGACATGAAATACAAACAGTAGACTTTTTATTCCAACGTGTAACATCAAGACACTTATTTATGAATAATAACTTAAGAGTTTGGCTAATAGGATGCCCTAATCTCATGTGCCAATTGTCATCGCTACCCTTCCTTCCTTGGTTGGCAAACAATGCTTGAAGCTTTTTGTCATCAAAGGCATAAAGAGAGCCTTTTCTAGTTCCTTTGTCCATCACATGTTTACTCTTCTTATCCTTAACAATAAAATCATTATCAGTAAATTCTAAAGTACATTCATTTTCCTTGGCAAGTTGAGAGACATAAATAAGTGAATTTTTAAGTTTTGGGACAACTAGCACATCTTTAAGTGTGGGTCCATTTACTTTCGTTTCACCAACATGTGTTATGTCCAATTGAGAGCCATCACCAATTATTACTTTATTTTTACCTAAATAAGGTTTTATATTTGAAATATTACCTGTTATGTTGGTAATATGAGTAGAGTCACCTGAGTCCACATATATGTTATGATCAGAAGGATATTGCTTTGTGGCTACCATTGCTTGTGTGTTATTTTGAGCCCCAATAGAGAAGTCCCACCTATAGTAGCATGTTAGTGCTTCATGTTTGTTTGAACCACAAATTTGACACTCCACTTGTGATTTACTAGTTTTTCCTCTAGATTGTTGATTTAGTTTTTAATTTGTACTATTAAAATAATTTCCTTGTTGATGAAAAGGCCTTATGGTTTGCATTGTCTCAGCTTGATGATTTTCACTATAATTATTATTTCCATACCTGCCATTTTGATTTGAAAAAGAAGAGTTAGTATTTGTATAAAAACCTACTAGTCTTAAACCACGACCTCTTGAATTATAATTTCCTCCATAGTTGCCTCGGCCTCTGTTTTGTCTTCCTCTTCCTCGAGCATATCCTTGGTATCCTCATCTTTGTGGCATAAAGGCCAAAAAGTGATCTATACCAGTGGATGCATGATCATGAGTTGTGACTTTTTATTCTTTTTCCTCCCTCATATAAAAACCTCTTAAGGCTTTTATGAGTTGTCCTAGGGTTGGATATGGGGGTTTTCCAATCATGACAGTACGAGAAGTTTTATATTTTACTCCTAAACCTTGGACAAAGTTAATAAACGTTGAGTCATCATCCAAAGGTTTGTTGATGGCCATTAAACCTTCATAAACTTCTTTGAATGTTTTAACGTATTCATCAATTATTTTTCCTTCCATTGATATATTCCGCAATTGTTCCTTGAGGGATAACTCTTTTTCTTTAGAAACTTGGAGATATTGATATTCAAGTGTTTTCCATATTTGTTTGGCGGTATTATAGCCCACTATTAAGTACATTGACTCATCACTCATAGTCCCTGAAATCCAACTCCTCAAAAGGCAGTCTTTTTCTTCCCAAACAGCGTATGTTGACAACTCCGAGTCTACTTCTTTGTTTTTGCCATTTGTAGGGTGAATAGATGGCTCATCATAGAGAAGATGAGTCACTTTTAAGGACTGAATTAATTGCAGCATTTGAGTTCTCCAAATGAAATAATTAGAGGGTTTAAGCCTCATGGGACAAATGGATATTAACCGATGAAGAGAGATCAAAGAGAGACTCAACCCATATGAATTCATTTGAGAAGAACCACTAATCTCTGATACCATGATAATTTAAAGAAGTTTTGGATATATGTAAACTGTTTGAAATAAGCAATGATAGAGGAGAACAACGATTCTGTAACATCAGTTATCATTGTATGCACTTTACAGTATACATGCTGAACTATTTATAGTCAGCTTACTAACGTTCCTTACTAACGGTTATTTGAATGAGAATAGCAAGACCTGGACTGCTTGTTTGAATATTTATAACGTTTGAAAAAATAACAATAAAGACTAATTCTTCCAGAATAATAGGAGTAGGTAGTAGACTTGCTAATTCTTCCATAATAATAGGAGTGAGTGTACTTGATAATTCAACAACATTTCTTCATGTGGAAATACCACAGTTACATGGGTTGCTATCAGAATACACGGACATTGACAACAATACTTTTTTTTAATCACACCCCATTGACAAATTATTTAGAGTAAACTTAAAATTCGATAATAGTCTGAAATAATTTGTTCCAAATATATAGTACAAGAAACTTAAAGAAGACCGAATTTAAAATATATATAAATATTACATTGAAACTGAATTATATATAGATGAATACTCCGCAATATATATCCGACAAATTCACGAATAGAGGCGTTTAATCTATTGTAGTTATGAGATTTCATTATTCTTTAATCTTTAATAATTCTAGTGCATAGTCTTCCTAATAAAATTTCTTCCATGTTTAATGTAGCACATGAAAAATAGATGTAAGATGTTCATTTATTATTAGGGAGAAATTTTTTTACTGATTAAACAGTCTAAATAAGCTATGATGGTCAGGCATGCAAGCCTATCAGTTTGACCCTAATATCCATATATGAAGAGTTGTTAAAAAATGCACGACGGGCAGTGGCAGTAGAAAGTGCCATGAGTGATATTAAGATAACTTGTCATTGATTTGCACTATCTATTCCTGTTCCAATGAAGGTCGTAGAAGAAGATGAAATTATTCAAAGTATGGTCGATCTCTTTTTGAATAGAAATACAATTAATATTCTCGATTTGTACACTGAATCCTACTTTCATATCACAATATGAAGTTTTTTACCGGTCATCGCAAGATTGCAATCATGATACAATGCCCTAACCCCCTGTTGACAGATCAACTATTCTCACAACAACTTAATCGCACTCATGATTACAATCTTAAAATTCTAAGTAGTAGTCAGAGAAACACTGTAACAAAGCATCACCTTACAAGGATGATTTTCCAATAGCTGAATTAGTCAATCCTTCTCATGTTGCACTGTTGCATGTATCCCTTGATGATGAATTGAAATCCAATAATCAACACATTATCCATCACATTTTGAATGGAATGATTAATGGGTAAGTTGGCAATATCGATCGGGTGGAAGACAAATTAGACTACGAAAGGTTAGAAGATGCATACGAATCTAGCAGGGACGAATGTACACATATGGAAGTGCATCCCTCTAAATCATTACAAAAATACAGTCAATACTATTCAATGACATGGTACGTGACTTACGGGGATGATACCATACCCATGGATCTGAATTGAGAAATTCCATTAACACGGGTCAAAATGGGTTCTACTCGGCAGGGTTAGGTGTCGTTAATATATGACACTAAGAGGGATATACAAAATGATTTCACACGCCATAACATTGCTAACCACATTGAGTTTTATGTTGTTGAGTCTGACACCATGAATTGGGTTGTAAAGTGTAAAGCAAGAGAGGCAACCGGGTGTAAGGGGTGCCTTAGGGCGAGGAAATTACAGCGGTGTAAAAAAATTGAAATTTCTAGGTATGATATCCTTTATAGATTAAAATTTCCTACTACCGGAATGGACCATAGATAGTAGACTTAAATACACTTGGTTGAAATGATCCAACTCCTAATTAAGGAAGATCTTAACGTTAAGAAATACATGTTTATTGCGTTTATCAAGAAATTCACCCTTTACATCGTACCTTATGCGAAGGCGTGGAATGTCAAAATAAAAGAAATTATTGCATAGTTTAGCAACTAGGATTTTTTTTATAATGAGTTGCCCCAATTATTGTCTTCAATCAAATAGTATAATTTGGGGACCTTCATCCATCCAACGACTTTCCCACAACCTGATGGTAAGGATATGTTTTCCAAATTCTTCTTTACACTCCCTGCCTTGATAGAAGTATTTATTCATTATCAGCATATCGTAAGCATTGACGAGACCTACCTCAATGGTAAATATAAGGGCAATATGGTGATAGTAATTAGCTTGGATGGTAACGAGAAGGTATTCCCATATGTTTTTATCGTTGTTGGCAAAGAAAATTTGAATAACTGGAGTTAGTTCTTACATCATGTTAAGACACAAATTATAAAGGACCATTAGTATATATGTTTAAAATCTCATCGACATGCGGGAATAAAGGCTGTGGTATGTGAGCAAAAATAGTTGTATGGATGGTGGAAGGCAGACAACGTGAGGTATAAACACAATTTACATCATATTTATAGTAATTTTTGTGAAAAAATCCATGATGATGAAGTTAGTTTGGCTTGCGGGCACTGCACCACAAGCAAAAAAAATTAATCAAGTAATGTAAAAAATCAAGGACATAAATGTGGTTTCACACACTTATCTTTCCAAAATTCTTAAGGAGAAATGGATGTTTGGACATAGTGGGGATACCGTTATAGCTATACGATCACAAACATATCTAATGTTTGTAATGAGGTTATTAAAGCGGTGAAGAGTATTCCAATGACTGCTTTCGTCAAGTTTATATTTCATAGACTTGTAAGGTATTTTTTCATACGTAAGGAGTATGGATTAAAGTACTTGTAGGAAAATATGAATCTGACTCCAACTACTTGGGCTGATATGGATAAACGAATTAAGAAGATGAGATATCATATTTTTCAACACTGACGAGGGATGAGTGTAGGTGGTAAACCGTAGGGGAAATGCTTATATCGCACACATATCGAAGGAATGTGTAGTTGCTGGAAGTGGGTGATTTACAAGATGCATTATTCACATGCGATTGCAACATGTTCATGACTACAACTCGATAACATGTGATACATTAGTGTGTACTTAAGCACATAGAGCTATATGAGGACATACGCACCCCAATACATTCCCTTGACCATGTCAATTATTGGCATTCGATATGTTTTTCGGAGTTGATAATGAACTCAAAACTTAGACGTGATGTAGGAAACCCATTTCAACTCGTTGCAAAAATAACATGGATCTCATGGAAATGAGACCAATTAATTACAACCATTATCATCAACCAGGTCACACACGTAAAACGTGCCTAAAATATTAAGGTGTGGTGTTCTGATGAATCCTAATATGCATAATATCCCAACGTTTGTTGCTTGCGAGAACATCATCGATGAATACACATATTACTTTAAAATAAGTTTAATTTCTTTTGATTACCCATTCTAAAAGTAATTAGAAGTTAACTGTTTTGTGAAACATTACATATCTTTATTAAATTGTATTTTATGTCTTGTTCTGAATTGTTAACAAAATTATTTTATTGCATTTACTATAGACATCGTGGATACTCACGATTGGCCACGACCAAGTCCAATATACATATTTATTTTGACTAGAGAACAACAACACAAGTCAGAGGTTATTTGGGGACAATAGACGAATGTCCTGACATTTTCGCATAGTGACTCGACATATAGACGAGATGAATTAGACAGGTTGTGACCACTGGTCCCCTTACTTATGGAGGAAGGCTTCTATAGTCTACACAGGGAATGAGACTCTATTGGAGATGTGCCAGGAGTTCTTCGGTGTTAGGTTAAACATTTTTTTAGTTCAGTGTCGGTGCCCAACCAAGGGTGAACTAGCTTGTGGATAGTTTTGGGGAGTAACCTGAGGCTCCAGATGCAAACACACTGACCATATACACAAGTGTATATGTTTTACATATGATTGGAGGCACGTTGCCACTGGATAAATCTGATAGACTTGTGAAACTTTTATGTCTCTAATTCCTTCATGATTTTCATAGGATCAGAGAGTATAGTTGAGGAGTTGCAGTTCTCAGGTCATTCTACCACGAGTTGTGTAGGGCGATATAACCCGATGCCAGAGAGAGTGGGTAACTCCTTCTACTCCAAGTTAAATTTATATTACATGTGCTATGTTTTTATTATTCTCATATCAACGCATTATCCTAAATTATATTTATTTATCATTTATTAACAGTTATGGGATACGAGAATCTATTGCACTTAGCCCCCGAGCGAGTTTTACAAGTGCATGTTGAGGTCCCTCCTACTGAGGATGATGAGACACTACCTCCCAGACATCTTGGATGCAGATAATTTATTTTATATTTCTTTATACTTTAAATTTGCAGAAATATCAAATGTTATTAATAGTTTCTTAGAGACCAATATTTTATGGATACATATTTCATTTTCATATGGTGTACCCCGTTATCTAGGCAGGATCCCCCGACATTCTCAGATACTTTCGAGACCAACTGGAGTTGATATGGACAACTCATACGTACTTCATATTTACCATTTCTTCATTGTAATTGACGTACATGCATATGTATATTTATATATTAATTAGTGATGGCATATATATATTTTGTAATTACAGATGGTATGGCACTCGTATACTGAGGAAGTCTGGCATAGTGACCAAATTATTACATATTCGGTTCATATATATGGAGGGACATGGTACTCCTCATATATTTTAAGGTTGAAGAGTGGCATCTACCAAACCATTGCCAGTGATAGTTTTTGATGTGACAACATATTTCGACTTCCTGCAACATTAGCGAATAGTTGTTTTAATATTCTCAAGTCACAATTCATCATATACATCTCTAGTATATATTAATGTACTACTCCCCAGTCAAAATATCAAGTGTGTACTTCTTTAGTATAAATAATATTCAATACAATCATCTCAAGATATAACATATACAAATATCTCATAATCCAGAATATCCGTGAGTATACTCAACTGACATCAATTCATATGGGCTAGTATCAAGCCCACAAATAAAGATACGAAGGCTAATCCTTAACACCTTCGAGGATCTATCATGCCATACTAAGTATATTTATAGGGTGTGCCAACCCTATGACCTCAAAACAATAACAAAAGGGAAATCACAACACTTTCCCCATCAGTCATACGACCCCATGCCCCAGGTTATACGAAACAATACCCCCTTTTGTCCCACTCGGGATACGAGTACGTCAACAGTAGGATCGAGGTAAATTATACCTAAATATAACTCATCTCAATCTCTGAGAATACCACACACAGTTAATGTCTTATTCACCCTCATCAAATCCTTCTTATTAGGTCACCCAAGAGCACACACGCACTCGATATGATTGTACATAAATCAAATAAACAACACAAACCCTACTAATTAGGGTTACACATATTATGTCTTTATTAGAAGTTAATATGAACATTAGCTATAATCGTTCGTACACAATACTATCCCAAACTCCTAAGGCTTCCAAAGTTTAGGTATCATCCCACCTAACACTCATAAAAATCATTCAAAAATAACCACTACCCTACTTGATGTATCAACATGATCTAAACTATCATAGGTTTTACACAATTGCTAATCATCATTCTGTATCCTAGCATATCATAATTATCAACCCGAAACTTAGGATCTCTAAAGTAGGTATCATATACAACCTATTACTTGCATAATAATATTAAATTAATCACTGCCCCTACTCATTGGTTCATAATTACATTAACATTTCATATATGGTAAGCCCTATCGCTAAATGTTACCTGACTTTACAAACTTCAACTCAAATCCTAAAGTCTTTAAACTAGGTTACAACCTCTAAACCTACTCCCTATATACTCATCTCAATTCATTATATTCCCCAAAATGACTTCCTAACCTAAAACCTAACTAAACTAACCTTTAAATGAAACTACCTCTACCACTCACTAGGGTCGAATTTATTTGATCCTAGGCCAGAGCGATCTGATGGGCCCATGCCAGCTTTTTCTTCAACCTCTCTTATATTGCGTCCATGGATTGTAACCCCTAATCCTAACAACCTCTATGACTCAATATTGGTCATTCTTCTTCACATATAACCAATATATGAATACTAGGAACTTATTTCTACAAATTCTAAGTGAATACCAACTCATATAATGATCAAATATCAGAAATTATTAATAAAACCTTAGTTTTACGTTCTTGACAATAATGGTTTAATTAGCCTACGAGTTTCATTAATTAACATGAATAAATTATGGTCTTTACAGATTAAAGCATGTATAATTAACATTTAACATTATCTAAGTCATATTTTAATGATTGAAGTCTCAATTGATTGATTCTATAACAAGATTACATGAGTTCTTCAATATAAAATTAGGGTTCATAATTAGATTATTCTTAATTATTAATTAAGGTTTGATTATGATAAATATAAGATTTTTAATGTGATATTAATAGATTTCAAGACATTACTGTTATTATAAGACATATTTAATCATATTCTTAAACAAAGTAAACTTGCCTCGGATCGGTTATATGAATCAAATCCCCCCTCCCCAATTTACTAGGCCAAATCCTTCATTCTTAGATCTAGGGTTTCCTCACCTCTTCCTTCGCAACTAGGGTTATCTCATATGTGTATTATAATAATGGGGTTAATAGGAGATATTAAATCACTATTAACGAAATGAGATTAGGACCCTAAAATAGCCTCAACTAGAATGGCCTAAAAGATGTTCCAAATGGCTCAAAACTTTGCGCAATTCATATACTAACCCTTCAAGTTCAAATTTGACTAAAATAGGCTCAAATTGGACTTTCTAAAATCATACAAACCTATTTGATGTTTTTCAATCATCTTATTAGATTAATTAGTTAGCCAAAACACGTAGCTTAAGTTATATATCAATTATTAATTAATTAGTTGTGACTCAATATTATAAGAATCTACATAATGATCGGTGGGACCCGATGCCAAGTGAATAATCCAAATAAGGAAACCATCGACACCTAGACCTTGACCATGCTAGTGGTCCCTATAACACTAAGTCACTTAATTATTTATCTTCCAGAATTATTAAAAGCTCGCTAACATCCATGGTAATACAATCATATTAATATGTAACTAAATTACATACTCCGACATATGTAAAATATCAAAGTCATATCTTAATATAATAAATAACATATTGAAACTCCAACACCTCGAATCATGAAATGGCATACCGCTAGCCATATGAAAATAACAACTTATCATAAATAAATAATCAGTTTAACAATTAATTAAATACTACAAAAATACATGGTATTGCAAGGCCAACTTTAGTTAGGCCCGTATCAAGCAGTACCAACCCCACTTTAGTTTTAGGTATTCCCACCACAATTGAAGTATCCGACATTGCCACTAATTCCTAGAGAACCAACACCGGGTTGCCCGTTGTTACACTATAGATGTGTCTTCAATGTCTATCAATATGACCATTATGCCCCATCATAGGCCATAGAGGGTACATTCTACATTTATAGTTGTTATACATGAATATGATTTGATATGGGAGGATTACACTCTTTTGTTAGTAGTTATTTTTCCATTACTTTGCGTTCGATAGATATTTCTACCAAGGTATTTATGCATGTAGATACCCCAGTGGGTAGGGATGAGAATTTATGTCAGGTTTGTAGGGATGTAACCATCAAGATAGGCCAGTTATGCTTTTTGGTCAACCTTTTGATTTTATATATGCGGAGTGACGACATTATTTTGTGTATGGAATAGTTATCAGAGTATAGTTTTCAGATTAATTTCAGCGAAAAGGCTATCATGTTTTCCATTCCGTTGCAAGAGATGTTTTCATAGCCATGCCTAGGCTTGAGGGAGGGTTTAACACTCACGTATATGATATCGATGCAATTACATTATAGGAGGTCACAATATTTTTGGAGTTAATACCAGAAATCCATGAGTTTCAAGACGTGTTGATGATGTGTTGGGGCTACAACCTGCGCGATAAATAGATTTTTTTTATAGAATTGGTGATAAACACTAGGCCCATTGCGAGGTCACTGTACAAGATATCTTCATTAGATATGAGGGAATTATGGAAGGAAATTCAATAGCTCTTGAGTTAGGGGTTTATATGGAGGAGCACATCTCCATGGGGAGTTCTAACTTTTTTTATGAAGAAGAAATATGGTTCATTGAGGCTACACATGGACTATCATGAGCTGAACATGGTGACGGTACAAAAGAAATATCCATTACCAAATTTCAATGACCTCTGTAATAAGTTTAGAGACACATCATTCTTTTTAAAGATTGACCTATGCTCGAGTTATAATTAGTTGAGGATTTAGGAGGAGGACATTCGAAAGATGACCGTGACACGGTATGGATCTTAAGAGTTTTGACTCATATCATTTGGTTTACCAATACTCTAGATGTATTCATAGATCTAATGAAATCAGTTTTTTATTGTATCTGGATCATGTAATCATCATGTTCATCGATGATATTTTGCTATAGTGTTAGTTTGAGGATGATCACGCATAACATCTAAGGATGGTTTTATAGACATTTTGGGAATGTAAGTTGTATGATAAGTTATCTAGGTTTAGATTCTGGTATAGGGAAGTTTATTTCTTGGTGCATTTTGTATCAAAGATTAGAATTTCGGTGGATCCTAGCAAGGTGCTGGTCATAATGGAGTGGGGACAACCCGCAATGCCTACTGAAGTTAGGAGTTTCTTAGGGTTAGCTGAATACTACATGAGGTTTATTTAGGGATTATCAAATATTATTAATGGCCTCATTTGAAAGGGATTACCATTTATTTGGGATGCCGATTGTCGGAGATATTTTGAGGAGATAAAGAAGAGACTCATGGCCGTGCCCATACTTTCTTTACCACATGGTGGAGTGGAGTATATGGTTTACACCAGAGCATCACTATAGGTACTTGGAGGAGTTTTTATGTAGGAGGATAGGTTCATAGGTTACGCTTACCGCTTACTGCTTCTTGCTTTTCGCTTACGCCTTATGAGGGTAACTACCCCACCCATGATTTGAAGTTGGCTTCATTAGTCTTAATCTTCGTATTTAGAGGTATTACTTATTGGGTGAGAAATTCACATTTTTCTTAGACTGGAAGAGCCTTTAGTACTTGTTCACTCAGTGGGAGTTGACATGCCGCATAAGAGGTGGGTGGAGTTTATAAAGGACAATCACTTTTCGATTCAGTATCATTTAGGGAAGGTGAATATGGTAGCGGGTGCCTTGATACGTCAGTTGACTATGAGTTTTGTGGCATTATGAGCAGAGAAGGGGGATGATTTATTTACTTTATGGGTAGAGTAGTGGATCACTTTTCATACCATGGATGGGACAAAGGTCTCTTTGGTAGTTGTGTCCGTTATAACTCAGATTGGGTCACGAGTGATTCAGGCCTAGGCCTCGAACTCCTTTTGTCAGGAAAAAGTGAAGGAATTAATGGCCGAGGGAGTTCCATTTCATTATATTAGATCAAATGTAGGACAAATATATTAGGGGCGACTGGTTGTGCCGGAGGGTCCTGAGTTGTGGAAGGCAATTTTGGCGAAAAAACATGGTTCACAGTTGAATGTGCATTATGGTGTGACAATTTGTATTATGATAGGAATAGGTAGTACTGGTGGGCTGGGATAAAGAAAGATATAGCATAGTTCATGTTAAAATTCCCCATCTACCACTTAGTGAAAGTGGAGCAGTAGAGGCCAGCTAGAGAGTTACACTCCCAAAAGATCTCAGTATGGAAGTTGGAGAGTATCTCGATGGACTTTATTATTGGGTTACCAAGGTTCCAAAGAGGACATGATTCTATTTGGGTCATTGTCAAAAGGCTGACCAAGGTGGTTCATTTTCTTCTAATACGGGTAGACGACACTACAAAGAAGTACGCCAAACTCTTAGTTTCAAATATTGTTCGTTTTCATAGAGGTCTGGTCGAGAATATGTCTGTCAGTGACCACACACATTTGTTTCCCGATTCCAAGGGAGATTTTTTTAGAGACTATGGGGTGTATAACTAAATATAATTACTATGTTTCACCCTCATAATGATGGTTAGACTGAGCGGGTGAATAAGATTTTGGAGAACATGTTGTGTTCTTGTATTTTAGATTTTAATGGGAGATGGGATCAACATTTGTCGCTTATGGAATTATATTATAACAATAGTCACCAAAAGGCTATTGGTTTGGCACCTTACAAAGCTTTTTATGGATGATCATTCCATTTCTTGAGTTGTTGGCTAGAGATTGGAGATAACAGACTATTCGGTCCTAACTATATTCAGTACACCAAAAAGAAGGCGACGCTTAACAGAGAGCATATGAAAACTCCCAAAGTAGGTAGAAGAGCTATGTAGACAAGAGGAAACATATGTTGGAGTTTTAGATTAAAGATCTGGGGCTTTTGAAGGTCTCCCTGATGAATGGAGTTATGAGATTTGGGCCATAGAGGAAGTTGGTGCCACGATATATGGGTCCCTTCATGATTGTGGACATGCTAGGGCTGACTACTTATCGTTTTTCCTTACCCAATCATCTTTAGTGTGTACATGATGTCTTTCATGTGTTGGTGAGGAATTTTTTAAATGGAGAGTTAGCACACCAATGCATCGACCTCAATAGGATATAGTTTTAACTAGAAATGAGTTACGAGGAACAACCCCAATACATTCTTGACCAAAAAGAGAAGACTCTATGATCAAAGGTCATCCTATTAGTTTGAGATTAGTGCGTACATCACAATGAGACCTATTCTAATTGGGAGAGAGAGGATGACATGTAGGTGAGATATCCTCAGATCTTTGAGTTAAGTATATAAAGTTGAATTTCGAGGATGAAATTCCTTATTTAAGGGGACTGGAATGTATACCCTCTATTTTCCTTACATTTATTTAATTATCTATTATGACATGCGATATATTGCTTATTATTTTTATATATATTTCTATATGATTCTTATATGTTTCAATACCTCAAATACTATTAATTGAGGCAACAATGATTAATAAATAAATACTCGAAAGTGAAACAAATTAAAATATCATTCTCATCATGTGACAAAAGTGTAAGACAATTTAGAATTTTTCTTTATAAGAATAATGGATGCTAAACAACAGTATAAATAACCATGTATAAAAAATTTCATTTATTAAAATACTCCACGTGCAATCCATTTGTTATCTCCGAATAATACAAGGAAATATAACCATAATACTCTATCTCATATACACTAACTAGAGGGAAAACTAAAGAATACAAATAAGAAATCTCCAAACATCCCAAGTGCACAACACTCCTAGTTGATGCTCATGTGTCTCCAAACAATCATTGTTGCCTAGATGAAATCCAACTCTAACTCAAAAACCGAAATGTTAGTCAAAGATATGCGGGTCAAATATAACCACCACATGATACCAAATAGGGCACATGGACCCAATCATAACTACTAGATGCATTAAATACCAAAATGGTGTCTTTTAATTAGAAAAGGAATATATAAATACAAGGCGGAAAAGAATTTCTACGAGTAAGAGTCGAGAAATAATCTAACATACTCGTATCGTGAAAATAACGTTCCTTGTTGTTCATTAATAAACAGTTATAATTTTTATTCATTAATTTTCTTTATCATTATTAAAGACCATGAATGTGTCTAGCCCCCCCCCCCCCCCCCCTCCCCACCTTCCGATAGAGGAAACTAGTCCTAGGCCATGCATAATAAATTCCAACCTCCACCATAGACACCCAAAACATTATCACAATATATATTATAATCATGTGTTGCCTCCAGCCCCCATTGGGTACTAGTTCCACGATATGCAAAAAAAAGCATCCTCCACCGTAGACACCCTAAGATCGTGATCATGTCCCTCGAATTACTTAGCCTCACCACATACAACCCATCATAACAAAAATCTAACCTCCACCATACACATCCCATAAAATTATCTAGGGCTGTGTTTTTTTTCCGAACTTTCTGATTTTTCCGATTTCCGATCCGATTTTTTCTGAATTTGGAATGAAATTTTAGTTTGCCGATTTCCGATTTCCGATTTTTTCAAAAAAAATCGTATCGGAAATAATTCTGAATTTCTGATTTTTCGATTTTTCCGATTTTTTTTCGAATTATTTCCGATTTTTTTGGAATTATTTTCCGATTTCCGATTTTTCCGATTTCTTGAAAGTTTCCCATATCCCACATCGGTTGGGAGAGGGAGAGGGCTCCAAAATATGCTCTATAAAAGGAGAGTATCCTCCTAAATTCTACACAAATGAAAAACGAGCCAAATCCTCATGTGTTTACATGTTGGGTTAAAGCCATTTTCATTGTTTCTTTAAAATGAGAATTTCGAGTAATCGAAAATCCATAATTTATTTTTTTGAAATTTTGGAATTTCCGAAATTTCTGGATTTTTAATATATTTTGTGAATTTTCGATTTTTGCCGATTTTTCGATTTTTCTGAATTCGATTTTTTTTTTAATTTTCCGAAAAAATCGGAATAGTTATTTTATTTCCGAAAACATCGGAATTTTTTCCGAATAGGCATTTTCCGATCCGATCCGGCCGAAACACAGCCCTAAAATTATCACATAAAAGTACAACCTCCACCCCACATTCTCCAAAATTATGACCGTGTCTAGTTACCCACTCACTCACGAGGTAACTAGCCCCACGACATACAAACCATCCAATATAAGTAAAAAATAAATGAAAACCACAAGTGTAATTAAATAGAGTGTTCCCTCTCATTACACAACCATGAATTAGTATATTACAACTCATTACTATCCATTCCTCAATTCATATTTTTAATAATTGTCAGTGGCATTATCTTTTCCACTTTAACAAAGATATGTACTTTTAAATCTTAGTTTCATGTTATTCTTATTTAACTGTTATTGCCTTTTGGCATCCTTACCGTATTTCATGTATATATAACATCGTCATGTACTTCTGTAAGCATCCTTGTAAGACTGCATATATGCCTCTGTATAATCATATCATATAATTAAATAACCACAAGTCCTATAGTCAGGACAATTACTCAACCAAGTTTCGTTTACAAAATTCACAATTTACCACCATAATCATGAATTAACTATATCTCATTCCAACTTCATCATCTAACAAGATTATTAACCATTATGCAACACCATTGCCCATCATATAAATCTCATTATACTACCCCCATTATTTCCAACACTTAACCAAACTAGACTTCATGCTAGGACGTCTCATAAATGAAACCAAATAAGGAACCCCCTAATGAGTTCCAAAAGTCTCGTGCCCCCATAAGCACTAACTCAAACAATCCATTATAAATATAACTATTAGATATTGTATTCTTGCGCCACTATCATCTTGTCAATTTACTTTACAGAACAACTACATATTAATTTCTACAACTATGTCACTAGCTTCAATGTATCATCGTACATATAATCTTTCTCATACATTAAGTAAACCTTTTTACGAAGCGTCTCATCATAATATTATATTCATTTCTATTGTCGTTCCCTATAGATATTCTTGTGTAACTTAGGTATATGCATACTAATTGTATTCTTACGTTCTAACCAACCTTCTTATAACTTAATCATATTATGTCAACTTCCCCTACTTTTAAGTACATTCAATATCTTAAGTATTCCATGATACAATATTTACTTAGCACTTTAATCCTTCCTATTGTATTTAGATGTCATTATTTGCTACATACTTTTGAACTATTACTTCTCTACTACCCACGTCATTATTTAGAAACATTTTTGTTTATATAAGTGCTTTATTTAGTGTGTGTGGGAATTATGTATCAAAATTTTATAAGTTATTACAACTATTTGTGATTTTCTTTAAGTTATAAATATACTCATCTCGTTTTATGCTAGCCATTATATATTAAATGAATCATATATCCAACTAAGACTTTTAGAAGAATTTTACTGATATATTTGATTTGGCATCCTCTTTCATTTACTGGTCATCTTTTCATGGCTTAAGTATGTGTTATAATTTACTTATCACTCACATACTATGTTACATATATTCTATTCCTTTTATATCATAATCACATGTCCTAGTCAATGTAATAACACAAAACCCTAATAATATCCACTTTCTTAAATTTACAAAAATCTTATAACCTATACGAGACTAAATGCACCTTAACGATACCTAAAAGATCACAACATCAAAACTATAAATTTCTTTACTTTCAGCCTCATGTATTTACTTGTTTATTATGGGTTTTACATTCCATCATTTGAGTAATACTAGGTTCACATCTCCACAATACCACTTTTCCACCTCTCTAAAAAGATTGCAAAATCCTAACATATTTTTTTTTCTTATACAATGACTACTTAGTTCAATATAATCTGTTATGCCCAACAACAACGTCAAATTGTAATTATACCACAATCAATGGATTCCTCAATTCATTTGCATATAAATTTTCGTGTTTAAAAACATTCACTAAACTCTAAACATCATCTTCATGATTCCAAATTAGAAATTCCAATTCCTAATCTTAATTTTAACTTCATCAATTTTATTATGATTCCAAATTAGAGAATTCAATTCCCAATCTAAATTTTAACTTCTTTAATTCATTCAATAAAATAAATACAAGTAATTAGGTTCACCTTCCCCTAATTTGGTTTCTAATCCTTTTAAATCTATTTTCTTATTGAGTTTAAGTAATACTTAACATATATAATAGTTAAGGGGAAGATTAGATGTATATTTTCCTTTTAGACTCCAATTATGAAATATTAGGAATTTCGGTACTATCTTTCTCCATCTCTAAAATACGACTCCAAAAATAACATGGATGCTAAAAATCGAGATGGGTCCATACTTTGTGTTTCCCCAAAATCCCAAGACAAACTCCTTAAAAATCAAGCTGAAAATCCCATTTCTGCGAGTAAAATTCCTCCCTGAAAAACCTTTATGAAAACCCCTAGTGACTCCGCTATAGTGGGCCCATGTGCTGCTATGGTGGCCTCCTTCTTCCCTTCTGTTTCTCTCTTTTTTTTTTCTCTCCTTTTTTCACTCCATTTTTCTTTCTTTTCTATCTTTCTTTTTCCTTTCCTCTTTTATAGAGCCTTCCAAAATAAATACATGCATTGTGACCTTACAACTTACCCTATCTTGGATTCCAAGACTTGCCTCATTACCCTATTATCCCTCAGTTAAAAATTAATTACACAAATACCTTAATTATCCATTTAATTATTATAAATTATCAAAAAATCATTTGGAGTTATTTAATTTCATTACAAATCAAAATACAATAACTCTCAATTGAATTTCAAGATTATTTAATTTACAATGAGTCTCACAATTATGTTTAATTAGCATAAAATTTCTTAAATTACTTTTTAATTAATATAAAGTCCCAAACATTCGTGTAAATTATAATTACATTATTTATCTCAATAAATTGACATAATGATTCAGTACTAATTATTTTCTCACATTTTCTCATTATAATTATACAACTTGTTTATTTCATTAAAATTATGGGTTATTATATATGTTTTATGTGAATTCACATCCTTTAAAAATCGATGAAAACATTATAACTCACTATGTAAATAGTTTAAGTAACTTCGTATTATGGACAATATGGAATGGTTAGGGACTAGGTGTCAGGGGTTTTCTTATTTAGATTATTATCTCGATATTAGGTTCCACTGATCATAAACTAGTTTCTTATAATATCGAGTCACACTCAACTAATTAATAATTAGGTTTTAACTTAATGAAATCGTACTGACTTATAAATTAAATTAATGGAATGATCATTTTTTATAATATGTTCTCTTCTATGATCATCTCTTAGAACATTTAGAAAGTTAGTTTTTTTTCTTGAATAGTGGAATTTAAGTCCATTGATTTAGTATATTGTTTGGGACAAGTTTCAGGCCATTTGGGGTATGTTTTGTGGACATTAGTTTGAGAAAGTTTTTGTGCCTAGGCCTAATATAAGAATTAGTGGATTTTATAACTTAAATAAGACAAACTAAACTCTCATAATGCATTAGAAGATAACCTTAGCAACTAAGGAGAAGTGGGAGCAACAATAATTGAAGAAATTACGAATTTAGGATTTAATTTGTATAATCGATCCAAGTGAAGTCTATTTTGATTTGAAATTTAATCAAGTTTGTGTTTGAATAACAATAGTTTATTAGAATCCAAAATTAATTAATGTAATCATATTCTAACCCAATTTCATAATTAGAATAATTACATGTTTCAGTCCTAATCATATATGGAAGACATAGTTTAGTTTTGATGTTGAATCCTTTAATTGAACAAAAAAATTATGTAATCTAGACCTAAAAACATTAGATATGAACACGTATTTTCGTGGCTTTTGCTATTATTTATTAATAGAAAAACAAATAAATAAATGGGGTTAGTTGTTACTTGAGTGAAATAGTAATAACATAAATGCTTATTTTAAATAATAATTAAATTTTTCATGGGATGGGATTTTTGTTTCACGTGTTATAAATAATTAATGGTTGATTTTAATTATATCATACTGGACTATGTGTTACGTGTAAAATAGTTTTGTGTGAATATTTTATTTACACCATGAGGTATTACCATGTGTAGTGAGGTATTATGATTTGGATTGGACTCTAGAGTAACACAGAGGCTTGGATATATATATTTTTAGTGCTTTGAATTGGGCCTATGAGGTAGGTATACCTTTGGGCTAAGTTTTAGACTAGGTTGGGTAGTATTTTGGGCTCATTTAAAGACCCTAAATTAGGCCTTTTGGTGACATTCGGATTTTGACTTATTTTATGGGAGTTAGCCCTCATTAGTTGAAAACAATACATGTAAACACAAACCCTATATGCCTTAGATATTTCGAAGAACTTGGAAGAAACTTTAAGGACGAAAAACAAGGAACTAAGAGGAAGAATCACTCATTCGTTCCGTTCAGACAAGAATTCTCTTGCTTTATCACTGTGTAATATGTAACTCATTTATTCTTTCATTATCATTACATTGGTTTTGGATTTAGTATCATATTTACGGATTTAATATGCTATCTTAATCACGTTCACATTGGGTTTAATTGTGTTATTGAATTAAACTAGTGGTGGGATTTTTAATCTGCATTAATTGGTAATTTTATATGAAATATCTAATTGAATCATTTTGGGTTATGAATGTGTTGTGCAAATGAATATTTTGGTTTAATAACTTGTAATAATGATTGTACAATGTTGATTTACTGTTTTTGAATTTAAAATTTCTTATTAATTGGATCAATTGAATGTAAAGGATGAAGTTATGTTTAAATTGGGTTTTTGGCAGATTTAAAACCTTAATTAATGTTGGAATGACATTATTTGTTGAGAAATAAAATTAGGATCATGATTATATAGTTTATGTACCTCGAGTTAAGGTTTGTCATGTCTTTTGAAGCTTGAGTTTAGCTTTAATGGTGGTTTTTCGGACCAATCTGCGTTTCCACGTTTTTTTGGGGAAAAGGCTTCTATGCCTATCTCATTCGAAAGAGATTGGTGTCTTGTTCGAACGAAAAAAGGTATAGATTTGAATGACTTTGAGATCTCGTTCGAACGAGATCACACTGCCTGTTGTATTTGGGGCAGTAAGGGGTGTTTTTGGGTTTTGGGAGCATAATAAATTCTTGGATAATTGTTATATGCTTAAAATATATTTTATGATGATTTTAATCTAGATAAATACAATGAAAGACCTAAAATTTTATTTGAGAGTTATAAAACTTTAGGTAACTATTACAATTCGATGACTGGGATTGGGATAGGTTTGAGTAGACTTGAGAGTATATGTATCCTATTTTGTTGTAGATATATTATATGTTTCATGGTTGGATTATTATTAAGGTTTGAGGTTAATATACCTAAGAATTAAATGGGCAATCTGACGTTTGGGGATTGGAATGATTCGAGTATGCTTGAGTGTAAATGTTGTCATGTAATTGTATATATATATATTTATATTTATGTGAACATACCAAATACTCTGGGTCGATTTTTTTATTTCATTCGATTGTGACCGGGTACCACACTCTTGGATGTTAATAGAGGACTTTACGGAGGTCAATATGTTGTGATCGCATGTTCTGAATGATCATCGCCTCACGATGTGAGATCTGGATAATTCGATCCATCAGATGAGTTAGTCGATGGTGTTACTGCATGATGAAATGATTAAATCATACATTTATAATGGTCACCACCTTGGGATGTGAGATGCATAGTGACTCGATCCATTGAGTTGGCTTGGGTATGGGGCCAGATGATGGTGTTACTATGTAATGGTCCCACCATTTATATTTGTCTGTATATATTTTCCAAAATCCATTAAGTGAAGGAATCTTACGATTTTACTGATAGAAGAACACGAAGGTCGCCCAAAGGTAGATGCCTTCTTATGGCTGTCATGAGATTTATACACGTGGTTGATATTAGTCCGGTGATGGACACTTTGTTTAAAGACATATTTCACATTTATGTGTGTTGTTATGAGATTTTGTATATCTTATTGTATGTGTGACTTAAGTGGGGGTTTGTATGTGATCGTATTGTGTATTTACGTTATAGTTTAGTGAAAAATAAGCAAATGTTACAATATGAGATCGTGTGTATCTTAATGAATAAAAGCTGGGTATTGGGTTGTATTTTGTACATGTGTAGTTGGTTTCATCCCATGTTAGTATTTGGTTATGTTATGTTACTTACTAGTCAATTGATAGAGATTTATTGGAACAAATTATGCCTTTAGTTGGGACAATCGTGTAATATTTCACTTTTGATGAGGGGTGAGCTATTTCTTACACGTGAGTGTGATAGGCTATCATGTTCACCGTAAATGAGTCACACAAACTGTTTTGATATTGTAAGTTATTTCTTGTAACTTTAGGGCGCTGACCTAAATCTAAAAACCCTTTTCCCCAACCTGTATTATTATTATTATTATTATTATTATTATTATTATTATTATTATTATTATTATTATTATTATTATTATTATTATTATTATTATTATTATTATTATTATTATTATTATTATTATTATATACATGATTAGCAGGACTGTGTAATAGACTTGACGTGGTTGAAGATTCATTCTATCATCCTTACGGTAGGAGTTGTTGTTTCATTTCAGTAGTCACTTGTATTAAGGAATTTTGATCAAAGATGGTTACAATTGTATTTGTAATTTCAGTTGAGACTTTTATATCAAAGAGATTTTTTATAATGGATTTTTATTGGAGTTTCATTTTATTTGAGTTCGGTTATTCTTATTTTCATTCATATCTCTTATGTCGTGGATGTTTTTTTATTTAATATCATTTTATTTTTAATGGATGCTGGGAATGATATAAATTGGTTAACGCTCCCATATCTTGGGCGTATCATCCTAATCAACTGGGATAGAAAATAGTGGGTGTTATATATCCCCCATTATAGATTGATTCTTGTATTGAATTTGTATATTAATTTCTTAAATGTTGTTTAGATAATGAACCTAGGGAAAAATTATTCAACTTTTAAATTGGATCTTAAATCATGTTTTAAACCATCTAAAGCTTGTTAATACGAGTGGTAATGTCTATATGTTGGTTATATTCAAAGGGGATGGGCCAATATAACCTTTTGGAGGCTGTAAATTTGGGTGGATATTGGATATGGCCATAAGGGTTCGAAGAAGAAGAAAGGCGTCATCCTAGACCCATTGGATCGATCCGAACTAGGTCCGAATCGATCCAATCAAGTGGGGTAATCCCAGTAAGTTTAGTTTGGTGGATTTAATTGGGTTTTTGAATATGGTTTAATTTTGGATTTTTTAGTTATGTGAGAAACTTATATGACCAATAGGTTAAAGTTTAGAATCCCTAATTAGATACCCTAGGAGTTCAGATTTAAAATATGTAAGTCACTATCATTTAACGTACACAGTAATAAGAGATTATAAAGACGGTCTTAGTAATTCCTAACGTATCTTTTGCTTAATGCTTTATTTATCTTTTATGAAATAATACGGAGGGTGTGTGTGCTAGTGGGTGACATACTAGTACGGATTTTATGGGGTGCGTACAATGTTAACTACGCGGGTACCTTAGTGATTGAGACGAGCTTTACCATGGTCCTATTTACCCTGATCCTATGTGCTAACATACCCGTCTCCCAAGTGGTACAAACAGGGGGATCCTCCCGTATAACCTTGGGTATGGGGCCGTATATTAGTGATTTCCCCTTGTTGATAGTTTGAGATTATAGGGTTGGTACACCCTATAATTATAGGTAATATGCACAAATAATCCCCAAATACAGTAGGGATAGGCCTTCATGCTTTTATTTGTGGGCTTAAGCAATGCCTGTCTATTTTAAATGTGAGTGGGGCATACTCACTTGGTTATTGGTTTACGTGATTCTATTCCGCTATAATGTAATTATAATAGAGATGTATTGATGAAATAATAACTTTTGGAACCATGTAAATTATTAATACTTGAGAACATATATAATTATGTAACATGGGTTTCACCCAGGATTGGGATTAGACCTGCATGCTACATATAGGTTATTTGGGTTGGGATAACTTAGAAAATAACTAAAATATGGGAGGAGGATGTATTATTATTATTATGGCCCAAATTTAGTTATATTCTTACTCAGTATCTGATCTTTCTTAGTTGGAGATATGTCCAAACTTCTATTTCCAATTCTAACTTTCCACGCTTAGGATGCAAAACTTGCATTCTTAACTTTACTTATTTATTTTCCTTTAGGTATTTAGTTGAGTAAGGTTATTTTATTGAGGAGTATTTATGTTGGGTCCATTTTATTAATTTAGATTTGGATATTTATGCTATTAAGACTTTTGTCTATTTTAATGTTGATTTTATTTTATTACGGTTTGGATTGGTATCAAAGTTGTATCGTGTACTATTATATTTTAAGAACTGTTAGTATATTTAGCGTTTATTTCATTTCAATCATGCTTAGAATGATACAAAATGTTTTGACTCTCGTATTATTTATACTTGGACCTGATTAATCCATTTATAAATTTATTAGGGTGACATATTCCCCTTCTTCTTGAACCTCATCACTCCCTTAGTGGGAGACACCTTAAGTAACTCTTGGTCCCGAACGACAAAATATAGGTTCCTCCTTCCCAAATATGAATTACTCTACTACCTATTCTAGACAATCCTCATCCTATCTGTGATAAACTCCATCTTCTTAGAGGTGTCATGAATGGATTAGGGTCCTAAAATATTGTTCTTACTCACCTCCATCCAATAATTGGGCTAACGATAAGGATTCCCATACAATGCCTCGAATGGTGCAAGGGAAATCATCTGTTGATAACTTTCATTGTAAGATAACTCCACTAAAGGTAAGTGCAACTCCCAACTACCCTTAAAATCTAGAGTAACACCCGTCACATATCCTCCAGTACGTATTTCACCCACTCTATTAGTCCATCAGTTTGTGAGGGATGCGAGTTACTCAACCACATTAGTCCCCATTGCATGCTAAAAACTCCGCCAAAAGTGGGGCACAAAGTTTTAGTCCCTATCGAACACAATGTCAAGTGCAATACCACGAAATCTCACAATATTTGATATGAAAAGCGTGACATACTACTATCACTGAAGGTTGTATGAATAGGAAGACAATAAGATACCTTAGTCAAACATACCATGATAACCCATATGGAATCGTGTCCCCACTGTGACGTAGACAAACTAATAATGAAATCAATGAAAATGCTCCCCCATTTCCACGTAAGGATCTCAAGAGGCTGTAGATTACCTGTTGGTCTTCGATATCTACCTTCATCATTTGGAAACTTGTAGAACTGGACCAAAACACCACAATATCCCTTTTCAGGCCTGCCCACTAATATTGGTGCCTTATGTCCTCGCACATCTTATCCCCTCTAAGATGTATTGAAAATTGCAACCCATGAAACCTGGCCAACACTCCTCACCATTACTTCTCATCCTTGAATACCACCAATCTACCATATAATCGTAGACCCACATCTGATCCAATCAAATGGGACATTGTCCCTCTGTCAATAACTCCCTAACCTTCTCCCGATAATAAGGGTGACTTGCCTATGACTTCACAAACCTTACGATGATATCAAGTTTTATCATAAGAACTACCATAAAGGCGTGTGCTAACTTGTCTGCAGTGCAAAGAGAATCCAACTTCGACTTTTAAATAGTCGATAATGTAACTATTGGCCTATGGCTTAAGGCATCTACCATTACGTTCAACTTGCCCAAATGATATTGTATATCAAACTCATAATCTTTCACGAGCTCTAGCCATTGGTATGATATCATGCTTAACTTTTTCTACGTGAATAGATATTGTAAGCTCTTATGGTCCGTGAACAAATCAAACCTCTGCCTCAATAAGTAGTGTCTCCATACTCCAAGGGTAAAAACCATTACTTATAACTCCAAATAATCGGGTGTAACTCCACTCACGAGGTTTAATATATTGGGAATCAAATTATATCATCCTCTCCTCCTGCATCAAAACATCCCCAAGTCTCTGTGGATAGGCATCAATATAAAACATGTAAACCACACCACTATGATGTAAAGAAACCACCAAAAGTCGAATCCAACTTAATCTTTACCTCGTTGAAATACTTCAAGAAAAACTCATTCCAAACATATAGTAACCCCTTCTTCTTTAGGTTACTCAAAGGTCGAACTATCTTCAAGAATTCGTAGATAAATCGAAGAATGTATCCTACCGAAACTAAAAATTATACAACTCCATAGGCATTACGGATTGTCCCCACTCCAATACTCCAGGTGCCTTACTTAGGTCCAATAAGATCCCCTTCTCTGTCACAATGTGACCCCAAAACTTCACCCTTTGCAACCAAAATCCACACTTCTCAAAATTAATGAGAGTAAGTTGTCTTTTAGACTTTATAAGACTACCAAAAATGATCAACATGCTTGTATGCAATCCAAGAATAAACCAAATTGTCTTATAAGATCATGATGCCAAACCGGTCCAAATACATCCTGAACACTCAGTTCATTAAGTCCATGAACATACTTGGTGCATTAGTTATCTTGAATATCATAAGTCCCATAACGTGTCATAAATGCCATCTTTGATAATGTTTCTCATGAATCCTCAACTAATGGTACCTCGACCTCAAATCAATACTGGAAAATTACGAATCACCCCTCAAATGGCCGAACAAGTTTTCGATATGGGGTAACAAGTACTTTTTTTTTTCACTATAACCATGTTCTACTCCCAGTAATCAACAAAAGTCTTAATACTCCATCCTTATTATTCACGAAGAGGACCAAACTCCCTAAGATTAAGTAATCCTAATAAACCCCAATCCAAGTAACGGTCGAATCCGCTCTCTTAGATTTTTCATCACTAATGGAGCAATACAATAAGGTTCTCATGCTATTGGTTTCATTCCAGAAGCCAACTAAATTCCAAACTTGATATCCTTACTCGGTAAAAACCTTAGAATCACCTAAAATACATCAAGAATCTCCATAAATAAAGGAATAGAGTCTGCCTACACGGTGACTCCTTTAGTAGTATCCTCATCAATATAATATATATGCATGCTCGACCCTCCCTCGATACGCAAAATCATAAACAAACATAATTTCAAGAAAGATGGACTTACCACAACAATCCACACAAGCATGATAAAGGTAGCCAATCCATCCTTAGGATAATGTCATACTCAGATATTTTTAAAATTAACGAATCATCTACAAACGTAGCCTTCCATTATCCAAATCTATCTCTCTACACATGGAACAAATCGACGTACCCGAAACCAGTTCTGAATCTAAATGCAATAATGTGTTGGCATAAAATCTAACATCATTAAAGAATGAGCGAGGGCACTACTAACAAATGGTTGCGATGCACAAATATCAGACAAAACGTGTCCAACATGCCTATGAATATGAAATTTACCCTTTACTGCTTGAACTAGAACCTAACCATATACTTCATAAATATGATACACACGCTTGTACTATAACTATCACTGCCCTTATAGTTGAGAAGGTAGTGAAGCTAGTAATGTTGGCACCATAACAACTTTTGGGAATGGTAATTACTGGAGCTAGCCTTATGGTTTTTGGTACTCCTATTGACCTCTGTACCCCTATAATCCCTTATTTCCCTTAGAGAACCTCCTGGATGAATGCCCCACCTCCCGACCTAAAAATCAAGTGTTGGGAAAATTCTTATGTGGCTCTTACCCTCAAATTGGCCTTTTTCCTATACCATACTGCCAGCCCTACTAGCCTCTCCCATGATATTCCCTATCCTACTAGACATGGTAGAACTTATACCCTTGGAACTTATGGTTAGGATCATGATAACCTCTTTGCCTCTTGTGAGGTTTATCTCCTAATTATGGTCATATAGGAAGATGCCCCCCAAATGCAGGATGTAGGATGTATCTCTCATACTACCTCCTTCTATCTTGATTGACTAGCAAAACGAATCTCCAATGGTCCTCTTCTTGACCTTATCCTTTTGTAACTCCCTGTGATCTTGGAAGCATAATAGGGAAACCTTCACAACCTATTTATAAATTATGTAAGCTAGGTTCCCCAATAGTCTCTGCTAACACTACACCAAAATGGATAAATTGGCACCCTTCCAGCGGCTAGACTTGTCACGATCAATGACCGTGATAAAAAAATACGCATTTTTTGTCACGATCATTGACCGTGATAAAGACTTGTTACAGTCAATATCCGTGACACGACCGTGACAAGTACAGTTGTCACGGGCTTGTCACGGTCAATGACCATGACAATCCTTATAATATTGTCACGGTCAAGGACCGTGACACGTCCGTGACAAATGTTACAACAAAAAACCCTTTCCCCTCATTTTTTTCCACTGACTTCTTCCCACCTTTTCTCTCTCTCTCTCTCTCTATCTCTCTCTTTATCTCTCTCTCTCTCTCTCTCTCTCTCTCTCTCTCTCTCTCTCTCTCTCTCTCTCTCCCATTTATATATACGTGTATGTGTGTATATATATATATATGTGCATGTGTGTGTGTATGTGTGTGTGTGTGTGTGCATGTGTGTGGTGGGTGGGGGTGGGGAGGGCAGTGGGGCAGGGGGGAAGGGAGGAGCATGGTGGTATGGGAGGAGGGGGAAGGGATGGGAGGTCTGTTTTTGTGTGTGTGCATGTGTGCGTGTGTGTGTGTGGTGGGGGAGGGGGGGGGGCAGGGTGGGGGAAGGGGGTGGGGCAGGGGGAGGGGAAGGGATGGGTGGTGGGGTGGTGGGTTAGGGGTGGGGGGCTACGTGTGTGTGTGTGTGAATGTGTGCGAGTGTGTATGTGTATGTGCGCATGTGTGTATATGTGTGTGTAGTGTGCGTGTATGTGCCTGTTTGTGCGTAACGTCCCTTATAAACGAATTGATTATTTATTAATTTTTTTAGTAAATTAATATATGACCGCCCTTCATTGTAAATTAGTAAATTAATATATGATTAATTATGAAAGTAGGATTGCCCCTCATTGTAAATTAGTAAATTAATAATTGTTAGTTTAATTGATAAAAATAATTAATTGAGTAGATTAATTAGGAGTACGAGATACACATTTGTTGTTGACATTGTTGTTGGATTATAGTGGATCGATATTGGGTTGGTTAATTTTAAAAGTGGCATGACCACTGGATTATTGTCCATATGGAGGTGGGATTTTTCAACTTTTTTTAAAATTACTTTGTATATCGAACAATATATATATATATATAGTATGATAATTAAATGAAACATACTTGGAATTACATATAGTGCGCATAGATACTAGCCTTCTAGTTCTTATGCGTACGCATTCAATAGCCCTTAGACCCGTTCGAGAGTCATTACCCCTATAATGAGAGCTCTCGAATTGTCTCGTTTGGACAGTTTGGGACTACATAATTTCTGTATAATATTCTTAGTGGCTTAAAGTTGTTACTTTTGGAGGAAGTTCTGCAGTCGTATCCTAATGTTCTCTAGGTACATACTAGATTGACAAGTATGACTGTTATTTCAATTGATCAATTGAAATAACACTCACACTTGCCAATCTACGTCGGGTACTTGGAGTACTACGTGGATATGCTGTCGATTTTTTTTCAAATCGTAACAATGTGCATGAGCTGTTAAGTATATTACAGAAAAATGCGATCTTGAATGGGATAGGACCACTCACCCTTTAGAGGAGATGGAGGAAATATAAATTTCTATTATAAATTGAATTTGAATATAAATAATACATAATTAAATCATACATACTATAAATCTAAGTTTTATTTATACTAATCCATGAATATACGCTTCGTACCTTTAATAGGTGATTAGTTGTGGTAGCTGTGATGGGACAATAATTCTATAAATCTATGGTTGAAAGAAGATAGTAGGTGAAGGACAATAATTCCCCCTGGTGCGTTTACTTTAACGAGTGGGGAAAGTAAGGTTCTTTTAGACACAATATATAATTTGAAGGGCCCATCTACTTTTTCGTCTAACTTGCAAAGGATTGTGAATTATGCTACTTATGATTTACATAAGTGTAAGTCCCACGATTGGCATGTGATCATGCAATTGGTTCCTCTATTATTTAAGCACTGTTTCTCCAAGCACAAGGATTTGTGGAGGGCGATTATGGAAATTAGTATTACCTTCTCACTCTTGTGTGAGAAGGTAGTCAATAGAGAACACATAGTGGCCGCAAAATTGGAGGTGACCGAAGCGATTTGTGTGTTGGAGAAGT
The DNA here is from genome assembly GCA_949130495.1 of Sambucus nigra. Taxonomy (NCBI): domain Eukaryota; kingdom Viridiplantae; phylum Streptophyta; class Magnoliopsida; order Dipsacales; family Adoxaceae; genus Sambucus; species Sambucus nigra. The sequence goes on from OX422212.1 coordinate 504,077,652, forward strand.
ACTTTCCCCCAGCATTCTTTGACATGACTGTTCACTTGTTGGTACACCTGTGCGACGAGGCACTTCTTTATGGTCCAGTTAGATATCGATGGATGTATCCGTTTGAAAGATTGATGAAAGTTTTTAAAGATTACGTTAAGAATACGCGATATATTGCAGGATTAATTGTAGAGGAATACATCATCATGGAGTCGTCAATATATACTCGGGAATATATGCCTGGCTCGACTAGCGTTGATGACACTGATGAGTTCGTCGATGATAGTGGTCATGTGATGGGAAAACGAGTGAAATTAACGAGTTTGCAACATGAACAAGTAGCTCGTTATCTATTTGACACACATGAAGATGTCGAAGAATGGAAACAGTAAGTTTCGATTATTATAATGTTTAATATTATTTTAGATTATTTTATACATGATTAATTTTGTAATATGCAGAAAATATGAAGCCTATGAGAACAATAAAAGATGAAAAACAATAGTACAATCAGACAATGAATTTAGGATGTGGTTCACATAGGAGGTAATTATAATGAAAATGGCCGTTATATAACCTTACATTACACTCAAATTTTACAACTAATATAATTAATTTATCAATATTCTCAGCTCTTAAAGACGGGTGATGCGACATCAAGGCTTGCTCGTCTAGCCACTGGACCCTTGTTCGTGGCACAAGAGTACAAAAAGTATCAATTCAACGGTTACATTTTCGACGCTAAAGTGTAAGAGGAAAGTAAAAATGTACAGAACGCGGGCATTTCATACAAGGCTCTTACTTTTTTCGAGCGAGCGCAAAAGATAAAAACCTCGTTGAAGCTGAAATGACTTACTATGGTGTAATCTGAAATATATTTGAATTGGATTATATAAGCTTCAAAGAGGTTGTATTTTACTGTGACTGGGTAAGATTTGAGGATAAAAATGCTTGTAAAGTTGATCCTGTCACCAATTTGATCATGGTTGACTTGTCCAAGTTGAAGAGCAACGACCACGTAAGCGATGAGCCTTTTGTTTTTGCATTTCAAAAGGTTAACCAAGTGTTTTACTCAGAGTATATCAACAACGAGCCGTGGTCAATTGTCCAACACGTGCCAAAACGTCTAAATAGTAGTGTGGATGACTTAGTTGCTCCTATCGAATATCAATACATTTTTTATGATAACCCGAATTTTAAACAATTTTTCAATTTGTAATAAATATTCCAATTTGTACCAAAACATCCATTTTTAATGCTTTTAATTGATTTGCACTTTATCATTTTCACTCTTGTGTAATGTGAGTGTGTGGGCACTAGGGGTGGGGGTGGGGATGTTTCGAATTTTTAGTAATTATACATATTATGAGCTAGATGTTTTTGTTTTGGAATTCAGAATTGTGGTGTTTGACAGTAACAATTCATTTTTATTTGTAGTAATTGTACATATTTGCCTGTCTTCTTTTAATCCATTTTGATATGTATTAATAACATTTTTTACAGCAAATGTCTCCTTCAGGTATTAAGGCGAGGATGATGATGCTTGTTATGATGATGTCGTCTGGGCTCGGTGGTAGCGGAGGCGATGAGGGCTCCTCGGCCCCTAGGCTCCCCAAATATGGCAAATTGGGGATGGCCATAGAGAACAAGTCGGGGATATTAGCGAGATCCCTTGAGCTGGGAAAGACGATCATCAGCCCGGGGTATATTAGTTGGAAGGAGGTTCCATATGAGCTCAAGTTAGCTGTTTGGGTGGCACTACAAGTAATGTATTTATATTTATATTTATATTCATATGAATATTTAAATTTTGATTTCAATTTCATTTTATATTTATATTTATATTTATTTGCATCTAACATTGTATTTGTTGGACATGAACATTTCAGCCTGGATCCGAAGCTACGCGATTTCGTCTTGGAGTAGTTGAAGAAGCAACACAAGGCGTGGAAGAAAAATATCTGGACCCGGTACTTTGTAAGACAAGAAAGTCCATTATCCAAAGGGGTGAATCTGTCCCGCCGAAGGAGCCGATCTCATTGCCACAATGGTAAAAGTTCGCTGACAATGAGATCGGGGAGCAAAAATTGGCATCTCGCCAATCGGGGAGGGAAAACTGAGCAAAAAAGACGGACGTGCACTACTCCAGTCGGACGTATTACGCCGAGGTGGAGCATAGGATGATGGTAAGATTTAATTTTTCTATGACTACAGAAATATATTATTCTGCATTATTTTACTTTGCAGGGGCGATACCAATTTTACTTTATTTTATTTCAGGGGACAGGGAGTGGCCCTAGGGGTAGGCCACATAGGCACAATACTTATGTGGCTCTTCGGAGGAAGAAGGGGAAGGACAAGGAGGTGTCCCCGAGCATCGCGACTACGATTGTAAGTAATTCGACAGTTTACTTTTTGTTAATCACGTTATAATTTTTTAATTTACTTATTTTACTAATCATGTGTTTTTTTTCATTTCAGGCAAAGCTTAAGGAAGTGCATGAGTCGTAGTCTGATGCCGACAAGGCATCTTTTTCCATAAACGCACTCAGCCAAGTGCTTGGATCTGATCGCAAAGGGAGGACAAGGGGGGTGAGATCGAGGGTGGCCAAATCTAGGATCATCGGATTGGATACGAGCGACACCGGGTTAGCTCGAACGGTGGACTCGCATGACGCGAAGCTGTCCCATTTGGAGGCGATGGTCCAAGATATGTTCTCATTAATGAAGCGTTCGTTGGGCGATGGAAAACGTAAGGGGAAAGGGAAAGATAAGGTGGTGGGGGAGGAGGTGCGGGAGGACGAGGTGCAAGATGACGAGGATGTGGACCTTGGTGCTTCATCGCCAACACGTGCGTACTTTGATGATCCACTTACCTATTTGGCTCCCTTTGACCGACCGACATCGACACTTGGTTGGACGAGCATGTTTATACTGGACATATTTGATGGCCAGTGGATATGGTGGGGGTTAAGGGACCCGAATATCATCTAGGGTGGACTAATTCATGGATGTGAGCTTCAAGACATCGAGTCCAAGGTGCTCATCACGCATGTGATACCTAGGAATGAGAACTCCCCGTTGTGGCTGCGCGAACAATGCGACACTATGTATATCAGCGGGTGTGTCAATTCGTATATCGTGTGGCCTACTCACCTCCTCGAATTTAACCTTACCCAAGACATGTAGTGACATTATTTGAATTGAATTATTTTTAAGTCGGTAGATTTGAATTATATTTGCATTATATCGTGATTTATATTGTCTCAATTTTGAATGTATATTTGCATTATATCTATTTTATTTGGATATATGATGCTTGAACAGGTACAACGTTGGTATAACAGGTACAAATATACTGCTGGCAGTGGCAGTGGCCAAACTGCCCAGCAGATTTTTTTCAATACTGCCTAGAATTCTCACGGTCAATGACCGTGACAATTTTTTTAGCATTATCACGGTCCTTGACCGTGATAAAACTTGTCGCGGTTAAGGACCGTGACATGACCGTGGCAATTCTAACGAACTTGTCACGGTCAATGACCGTAACAAGTCCGTGATAAAAAAAGTTGTCTAGCCAAAAATTATCACAGTCATAGACCTTGACAAGTTGAACTTGTCAAGGTCAATGACCATGACAATTCGGTAGATTTGGTATAGTGTAAATCCTCTTATTTAACCCATCAATTTAACAATCCATCTTCTTATCTTTAGTATGCACTCCTCTAGTAAAAACAATGAGAGGTTTATAAACTCTTTTTCACAGTTTGGAATAGTAAACTAGGTTCTCTAATAGTCTATACTAAATCAGCTTATTTAACCCATGAATTGAGTAAGCCATCTTCTTATCTTTAGTATGGACCTCCTCTGGTAAAAACAATGAGAGGTTTGTGAGTTCTTTTTAGTAGTCTTCAATAATGAATCTCCCTTATGTCAGACCTAAGAACCGTATCTTCTTCTAACCCCTGACAACTAGTGAAAGTAATTGCTGTCAAACGTGCTCCAAAAATGATAAATAGTCATATTTCTCCTTCCTCCATGGTGGTAGATAGACTCCCACCACTATAGTTCCTCACCCACCATCTGAAAGTTAGAAAACATCTGCATCTGAACATCATGCACTCAATCTTCCTTAGGTTCCTCTAGATGTCCTTCATCCACTGATGCGCCACCAGAATATCAGTGGTCCTTGCGAACTATGGTGGATTACCTTTAGAAAAGTCCCAATATATCCTCTCCCAAGTAGAAACTTGTGTCTAAGATGGCACTACCATCCATGGCTGTAGTTGTGGGGGATACCAAAGGTACTATAGAGTCATGGACATTCTAATAGTAGTTGCCTGTGGTCCATGCAGGTTACTTATTGCTACCATGGATGTTGCTCTGGTTGAGCATCTTAGTTGGTTTCCTTATTATCAACCCATTGTCTTCTCCTACCTCGTGTGTTTTCCACGTGAAAGAAAACCAAAAATTTGTATTAGCTAACTATTCATAGATAAGAATACAGTTATTCCTAGATATTAGGGAACAAATAAATCAAAGAACACAACGCAGAATATAACAAAAGTCTCACAAAACCTCAGTTTGGTACATTTTGATACTAACTATAATACCCTTTTTTTCACGTATTGGGTGACCAAGACTCAATGCTGAAGATAGGGCATGCTAATACAATTTATATCATTCCTCAGAATCATGATGATAATAGTAATAAAACTGTACTTAAATTTATATCATCTAAAACATTCGATGAGATAAAAGAACAAACGTAAATAAAAATTACATGCATAAAATTATATTTGGTACGTGGAATTTAGGAACACAAACTAGCAAGAATAAAGAACATATCGATACCTTAAAACGAAGAAAAATTAACATAGCATGCTCATAAGAAACAAAATGGAAGGGTGAAAAGGCTAGAGAGATAGGAAAAAGTTATAAATTATTTTACTCGGGAGGGAGAGATAATCTTAGAAATGGGGTATGTATTGTTATTGATCACAATATGAAAGATAAAGTAGCGGATGTTAAAAGTTGGGTAGATAGATTAATGAACATTAATATTGTATTTAAATATTATAAGTACTTACGCACCCCATGGAGCTTTAGACGAAAATGTAAAGAAATTATTTTGGGAATTCTTAGATGAAATATTACAACAAATTGCTATGCATGAAAACATATTTTTTAGAGGTGACTTGAATGGACATGTAGGAGTAGAAGGGACAATTAGCCAAGGATGCATAGAGGTCGTGGTTTTGGTAAGAGAAATGAAGGATGGAAGACTATCTTAGAAATTGCTAAGGCATACGATCTAGCATTAACAAACACTTTTAAAAAAAAATGGAAGAACATTTAATAGCATTTAAAAATGAAAAGAATAAAAATCAAATAGATTATTGATTACTTGAAAGAAAAGACTTGAACACATGCAAAGACTGTAAAGTTATACTAGGTGAAATCTTAATAAATCAATATCGCCATTAGTAATAGACTTAGCCATTGAAGGGTTTAAGTACCGAAAAGAGAAATATTAAATGGAAATATTTAAAAGGATGCAAAGAGATATAATCTAGGCAAATGTTCCTATTAAATATGAGTGGAGAACCCTTAGAAGTATAGTGCTTGAATGTTTAACGTGCTTATTTAATAAAAAATTTAAAGAAGGAAGCATGCCATATGAGTGGAGGAACAACACCATAATACCTTTGTATAAAATAAAGGGGATATATAAAACTGTAGTAATTATACAAGAATCAAACTGATGAATCACACTATGAAACTATGGAAAAAGGTTATATAACAAAGATTAAGAAGTGAGTCAACTATTTTGGACAATCAATTTGGATTATGCTAGGGAGTTCCACTACGGAAGCTATCTACTTATTAACATATCTAATGGAGAAATGTAGAAGTAAGAATAAAAGTTTACATATATTCTTTATAGACTTAGAAAAGTCATATGACAAGGTACCTACAGATATAATATGGTGGTATTTAAGGAGGAAAATAATACGTATGAGTTATATTAAAGTTATTGAAGATATGTATGATAACACAAAGACTAAAGTAAGAACTATTTGTGGAGAAACTAATGATTTTACAATTAAAGTGGGTCTACATCAAGGATCGGCTTTAAGTCCTTGTTTATTTTCCCTAGTATTGGATGAGATTACAAAGGACATACAAGAAGATGTTCGATGGTGTATGTTGTTTGTCGATAATATAAAATGATGAGAGTAGATACTTGAAAAAATGCATTAGAGTTTAAGGGACAAAAATCAGTAAACATAAAACTAAATTTGTGGAATGTAAATTTAATAATGTGGTGTCTGCTAGCATAAGGTTAAAGAATGACAAAAAGTGATAAACCAAACTAATAAATTTTGTTATTTAGGTTTAGTGATACAAAGTAATGGGGATATTGATGAGGATATTATGAGTAGAATATCACTGGTTAAATGAAATGGAGAAAAGTAAGTGGGGTGTTATGCTATAAGAGGATAACTAATAAATTAAAAGGAAAAATTTATAGAACAGTTGCTAGGCCAATGACCCTATATAGAGCGAAGTGTTGGGATTTAAAGGAAAAACATGAACAAATTCTCCATGTTAGTGAGATGAAGATGCTCTGATGGATTACAGGAATTACTAGAAAAGACAAAATTTAAAACCATTATGCGAGAGAAAAGTTAGGAGTAGCTTCCATTACTGATAAATTAAGACAAAGTAGATTTAAATGATACAGACATGTTTTGCATAGACCAGTAGAGGCACCTATAACAAGAGGAAGATTATTAAAAATAGAGTGTAAAAGAGAAAAGGGGCGCCCTAAGTTGTCTTGGGAGGAAATTATTAGGAGAGATCTTAAGGAATTAAACATGAATGATAATATTTCTTAGAATAGATTATAATGGAAAAGGATAATCCATGTGGCAACCCCATATGATGGGATTAAGGCAAGGATGATGATGATGATGACCATAAATAATGTCAACTGAATATTAATATTATCTTCCCTTTCAAATAACCCCTGTTTGATTAAACTTGAAATGTTTTAAGAATTACTGTTAAACAGATAACGAATATTTGAACTTAGCTTTTAGTTATAAAATCATGTATTTAAGTTTCATATGCAAAAATTAAATTCTACTAGTTTGTTTGTCATTCAGACAATATAGAAATTGATAAGTAAATGAGCAAACCACAACATCGTGATTTTAACGTGATAAACACTAAACGTGGTGGAGAATATCCACGGTATCCTCTATGAGATAATAAAAAAATAATCACTAAAATCAAACAAAGTTATTAGATGATACAACAAAAATAAGAACTAAAAAATTCAATAAAATACCTAAATCAAAAATCAAATTTTTGGTTAGTTGAGTAGTTCCTTTTCTTGAATAAGCTTTTGATATTAAGTATTTAGTTGAATTAAGTGTATGACTATTCAAATGAATTAACCAAAGTGGACTTGTACGTGATTTTGAAGTGTTGTTTAGTGTACAATGTCATTTTTATTACATGCAAACTATGCTCAATGCACACTTAATATTACAACTAGTCCTAACAAATTACAAGAGTTATAAAAAAAAGCTTATACTATCATAAATTTATAATAGATTACAAGCGATTTAACTTAAAACATTGTATAAAATTTATAAATTTTTAGATCCAAGAGTATTATGTACAAAACTTACATCTCGGATTTATGATCTTTTAAAAGATTTTGTATATTAAAAACCCAGAGAGAAAATTTTGAAGTCAAAAGTTTTGTTTTAAAAAGAGAGATGTGTGGATATAAATATATTTGTTACATGCATAACAAAATTCTTAGAAATATCTTCATTTCTTTCACATGCAAGATGTTAAAAATAGTTTAGTGCAAAAGTGTGTAAAATGAAATTATTTTGAAAATCTAACTAGCGTGTGAAGCGTTTTGTGAGAAAATGTCAGATTTTTATTTTTATTTCTCTTTGAGTTTATGAAGTAAAGTAGAGATTCAATCAAATCTTTATTGATTTAATTAGAGAATCAAAGATTACTGGAAATGTGTAAAAGATAAAAGTTTCTAAACTCCCTCTCACTCAAAACTACCCGTAGACCTCCATTTCTCCATCTTTCTTACTATTTGTTTTTCTCTTTTCTCGTACTAGGGTTTCTCTCTCTCTAAGCTCACTCTAAGCTCGTACTAGGTTTTCTCTCTCTCTAAGCTCTCTCTTTTCTCCATCTTCTCACTTTATTTTGTCTCTTTAGACTAGATAAACATCTCAAATGCTCAAAGTTAATGCCTTTTTATAGTCTAGAGAAGAAGATCCTCGAGGCAGGTTTGAAATTGCATAAATGGATGACTACAATCATTTTGATCTAAGCGATAGAAATCAAATGGTTATTAGTGAATCATAAAAAGGATGGTAGCTAATTGTACTTGGTTTGTAGGTGACTCAAATCTTATTGGTCCTTATCTCTCTCACATGGATAACAATGTGAACGATTGATGGTTATAATTCAATGGTATAATATGAGGATTATGTGTGATATGTATTAGTGTTCTACTCAAATAAACCTATAATATGTGAAGAGGTTTAATTACAAACTTTGCCCAATTTTTGTCGACTTTTTTTATCAATTTTAGCAACCCTAGTATAATTATCAATTAGGTGAAGTGATAAGAGATATGAGGATTAAAATTTTATATATCTAATTAGGAAATCTAGGTCAATTAATACTAGATGCAAAATTCTAAATTCAATTTGATGGATGAGACTATATATAAGTGAGATATAAGTTATGTGTGTGATGGAGATGAACTAAACAACATGCAAATATTTCACATTACATATTTCATACAAAGAAAAACCAACCAAGGGGTAAAAAACCTCAATGCAATCTAATATCTCATCCAAATTGAAAAGGTTTTATACAATGCAAGAACCTACTTTTCCCTCATGAACTCACCAAAAGTTACCTATGAAAATTAAACTTTCCAGCATTGAAGATGAATGATCTATCCAAACCTGCATAGGACGGACAAGGAAGTACATTCTCTTACTTAGAGTCGTATCATGATTTGAACTCTCCAATATCTCGAAGTACCTCCTCTTTAGATCTTAGGGTGTAAATCAACAATTCAGATGTATAATGGTTTATATTTATTCTAGTCTAAGTGGATATGATTTCAAATCACTATCAATTCTTCACAAATCATAGATTGAATATTTCAACCTCAAAAGCGAATTTGAATAAAATTAACAATTGAAAATATCTCAACGTCGAAAATACTCTCTACATGTTAGAGAAGTAAAGACTAACCCATATATTTTAAAATGGAGGGGTGAAGAACCTATTTATAGAAAATTTTGAAATTTTAAGTCCATTGTGCACACGGGAAAAAATGCTGAAAGTCCTATAGGATGTAGGGTTCTAAAGTGGATAGGGTAAAACAAAAGCCATTTTTTTCAAATTAAATACTAAACTTAAATAATTTAACCCAAAGTACGTTGCACCAATTTTAAACGAATGTCGTGAAAACCAATTTTAGCCAATTTTAGGTTATCCTAAAACATGCATCTAGGTGATAGCAAGATAAAGTAAAATAAATAATCACACAATGCCTGATGTACGAGAAAAAACCAAATGGGTAAAACCTCGGATGACCCAACCACACAAATTCACTATGTATGGAATTACAAAGGATTTGATAGAAGACTTACAACACAGACTCGATGCCCTTATAATCCGTGATGTTATTCATTCCTTTAACCTACACAAAGTGACATGTAAGAGTCCACTCGTTCACTGCCAAAACGTGTGAGTCCACACATGCCTCAGTTTCCACCAAACAACTTCAGCAACCGTCTATAGATAAAATAATAAAGTCCAATACTTATTCACTGCAACACCACAAATACGTAGTCCATTGGTTGTAAATAGCAAATACGGAGTCCAACATATGAAAAGATTATTAATAAATGTTGAGAATAAACTAATGGTGCCCAAAAAGGATCTTAAAGTATAATAAGCTGAACACTTGGATCATAAATAACTTAGGGTTTTGGAGAGCTTTTTTGTAGAGTTTAGAAACTCAAAACATAAGTTTTTCTCTCTAATAAAATTGGTTCTCCACAATTCTATTCATAGGAGGTTTAAAAAATGAGAGTAGGATGAAACACGCTAAGAAAAAATCTTAAAATCTTGAAAAATACGCCAGCTCGTTCGAATGACTTTGAACCTCGTTTGAATGAATATAGGGTCTTATTTGAATACGTATCCAATGAACTATTAAACGAGTATCTAGTGAAGGACAAAGTTGGTTCATTTGAATCTCGTAGAAACCTGTTCTAATGAGGTACCATATCCTAATCGAATGATATATTAATATCATTTTAACGACCAGGCAAAAAAAATATTTTTTCCAAAAAATATTAAAAGGATAAATCATTTTAAAAACAATTTTATAAAATCGTACCATCCAACTATAAATTCTCCAAGGATAAAAACGTTTATGCATCCATACCTGAGAGATCCTTAGAATGTGAATATGAAAACGAGTACGAAACAATATAAGATGATGTAATATCTTCTAAATTTTCTGCTAAGTCTTCAAGAAACCACATTTTAAGCGTTAAGGATCAACACACTCAATTACTAACCTATGACTCAAAGAGTTTTGTCCAAACAAAGTTAAGCTAAAATATACAAATTAACTCTATTAAAAAATTTATCCTTACAAATCCACCCCTTTGAATATTCCGGGACAAAATATAAAATAAAAACTCTTATGGGCCATCAATCTCATCTAAAACTCAATCCCCAACACCAATAGAAAAAAAGTAAAAATTGACTGACTCATAATCTTGAGTAGCTTTGCATGCTTATAAACTTTTTCACTTGTTGCAAACTTGCACACTTAATCAAAACTTCATATGTAAATATAATATTACAATATGTCTAACGATCCCCATCAAGGTAAGATGTCTCCCACTAAGATAAAAATCTCCTCCTTAATTAAAGTGAAAGATACCATTTCTCTCTTTTTTTGTTCAGGAATAGATAAATAAAGAATGCATAATAAATCATTTCTCCCCCATAAACCATTTCACCTTAAAATGTGAGAACATGTGATACTAATTGGAAATATTGAGGAAAAAGTAATATCATGCAATGATGTAAAGTGATATAAACACAACATGGCAACATAAGCACAGAAAACCCAAATAACGATCAATAAATACTAATATTGATGCAAAAATGATACAAAATTGAATAAAAAATGTAGCATGATATACTAATGTAAACAATCAATAAGCAATACCAATATGATCATATAACACGCCAATTTGATTCAAAGATAAATAACATGGAAACATGGATTAAATGCAAACACAAAGACTCGAACAAAATGATACCATATGTATAAGTAAGAAAAATATACGAATGGCATATAGACACATACATATAGGTATAAACACCACAAACATGACACAAAACACATAATCTTTATTCAGTAACATAGTATCATTGTGTTTAAACATGTGGTATGGAGTGAAGGAGCGTGAACTAGAAACAAATTAATTGTCATGCCCCAACTTAATTAAGTTTAATTCGTCCTTTTTAATTAGAGATAAACTGCCTTAAACACTAAACAATGCTTTAATTTAAATCTCTAAGGGAAAATAACTTAAGATTTTTGTTTTTAAAGGCATGCGTAGATGAAAACATAACTACCTTTACACGTAACTTATAAGTACTACACAACTTTACACAACCAAGATCCTTAGTTTAATATTTACACAAAAAGATTCTTGATATTCAAACCATACTATATATCCATCACTCCCCTGCTATAAGGTCCTACCTTGGCAGTGAACTTCAAATGATATGCATACCTGAAACATAACATTATAGGAGTGTAAGCAACACAAGCTTAGTGAATGACCATATTCCACACATATAACCAATTCAAATAACCATTTTTATTTTCTAATGTTATAACCCAATAGGAATTGTGTAACTCTCACAAGCCTGGACCCACCAGTCCAATAAACTCCTAGTTAACGTGGAACACCAAATCCCCTAATTAGACCCGAGTACAACAAACCTGTAATTTGGATTAACGGGGATGCTGCATCCCGTAGGACCCACCAGTCGTTAACATTAGATAAAGGACTTACTAGTCCATATTATTATATAACATCACTTAACATTTTTAATCTTATGCATATGTTTTCTAAATACAACATCACTCCCATAAGAATTTTAACACATGTGTTTAACTACACATTTCCATATGAACATATAAGCATCTATATTTCATAGGACAGGTCACTCACCTTGGATTTGGTGCTAAGATTAATACCAAACTACTTCCTTGGTATGGTAGTATTAACTGCTTCCCCACCAAACAAGTCAATGTCATTAGTATTTGAATACACCGATTAACATCAAACCTAGTAATACATCACATCATTAGGTCAATCAGAAATAACTAAGGAGGAATTAAATATGATACTTCACATATCTATAAAACCCAATTAATTAGGTTTCTAACACAATTTACGGAATTAAATTACTGATTCGTCAGACAATGTTATGCCCATTTTATTACAACCTTTTCCAAATCATTTCTCAAGAAAAACAGCAACACAACTTTAACTTCCTGGAATTTTCATAATTTTTGTACATCATAACATTGCATGATATTCCACCCAATATCAGTAAACACATTTAATAATACAAAATTAATTTTTCATAATTTTTAGGGCTCATTTGCTATGTCGAGCAAAACGTCAAACACCCGGTATGCATTCTTGCTCCTGTAGGGCAGATTTTAAACCAAACTTCAAACTATCACCAAAGGTTAATTCCTTGGTATTTTTAGACCATATTTGGATATGTTATACATAATATGAGTCTATTTTACTCTCCAACTATAATCACTCAATTCCAATAAGTATTCCATGATTTATGCCATTTTTAGCACAACTAGGTCAAAAACGAACATTAAAGCATAACTTAACATTTAAGCACACATAACCTCCACCTTGGGTATCAATCATGGAAACATATAATAAACATGTTTCAACATATATACACATCAAAAACCTGAATTTCCTAAATTGAAAAGTTTCACGAGGAGGGAATTTAAATCTGGGACATTAAAGTTAACATTTACGATCCTAATACACGTTCTTACACATGTTCTTAAACCAAGCAATATGGGTATCATTAAAATATTTATACAAATAAAAAATAAAAAATTTCCAAGTGTAGAACTCATCTATGTGACCAACTTTAATAAAGAAGTAATTACCTTACGAGGATTCCTCGATTTATAGAAATTTTCCAAAGATTTCTTCATTAACTTTCTTCTCTTTCTCCCTCTTTAGCCAAAACTTGTTATTTCTTGTGCGGAAGAAGGCATACCTCTCATTTATAATCAGAAATAAGTTTTAAAGTGGTCTAATAGCAATAGGGGTAGAGGTAATGCGTGATTGGTTGGATGAAAGTTCGAATTAGACAATTCCATTAATGACACATTTGTTCCACCTTGGTGAAATCACCATAACTCACTATCACGGGCCCGGATTTACTCCCTCTTTATGTCTACGCGTAGATAACTTATACATCAACAACTTTCATATTTTGTGTTTTTCTAAAATCATAAAATTAGTATGCCTAATTTGGGCTCAAACATAAGAGTAATAATCTACTCAAAATTTCATAACTTTCACATTTGGCGACCAAACATCGCCACTTTCGCACCAACACTCTAGTTTACTTTTATAAATATAATGATGTATTTATAAACATATTTTCATGATGCATTTAATCACATAACTAATAATTGTCCTAGACATGTTATCCCCAATCATAAGTTCGATTCGCATCTAATGTAAACAACATACACATCACATGAATATGCATCCCCTAAACATGATAATTAACATGTTTAACACACATAACCAATTTGTAACTAATAACTAATAACTTATACTTAATCATTTAATTAACCTTACTAATCATGTTTTAGGGCTTTACAATTCTACCCCTCTTATAAAAATTTCGTCCTCAAAATCTAACGCATAAGAAACTTACCAAAAAGATGAGGATATTGCTTCTTCATGTTATTCTTTCCTTCCCAGGTGGCATACTCCACATTCTGACTTCTCCACATCACCTTAACTAGTGAAATGGGTTTTTTACATAACACTTGCTCCTTTCGATCTACAATAGCAATGGGTTCCTCCACGTAGGTCAAGTCCTATTTAAGCTCTATCGGTTGTGAAATAAACACATGTGAAAGATCGTCCATATACTTCCGTAACATGGATATATATAAAACATCATGTATCCGAGACAATTTTAGTGATAATGCCAACTTATAAGCTACAGCTCCAACCGGTTTCACTATCTCGTAAGGGCCAATGTACCTGGGACTTAACTTTCCCTTCTTCCCAAATCTCATAACCCATTTCCAAGGAGAAACACGTAGGAATACTCGATCACCTTCCTCAAATTTTAATTCTTTCCTTCGGTTATCTGCATAACTTTTCTGTTTACTTTGTGCCACATTCAAGTGATTATGAATAAGATTTATCTTTTCAGTAGCCTGTTGCACAATTTCTGGCCCAAGTAGTTTTCGTTCTCCTACTTTAGTCCAGCACACCGGAGTTCTGCATTTTCTCCCATACAAAGCTTCATAAGGAGCCATCTCAATACTCGAATGATAGTTATTATTATAAGCAAACTCTATTCCTAGCAATTGTCCATCCCAACTGCCCTTGAACTCCAATACACAAATTCGTAACATGTCTTCAAGTGTTTGGATCGTTCTTTCTGATTGCCCATTAGTTTGAGGATGAAAAGCTGTACCAAATTTCAATTTAGTCACCAAAGCTTGTTGTAAACTAGGCCAAAAGTGAGAAGTAAACTTAGGATCTCGATAAAAAATAATAGAAACAGGTGACCATGCAATATGATAATCTCATCCACATATATTTTTGCATATCTATCCATGGAATAAGTAGCTTTAACAGGAAGAAAATGTGCAGACTTCGTCAACCTATCAATGATAACCCAAATAGAATTAAACCCTCGTGATGATTTTGGTAAACCTATAACAAAATTTGTAGTAACATGCTCCAATTTCCACCCCGCAATAGGTAAGGGCTATAGTAAACCACTCACCTTCTGATGCTCTGCCTTCACCTGTTGGCAAACTAGACATCTAGCAACAAAATATGCAACGTCGTGTTTCATTCCCGGCCACCAATAATATTGTTTCAAATCTCTATACAGTTTCGTGCTCCCTGGATGCAAAGCATATAATGACCAGTGGGCTTCCTCTAAAATTGTTCTTCTTAAATCAGGCATGTTAGGTACACATAAATGGTTACCGTACATAACAATGTCATCATCACGAATAGAAAATGCATTTCCTTTTTCATATTATCTCTAACTTTCTCCAATTTTGTATCTCCTGCCTGTGCTTGTTTTGTCCAGTCTATCAACGTGGGTCTAACATTTAAATGTGCCACTATTCCGTAAGACTCATTCAAAGTTAATTCCACCCCCATTAAAGCTAACTCTCTCAGCAGGTCAACTCGAATACAATAAATACAAGATACTATGCCTCGAGATTTTCTACTCAAAGCATCGGCAACAACATTAGCTTTACCCAAATGGTGATGTATCGTGCAATCACAATCTTTTATAAGTTCTATCCACCTTCTTTGCCTCAAGTTCAAGTCTTTTTGAGTAAACAAGTATTTTAAGCTTTGATGGTCAGTACAAATTTCACAACTAACACTATATCTTTAGTGCAAAAACTACTGCAACTAACTCAAGATCATGAGAAGGGTAGTTGTGTTCATGTATCTTTAACTGTAGAGAAGAAAAAGCAATTACCTTTCCATGCTGCATTAATACAAATCCAAGTCCTTGATACGAAGCATCAATATAAATAACTAAACCTTCTGTACCCGTTGGGATAGTCAATACTGGAGCTGATGTCAACTTACCCTTTAAATTTTCAAAGCCTTTATCACAATCCCCACTCCACACAAACTTGTTCTCCTTTCTGGTAAGCTTAGTCAATGGCAATGCAATAGGAGAAAACCCAGGTATAAACCTCCTGTAATAGCCCACCAATCCCAAAAATCTACGTACCTTTGTCACACTAGTTGGTCTTTCCCAATTCATTACTACTTCTACCTTCTTGGGATCAACACAAATACCATCAGAAGAAATAACATGCCACAAAAATACTACCCTATCTAGCCAAAATTCACATTTAGAAAACTTGGCATACAACAGCTTCTCTCACAAGGTCTGTAAAATAATACGCAGGTGGTGTTCATTCTCATCCCTACTACGAGAATATATCAAAATATGATCAATGAAGATAATAACAAAAGAATAAACATATGGGTGAAATATACGGTTCATAAAATCCATGAATAGGGCCGGTGCATTTGTTAACCTAAATGGCATGACAAGAAATTCATAGTGTCCATACCTGGAACGAAAAGTAGTTTTAGAAATATCACAGTCTCTTACTTTCAATTGATGATATCCGGATCTGAGATCGATCTTGGAAAACACTTTGGATCCTTGCAACTGATCGAACAAGACATCAATTTCGGGTAGTGGGTGTTTGTTACAGATAGTCACCTTATTCAATTGACGATAATCGATACATAGTCTCATGGTTCCATCTTTATTTTTCATAAATAATACTGGGGCTCCCCACGGTGATACACTAGGCCTTATAAAACCACGATCTAATAAATCTTGCAATTGTATTTTTATCTCTTTTAATTTTGAAGGTTCCATACAACATGGTGCAATAGATATTGGTGTAGTGCCTGGTACCAACTCAATCGTAAATTTTACCTCACGGTCTGGTGCTAACCCTGGGAGTTCATCCAGGAAGACATCTGCAAACTCATTAACTACTCGTATATGTGATAGTTTTCCAGCATCTTGTCGTGTGTCCACCGCATGAGCAAGATAACCCTCACATCCTTTCTTTAGCAATTCATAACATTTTGTAGAAGAAATCA
This sequence comes from Sambucus nigra, assembly GCA_949130495.1. Taxonomy (NCBI): domain Eukaryota; kingdom Viridiplantae; phylum Streptophyta; class Magnoliopsida; order Dipsacales; family Adoxaceae; genus Sambucus; species Sambucus nigra. The sequence continues at coordinate 504,094,700 of OX422212.1, forward strand.
AACATATTGGAGTGACATTTCATTCCCCAATAAATTTAAATTCAGGTTCACCCGATAATCGAAACACTACCTCCTTTTTAAAGCAATCTAAGCATACATGATATGAGGCTAACCAATCCATACCCAGTATCACATCAAAGTCGTGCATATCGAGAGGTAATAAGTCAACCAACAACTCTTTTTCACCTATTTGCACCACGCACTCCCTATAAACCTTATCAATAAAAAATAATTCCCCCACTGGAGTAATGATCGCTAAACCAGAATCTAACGATGATAATGGCTTATTAAGATGCAACACGTAAAGAAGAGATATAAAAGAATGTGTTGAACCAGGATCTATCAACACATAAGCATCTTTATCACAAATAGAAAGTATACCTGTCACTACGTTAAGCATAACTTGTGCATCTTGTTGCATCAATGCAAATACTCTACCTTAGCCTTGGTTTTGAGACACACCTCCTCTACCTCCCCTGTGTACTTTCAGTGTAGAAATCCTATCTCCTACTGTTATATTCCCAATTGAAGTTGTAGCTCCCATCGCTGGACAATTCTTTCATAACTGCCCTAGTTTATGACAATGTAAACATAAAGGTGTCGTCTCAACTATTGTACACTCTCGATTCATGTGCCCTTGACCACCACATCTAAAATAAAATATGGCCCTCGGTCCCATCGCATATACATTGTCTAACTGACTCATCCTAGTCCTTCTACCACGAGCTTGAAATCTTCCACGTGCACTTCTATTATTTTTAAATTCTTATCCCTTAGATATTCCTCGTGCTACACCTTGAGATGAGGTTCCCATCTCCCATCCATATGACTTCATACTATCATGCCTAGCTTTCTTCGAATGTTCGACTTGCTTCTCTTTCATTGACTTTTCAGATACCATAGCTCTATCCACCAGATCCATATAATCTGTTATCTTCATATTAGCAACCATATTTTTTTATATCTACATTCAACCCAGACTGAAACCAATCACATTTTCTTTCTTCAGTCCTCACCAAATCAAGTGCAAATATGGATAAGGATATAAATAAATTTTCATACTCTGCCACCATTCGGTTCCCTTGTTTCATCATGATAAATTCTTCCTCTTTCTCCTTCCTGTAAATCCTTGGGAAGTATTTTTCAAAAAAAATTCACAAACCTCTCCCATGTAATTGGTCGAGGATTTGCTGGCATTAGTCCCCCAATCGTAGTAAGTAACCTCTCTGTAGCATCCCACCATAACTTTCCATCATCCTCCAATCTAAAGGTTGCTAACAAAGCCTTATGTTCATCTCGCACTTCCATCACCTTGAATATTGTTTCCATTTTTCTAATCCACCCCTCTACCACTAACGGGTTCGTAGTCCCTGTAAATGCTGGAGGACTTAACATATCCTTATGTTCATCTAGGCCTATTTAGCACATCCCGTTACAAATCATCACGCACCGTTAAGACGAATCAAAATTAAGCATGTCCAAGTTTGTAGACTTCCTGGCATCTTGATGAGGTATAAAATAATTTAGAGTTTTAATTAACTAACAAAATTATATTTGGGATGTTTATTCTTTATAAAAAATGAGCAGGAACTTTTTTAATTTTGAAAAAGCAAGATGTTTTCGAGATACCTATAGGCGAAACATTAATTTGTCATTTTAGTCACTCAAACAGCACCCCCATATCATTCAAACGACATTCCAATGTCGTTCAATCCATGATTTCAAACGATCTTCAAACGAAGCGTACTGTTTTGATTTTGCCGAGTTTGTAGAAACAAGATGATATATCATTCAAACGATATCTCTATCTCTTTCTAACGATAAAAGAAAATCATTCGAATGACGCGACACCTTAAGTTTTGTATATACACATGTTTCATGTTTAGAACGTTTAAGACTTTTTCCAACTCCATTTCTGCATAACTTTTGTGAAAGTTCTTTAAGTTTTATGTTGAAAAACACTTGTTTAATTCACAACAAAATATACTTGAATATTGTTCTTGTGAATTGTTTAAACCCTAGAAGGTTTTGTATCTTTTGAATACACCTTTTGCGAAGAGGATCTCTAATGTTGACTTATGATACCGGCGGAGATTCACTATTGAAGGTTGAGGTTGAGGTTGAGGTTGAAGGAGGAAGACTGGGGTCTTTAATCTTCTCGAGGGAATCATTGATGTTTACTATGGGAATTACGGGTTTTTACGAGAATTCATTGTTATATTTCACTTGTAATTTTGTAATTTGCGATTTGCAAATTATTAGTGAAATAAAAGGTTTTTCCCTGCAGGGATTTTTCTTTGAACTTGGCATTTTTTGAGTGCTTGAATGATTGATCTGTTTTATCACAATAGATGCATGTTTAGGATAAAAAAAATTCTGCATTTACATATTGGTATTGCAATTTTTGTCTACAACTACTCTACGATTATTTGCTTTTACAAATTTATATGAGGTCTTTTAACTCGCGTTTTTACCTTTACAAATTGGGGTGGTTTTTTATTCATCTCTCGTGTGTCTGTTTTATTTTTCTCTCTCGATGGATTCTCATTTGAATTTGAAGTTTTCCGAAAGAATTGAAAATCTTGAAAATCATTTTTAAAATGTTTTGGAACTTTTGCTAACTATTTAAAATCAAAGATATATCATTCGTGAGAAGTTTGCTTCCTTGCACCATGACTTTATGATTTTAAAAGTGTCCAAAAAGGAGAGTGATGATAGAGTCCTTGTTTTAGAAAAGTAATTAGGGGACTTAAAAAATTCTAGGGCTTGTGTTTGTGCTAATGAGGATAAAAATAATTTAACTACTGATTTTAAGGCACGTGAGAAGGCACTCTTAGGGATAAGTTTGCTTTGATTGAAGGGAGAGATATAACCTTCTAGGAATGATTGAAAATATGAATAAGGAGTTCCTAATATTAGAAGAATCAAATTATTTGCCTGAGTATAAAATTTTAAAGTTAAAAGATGAATTAAAATACTCAAGTAATGTTGATAGTGATGGTAATGGCTCACATGTTTGTAATGCTTTGATAGTGATGGTAATGGCTCACATGTTTCTAATGTTGATAGTGACATTTACTTTCATAATTCACAATAAAACCAAGGTCTCTAAAAAAGGTCAATCCATAGGTAATATTCCTCCCATTTACATATGCTCACATTATGGTAGGAAATGTCACCATAAGCGGTTTTTTTTTTATCTTGGAATTAGTCCTAGGAAATTTAAGGATAGTGTCCCATCGGTTCCCATAACCCTCGAGTCAGGTATATACCTGTTTGGGTTAGGAAACCAATTTTGGAGATGCTAAATGTTAGGTTAGTTGATTCTCACAAGCTTGCATATGATGTTTCACATGCCCTATCTTATTGATGATTGCATGCATGATTTCGTTTATCGTATGCTAGTTGTGCTTCATGATATATGTTTACGAGTGTTATGACATTTGTATCTTTTGTATTATATTTTTTCTTTTATTAAGTCATATTAAAAATACAAAAAATATTTTGGGTTTTATATATTTTTGAAAATACAAAAAGATTTTTGGTTTTTATGTATTTTAGTTTTAGACATTTGGTGTGGCATATTGGTGTGTTTGAATCCAATTCATTCAATAACTTAAATGTAGATAGGACATTTGGTTATGACTTTAGATACTTAGATCGATCTTAACCATGTTTATGGAGTTGTTTCGAACTTGACTTGCTTTATGGATTCAACTTTGTATATGCCTCCACACACACATGCACAAGCTTATTGGATTTTGACTTCGTGATGTATATTTGAGCTTGGTGAGATGTTCTCCTATCAATTTTGTCATCTACATGTTTATTTAACTACAGAGGATTTGTGCATGTAAGAACCGTTGCCCATGAGAGTTTGTTTATTATTGAAAAAATGACGAGTCTACGCAGGAAAAGGATGCGAGAGGCAAGTGAACTCATCGTGAAAGCCATTTTTTGATAAGAGCCAAAGAAAAAATAAAGGCAATAAAAAGAATAATATGCCAAAAGGGGCGAAATATGAAAAGATCCACAGAAAAAATAAAGGCAATAAAAAGAATAATATGCCAAATAGGGGCCTATTAGTTTAGTTTGCTTGATCATTCAAACGAAATCATTTCAAAGAAAAGAAAAGAATAGAATACATGATGGTGTTTATCTTTTGAGGGATTTTAATTGAAGACCAACGGGTTTGCACAATGACACCTAGTTATGCTTATTTTTTCATGATGCTATTGACTTGTAGAATCATTAATATCCTAGGCTTGTGTGCATTATGATTATTTTGTTCATCAAGTTCAAATTTATTTGTCATATGAGTCTAAAGTTTAGTTTGATAAAGTTTTGTGACCAATTATATCTTCTTGAGTATATTTTAGTATTGGGGTTATAATTCTTTTGTTACTAGTTCACACCCATTCATTCCATCCCATATGTTTGGACACATTAATACTATGTTAGTGTGTAAAGCTTAGGTGTTTTGTGTCATTTTTTATCGTCATTTATATCTATATTTGTGTGTCGAAATTTATTTGATATATTTTGCATATATTATATATGGTATTGTATGTTATTTTTGTAAGTTTTACATTTTTTTGAAAAATTGAAAAAGTTCAAAAATAGTTGGTTGTGTTTGCCTTTTAGATGATCATTACACATGCATGATTTATATCTTTTTTTGATGATATCTTATCTTCCACGTGATGCTTTGTATTTCAAGTTTATGCTTCTACTTCTTTGTCTATTTCAAATAAAAACAAAGGGGGAGATCAAATTAAAATGAGTTTGAATTATGGTGGAGATTTTATTTTTGAGTTTTATTTTGTTTCAAAATCGATGCGTTAGGAGGGTATATGTTTTTTGTCTCATGTGTGTAGGTACTTAAAGAAGAATTTAAGACATATGAATGAGGAAAATGTTTGCAAAAAAGGAAGAAAAAGAAGTTTGAAGACAAAGAGACTTATGGCATTATGTTCTAGGGCTGCGAAGGGTATTATTATTCCTGTCATAGGGGATTTTGATTTGAATTTGGTGTTCGGTAATGTTCTTTATTTTGTACCTGAATAGCCAAAGGGGGAGATTCGTAAGAACAATTTTTCTAACATTGTTCATAGCATAACTTTAGCATAGTTTGGCGTATCCCATTATAAATCATCACGCACTGTAAAGACAAGCTAAACTCAAGAATGTCCAAGTTTTAAGACTTCTCGACATCCCGATAAGGTATAAAAAAAATTAGAGTTTGAATTAATTTACGGAATTAAATTTTTGGATGGTTATTCTTTATCAAAAATGAATAGTAACTTTTTTATTTTGGGAAAAGAAAAATGTTCTATAGGCAGAACTTTAATTTTTCATTTCAGTCATTCATACGACATCCCCATGTCATTCAAATGACATCCCAATGTCATTTGATCCATGCTTTCAAACGAGCTTCAAACAAACTGTACTGTTTTGATTTTGCTGAGGTCGTTAGAAATACGATGAAATCTCATTCAAAGGAGATCTCTATCTCGTTCAAGTGACAGAAGAAAATTGTTTGAATGACACAACACCTTAGGTTTCGTATAAATACCTCTTTTGTGTTCAGAACTCTTAAGAATTTTGGCAACTCTATTTATGCATAACTTTTGTAAAATTTCTTTATGTTTTGTGTTGAAAAACAATTTATTAATTCATAAAAAATACCCTTGAATATTGTTGTTGTGAATTGTTTAAACCCAAGAAAGTTTTGTATCCTTTTCATACACCTTTTGTGGAGAGGATATCCATTGTTGACTTGTAATACCTGTGGGGATTCACTCCTAAAGACTGAGGCTGAGGCGGAAGGAGGAAGACTGAGGTCTTTGTGTTTCTTGAGAAACCATTGTTGTTGACTACGATTATTATGGGTTCTTACGAGAATTCATTGTTGTATTTCATTTGTAAGTTCGTAAGTTATGATTTACAAATTATTATTTAAATAATTGGTTTTACCCTATGAGGATCTTCCCTGAAACTTGGCATTAGTTGAATTTCTGAATAATTTATATATTTATATCCAAATAGATTCATGTTTAGGATAAAAAGATAAAATATGTTTTAAAATTGGCTTTCACATATAAATATTGGTGTTGAAATTTTTATTTAGAGCCACTATGTGATTATTTCCTTTAACAAAAGAAGACCGAGAGGATCCTTCAGATGAATGGTAAACCAAGAAACGATCTAAACCCCCTTGTATAAGGGGAGAAGAAAGGAAAGAGGTAGAAAATATGACAAACATGGTCCAGATCTACCGAGATGACCTATGGAGCATCTACGCGAGGTGAAAATGATCTCATTTAGATATAATTTTATTAAAGGTGATGACACCAATGGAGGCAACGAATTATCTTAGAGGAAAGCCTACCTCAATGAAGCCAAAGCATGCTCTTACATCCAGCAGATCAACCTGTCCGATGATGTGGATAATCACTAGAAGAAGGTAAAAAAAAATTGAATGCTGAAAAGATTCTCGAAGGATGACCTGTAAGTAGTAATTTATCCCCATGACGATCCCCTAGTTATCACGATATTTGTTCATTAAAGAAGGGAAGTTGGAGTTTTGATCGACAACGGTAGATGAGTTGACGTCTTATTCTATAACTTCTTTAAAGGATTAGAACTAGGAGACAATAATCTTGTGCCCAATCACAGGACCCTCACTGGTGTATCCTCTAAGAACTATCAACATAGAAGTTATAATTGGTACCAGGACAACCAATCAAACTGAGAAGATCCATGTTTTCATCCTCAATAAGGACATCAACTCAGCATACAACAATTCTCAACAGGGTTCAACAAAATCAATTTGAGGTTATTCTTTCTACAGATCATCAAAGCCCAAAGTTCCCTACACATTATGGGGTTGCCGTAGTTGAAGGAAACCAAATTGAAGACAATGAGTTGTACTATACATAAGCCTATTAAGAAGAATAAAGAAGCTCACCATTACATACCAGATATGATCCATAGACCCTTGAAAAGAATCGGAACTAGTCAAGGGATAGGTTGTGGAAGCATTAAAGTCTATTGTCTTGAATAATGAACACCCAAAAAAGACAACACATATCAGCTTATTGCTAGACCCTACTATCAGTAAGGAATTGGTGGATTTTATTAAATAGCGAAAAAAAAGTATTCACCTGGAGTCATGAGGATATGCTAGGGATTGATCGAGAATTTGTGTGTCACTAACACAGCATTGTCAAGGATGCAAAGATAATTAAACATTAATGACGTGTCTTCAGTTCGGAAAAAATGGCCATACGGGAGAAAGTGGAGAAGTTACAAAAGGCAAGTTTTATTAAGGACATCAAGTACCACGAGTGGTTATCCATTCTGGTTATGGTTAGAAAGAAGAACAATAAATGGTGCATGTGTGTTGATTTCATAAACCTGAACAAATCCTTCCCAAAAGACTATTATCCCTTACTGAGGATTGATCATTTGGTTTACACTACTGCTAGGCATGAACTACTTAACTTCATGGATGTTTATTTGATATATAACCAAATTAAAATGAAGCCAAATAATACGAAAAAAAACTCATCCATCACTAGCCACGGTACCTACTGCTAAAACATTATGATTTTTGGACTCAAAAACACTAGGCAATATACCAAAGGTTGGTGAAAAAATCTTTGAGAAATAGATCGACAAAAACATGGAAGTATACACATACGACATGCTCACTAAGAGGAACCGAGTTGTTGCCCATATTAAATACCTAGGGAAGACACTCAACCAATTGGAGAAGCACAAAATGAAGTTTAAACCATAAAATATGTGTTCGGCATGCAATAAGGAATGTTTATCAGCTTTATAGTAAATTAGAAAGGCCTTGAGGTTAACACAAACAAAATTTAGGCACTCATCATGTAATCCCTGACAAATATGAAATATTCATAGAAGCTAACGAGTAGGGTAATGACTCTCAATAGATTTATCTCGCGAGCTATGGATATGTGCCTTTCCTTTTTCTTTAAGGCACTAAGCAAGAATTTTGAATGGAATGAGGAATGAGAAAAGGCTTTCTTAGAGTTAAACAAATACTTGGGTACTCCACCCTTACTCTCAAGACAACTTATGGGAGATAAACATTACTTTACCTAGCTTTATCCAAGTCGGCGATTAGCTCAGTGTTAGTTCTGACTCGAAAATGGAGTTTACTACACAAGCAAGGGTTATGGAGGAGATGAAATTCGTTACCCACAAGTGAAAAAATTAGATCTGGACCTAATTGAGGAAACCCGAAGAATAAAGTTATACTTAAAAGCACATACCATTAGGGTCTATACAGACGTAACCCTACGACAAGCCATTAATGAATATAAGAAATCAGGTAGAATGATGGACTGAGTTATAAAACTATGGGGCGAGGCAGTAGTTGATTTCATATCGCAATTCACTTATGAGGAAAAACATGTTGAGCAAACATCCATGGAAAGTGAGCTAAGCAGTAAAACAACCAAGCAAACTTCTTCGAATGAGAGGTCAAGAGTTCATCCTACCAAACAGACTTCTTAGGAAGATAGTTCAATGACTAGTACAACAGACTAGATGGAATACATACTATAATCATTGTCTAAGAGAGAGGAAACTTCTCTCTATTTGGAAAGAAACAAAAACTTTTTCAATTATAGGATCCGACAGAGGGATATTTTAAGGAATAACCTCCAATTTGGAAGATGTATATAGATGGCTCGTCATGCACCTCTGGTAATGGGTATGGGTTTATAATCAACACCCTGGACAATATAGACATTGAGTATGCCCTCAAGTTATAGTTCAAGGCCTCTAATAATGAGGTAGGGCATGAAGCACTCATAGTAGGATTTAACTTAGCGCTCTCTCTATGTGTTCTGAAAATATAGGTGCACAGTAACTCCCAATTTCTTATAACCAAATGGTGGGTGTTTATGGAGTTAGAGGAGAGCTCATGAAAAAAATCTATCCAAAGACCAAGAGATGATATTTGTGTTTTCGATAATTAAGGTGATCAGGATCCCTAGAACTGATATTGCCCGAGAAAATGTGCTTTCTCGACTCGCTTTTGGCGACCAAAATAGAGTTACAAAGGACCATTACAGATACTAATTGCACCGGAGTATTGATGAAGAAAACCTCACTACGATTGAACTGGATTTAGGCCCATCTTGGATAGATCTGATAAGGAACTACCTAGAAAATGGCATTGTGTCAATTGATACTAAGGAGGCCAAAAGGTTAAGATACAAGGAAACTATGTACTTTATGGAAGGAGGAATCCAAGATAGAAAAGGGTTAATTATTTCATTACTCAGGTGTGTCCACCCAGGCAAGGCAACCATCTTTATGATAATGCTATAGCTTGAGGATCATCTCGTAATATGAGGCGTTGGTTGCTATAGCTTGACGAAATAACCTTCACAAACTGTGATACGCATATTTGGCTTGGTAAAAATGGCCAATATGAGTAATTCCTCCACCTCTTTCCCATCCTTTTCTTCATGGCCAACGACGACAATTGATTACTCCTTTGGTAAAGTTAGATTTCAATGGAGACCAAATGGTCATTTTTTAGTCAAACTGAAAGAAATATGATAGTATATAAGTACTAATAGAATAAAAGAAGGAAGAGAGCAAATTGTTTGATACTATGATAGGAAAAAGTAGAATTTCATTAAATATGTGAAGATATTACAATTGAGGAAATCGGGAAAATATATAAAAAATACACAAAGTAAAAGTGTCAAAGTCCCTATCACTAAACCTTCTCATTATCCACGACCATTCCACCTTTTAATTGGGTAGCCAACACCCATGGGTCTTGGGGAACCACGAGTTCTTGCATCTACTTATCATCAATAACCTCCTCCTTAATTTTCAGAGGAGCATATGGGTTATGCTAAAGGAAATAATAACTATCTCGACCTGAGTTAGAGCATCATATCATGCCTCATTGAGGGAACAATTCTTCAAATACCCAAAATAAATCACAGTAGTAGAGAATGCATTATCTCATCCTCGGGTATATTCATACTTCTGTTTTTAGCCTTGGCCTTCATCTGTGTAACCTGGACTTTGGCCTGGTCGACCACCTTCTGAACATTCTCGACCACCTTTTCAATATTCTCAACCCTCTTATTAGCATTGTTGGTAGCTTGCTCTACTCTATTCTTCCCATCCTCTAGGTCCTTAATGTTATCATTTATTTCCTTTTTGTTATCCTCGTGGTCACAACTAGAAGCTTCCATAGATGTGCGCATGTTGTTTAAAGACGCCTCCACATCAAAAGAAGATTCCTTCAACTTGTCTATCTTCCTCAATAACTAGTAACAATCAACCAAGAACTATAAAAAATAGTATTGAAAGAAAAGGATTAAAATCAAGTGGTAATGAGTATGATAAATAAGAAAGTAGCAAGTGATACTATAAGACCCAGATTATGATTGGCCCGATCAACCATCCATGCATGAGAGGGCATAGATATTGTAGCCTCATCGATGAAAAGGACATCTTCTTCAACCAAACCCCAAGAAAGACAAGGGTTCGTAGCAACAGATTGGGCAGTGCCTTTGCCCTGGTCGATTGGTCCTTTTTTAGGTAACTACAAAGTAGGGGATGGACTCCTCTTCATCCTCTTAAATTAGGTATCTTGATTTTTACTCGGAGAAATTTCTACCATAATGGGTTAATTTAAGCCCCTAGCATCAAACTTTTTCCTCGTATGAGGGGGAGACTTATAGCCAACCAAGATGTTTGAAGTATGATGAATTCTTTCTGCTATCAAATTCCATTCTTATTGTGGGGGATTCAAACTCAACACCAGAGGATGAAGAAATGGGTTCTTCTAGGTTTATGGGGTTGATGGTATGTCTTTTATTGGGCGAGCAATGAAAGATGTGATAGACCTATGATAGCCGAGCAAGATTGGAGCAAAGCGAGGATGATCTTCACTAATCCTCTTATATATGGACTGGATAATCTTAGGATCGAAAAAGTTGACTTCAGAAACATGGGTAATGTTTTTCTTCCTTTTCTCTTCAATACAACAAAATAGAAATATGATGTTAGTAGTAATAGAATTAAAAGAATGTCCAAAAACATGGAAAATTCTACAAGTGAGTGTGAGCGTTGACTTACGACCTAGCCTTCGTGAGGGTAACGGGGTCTAGTGTACTATTCACCCACACAAAAATAGGTGAATTGACAATACTTCGCTATCAGACCATGATCCCTATATTACTTATTGGAATTGGAAAAGTTCATGACAAGGGCTCTGTTCAAGAATTTCATCTTCAAGTAATAAATGTTCTCGTTTTTGGTTCCCTAAATATAATAATATATTAATTCCTTTATTGCAATATTTGTCCTATACCTCTCACTAATACGGTGTACTCCATTTATAACTCTCCAAGTGTTTGGGGGCCACTTGAGCATGGATCACATCAAAATATTGATAAAATTCCAGATATAAATAACTGGGAAGAAATATGACCTCACATTTAGCAATAAATATCGTAGGGATCCAATGACTCTTTTCTAATGCACAAAGGTCACAACGACTTGTTAACAACTCCTTTTTTTACCCATGGAGGAATCCTATGGGTAGTCCTAAAGAGCTTAAATAAGCTCTCAGCAATAGTGTACACAATATTTGCAGCAAAGAATAAAACAATATAAGGAGGAAGAGATTCTTACAGTAAAAAGGATACCAAGGAAGAGTAACTCTAAAAAATGGTGAAGGAGAAGCTTGAAAGAGAAGGAATGGATTTGAAACTCAGGATGAAGTGAACAAAGTAGGGAACTAACATTTTATAGAACTCAGTGACGTCTCCCGAGTCACATGAAATGGTATGGTTAAATGTACCCATCGTTTCGTCTTTTGACGGCGTGTCAGTTCCCAAGAAATGAAATTACGGTGGTTTGCTATTTTTTCCACTATTTAAAAATTTTCCATTATCTCAAAGAATAAAAGTAATAAATTTACAAACTTCAAAATATCGACAGTCGACTAGGACTTTCCTAAAGCCGATTAACTCCTGATTGATAATACTCCATCCTTTAACTCTACCCATCACTGTTCACTATAATAAATAATGAAGTACTAGGGTTTTATTATACACTAAAAATGAAATATTACATGGATCAATGATAATATGACACTTTTCATCATCATGTGGGCTTAATACCATGATATTAAAGTGGTCGAGTGATTATTAACTCCGGTCGATAAAATGACCGATCACCTTCAAGAATGCGAACCATCAACAAAGTGAAAGAGACACATGTGGGAATTTCTACATTCACCCATTCACATGCAGAGGAAAGACATGTGGGCTTCCTCTTAGTTATTATCCATAACGTAAAAGGGGGTAAATACCTGATGTATAAAGGTATTCCTCCTCTTCTCATGCCCACTATTATAAATAGCTTAGTACACCCCTTAGCTACAGGACAACTGAAAAAATATCATACACTCAACCTTAAAAAGTTCTTAAAAAATTGTACTTAACCCTGATACCTAATGACTTAGTACCCATGGATGTAGGAAACTCTTTTGGGTTAGACAATGTAAAACAATTTGTTCCATTATTTTCTCTCATCTCTCTCTAGATCATAATCACTTTTTCTTTATCTTTGGTAATTAAATTGTTGGCATAATTAAGCTAAGACTTATAATAAACTCCATACGAAAATTAGACACCAACAATCATCATTGATAATGTATTTTCTTTGAATGTGTTTTGGGTAAGAACTACTAAGTGTTTGGGAATCAAACATAAGGCTTCACACCCATAACTCAAGATGTTAGAGTCAACAACAACAATAGAAGAGAGGTGATGGGTTCCATTATACTTGATCTAGGGATCTGTCCATTGGAAAATATTACTTAATTTCAACTGATCGACATACCCACATCCTTAAATCGTATTTTGGGTTGGCCATGGATTCATGTCATTGGGGGAGTCAATTCATCAATGCATCAAGAGTTGAAGTTATCTTATGGATAAAATTTGATCACCATATCAGGGGATACCGAATTTCTAAAAGTATAAGGACATAGTACTCTAGTCATAGGGATACAACATGACAGTGTGGAAATTTACATATGTGGATTACACTTAGACCCACTTGTTTAGGTCATCTCATTGAAACGAAAAAAGATATTCTACCAACCAACTCTGAATATGGATGCAACAACGTCACTCATATGAGGAACAAACTGAAATATCTACTAAGACTTAGCCTTGGAAAGAATCGATAAGGGATTGCTGAACCTATTAAGGTAATCCAACGGTCCAATGCTAATAGTCTAGGGTATAAACAAAAGAAAAAAAATCCCATTTGCAAAGTAATGAAATCCAAATGAATTGAAATGAAAAAACCAGGGGATGCACATATTTTTTATAATCCTAGCCTCAAGAGACACTTCATTAAAGTAGGGGATAATTTCCCCTTTGTGGATTTCCTAAATCGTGTGTAAACACTAAATTCGAAAAACATATGATCAAATGGGATGCTCTTCTCAAAGGAGGCCCAACAGAGGTATAGAATGAGATGCATGAAGTAGCTAATCTAAACAAGAAGTTGTATAAACTATCTACAAACTGCGACACTTGAGGAAAACTGAGCTCCTATGAGAGGTGATAATGGAGGACAAAAATAATTGGACAGCCTACCACCTACTATCAATATGGAATCCCTTCGAGGATGATATTGCCTATGTGCTCTAAGAAGAATCACATGCCATTATTTATGACCTCCTCTTTGAGGAGAAGGACCTTGTGGATAATTACTTTGATGTAGTACATCATATTAATCCCTTACTAAAATAAATAAACTTTAACTTTGAGTATCCTTATGTAAAAAAGATCAATAACGATCAATGTGAAAATCAAAGAATCTAATTTAATTTAAATAATGAAGAATTCGAAGACCACCAAAAAGAACTTAATAATAAATAAACAAATTGTATGCAATGTGTTGACTGAATGATAACGGTTAATTTAGGATCTCCTAGTGAGATCAGACAAGTTGAAATATGTTTTTCCTTAGACGATATAGAAAATCTCGATATTATTCAACTCCTCAAGGAGTATACTTATGTATTCATCTAGTTCAATGCCAATATGTCGACAATTGACCCTGAAATCGTTGTCCATTATACACCAACATACCTAGATTCCAACCCAATCAAATAAAAGCTCTGTAAGCTCAGGTCTGAGTGGTCTCTTAAATTCAGATGACAAAAAATAAATAATCTCAATGTAGGTTTTTTGAAAGTGGTCGAATAACTTACATGGTTGGCCAACACCATCCCTATCCTAAAAAAATGAGATGTTTCTCAATTATATGGAGTTTAATAAAGTCAATCCCAAAGGTGATTATCATTTGTCAAACACCACGAACAATGATATATGACTCAAAAGAAATCAACCATATCCTTTACGTGGGCAATAAAAAAGTTGAGACATAATATGATTTCCTTTAAAGTCAAGCCAATTTCTCGAATATGTGCTTCGAAGTATTTACACGAGAATCCTTCATTGGGAAAGAATATGTCCCAATGGTTGTTCTTTCTTATAAAATTCGACATTGACTGTGTATAATAAAAGGCAATTAAATCATGAGATCACATATTATTTAGCCGAGTCTCCTTTGGAAGAAAAGGACAAGGTTATCTCTCATTTTCTAGGTGAAGACATCTTAAAGATATAAAGCCATGATGAGTATAGATGGTAATTATACTTTGATGGGGAAGCCAACGAGAAAGGATACGGTATTGGAATGTTTTTAATCTCGCCAAATGGTAGAAATCAACCTATAAAGATTAAGTTAAATTTTGACGACACTAAAAATCATTTTAGTGTGAATGTTGCATTACAAGACTGGAATAACATGGGATGAAGGGATATAAAGGATCAATGTATTTGGAGACATTGCCCTCATTATTTACAAGATATGGGACATTGAAAGACCAAAGATGAAAAGTTATTTCCATGCCATGAGTACTTCAAGGAAGTAGCTTCCTTATTCAAGGATTTTTAATTCCTTTACTTCCAACGAGATTAGAAAAACTTTGCTAATGCCTTATCTATTCTCTCCTTAATGACATATATCCTCATGGAAGTGGAAAAAATTCTTATGGATATATACAAGTAGCAGAAGACTGGATCAAGGTAAGAGATCTTATGACTTAGACTATAAATCAAGGACCAGTGTATCAAGACATAAAAGAACTCCTTTAAAAAGGAAAACATCCTCCAGAATTCCATAAAAAAGATAAGATGGCGCTTAAACAACATGTCAATTAATTCATCATGTGCACTAAAAAACTGTACAATAACACCCTGAAGGCCCTTATATGAATGGATACATGCAATCAAAGCAAATCAACGACTAAGGATATTATTAGATCATCCTTCAAGTTGACAAAAGTTAGTACGTCCAAAAGTACCCCAAGTGACAAAAATTTACAACATTTTCCTCAATGGAATTGTACAATATGATGTCACAATGGCCATTTTCAACTTGGGGAATCTATAAAATTGGTAAGGTCACTCTAAATCCTTTAGAGACCATGAGTTCATTCCGGTAGTCACCGATTACTTCACCAAATGGGTCGAATCATAATCATATGGTGTACTAAATGCCAAGGAAATAACCCACATGACACGAAAGACCATTGTTTACAGATTTAGCGTATCTTTGAATTGAACTCTGATAATCCAATGCATTTTGAAGAAAATCTCATACAACTTGTCAAAGAATACAAAATTCAAGGAAATAAATCTTACCCATGTTGTCCACAAACTAATGGCGATGTCAAATTTCATAATAAAAAAATGAAGGATATACTAAGAAAGATGATAAAAATGTATCGTGATTGGACTGACGGAATACCATATGCATTATGGGGATATTGACCCTCTATTAGGACACCTGCTGGAGCCCTATCATACTTTCTCGAATATGAGATGGAAGAAATTCTATCAATAGAAATGGAAATACCTATTTGAAGGTGGTGTATGAGAATGAAATTTCCAATGTTGATTTGATGAAGTGAGCTACGAAGAGCCATCATTATTAGATGAGCATCGACTAGTATCCCACTAAAATAGGCACATCACAACATCATTTTAAAAAAGGTTAAAGATTGAGGATTTAAAGAGGGGGACCTAGTATTGAAAGGATTTATATAACCCATATGGGACCCCAAGGGAAAAATTCATCATAATTAAACTGGGCCTTACATCATAAAGAAGATCTTTATAGGAGGTGCAACTCTCCTCATTGGCCTTAATGGGATAGAGTTAACTAGGCTGTCTAATCTACATCATATTAAAAGGTACTACGTATAAGGGAAAAATAACCAAGAAAACTCCTCAAAAAAGAACTATGTATGACATGATCCTCCATATATCAAAGAAAACCTTTTGATCCATTGAGGAATGTTTTTGAATATCTAAAAAACATCAGCATGAATTAGAGTTATGTAATAAACTCTTAAGGGTTTGGTCAATAAATAACATCTTTTCGGGGGGAAATCCTTTCTTTTGACTTTATCTCATTAGTTAGAACGTTAAAATCTATATAGACATAGGCGATAAAGGTAGGTTTTGGGCCTATAAGAGGACTCATTTTTCATTAAAATGATTTTTTTTCATTACAGAAGAACAAGATTCATTTATTGTCATAAACATTAAACTGTCACAAAACACACAAAGATGATTAAGGAGAGAGCTACAAACATCGCCATGTGAATCAAATTCCTCTTTCATAAAAATAGTCATATGACAAGAATCACTGGTTATGTTTGTCTCCAATTGATTAGCCTATACATATTCAAAACATTTTGTAGCCCGATCTTGCATTTATTAAATGCCTTGAGTCTTATTCGATCCTGATATAGTCATTTTAGACAGCCAGCGGAGACCCATCTCCCTCAGGCTCACAACATTCCTAATTTTTCTCGCACAACTAAAGGAGGTAATCTTAGGACAAGTGCATAGATATGGAATCAAATAATCCAATTGGAACATTAAAGAATAAAGGAACATTGTTCCTCCATAAATGAGAAATTATGCTTACCATATATAAAGAGAGTGGATCCATGGGGTATTATCACCTTAAATACAGAGAAATTTCATATTTCTTATCGTATTGACACATCAAGCATTGTGTAAAGTACAAGGACATGACCTAAGGCACAAAGATGAAAATAAGAAGATGTTCCCGTAGACAGGCACATACCTACATCTAGTAACCAATTGAGGAACCAACGAATCTAAGAGTGAGCTGAATCAAAGGGAAAATATAACCATTCCCCTTTAGTCTCCATAAAGTTCATGATCATCTCACGAGAAATAAAGTCAGCCGGATGATATGGGGTAGATAAAGGATCTTCGATTAAGCTCAATTCTTAACGAACCACATATATAAAAGTAACAAGCTTAACCGAAGGTATGAACATTACAGATAGATAAGCCATTAAGAGCATCAACCAATATCAAAATATATTGGGCTCCTACATTCCTTCATTTTTAATACCACATTAGCTAAATGAACTTCAATACCGGTAGAGCCCATAATAAGGAAATGTCGGGACATCAAATTTAGAGTTAAGACACCTTTGCGGATGCCCATGTACCTTATCTCGAGAATATCATATAAGAAAAAATCCATCTCTACCATAAGTTCACTACCCTCATTGATAAGAAACTCGTGAGTTGTCAAGTGGTCTACCTCCAATGAATCCGAAAGAGAGAAGGCTCCTAATCAAGGGTGAATAGCGGTCTGCATCAAGCATCGGTCGTTGTTTTGTGTTCACCGCCTCAATACAAAAACCTAAATTATGAATGCACTTGCGATACAAGTGTAGCGGTAAGTCTGGTATCGAAAATCCACAGAGACGAGTTTCTAGAATATTAATTGGTTTAATACTTCTCAATAAAAGTGTAAAAGGTAATTACAAACTAAAAAGGAATAGATGCATAAAGGGAAATGATTAATCTAGGCAAGTGTATTGAAACTAGATTAACAAAAGTGGTAAAAACTATAGGTTGCGTCGAATATCCCTCACCCGAGTTAATTAGTGTAAAGTATTTACATGGGTCGACGAGTTATTACGAATGCGTCTCGTTTTGACAGTTAATTAAATAAAGAGTTTTCACACACCTAAATTCTCATAAAAGCCTAATAAGACTTCGGCGTCAACAAATACCCCGAAAATTACGCACGCAAGGTCGTAAGCACGTAACATATCTAATATGCCCCGCCAAATATCCTAGGCATAATAACTAGGACAACGCACCCGAAATGGACCCGTAAACTCCATCACCAAAGGAAAGAAACATGTCAACCTGAGGTGAGTTTAATCCGACACAACCTAGACTAACTTAGTTAGAAAGATTATCAAAAACGCGGTAAATAAACGCAATAAATCTACACTAGAAAGCAAGTAATGAAATCATGTAAATAAATTATGTAAACTAAATTACAAAGCAAAAAAAATAAGGAAATACAACTATATTAATTGAGAGGGAAGATGAAAGTACAACTTACAAACCCTAATGGGTGTCAAACCAAAATGAGGAAGAAAATGAGCTCTCAAACCCCCAAACCCTAAGTTAAAACTATTTAGATCTAATTCTATCTGATATTTACTAAAAAAAATTGGTCTATATAGTAAATGGAATTAAATTAGAAAATAAAAGGAAAAAGAAAATAAAAGGGTGAAATATCGCAGAAAATAGGGGATCGGTCGATCGATCCCTTTGATCGATCGATTGATCGAGCGGATATCAGCCCACTGTCTCCCATAATTTCAGAAATAAAGAGGGATCAATCGATCGATCCTTTTGATCGATCGATCGATCAAGTAGGTTTGAGCCCTGCATTCGTCTTCCTTCTCTTCTCCCCTCGTTTGGTTTCATTATTTTTCCTTTTTGCCAAAAGTGCCATAACTTCTTCGTTAGGGATCAGATTCGCCCACCATTCTTGTCCACGCGAAGCTTGTGAGGAGGGATACAACTTCCGTGAAGATGTTGGGCCAAGTGCATAAGTTGTGAAATTACTAAATTTCCCTTGAACGTGAGATTGCGTATGGAATTGAAGCAGAATGCGTCCGAACTCCATACTTAGTACCTAAATACCTACAAAAGCCCACTTATACCTCATATAGCATGTTAACAATATAACTCCGGGATTGTCTAGTTAATAGGCATAAATATAGAGACTAAGGCACCCGAGGGGACTAAAATGCATAGGTTCGAGGGTAGAAATATGCAATATTCAGTACGAATCACACCCCCTAACTTACACATTGCTAGTCTCTAGAAATGAAATAGGATGCAACAAGAACTACAGGCAAACCAAAAGCAGGATATAAGTACAAAAATATTGTATAAAAGCATAAGGCCACTTTCTCGGGTGATTTAATTGCATTTAGCGTATGAAATAAGCCGTTAAACCCTTAGGTTACCCTAGTGTACGAGTGTCGTCTCGTGAGGGTTTTCAGGGATGATACCCACAAACATCAAATGGTTTCCTCAAAATAAGCCCAAACTAACTTGTGATAAGCCCAACAATAATGAAAAAGATTTCATACGCATTATTAGCACAATGAATGAATTCAAACAAAATTCAAAAATCCTTAACATTATAAAATGCACCTCATAGAATTGAAACCTTAAAATGTGGGAGGGGAGCGAGCACATGAAAAATATAATTTGGAAAAAACTTAAATAAATCGGATAATAAATAAAATAAGCATAAATTCAATCCTCACGGGCATTACACTCATAAAATGAATTCACTTGAAACAGGGAGGTAACACATGCGGGCATAAAGAGTAAATGTAAAAGGAAACTAGACCGCGCACATGTCACAAATGAAGAACGCTATCTATAAAATGAAAAATTGTAATCTCAATGAAAGATATCGCTCATTAAAGGAGGCGAAATGCATTTTCACAGATTATCAAAACAATTTAAACCTTTGAATTACATTTACTTAAGATCACATGGGACTTTAATAGGGTTATAATGTAGTCTTGGCTAGGGTATGAAACGAAGGATATGTATGTACGGATTAAAAATGTTCGGAAATGAAAACTCGGGATAAGGGGAAGAATGCGGGCAATATCAAAAATGGAAACCAAGTTCCAAACGAGCATTAGATATATCATTTGGAGAGGGTAATCAAAGCTTATTGAACTATATACACAACATATACAACTTTCTCTTTTCTTTCTTTTCTTCTTTTCCCAAATTTTCTTTTATTTTCTTTTGTTTTTCACTTCTCTTTTCTTTTGCTGTTTCACTACTTTCTTTTCTTTACTTTTCTCACTCTCACATGCCTAAATTTCAACCTCACAACAACAACATTCAATCCCAAGTAACATTACAAACAAAGGTATGTAAGGGTAATAAGTACGGTGTATAACTCCAATTTTGAGTTGGTTAGGATTTGGGGGTTATCAAAAGAAAGGATAATATTTAGGTTCAAAGGGGTTAACAAGGGGAAACATATAAGGTGAGGTCAAGGCTAGTATCGGTGATATAACTAAGAATGCCTATGATCATTTCCTAAAGTTTATGCAATTCTCGAGTAAAAATAATATATGAAAATCATACTTAAGTAACACATTTCAAGATATAAACTCAATTAATGAATGATCAAGGAAATAATAGAGAGATTACTAACGAATTCAACGTTTTTAAAGAGGAAAGAATAGTGTATACACTCACAAACGACGAAAGGTACAAAGATTACTCGGTGTAAGTATATGCAATGCAACAAAAGATTATCGAATTATAAAAATCTTAAGCCAAATCAATAAAGCAAGAAAAGTGCATGTGCTCATGGGATTAAAGTTTAATTCATGAAGTCATTCTATAATATAATTGATTGAGACTAAAGTCTAATAACTTCTAAAATCGAGAACATGCATCATTGGGTTGTCTATTGTATCGGGCAATTATTGAAATTTATCATCGGAAACAAAGGCCAAATGCCCAATAAAGGAGAAAAAAGAAAGAAAATCTTTTTGAAAATTTTAATTTTTCTAAGAAAAGCATACTAGGTAACTAACATGTGAGTAAAAATATGGACTAAACAAAGAAGTGGATAGCATATCCCACACCCCCTAACTTAAAACCTGACATTGTCCCAAATGTGAATTAAGAACCAAGTTAAAGAGAGGAAAAGAGTGATATTACCCAAAATTGGAGCGATCCCCATAAGAACAAGTCCGAAGAATCTACAAAACAAGTTAGTACAGAGCATAGCAAAAACAAATAATAAAAAGTTAACTAATTACACTAGACTAAATAAAAAGGAAAGAAAACAAATAAAAGCTAACTATATACAACCTACTATTTAGGCTTCACACTAACTATACACTAGAAGTCTAAATAGTTGAGGGTCCACAATGAAAATGATTTGACTATGGAGGATAACCGGTATACCATCACTCTCAAGCATGCCTTTCAAAAAATATGAATATTGTTTGAATAACAGAAGGCATGTGTAAGGCGGAAGAAATGAACCATCGCCAATTAAAAGTTTTGGAGGGGTGATAGGGGATTTGGATTGAACGGGTGATAAAAACATGAGGGGACCGAGAAAAGATGAATATCCTGCCAAGGATTTTTAAGTTGGAATGGGAGGTGGCACACACAAAGGCACAAATGCCTTCATGGAAGGCAACTCGAGCAAGTACTCCTCATCGGCAAAAAGGTTTAAAACCGAATCATAGGGTACATGTGAGGGTGTGATAACAGAGAATGAAAATGAAGAGGAAAGAAATTCAAACTCAAGAGATGAATCATCATCGCTTGAAGATCGAATTTCGAAAGAAATAAGATCATTTTAATGAAATGTTCTTCTTTGGGGGCCAAAGAAGAAAACATTTCATTGTAAATGGATATTACGTCATTTTCATCCTCACTTTCAATATCTATTACGCAATGGGCAAAGTTGACAACGATTTGTTCCAAAGTAAGTGCAAAGTCCTCATTTGGTTCAAAACATTCCTCGACTTCAAAAGTCTCAGAAGAAAAATCATCGTCAGATTCAAATAATAAATCCAAGTCATGTTCCCAACAAAAATTTTCTTACTGATAACAATTTTTAATTTTTTCATTCTCAAGCATACGCAAGCCCTCATCGAAAGTCATAGGTTGAGGAGAGGATACTTGAAAATGCGAACTTTGAAAATTGTTATCGGACTTGAACTCAAACTCATTATTATAGGAATTTTGAAAACTATTGCAATTCGTTTCAAAATTCCTATTATAAGGAATTAGAGACCCAAAATCATTATCATCATCATCATCAAAATTCCAATAATCCATGTTTTGGCTTTCATTATACTCGCCCAAAGTCATATTTGAATTTGTAATTTTTTGGGACTCTAAGTATTGATCGAAAGTCAAAGGATTACGTGCATTTTGAGAATTATAATAATGATTACCGAAAGTATTGGAATAAGACATGCTTACTCCAAAAATGGCTCGAAGTGGAGAATTCCACAAAGTAGATGCACGTGCGATGAATTCAAGCGATTCTAGGTGCTCAAATGTAAAAGTCCTACAAAAATGCTAGGCAAAAAAATAAAAATAGAAAGAAAATACAATTAAATACTAAATCAAATAAATTCTAAAACAAACTCATCCCCGCCAACGACGCCATTTTGATCGAGGGTGAATAGCGGAGCGCGTCAAGATCCGATCGTTGTTTTCTATTCACCGCCTTAATACAAAAGCCTAAATTACGACTACACTTGCAATACAAGTGTAGTAGTAAGTCGGGTATCAAAAATCCACCGAGACGAGTTGCTAGAATATTAATTGGTTTAATACTTCTCAATAAACGTGAAAAAGGTAATGACAAACCAAGAAGGAAAAGATGCGTAAAGGGAAATGATTAATCTAGGCAAGTGTATTTAAACTAGATTAACAAAAGCAGTAAAAACTATAGGTTGCATCAAATATCCCTCACCCGAGTTAATTAGTCTAAAATGGTTACATGGGCCAACGAGTTATTACGAATGCGTCTCGTTTCAAAAGTTAATTAAATCAAGAGTTGTCACACCTCAAAATTCTCATAACAACCTAATAAGATTTTGGCATCAACAAATACCTCAGAAATTACGCACGCAAGGTCATAAGCAAGGAACATACATGATATGCCCCATCAAATCTCCTAGGCGTAATAACTAGGAAAATGCACCTGAAATAGACCCGTAAACTCCATCACCAAAAAAAAGAAACATGTGAACCCGAGGTGAGTTCAATCCGACACAACCTACACTAACTTAGCTAGAGAGCATATTAAAAACGCGATAAATAAATGCAGTAAATAAACGCAATAAATCTAAACTAGAAAGCAAGTAATGAAAACATGTAAATAAAGAATGTAAATTAAATTACAAAGAAAGAAAATAAGGAAATACAACTATATTAATGGAGAGGGAAGATGAAAGTACAACTTTCAAACCCTAATGGGTGTCAAACCAAAATGAGGAGGAAGATGAGCTCTCAAACCCCCAAACCCTAACCTAAAACTGTCTAAATCTAATTCTATCTGATATTTACAACAAAATTGATTTATATTGTAAGTGGAATTAAATTAGAAAAGAAAAGGAAAAAGAAAATAAAAGGGGGAAATATCGCATAAAACAGGGGATCGATCGATCGAGCAGATATCAGCCCACTGTCTCCCAAGATTTTAGAAATAAAAAGGGATCGATCGATGGATCCTTTTGATCGATCGATCGATCAAGCAGGCCTGAGCCTCCTACACTCCTTTTCGTTCTCTTCTCCCCTTATTTGGTTTCATTATTTTTCTCTGCCGCCAAAAGTGCCGTAAAGTCTTCGTTAGGGATCGAATTCACGCACTGTTCATGACCATGCAAAGATTGCGAGGAGGGATACAACTTCCATGTAGATGTTGGGCAAGGTGCCCAAGCTATGAAATTACTAAATTGCCCTTGAACGTGTGATTATGTACGGAACTTGAGCAGAATGCGTCCGAACTCTACCCTTAGTACCTAAATACCTACAAACGCCCAATTATACCTTATATAGCATGTTAATAATATAAATCCAAGGTTTTCTTATTAACATTCATAAATATAGAGATTAAGGCACCCGAGGGGACTAAAATGCGTAGGTTCGAGGGTAGAAATATGCAATATTCGGTACGAATCAACCCCCTTCACCAAAGTAAGGTTCCATTATGGGTTGCTCTAGAGCGTATCCCTCAAAATGTTGTAATCCTTAATGGACCGAAAAACCTCCTCGAATGCAAAAGAAATGGCGCGATCTTACGAACACAAAAAATGGGTAGAAGTGTGCAATAAGGACCCATTAATAGTGATCATTCTCCAATACAATCGAGGGACTAAACCTTCATGCTATAAACCCAAGAGAGAACTGTAATTAAAACAAGGAATAAAGTACTCAAATTTATGATTGAGAACAATTTGGTAGTAAAAAGTAGGGAGATCCATTTCAAGAAGATGTAAAAAGAACAATAACAACTTTTTTTAAGACTATGAGATAGAAGGGCTAAATATTAGAGATTTCAAACCCGAGATCTGCCCCTATTTATAAGGAATAACTAAAGAGCAATCAATGACACACTGACCCTCCTATAAGGGACCTAGGACCGAATTTTTCTACTGTCACGGAGAGTTTTCAATCTACTTTTGATGGTCTACAGATCACAAGATCATATTGAAGCGACTAGCCACGAAGACACAAATTTTGGAAAATAAAAAAATGTAAAAAATATTTTTGCCATTTTAGTTTTTATTTTGTTTCTTGTATGTTTCTCTCATACATGTGTCACGTAATTAAGAAATTGACATTCTAGGAAATATAAAATGTATAATAACTAAAAAAAGAACATTATTTAAAGTAAAAGGTCTCCTCCTTTTCAATTATTCACAAAAACCCATTTTCAAGAAATAAAGGAAAACCCCTTTGATATTTAAAATGAAAAAAATACGTAAAGACAAAAAAAATGTCTTTAAAATATATCTCCATGTGAGTATGGGTCTTAACAAGCAATAAAAAGTGTATGCTACGTGTGATCGCTTAAGTGCAAGTCATTCGATCAACGAATAAACCTAGTAAGACGGGGTCGAATCTTTAGGGAATAGGTCACTAACAACGAATGTATGATATGCTTCTTAAATCTAAGCTTCTACTCGTAAAAGAAAAGAAAAAGGTTATGATTTTGTACTTTAAGAAATTTCTAATTACCTAGGCAAATTAAGCTATGAACGTGCAAATTTAAGTACTTAAGCAAAGACTGAAATTCTTGGTTTTAAAAAACTTTTGGAAAATGAGGCTAGGATCCAATCCCCCAAACTGTATAGTATCTCTGATATATATAAAATTTTGTAAATTTAATTAATTAATTGAAAGAAGAGCACAAATCAATTTGAAGCACCAAATATATTTGGACGTTAACCCGCGCAATAATTGGGCAACAAATTAATTAGCGCAAATTATATATATATATATATATATATATATATATAGGACAATGGTGTTATGAATAGTGCCATCTTATCTTATCTTATCAAAAAAATCAAAGGGTCTACATTTTGCCACGTGTACAATCCAAGGGGTTGAGATCATTTCCTCGGGTATACACATTTGGCTAAACCCTACCCGTGCTTCTCATTCTACCTTTCTCCCGATCCTCATCAGCACCCCAAACAAAAGATTCTCACAAAACCGTCTCCCGTGCTTTCTCCCCTGCCTCTCCCCTCGTCGCCGCACCCCTCTCATCGCCGCCGCTACTCTCTCCCCGTCGCATTTTCTATTGGGTACGTTTTTAATGCGGTCGATTTTAGGGTTCCATGGTTTCGATTTTAGGTTTACGATTTTAGGGATCCACTTTTCGCTTTCAAATGGTTTGGGTTTCACATGTATTTTCATCGATTTCAACCGGATCTGCTTTTTGTTTTTAGGCTTGAAGTTTCAAATGTTGAAAATAAGGCATCAAATGGTTTGGGTTGAGTTAAGGAAATTTGTCATACATTCTTGCTGAAATTTCTGTAGCTGAAATGATGAATTTTTTTTTTGTATGTTATTTCTATTTCTCTTTCCTTATCTCTCAAATTCATCTTTTTTGCAAGGGAATAAATGTTAAAATTAAAAGGGGGCTGGATTATGCCCTCTCTTTGTTTTGTAGATCTCTCAGTCTTGGTATTGTTCCACTACTTTAGTGTTAATGTATTACTGATCCAATGTTGTTCTTATGTTTTGCAGATTTTCACATAACAATATAGTTACCCTAAGCAGGTGAGGTCATAATTTTCAAATCCCAATTTCATCAATATAGTTTCCCTAAGCAGGTGAGGTCATAATAGGTTCTTTTGTTGGATTGTTTGGTTTTCATAAAC
The DNA here is from genome assembly GCA_949130495.1 of Sambucus nigra. Taxonomy (NCBI): domain Eukaryota; kingdom Viridiplantae; phylum Streptophyta; class Magnoliopsida; order Dipsacales; family Adoxaceae; genus Sambucus; species Sambucus nigra. The sequence goes on from OX422212.1 coordinate 504,121,134, forward strand.
GTTTTATTGTTTCAGTCAATGTTTTCTTTCACAAAAACTTGGGTGACACATGTTTTATTTTTTTATTGTGCATCACATTGTCTAGATGAGAGTTGTACAATAAACAAGTTTTAAAAACACACTGCAAAAAATATACATACATTTCAAGATTATGTTTGTGTTGGTTTTAACGTTAGATTCTCCTCTCATTGCAGTCAAGTAAGGTAGCCTCTATGTCTCTGTCTACTGTATGGTCAAGTGTCCCCATGTGTGCATATATTGTCTTATGGTTTATAACATAATCTGATTAAATAAAGGTGTGTACTTTGAAATCATTGCGTGTTTAACAAGATTTTGATTAAATCAAGTTTCGGTTTTGGTATTCTCTGTTTTTTTGCTGTTTCAAGGACTCAATTTCAGAAAGAAAAAAATTCGTCGGGTTCTTACAGAATCAACTAATTTAAGCAACCTTTAATTTTCACCGTGCTCAAACACTGTTACAATCCCAATTCAATTAGCATGTAATGAGTCCTATAATTTTGACCATTGTCTATACTGTTTTTCCAGATCTGTAGGTTTCATATTCTAATTATTTTGATGTTTAAAGTAGATAGGTGTTTGATAACCCTAATTTGAATTTCAGATTTGAGGTGCTTTGTATTTCAAATGATATTTATGCAAATGAGTTTCAGAATCCATTAGTTGCGTGATCGATTAATGTCATTTCTAATATTTTATATCATACGCTTGAGACACATACAAAGCCGTTTATGGCACCCTAAGTCGGTAAGAACTTACTCAGATTTTTGTTTGGTTCTTCTTTAGATAATATGCCCATGTGTTTGATAGTAATCTCACTTTGTGTGTTTAAAAATTTAATTTATATTAAAAATCTTATGTTCTTAAGTAAATGCAATTAGGTAAATTAGGTAAAAATCTATTTCAAATTTAGGTTTTTGTTTCAAATTTGGAAATTTGGGTTTCAAATTTGAGATTATATATGTTTGTGTTTCAAATTTGGGTTTTCTTTTGAAATAATGGTTGTTTTGTGTTTTTCTTGCAGGTCCAATCTAGATGAGAATATTTGATATCACAATCCACCCCTAAATATTTGATTTCACATGTATTTTTTCAGATCTGAACACTTTCTATAAATTGTTATGTGAAAATATTAGTACAGTAACAATTACTAAGCTTGAACACTTTTTATACAGAATGAGGAGCTACTACTGGCTTGGTAAGTCGACAATCAATTCGAGAAGAATATGACATAAAAGTCAGGGCCCAATTGGTAAGGATTCAACTATACTTTATTATTTATTGTATGTGTACGGATCAACACATGTGATGTTTTTTTATCATTTAACTATTGTTTGAGTTGGAAAAGTTTCAAGTTATTATCATAGCACATGGAAGGTAATCTCTATCTCTTGTCATTGAACTGACTATTTAAGTTTTGGTGTTCCAGATTAGTTAGAGTGTTTTTTCATATTCGGAGCTTTCTTATACTAATTATTTTAAAGTTTAAAGTAGATAGGTGCTTGAGAACCATGGTTTCAATTTCAAATTTGAGGTTCTATGTATTTTAGATTTAAGGTTCTAAAAGAGATGTAACTTACTATACTGTAAGATCAAGGGTGATTGAAATTATACACGGTATTGATCTCCTCATTTTCTTTCCCAAAAAAAGCCCTATCCGCTCCCACATCTCTCTCATTTCACACTCTTCCCTGCTCACGCCGCTCACACGCGGCCGGCCTCTACTCCACAAACTCTAGCTCCGCCTCCCGCCTCGCATCATTTTAGATATTGCTTTAGATATTTAATATTGCTTTAGGTACTGCTTTATTATTGCTTTAGGTACTTCTTTATTATTTCTTTATGTACTAATATTGCTTTAGTGAGAAATTCCATTTAATATGTATTGCTTTACTATTGCTTTAGGTACTAATATTTCTTTAGATATTACTTTAGATATTTAATATTGCTTTAGGTACTAACATTCCTATCATCTCACTTTAGGTACTAATAATCCTAACATCTCATTTTACGATTTTAATAGGACCTTCGGACGGTCCGGTTAGTTGACTTGACTTGGATATGGATAACCCGCCTACATTTTCCAATGTAAGTAAAAAACCCGCCCTCTGAAAAATATACTTTCTACTTCCTCCCTATGTTATTATATCAACGGGCTTTCATGGAATTTGCGTTAATTTTTTTCACAGATTCAAGGCGCGCGTAGGATCAGCATTGGTATTGTGATCCGCGATGAATCAGAACTTGAGATGATTCTTAAAGAGGTAAATTTTACTTCTGCTATATTTTGCCACGACAAATTTTACTTTTGCTACCCAACTCTTTACATTAATTATTATTTTTTTTCAGAAGAGAAAACGAACGGAGCAACTTTGGGATAAAGAGAAAGGGAAAGGGAAAGAAAACGAACCCCCCACCATGGTGTGTTATTTTTTATTTTGCATTTTCTTTTCATTATTTAATAATTTATTGTTTGCTTACATTTCTACTCCACTTTACTCAACGTGCCAGGACTTCCCTCCCACTTCTGCCCGTGCATTGGCTCAAAGACTACGACGTGATCGAGAAAGGGCACAAAGGTTGTCGCTTAATCCCAGTAATTGTTCTAATCAATCATCCACTTCGACGAGCACTAATGTGTGGGTAACCCCACAACAACCTACGCCATCCACTTCTACATTACTGCACACCCCTCTACAACAGTGTTGCCCTCTTCATGATAACATCCCGTTATCAGACATTGGCCTTACAATTGATCCTCCAACTGTAAAAATTCTTCCCCATTTCCTTCATTTATCAAATGCATTGTTTTCTTATCTTCTAATTAATTTTACTCAACGTGCCAGGACTTCCCACCTATCAGTTCCCATGCATTTTCTCAAAGACAACGACGTAATCGAGAAAGATCACAAAGGTTGCAACTTGATCCCACTAGCTGTCCTAATTAACTACACACTTCGATTCGCTCAACACCATCAAATCGGTCACGTGCAAGAACTCTAAGGCAATATCCTACTCCCCCGACTCTTACGTTGCCGCCCACCCCACCACAACAATGCTGCCCAGTTATGCAGCAGTCCCGCGACACTGATGTTTTGCCCCCTGCTATTCTTCCTAGAAATTTGAGCGTAGATTTTGATGCTACTATCATTTCTGATCCCAACCATGAACACATTCGGAGTGTATTTGAAGATTCACATTCTTTTCCTACGCCACCACTGACAGATTTGGTGAACAATGCCTCGACTGGATCATCAAGAGTATCCGTGCTTCCTTCTATAACTCCGTATAACATCCTATTTACTTTGATATTTTAAGGCCAATGCCTATTTGAGATAGTCTTGACTTAAGTTCTTTCTTTCTCCATTTCAGGTCAAGGAGGCAAGTCATCACATACCAGGTGGGTTGTAGAAGAGCAGGACGGGCTAGACTTTTATCCGAAAGACACGAGTTGGGACCTATGAATGTTAAATGCCCTCATTGTAATGCCTTGCACTGGATGGCTGAAAGGTTAACAACTTCATCTATGATACGACCGTTGTTTGGGAAGTGTTGGCTACAAGGCCAAATCAGACTGCCTGCCCTTAGGGAACCCCCTGCTGAAATAAAGCTTCTTTTTTATGGCAATGATGACCAATCTAGGTCTTTTCGTACTTACATAAGAGAGTATAATACAGCCAATGCATTTACAAGTTTAGGTGCGCGAATGGATGATCGAGTCCTCCCAGGGAGGGGTCCCACGAGTTTTACAATACATGGTGAGCTACGCCATCGCACGGGATCCTTATTACCGGATGAGGGTCATGAATTAAATGACACATATGCTCAATTGTACATTTATGATCCAGGTGCAACTTTAGATATTCGACACCATAGGAATCCACATTTGAGGAGGGATGTCCTTAACACCATACAACAGTGTTTGCTGTTGAATAATGAATTCACTCATAAATACCGTGAAGCCTTCTCTATTTTGGATCAAATGGATAAAATGGGGCAAGACTTACCTGCTTATCTTCATTATAGTTCTTCAAAGGACCGTCGAATGTATAACTTGCCATCGTCTGAAGAGATTGCTGTTATTTTACCGGGGGACGGTTTTAACATTAATGGCATGCGTGATATTATTGTTCGGCTCAAAGGCGGCAATGATTTGATGCAAATTAACGAGTGTCATCCAGCATATTTGCCTTTGCATTACGTCTTATTGTTCCCCCACGGTGAACTTCGTTGGCACCCCGAAATGAAATTATGGGATGTCCGACGGTTTCAAGAACAGGATGATCGCTTAACTCAATTAAATTATTATGGCTACCGGTTGTTCAAGCGTGACTCCGAGTACTCCACAATCCTTAGAGGGGGGAAATTGTTCCAAGAGTTTATTGTTGATTCTTGGGCTTCTATAGAGCAAAACCGATTAACTTATTACCGACTCAATCAAGGAAGGCTTCGGGCAGAGTTGTACAAGGATCTCAATGATGGTATGTCAAACGGTTTACAACTAGATGATATTGGTAGGCGAATGATTTTGCCTTCTTCTTTCACCGGTAGTGCAAAACATATGTTTGAGATTTATCAAGATTCTATGGCCATAACGCGTTACAACCAACATCCCGATGTTTTTCTCACTATGACCGCAAATCCGAAATGGCCAGAAATCACCAAAGAATTGTTGCCTAATGAAAATGCATTTCTTCGTCCAGACTTGGTGGCGCGTGTATTTGAACTAAAGAGGAAGGCCTTGATGAAGGAGATTGAAAATAACCATGTACTTGGCAAGAAGGTGGCTCACGTCTTCACAATTGGATTTCAGAAACGAGGTTTACCTCACATGCACGCCTTAATCTTTCTTGATGGTCCAAGCAAGATTAAAACAACTGCCCAAGTTGATAACATAGTTTGTGCAGAATTTCCTAGCTTAGAATAATACCCCACCCTTTTTGAAACTATTTTGGGTTGCATGGTGCATGGCTCTTGCGGAGTTTGGTCTCCTGGAGCTCCTTGTATGGAACATGGTAAATGCACAAAGAAATACCCGAGAGAGTTTTGTGACACTACCACTATGGATGAAGATGGGTACCCAGTATATCGACGTCGTAATAATGGTCGAGTCTTTACTGTTGGGAATGGGAAACAGGTTGATAATCGAGATGTTGTGCCGTATAATCCCCATTTAAGTCGGATGTTCAATTGCCACATTAATGTCAAAGTTTGTGCCGGGCTTAGATGCGTCAAGTACATTCACAAATATATATACAAGGGATTTGATCGCACCACTATTGTCTTAGGAGGCATTGATGAAATTCAGCAATACTTAGATGCCAGGTATATTGCCCCCCCCCCCCCCCCCCCCGAAGCGGCTTGGCGAATATTTGGTAATCTAATGCATCAGGAGAAACCATCCGTTACGCGATTGGATCTTCACCTCCCAGGCATGTATCATGTTGTTTTCAATCCAAATGAGTCGATGGATGACATAATTCATCGAGGTTCGAATCAAGAGACTTCTTTAACCGTTTTTTTTTGCATATTGTGCTTCCAACGAAGAAGCGCGGGCCTTCACTTATTAAGAATTTCCACAACACTATTAATGGGGCAAGGCATCTAAGAGATGGACAAAGCGAAGTTCAAAAGGGGGTTTTGCAATTGGTAGAATGTACTTTGCTAGACCGAACTCAGGAGAAAGGTTTTATTTGAGATTGCTTCTTACTGTGGTAAAAGGACAGCGATCATTTGAGTGCTTACGGACCGTAAATAATGTCTTGCATGATTCTTTCAAGTCAGCATGTGTTGCACTGGGACTTTTAGAAGATGACAATGAATGGGTTCAGTGCTTGCAAGAGGTCGCGGTGATGCAAACGGGATATCAACTTCGTCGACTTTTCGCAGTTATACTCACCCAATGTTCCCCTATAAATCCAGAATTACTATGGGATAAATTCTCATCATACATATATGACGATCTCGCGCACAACCTCCATAGATCATTTGCAATTCCTTCTCTAACTAATGCAGAGGTCAATGATTACGGATTGTATCTTCTCAACGATTTGCTACAAGAGTCTGGCAAAAGTTTGACCGACTTTTCACCAATGCCATTACCTCTAAAAAATTGGAGTACCATCGAAGAGAATCGGCTAATATGGGAGCATCGATAACTTCAAGCAGATACAAACACCGCGGACATGCAATGTAATATAGACTGTCTTAATTCGGGGCAGCAGCGTGCTTACTCGGCCATTACTACTTCTGTGTTTGAAGGAAAAGGTAATACCTTTTTTTTAAATGGTGGGGCTGGAATGGGTAAGAACTTGTTGTATAACACAATTGCTGGAATTTGCCGTAGTCTCGGCCATGTAGTCATTACAGTTGCCTCTTCAGGCATTGCTTCCTTATTGTTGGTTGGCGGTCGAACAGCGCATTCAATATTTTGTATTCCGCTTGACATCCTTGAAAATTCTAATTGTGGGTTTTCAAAGCAATCGAATCAAGCAGAGTTGTTTAAACTAGCCAAACTTATAATCTGGGATGAAGTGCCAATGCAACATCAGTTTTGTGTTGAAGCGGTTGATCGAACATTACGAGATATATGTAGTAATCAAAAGCCTTTTGGGGGGATAACTGTTGTTCTCGGGGGGGATTTTCGACAAATCTTACCCGTCATTCCTAAAGCAGTTCGCGAAGAAATTATCGCCGCATCATTACGGCGATCAGTTCTTTGGAAGGATATCAAAATTCTTACCTTGGACACAAACATGCGTCTCGACATTATAGACATCCAAACTTCGGCATTTGCAAATGTTTTGACCACGGTATAAAAAAATTTTCAAAATATTACGTTCTTTATTAATATTTATTTATGCATTTCATGTAGATTGTTCTAATAGTACATCTTTGTTTTTCAGATTGGCTCAAGCCCTGACGAAATTGTGCTCCTGCCTTCAACATTACGCCGCTGTCAGAATGTTGAAGAGTTGATGAGGGACGTATATCCGTTGTTGAATGTGGAGGGTATTGTTACGCCTTCTTACCTAACTGAACGGACGATTCTTTCAGCCCGCAATGATGATGTAAATGCAATTGATATGGCTTCCCTAGTTATTTTTCCAGGAGAGTCTGTGACATACTACGCAGTAGATAAATTATGTCCGGATGAAAGTAATCCGAGCATAACTAACCAGTATCCTAATGAGTTCTTAAATGCTTTGAACCCTTCTGGGCTACCTCTATTTAAGTTGGAATTAAAAGTGGGATGTCCCATTATGTTACTACGAAATATAGCGACAAAAGACGGTCTTTGCAATGGCACGCGTTTGAGTGTTACCAAGTTGTCTGAACATGTAATTGAGGCCACAATCCTGACTGGAGATAAGTTTGGCACAACTGTCTTCATTCCGAGAATCTCTTTAACTCCCTCCTCTAATGAAATACCTATCAAGATGACTCGCCGACAATTTTGTATCAAATTGGCCTACGCAATGACAATGAAAAAATCTCAAGGACAATCTGTAAAGTTTGTTGGTATTGACTTGTGCACCCCCGTGTTCAGTCACGGTCAGTTGTATGTTGCATTATCACGTTGCACAAGTGCAGACCGCATTTCTATCCTTCTACCCTCCGGGGAGGAGAGTTCAAGAACAAATATTGTATATTCGGAGGTTCTCATATAGGGATGTAAGTCAAAATATTTCTTTTGTTATGCTGCATTTTAAAGATTAATATCCAGTATTCCTAGGCTCTTGGTCTCATATACTTCTTTCTCATTTTTCTTTTTTCGTGTAACAGGTCAGCGGCATCCGCGGGGAGGTCAGCGGCATCATATAAATTCTGAGTAAGTCAAATATTGGTAGGTATTTTTTGATTGGAGCATTATTTATAGTTTGGTATACATGTTTTCAATGCCTCTTTCATTATTAAACTTCAGTTATTTACTTGGTAATGTGCATATGATAAAAAAATATTTTTAACCACCAGTTTGATAACGGATAAATCAACAACTAAAACCAATTTTTGTTACACGAGTTGCGTAACTGTTACATAACTGACACCAATCCTTTTTTTTGCCTTTGTATCAGGTTCAGCCTGATCACCAAATGAAACTCAAAATCAGCTGCACTGATAACCCATTCAGCAGCACTGTTTAGGCCACATCAAAATTAGTACCAAATGAAACTCAAAATCAGCAGCACTGATTATAATATACTCACAGTAACTAACATATTTATGGATTCAACTTATTTGGATTCAATCTAAAACATGAAGATCCTCACAGTAACTAACATATTTATCCTCTTTTTATGCAGACATTTTGTCGGAGACCAATTTGGTTTCATGACCTTGAAGTATGCTCATGGCTTGGTTGGTATTTGATATATACCTCCCTTATCTCTTTATCTATTTTCTATATAGTTGCTTTTCATTTGGGTGTTTGATTTATTTTAATCTTCATGTAACACTATCGTTTTTCATTTTATATTTTTTGCAATTTTTCAGTTTGTTGTGCAATGCTTCTGTTCCTCATCCCAGGTTGAAGCTTCAACATTTTTCAGTTTTCAACTTTATCTTTGTTTTGTTTAGTTTGTGTGTTATAATAAAATATATGATTACAAGTCTTAGTTGACATAGTAATTTTTATTTGTAGTAGGTAAAAAACTACTTGACACATGATGTGCATATACCAATCATGTCGCAAGAATGTGTTATATTTTTTGCAAAGTTTGAACTCTGCTTCAAGCCATTCCGAATACTCAATTCCTTAATCAGAAGCACTGTGTTTCAATTTATAGCATCCCGTGTTTCAATTTATAGCCACATTGTCTTACTCATTATGTTAGAATTCTATTAGTAGTATTTTCTTACTCATTATGTTAAAATATTGAAACTTGAGCCTTACTAAATGGTTACAAAGAGTTGATATGCAACATTGTCTTTCTATTATATTAGCAGCACTGACTTACTCTTTAGCGTACTGTGTTTCCAGGTGACATTTTTTATAGGGATAAAAGCAATGAACTCAAGTGTTGGTGTTTGAGGCCAAGGCCATGGCTGAAGCCGAAGCCGAAGTTGAGGCCCAGTTCGAAGTAGCACCGAAGGCCAAGATCCAAGCTGACTCGGAGGCCCAAGACATATTGCAGAGCTTTCTATGCATTGATCCTCTTCATTTTACCCAAGTCTTCGTGAATCTTATCAGCCGGTTGGCCTGCCTTCTGAGCCAATTCTGTGAAAAGGTAATCTCTGATTCTAAGAAGCTCATTTGCTTCATTACGAATATCTTTTTGAATTGAACTGTGTGTTGGTTTTGATTTCTCTGATTCCTTTGAGTATTTAGTAGTTCTATACCTTTTTGATTATATATTAGTTCTGGTAGCTTGGATAGATAATGCTATAATGGAAGTACCAATGTGTTTTATATTATAGAATGGATGCTAATGTGTTTTATATTTAATGTTCAATAGTGAGCAAGCGGTGTAGGGGAGGTGCGTGGTGAGTTGGGCAGGCTTGGGGAGAGAGTCCATAGGGGGTATGGCCTAAAAACTATTATTACAAAATAAAGTGTGTAGTTCATAAGGGCAAACTCAACATTTTATCAAACTCCTATTATGTGCATATCATTTAATCAAACTTCTAATTTGAAACAAAACTATAATTTCTGCAAACTTATTTATGTGTTTGAAATAAAGCTATATTCTATATTATTTTCTAATTTAAGACCCGGACTTTAAGTGATATATTTTCTAAATTATGACCCGGACTCTAAGTGATATATTTTGTATTTCCTTTAGTCAATATTATGTTGTATTGATTATAAGAGCTCTTTAGCTATTCATCATTGGGGTCTTTCAGTTCTTTGCTTCAGATGCGAGGATAAAGGCTATGAGGAAGATGACAATGGCATTTACAATTGAACAAAGGAAGGCAGCTTTGGATCTATTGTTGCTTTATCAAAGATCTGACTTTGAGGGAATTTTCTATGCAATGGATGGGACTTCTTATTTCTGCAAACTTATGTTTGTGTTTACTATAGTATTCATTTGGAAATTGAACAAACTTATATTTTTGCAAACTTATATTTGTGTTTACTAGATCGCAGCCAGTTTGGGAGATTGGGGACATTAGTTGCTGCTGAAAATGCACATTGCTGCTGAAAATTCACATTAGTTGCTGCTGAAAATTGTTGTAAAAATGCACATTATGCACATTAGTTGCTACTGAAAATGCAGCCAAAAATTGTGCATTGATCGAGCCAACTGAGGATGAACCAAAAAAGAAATCAGTTTAAGAATATTCAGGCCAATTGTGGTGACCCAGAACCTCTTGAAGTCGCCTGAACACCTCTAAATTAATGCAACTAATGTGCATATTGCATAAACATGTGCATCTTCTGTTACTCTCCTTTCAATGTTTTAGTGTATACTTAATGGCAAACAAAACTAACCCACTAAGAGTTTCTTCAAATACTTTTGGTGATTTTCTATCAGGCGTACATTAAGTTCACGACTTTTAGGTTTGTGTATACATATATTCTATTAAAGTATTCCTAAAATCCTCACCCAATGTATTGTTGGCATCTCTCTGAGTATGTTTACAACCAAAATTGTACCATATTCATCCACAACATTACTTATCTTATTTGCATGGTATTGAATTATATTGTCTTATCTTTTATTATTTTCAAGGTACTCCATTCCTGACTCTTTCGATTGATTGTGTTGATGTCACAAAGGTCCATACTCTAGAGGTAGATAAACCATGTTGATTCACAATAACAGAGATTTCTCTACACAGACTGATTGGGAGGTCACTAAAAAGTCCAGACCAACATCTTTACTAAGCAATTACAAGAAAATTCTGAGATTCCCCCAAAAGTCCATACAGTTGATTCACATGAAGGTATACTACGTAGAAATTCTACATTTTTTGTTTCTAAGCTCATTATTTGAGAATTTGGCTTAATTGTGACTGATATACAATACACTCGGGGTTGCTACACAGGTGAGGATCTGATGCCGAGTTTATTTGCCTCTGCATTGTTGAGATTTTCATATGTTACTACAGGTGAGGAATTACTGCAGGTATTTTTTTTGTCGATCAAATCGTGTTTTGTTTTGCTATAAAAGTGGCCAACCGAGTAGTTTGTAATTAATGCATATTTTTAGTTCCATTTAATGAAAAATAACTAATAAATTTTATCTTTTATTCAACAGTTCCGTTATCTATATGATCACGTGGCAACTCCAAATGACATGTTATGTTATTTTGATGTTTCTCTCCTCATTCTTCCCTAATTTTAATTGGTCTTATGTATAAAGGAACAATCTAGATTTGAGGCTTCAGCTGCGAAAGTAGAACTCGACATGCTTCAGGAGGAATAGATGGGGAAACCTTGGGCAGGAACAGTAAATTATGCGGATAACATCGGGGATAAGAATTTGTATATGATATTAGTGAAGGGATCTAGGGAAGATTGAACAAGTTGAAGCACGTGAAGGTGATATGGTGGTGGCCACCATAAAAAAAGGGTAAGCCTGATCTCCGTAGGAAGGTCATGCCCACTATCGTCGTCAGACATCGCAAACCTTAGCGCCAAAAGGACTGTTTTCCTTGATTTTGTTTTAACAAATTTTTTATTAGGACTTTTAGTATTTTGTTGGAGCAGTTTTTATTTCTTAAACAGGGTGGAAAGTCGTATAAACAAGGGAAATGCTGCCCAATTTTTTTTAGCATGTGTTCATACTAGGTCCAATTTTTTTTAGCATGTGTTCATACTAGGTCCAAAACAAGGGACATTATCTTTATGGCCTCTTTTATCAAATCTTGCATTAAGAAAATGTCATCTGCTATATTTTTAATTTCCACAACAGATGTTGAATGTCATCTGCTATATTTTTTATTTCCACATCTGGATGCATTGCCCCTTAATTACTCTCTTCTTTGCAGGTATCCCCTCTATTCTCTATGCTTACACACATTGCATAGGCTGCCTACTGCAATACTTTTGCGATGCTTGACCCCCACTATTTGGACTACCCCTGCCTCACTCACTACCACTATGGAAGATGGAGGCACTGCTACGATGCCTTTTGGACTAATTTCCACATGATACTCCATGGGTTAGTCCGCATTTCCCCTTGCATCACTTTGTGGATTCACTTTACTTTTGTGACCCTTTGTTGCTACTGTTATTAGCCTAGATACCTTCACTTGGAGTAACTTTATTCAGTTGCTCAGTCATGCGTGGTTCAATTCTTTCCATATTTTCTTACATCATCAGATGCATATATGAATATTGCATAAATGTTGCATATATGCATACTGGCTATATGTAGATGCATATATGCAACATATATGCAGATGCATATATGCTTCATATATGCATATTGCATATATGCAGTCTGCATCTATGAAGTATGCATATATGCAATATATACATAGATATATGCAGATGCATATATGATTGCATATATGCATACAGTATGGAAATTATAAATAAGGCACAACATTTGTTGCATTTGTCAATTGTTGACTGTATTTATTTAGATTTTTTACAGTTGGAAATTCCCTTAAAAATGTAAACTGTTTGGCAACATTTTTATATTTTACATTTGAAGTTCATTCTTATTTTTGTTTAATGAGACTTTTTTTATCCATATAATAATGTTTTCCACGAGGAAAAATATTCTATGTTTTTTTTAATTTATTGGTTGCTTATTTTTTATTTTTGTAACTCCTTTATTATACTACATAGGGCTATTGTTTCTTTAAGGTAACATAATTTTTTTTTGTTTCGCGAAATTTTATATTATAAAGGAAGATAAGTAGAATGGTTTGTTCATTTAATCTTGCTCATACATTTAACGGTATTCTACCATTTGTACTACTTTTACGACATTTCAGGTAATTTTCTTCTTATTTATTCTTGACAAACAATTTACTTCTTGTTGGTTTAGAACTCCTTATCACATTGACTATTGAAAAATTTAAATTATTTTTTAAGTCTAGGATGAGTGAAGAAAGTTATGCGGATTATGACAGGAAATGCCATTTTTAGGTTGCCTTTTGTGACAGTTAGTATACAGATTTTGATTGTGGTTAAAATATTCTTTACACTTTATCTTACGAAGTGCTGAAGGTCAGTTATGGTTTATTCTAAGGGTGTTTTGATTCAATGTACCAACTGTAATGGTGAGGGTATCAGTTATGGTTATGGTTTATACTAAGGGTGTTTTGATTCCTGGTTAAATTTCCCGAGGGCTTATAGTTTATTTTGTTTCATTTGTTCTGTTTTTGCTTTTCTTCCCACATAGACACCTTTTTCAAGTCCCCTTCTCAATTAGAATTTTTGTAGCATGTTAAACAATTTGATTCTTTTGGAATTTACATGTGTGTATTTTTTTGCATGGGTTATATACTTCAGGTCTTTGATGTTTGGACTTGAGCCTACATTAGGTGTGAGGTTCAATCGGGAATGTTGTATTGATCTTAGGATTGAGCTTTAAAGGACTTGACTTGAGAATGGACTATGCGATTGGTAGGAGTTGAAAAGACTTCCCGTATTCATAGTCAATATTTATTTGTGCGTTTTCAATGTTTCTTTTGAATCCCGTACTTCAGTCATCCGACGTGTCAACTATACATTTCTTCGCATCATGTCCAATTCTTCTCCATTACAATCTTATTAACACATCATGTTAAATTCTACAGTTTGCTTGGGGAGAGTTTTTGCATAGCCTCTTGCATGGTTTAAAAGAGTAGAGTCTTATGGAAAAGTGTAGTCCATCACTTTGAAGTTTTATCTTGTAGAATTTTGAAGATTACAAGTCTTAGTTGACGCAATTTTTTGGATTTGTAGTCGGTAAAAAAATACTTTCCCATGGGGTGTGCATCTACCATTCATGTCGCAAGAATGTGTTACATTTTTTACAAAGTTTGAACTGTGCCTTCAGGCACGGGCATGTACTAGTATATATATATAATGCATCCACAAACATTTCGATTGCTTTTAAAAAACTGAGTTATGAGGCCAATAATAATAGTCTCGATTAACTTATCAAACTCAAAGAATTAATTATTTAATTATATTGAATTTTACATTTAAAGTTGAAAAATCTAGGTTGAGTTCATGTTCCCCAGTCTATAAATAACTTACCTAGACATATAATTACATTCTACGAGAATTATCTTCATCATGCTAGTATTCATAATAAAAAAAAAACAAGAAGAAATAATCGAGAAATTTATGCCAATTATGATGAAATAAAGTTGTAAGAATAAGAACTTCACACTAAAGAAAAATTCCGAAAAAATGCAAGAACTTGAATTAATTTTTTGTGCAAAGATGAATTCTTGGTTCTCCAATGATTATTGATCGAATCATTGATTAATAATTTGTAAAGTATATCAAATAAGACTCTTAAATGACTTATACAAGTGCTAAAATAGGCCAAAGTGATAAACATTGACCGTAACACCTCTAGCTACAATTTAGGAAATGATAAAAAAATCCCACAGAAAACTGAACCCTGAGATCAAACCTATGTGACAACCCGCTCATCAAAATAAGGGGTGGCCACCCCATACTCAAATAAAAACAGGAATCATAGATGGATCATTCTCAGCATCACAACAATATAATAAGTATGCGGGATAACCACCCTATATTTCAGACAAACGGGTTGCCAAAAATTTTGTTTTAAGTTAAAGAAAGAATTTACACAACCCAATTTGAAAAGAAAGTGGAAACCTAAAAGAACTTATATTACATCAACGACAAGTATACAATAAGGGGGGTCGGTCAACAGTCACTACAACGTAATACAACAGTTTAGTTTATGTTACATAATACATTAAAATAAGAAAATACAATAGCTTGGGCCACACGACCGAGTAAATGACCCGATCATAACTAGAGTACAAAAATGAAGGCGTCTAACAACATATCCCATAATATCAGCAAAGTATCACAGCTCCCCAAAAACACCGAAATAGGAAAGTCAGAACGGGCGTCCTTGCGGCAGAGCACCGTAATATCCCCAAGATTCATGTACAACAAGAAATGTGAATGGGTCAGGGCGCGGTTTTATATGATCAGCAGATGAATAAAGAGTATGACAGTTATGAACAGTAAATCATGCTTGACAAGTATAAGAATCTACCTAAACAATCTCAAAGCATAAACTAAGGCAATTTAAATGACCATGAGTCTAATTTAGTTATACAAGAGGATATGAATGAATAACATTAATTAAAAGCCTCCATCATTTACTTTGTCCCATTTCATTGTTCCATATCTCATTATGAAACATAATCACAATTATTTTCTCTTTATGGAATTTATCATCAATCAAGTCCCACTTGAATAAGAATAGTTATATTCATATACATATAATGATTCTAAGACCGCCCGTCTGGGTTTCCCCACTGTGCGCGCCCCTAAATGTCTATCATCTTCCAGGGCCTATAAACCAAGACAACCTAGGCACCTAACGCAACATCGAGAAATGTCCATATGCTTGCGAGTGAGTCATAACCACACTCAAAATTACCTCACTAGCGCAGAATAAACATATAACAACCGATCATATGGCCGAGGACTATAGTCTCCCTGCATTCACTAGCCAGGGGACATCACCTCATGGGCAAACTTCCATTATGATAGAATTTAGAGAGGTGTGTTTAAGTAAATTATTATTTACCATTTTCATTTTCATTTCCATTTTGATATATATATCACATTTTATCCGGAGCCATACGTAATTCATATCATCATTACAACCTCAAAGAATTAATAAACTCTTAATTTATTCCCCAAATATTTTAGGGTGTTACTACAAACCACCAAGACTATCATACTTCAAATGAGACTCTAAAGTCTCCCAATATGACATTACAACTCCTAGTCTCATAATAATTAACTAAAGGAAAAGAATGCCCTAACATCAATTTGTACACCCCCGGAATAACCCCCACATAAACCATTTCTAATGTAGGGTAGTTAACTAAATCATCTAGGACTATAGGGATCTAATTTTACTTCATACAAGAAGGTTCCTAGGTCCTAAGCCTAAAGAAAAAGGGTGAAAATCGAGTTAGAAAAATAACTCAAAACAACCTGATTTCGAATCGATTCGCCCTAGGGCCGAATCGATTCTCCCCAAGCAGCGAATTGATTCGCCCAAATGCAAATAGATTCGGATTACAAGCTCAACATTCTCCAACAAGCCGAATCGATTCGGCCTTAACCCGAATCGATTCTCGTTTGCAGACCTATAGGCTGACCCCTTAGCTAATCGATTCTCCCTAGGGCCGAATCGATTCGCCCCTGCGAATTTGCCAAGAAAGGGGCTACGGGTTATGAACCCTAATTTATCCCAAATCTTATTTCTACTCCAACCAACATCATTAATCCAACCCATCAAATAATAAATGCATCTAACTACTATCATTTACACCAATAAACATAAAATCACTTCTAAGGGTTTAAAATCTACAAATCCCTCAAAATCCAAAATTTGATAAACCATAACAACTACACAACAATCAATACAATTTATTCACCTTAAACTATATATTAGCAAGTAGAAAACTTGCCTTGAGGTTCAAATCTCAGATTTCTCTTGGTAGAAACAATCCCAATCTTCAATCTCCAATTTTCTCCACAACTCTCTTCTTCTCTCTTTCTCTCTAGGTTAGTAAATGCACTTAAGAGAAATAAATGAGGTGAAAGACTTAAATCGTAGCTTTAGTCTAAATTCCCAACTTAAATGGTTAATACCACATTAAAATGACTCACAACTACACATTTATTTCAACACCAGTCAAAAGTGACGAAACATAAAAATACAATATGGCACTTATTTTGACTATCTTGCACATTTCGGGACTAACTACGCCCTCTAAATTGGCATCCGACAATTTTATAAATCATTTCAAGTTCCAGTTTCATTTAAACCATAAATGTCATTTAAAGCATATGACACTATAAAACATATCATGATGATATTTACATACACATACAGTAAATATGCAACAATCTAGTAAATATTAACTTTGAACTCATGCAATTAATATTTACTCCATATTCCAACATTTCATATAATTACTCCACACAGTAAATTAATATAAAATAAGTTCTCAAAAGCGAGGGTTGTTACATACTCTCCCCTTTATGAGGGAATTTTGCCCTCAAAATTTAGGCGTACCTTGTATAAAGAGATGTGGATACTTTTCCTGCATATCATCCTCACGCTCCCACCTCGATTCCTTAGCGTCGTGATGACCCCATTAAACTCGCACCAAGGGCACCACTCGTGTTCTCAATTTACGCTCCCCGTGCTCAAAGATTGCTACTGGTTGTTCCTTATACGAAATGTCAGGTTGCAAATCGATGTCCTCCAAAGGAATATGCCAAAGGGCTCCTTCACACCTCTTATACTTTTTCAAAGAGGAAATATGAAACACGTCATGGAGTTGTTGTAAGTGTTTCGGTAAGGCAAGTTGATACGCCACTAGACCTACCTTGGCAATAATAGGAAAAGGTCC
Source organism: Sambucus nigra (assembly GCA_949130495.1). Lineage (NCBI taxonomy): Eukaryota > Viridiplantae > Streptophyta > Magnoliopsida > Dipsacales > Adoxaceae > Sambucus > Sambucus nigra. Next base: position 504,138,690 of record OX422212.1, read on the forward strand.
CACATAGCATGGCGCAAGCTTTCCTTTCTTCCCAAAATGCTTTATACCTTTCATTGGCGATACTCGCACCAAGACTTGATCCCCAACTTCCAACTCTATATGCCTTTTATTCGCATCGACGTAACTCTTTTGATGATCTTGAGCTATTCGAATGCGATTCCGGATGAGTTCAATCTTGGAAGAAGTATCCTGGATCATTTCAGGTCCAAGGAATTTAGTATCGATCTACAAGGCCGGCCATAAAGTGCTTCATAGGGTGACATCCCAATAGTAAATTGGTACGAATTATTATAAGCAAATTCGACCAAAGGGAGATATTATTCCCAACCACCTTTGAAATCAAGCACACACATTCGGAGCATATCCTCGAACATTGTGTTAACTCTTTCGGTCTGCCCATCTATTTGAGGGTGATAAGAAGTACTCAATTTCAATTCGGTTCCCATAGCTTCTTGGAAACATCGCTAAACGTGGGAAACAAATATCTTATCTCTATCGGATACTATATTTATTGGCACCCCGTGGAGTCTAGCAACCTTCACAATAAATAGTCGGGCATAGAGACAAGTATTATAATCGCTGCGTACCGGTAGGAAATGTGCAGACTTAGTCAAATGACCCACGATAACCCAAATAGAATCGTGACCACTTTGCGACGTTTGCAAGCCCGTGATGAAATCCATCGATATACTCTCCCACTTCCACACCGGTATCTCCAAGGGTTGCAACAAACCCGTTGGTCGCTGATGATCTATCTTGACCAATTGACAAGTAGCACATTGGGACACGAACTCAAAAAATCTTGCTTCATGCCCGTCCACCAATATTGACGGTGCATGTCTTGGTACATCTTATCCCCACCCGGATGCACTGAAAATTTAGACCCATGAGATTCCGTCATCATGGACTGTCTTAAATCCCCTTCATCCGAGATGGTGAGTCTCTCGTGGAAACGTAATCCACCCTCCGAACTTATGGAGTAGGATTCCGCTCCCTCGATCAATAATTTGTGTATACGGTCCTGACAGCCTTTATCCCTTCCTTGGGCTTCCACAACCCTTGCCACAATAGTAGGCGTAATAGTTAACACCGACATAAATGCCCTAGCAATCGAGTCCTCCTGACTAAGCTCCTTCCATTTAGCTTTCCATACCTCCGCTAACTCCCCTTCGGGTTTTCGACTTAAAGCATTCGCCACCACATTCGCCTTGCCCGGGTGATAGTGGATGTTGAATTGATAGTCTTTCAAAAACTCTAGCCATCGGCATTGTCGCATATTTAAATCTTTCTATGAAAATAGATATTGCAACGACTTTTGGTCCGTGAGAAGGCTAAACTTCTCCCCCGGGAGATAATGCCTCCAAATCTTCAAGGTAAAAACAACTGCGGCAAGTTCCAAATCGTGCACCGGATAATTATTTTTATGGGGATTTAGCTTGCGAGAAGCATAAGAAATAGCCCGTTGCTCTTGTTGAAGCACATCTCCCAATCCTTATAGAGATGCATCGGTGAAGACCAAATATTCCAGTCCTGGCCTTGGTAACGCAAGGACTGGAGCAGAAGGCAATCTATCCTTAAGCTTGTCAAAAGATGGCTGACATGAATTATCCCATACAAACCTCACCCCTTTTCGGGTTAAATTTATCAAAGGTCTAGCAATTTTAGATAAACCCTTGATAAACCGATGATAATAACCCGCCAATCCTATAAAACTACGAATCTCGATAGGTGTCATGGGCTCACCCCACTCCCTCACCATAACAACTTTACTTGAGTCTACAGAAATACCCTGGGCCGTCAAAATATGACCGATAAACTGTACTTCCTACAACCAAAAACTGTACTTCTCAAACTTGGCATACAATTAGTGATCGCTCAGCCTTTGTAGGACCAACCGCAAATGAGTAGCATGATCAGCTTCGGCTCGAGAATAGACTAGGATGTCATCGATGAACATGATAACGAACTGGTCCAGGAAGTCCCAAAATACCCTATTCATGAGGTCCATAAACATGACGGGGGCATTGGTTAGTCCAAATGGTATAACCAGAAATTCGTAGGACCCATATCTGGTTAGGAAAGCAGTTTTGGACACATCTTGCTCCCGTATCCGCAACTGGACATACCCCATCCTAAAATCTATCTTAGAGAAGTACGATGCTCCCCTAAGTAGATCAAATAAATCATCAATCCGAAGCAATGAGTATTTGTTTCGGATGGTGACTTTATTCAACTCTCTGTAGTCAACACATAACCGGAGAGAACCGTCTCTTTTCTTCACAAATATTATCGGAGCGCCCCATGGTGACGTGCTTCTCCTAATAAACCCTTGCTCTATCAAGTTCTGAATCTGATCCCTTAACTCCCTCATCTCAACAGGAGACATACGATACGAAGCTCTCGCAATCGGTCGAGCTCCCGACGCTAAGTCAATTACAAACTTAATTTCCCTACTAGGAGGCAAACCCGATATTTCCCGAAAAACATCTTCGAATTCCCCACAACCGAAATAGAATTTAAGGAAAAAACTACATCCCAAGAAGTCTACTCCGCAATACAATATAAGTAAGTGCCAGTACCTCCTTCTGAACGAGGCATAACCACTAAAAACATTTCTTGCCCCAGAATGGAAAAAACTATATTTTTCCCATAGCAATTAACTATCGCACGATACTTCGTTATCCAATCCATACCCAGAATTACATCATACCCGACCATATCAAGGACGAGCAAATTAGCCTCCAAACACAAGTTACCAAGATTTATTCCTATTTATTTACAAACAAAGAAAATGAGTGAACCATTACCCATAGAAGATTCAACACTAGTGAAGGTACTCTCTGCAGATTTAATCAACTTTGTAGACTGAGCAAAGCTTCTAGAAATGAACGACTGTGTCACACCTGTATTAAGAAATACACCTCCCATATGCCCCTGAATGAGAAACGTATGCTCAATAGCTGGTAGTGTCAGCGAAGCCGAAGGAAGCATAACATCCTGAATACGATAAACACTCCCATATTGTAGCTATCCTTGTTATGGAGGGACAATCGGATTAGGTACTTGCGGCAGTAACTGAGCCTGTGGATGCTGTGGAACCCTAGGAAGCTGTCCCCCAATCAAGTGAGGACACGACCTCTTTAAATGGCCCGACTCTCCACATTGAAAGCATCGATTCATCATATTCTCTTGGTTTCGGCCTCGATTATTTCGAATCTGCCCGAGGCCTTGGCCCGGATGGCCTCTACCCCCGTTTCCACCTCTATCTGCTTGTTATTTTTGTGGGGTACCTTGACCCTGCCTAACATTACTGCCACCCACATTAAACCCACCAAAACTTTGCCTTTTTTACAAGTCCCCTTACTGGGGATCCCCTTCTTTTGCTTATTTACTGAAGATTGGGACGAAGGAAATACTCCTCCTCCGGTCCCATTGCTTACAGGTTTTCCCACTTGTCCCATCACTGTAGCCTTCTTTCTATTTTGGACATACAACCGATGTTCTTGGCAATAAAGTAACGCCGCATTCATCACATCTCCAAAAGTCCGCAAAGCTGGATTACCCATCAAATGTTGCCGTATCCTCCAGTGCAAACCTCCTAGAACTTTGATATTTTCCTTTCTTCTGGAGTCGCCTCATCCGGTATAAAACTTGCTAACTGGGTGAACTCCTCTTCATATTCTGCCACTGACCGCTCCCCTTGCACCACATCTTGAAGTTTTCTTCTCATCTCCCTCTGAACTGTGGGAAGGAAATACCTCTGATCAAAGAAAAACCAAAAATCATTGATAGTCATGGTATCCCTCTGCTCTGGCGTAGTCATTGACTCCCACCAATGTAGTGCAGCTCCAACGAGTTTAAAAGTAGCAAGGATTTGCTTCCTCTCCTCGCTACACTCCATCATGCGCAGATGGCGCTGCATATCCTTCTTCCACTGACTGGCTCTAATAACATCAAAGCCTCCATAAAATTTCGGGGGATGGCCCTTTAAAAGGGACTCTCCAACTCTCTCCCACAGATAAGGTCCAGTAGGAGCTTGTACATCCTGAGCATGTGCTTGCTGGGCTTGTGGTAATTGCTGAACCATGGCGGTCATAGTAGCATTGATCGCTTGGGCCATGATATTTGCTACATCATCAACATTTATAGTTCCTTGTGGTGGCGGTGGATGTCCAACATCCTCTTCTACAACTTTATTCCTTCTAGCGGGGCGGCCTCTCTTAGGTGGCATGTGAGTAAAGAAACAATAGAATTAGAATACTATTTAGAACAATCTATTTCACAGAAGATCGCAAACATAGGCAACAAAACAACCCTAACATTAAGCTCTGTATCAAAGAACGCTACGGTAGAACGTGACAAATCCGCATAGATCCTAAAGACTCTAGAACATGATACTCTGATACCATCTGTGACAACCTGCTCATCAAAATAAGGGGTGTCCAGCCCGATACTCAAATAATAATTGGAATAATAGATGGATCATTCTCAGCATCACAACAATATAATAAGTATGCGGGATAACCACCCTATATTTCAGAAAAACGGGTTGCCAAAAAATTTGTTTTAAGATAAAGAAAGAATTTACACAACCCAATTTGAAAAGAATGTGGAAACCCAAAAGAACTCATATTACATCAACGACAAGTATACAATAAGGGGACCAGATATGTTGTCGGTCAACAGTCACTATAACGTAATACAACAGTTTAGTTTATGTTACATAATACATTCTAATAAGCAAATACAATAGCTTGGGCCACACTCCCGAGTAAATGACCAGTTCATAACTAGAGTATAAAAATGAAGGCGTCTAACAGCATATCCCGTAATATTCGTAAAGTATCACGACCCCCTAAAAAACCGGAATAGGAAAGTAAGAACGGGCATCCTTGCGGCGGAGCACCAGAATGGATATAAGATTCATGCACAACAAGAAATGTGAATGTGTCAGGGCCCAGTGTTATATGATCACTAGATGAATAAAGAGTATGACAGTTATGAATAGTAAATCATGCTTGAAAAGTATAAGAATCTACCTACACAATCTCAATTCATAAACTAAGTCAATTTAAATGATCATGAGTCTAATTTAGTTATACAAGAGGATATGAATGAATAACATTAATTAAAAGCCTCCATCATTTACTTTGTCCCATTTCATTGTTCCATTTCTCATTATGAAACATAATCACAGTTATTTTCTCTTTATGGAATTTATCATCAATCAAGTCCCATTTGAATAATAATAGTTATATCCATATACATATAACGATTCTAAGACCACTCGTCTGGGTTTCCCCACTGTGCGTGCCCCAAAATGACTATCATCTTCCAGGGCCTATCAACCAAGACAACCTGGGCACCTAACGCAACGTCAGGAAGTGACCATATGCCTGCGAGTGAGTCATAACCACACCCAAAATTACCTCACTAGCGCAGAATAAACATATAACAACCAATCATATGGTTGATGACTATAATCTCCCTGCATTCACTAGCCAGGGGACATCACCTCATGCACGAACTTCCCTTATGATATCATTTAGAGAGGTGTGTTTAAGTAAATTATTATTTACCATTTTCATTTTCATTTCCATTTTGATAAATATATCACATTTTATCCGGAGCCATTTGTAATTCATATCATCATTACAACCTCAAAGAATGAATAAACTCTTAATTTATTCCCCAAACATTTTAGGGTGTTACTACAAACCACCAAGACTATCATACCTCAAATGAGCCTCTAAAGTCTACCAATGTGTCATTACAACTCCTAGTCTCATAATAATTGACTAAAAGAAAAGAATGCCCCAACATCAATTTGTACACCCCCGGAATAACCCCCACATAAACCATTTCTAATGTAGGGTAATTAACTAACTCATCTAGGACTCTAAGTTTACTTCATACAAGAAGGTTCCTAGGTCCTAAGCCTAAAGAAAAAGGGTGAAAATTGAGTTAGAAAAATAACTCAAAACAGCCTGATTTCGAATCAATTCACCCTAGGGCCGAAACGATTCGCCCCAAGAAGCGAATCGATTTGCCCAAATGTAAATCGATTCGGATTACAAACCCAACATTATGCAACAAGCCGAATCGATTCGGCCTTCACCCGAATCGATTCGGGTTTGCAGACCTATAGGCTGACCCCTTAGCGAATCGATTCTCCCTAAGGCCAAATCGGTTCGCCCCTGCGAATTTGCTAAGAAAGGGGCTACGGGTTATGAATCCTAATTTCCCCCAAATGTCATTTATACTCCGATCAATATCATTAATCCAACCCATCAAATAATAAATGCATCTAACTACTATCATTTACACCAATAAACATATAAATCACTTCTAAGGGTTTAAAACCTACAAATCCCTCAAAATCCCAAATTTGATAAACCATAAGAACTACACAACAATCAATACAATTTATTCACCTTAAAACATATATTAGCAAGTAGAAAACTTGCCCTGAGGTTCAAATCTCAGATTTCTCTTGGTAGAAACAATCCCAATCTTCAATCTCCAATTTCCTCCACAACTCTCTTTTTCTCTCTTTCTCTTTGGGTTAGTAAATACACTTAAGAGAAATAAATGAGGTGCAAGACTTAAATCGTGGCTTTAGTCTAAATTCCCAACTTAAATGGTTAATACCACATTAAAATGACTCATAACTACACATTTATGTTAAAACCAGTCAAAAGTGCCCGAAACATAAAAATACAATATGGCAATTATTTTGACTATCTCGCACATTTCGGGACTAACTACGCCCTCTAAATTAGCATCCGGTAATTTTATAAATCATTTCAAGTTCCAGTTTCATTTAAACCATAAATGTCATTTAAATCATATGACACTATAAAACATAGAATGAAGATATTTACATACACATAGAGTAAATATGCAACAATCTAGTAAATATTAACTTTCAACTCATGCAATTAATATTTACTCCATGTTCCAACATTTTATATAATTACTCCACAAAGTAAATTAATATAAAATAATTTCTCAAAAGTGAGGTTGTTACAATCTAAACCTTAGACCGAACCCTCACAGTTTAGCGAATTGGTTCACTTAGAAATCGAACCGATTTGAAATTTTACACTGACAAAACCAAAACCCTTGTTAAGGGTTCGGTCATTAAGTGAATTGGTTCGATTTTTGCATGAAAACAACGTACTTTTTCCAACTTCAAATCACTTTAACGTCTTCAGCGTATGTCAGATAGATGTGTTGTTTCTTCCTATGTTCTTATGAACTCAAGATCTTGAACTTTCAAGTTAGATCCTTCTTCGAATTTTGATGAAAAATTACCATCCTTTCTCGTTTAATTATTTTGGCAATTATTTTCTCTCCAATTGCATGAATTAGTTATAAAACACATGAGAAATATAGAAAACATGAAACACTTACCAAAAAGGTTACTTGCAATAAATATGAGTTATGTTCGAGATAAATATGATGTTCGGGGTTGTCAAAGTATTGAAATTAGAGGGAACATATGGAATATTTCTATCGTATCAAGTATCCATAACCTATGAAGGTTCACTTTCCCTATCATCCCCACTCGAGTTAGATGCAGACGTTGGCTTACCCATAAACCTCCCATATCACAAGACATCCACTACAATAACCATACCAATTAGATAAATAAAAGCTCACAATTTCCAGACATCCTCACTTCATAAAGTTTATACGGTTTTAAACATGGATTTAGATAAATTCAATATCTAAAAAAATAGAATATATTTTTTAAATAGAATTTTTGATCGATCAGAAATTAATAATGGACAAATCCAAAATTTCCTGTCAGAACAAAAACTTTTTCTCTTTTTTGAGTTGTCATTTTAGTGGAAATTTTAGCAAGTTAGCCAATATTTTCGGTCGAGAATAATGGGTCTTTTCAATATGCCAATTCATCCCCTAATCATGTTAAGTAGAGGGAAAGTTAACACAATGGTTAGGGGGTTAGTTGAGGTTGATTTTAAGAGAAGCGAAAGAGAGTTGGGAGCTCATTTCTCTCTGTAGAAATTCAGTCCCTCTCCCTCCCATAAAACCTCGATGTTACATAGTTATTCCTCCATATTTTCCCACTATCTTCAATCATGTCATACAAAAAATCACTATCCTTCATTATCAAGGGTTAGAAGAAATAGTACTAATCTTTAATGGTGTTAAAGATGATGTCAAAGAAGAGAGTTTTGAAGTGGGTTTTTAATTAAAGAAGCTTTAGAACACTCATTGAGTATAGAGTGAAGAAGAAGGGTAGGTTTTAGAACCTATATGAAGTAAATATTGAAGAAGATTGGTGAACCCCTTTGAGGCCAGCTTAGGCGGTGGGGGTTTATCCTTATACAAACATTTTTCCAACATATTTTTGGAGCTCCTATGAGGTGAGGGAAATCCATCCTATACTAGTATTACATTCAATGTTTGTAGCATGAATATTATATGCTTTAGTGCATTTACATGTTGGATTTAAGCATGCTCCCTAAATTAGCTTAATGTAATATGTTTTATGTGTTAGGATGAGTTAAGATGGTTTAAAGAAAGATTTTTTTTTTAAAAGTTAAATTTCAAAATATAGAAAGAATAATTTTTATGAAATAAAAATGTTAGAAAGTAAATTTTTATGAATTCAAATAAAAATTTTCCAGAAGGCAGTTTTTAATAAACCCGTGTATTTTAAAAGGTAATTAATGTAAAGTGAAAGTGTTTTCTTAATGGAGAACCCGATAACTTTATAAAAGGTCTAGGAGCCCTTGGGTGTTGCTTAATTATTACATCCAAGAAAACTTATTAGGAAAGGACATATAACACACATGATGTGGTCAACTTTAAGTTAAAACCATATTGCGTCATTTGGGGCAGTCGATGAAAGGACATTACTACAAATGTCATGCTGATAACTTTTTGATAAAAAGTAGAGTATTTGGAATTGGTAATAATTCTGAAATTGGTTAATGAAAGCAAATGAAAACGGGTGAAACCCAAGAAAGGTTTAAAATATTCTTAAAGGGAATTAATGTAAATTAAATAAATATCGTGGAAATATACGTTGAAAGTAATAACAAGGAGAAATGATGGGTTAATAAATGTCATAACCTAAGTTAATGTGATAATGTGTTCCTAAAGATGTAGTCGAAGGGTAATAAGGCTGAGATATAAAAGTTTTCACCTTAATAACAATCGTGTGTCTCAAAAGTAATTAAGTGAAGTAACGTTTTGTAAAACAAGGCAGTTTTTTCCAAATAAGTGCGAAAGAAGTTTTTTTTCTTAAATTAATGAGGTCGGGTTAGTGGAATAAGTAAATATTTTATTAATATAATAAGGAAAGGTCATTGAATGGGTCAATGTAATTTAACTGGAATAATGTAGGAGTTTTTGTACAACATAAGGATTTATGCGCGCGCGCGCGCGCGCACACACACACACACACACACACACACACACACATATACATATATATATGTTATGTATGTAGCAATGTCACTATGTCATAGCATCGACCTCTCTTCCGGACGTTCGTTTCTATATTGTATTTTTCTATAACCGCACCAGGCATTAAAGCATAACCCTTATTTGTTATGGCAGGATAAATGGATTTTCGTATTTGGGAGCATTATATTAGTTAGCTTTCTTACCCTACTTACACTAGCATATCTGATTACTTGAACTCGGAATTCACTTTATTGGGTTCCTCACTTGGATAGTCACTTTATATTACATTAAAATGAAATTGCATGCTAAATATTAGGACTTTAAATTAGATAAAAGTAACTAGAAACATTATTTAGGGTTTTTTCATATCCCCTCACACTTTGTGCGCATAGTCTAGTTTGGGTCAACCCACGGGTGACCCATAAGTCGGGATTGGGTCGTCATAATTGTGTATCCGAGCATTAGGTTTCATGAACCTTACGGGAGTGATGCGTATTCATGTGGTCGGTACTTAATATTTCGATTGTCAAAGTTCGGTTTGGTCTTGGTCTCATATGATGAAAGGGGACTCCAGGTCATGTGAACATGAAGTTGTGTTATTAGATTTAAGAAATTTTAAAGTAAGTGGTATATAATTATTCGTTAACGACGATTGGTTAAGTCATCGTACTAGATTTCAGCATCCAAAGATAGGACAACAAATAGTGGCACATGTTCCTTTAGAAACGTATCGTAACATTGATGTTCCAAATGAATGAGCGACGTTCCATGTCATATATCAAGGTGTGTATATAAGTTATAATATTGAATATAGTATAATGATAGTCCAACAGTAAAATGACTTGGCATAAAATTATGACAATCATAGGTTGGAAAATCTGAATTGCACACTAGAGTCTTGTGATTCTTGTGAGACCTGTTGGGTGCCTTGTCTAGAAAAAGATTGTCCTTGAGTAAGAATGATGATAATGATTAAGATAAGTAGCACGATGGGCCCTCGTCATATGTAGCTTCTTTATGTGCTTAGAAATTTGATATGCATTAATTATAATGTATAGATGTACACTAAAAGTTAGTATCGATAAATTGTAAATTTTAATGATTGGATATTCAAATGAGTGTTGGTTATTGAGGATACCTAGAGAAGTCAATCCGAAAAATTTTAAGTTCATCATGCACGAATTTATTTTAGCATACAAGGGTAGTTATAATAATGTCTTGGAGTGATTGTAAAATAATTAGAATAAGGAATGATAAGGTAAATTCCATGTAGAGGTATGATGGTATGCTTTGTGGAAATCTTTGAAATTTGGGGATAAGGTTATTCTCTAGTTAAGAGATTTTAAATAAGTTGAAAATGTAAGAAGATTGATGAACTCTATAAGTATCTAGGGAATTGAGGGTTGGTAACGTCTCATTAATGTTCTAGAGTACCGTCGGGGAATAAGTGATAGACATGATTATACTATCCATTTAAGTGTGAAAATCGCTATCACAAAATTTAATAAGAGAAATGAATAGATTCTTAGCATGTACAGAATGGTTAAATGGACGGTTGGATTGAAAAAATAAAAAATATATAGTCTTTCATCATTACTTATGATCTAAGGTTATGAAAGGACTAGATGTGTTACACCTATTGTCTTTGGTGATAAGTGTGGTATCAAAACATGTAGTACGATGTCTAGTAAAAAATAAATTTTAGGTTTGTCACTCGAGAAAATTATCGGCATTCATAGGTTGGTTCATCATCCTTGACACCTGTAGAATGAACAAATGAATGGAGTTTGGTTCTAAGGAGGGAAGCCTAGTATCGTGTCTTCCCGTAGGTAGAAAAATCACATACATTGAGTGAGGTTCACAGTTAATTGTTTAAAAATCATAAAGGGTTGGTCATTCGGTCCAAGATGTGTAAGTCAAGTACGAAAAATTTAAGTTAAAAGATTCAGTTGCGTGAGGTTAGGTTCATATCTGGTAACCTAAGATTACATCTGTTGACAGGGTTTTCCCAATTTAGGGTGGAGTGTTTGTTCTCTCATGGAAATTTTTTATTTTATCTCAATCCCGGTATTTGGGATTCATTTCATGATGGCATTTAGGATATGGTGCGATTGGGCTCAGCATTAATGCAGGTTAGGCCAAATATGGCTGACGTGTGATGGTAGCAGGGAGCACATTCCATATGCTCGCATTTATGCATGTGTATGTGCATGGTCACATGAATTATTAAACGTCTGGCATGCATCGATTTAAAAAACCTAAGACATATAGGGAATTATTTGTTAATAGATATGTTAAGGTTTATAATGGGAGTCATAGGAGTATGTTTATGGTTTGAAGGTTACTTGGATGAATCAATGAAAAGTCAAAAAATGATGTTGTGCATTATCATGTATAGTGTGACCCGATTAAGAGGATAAAGTTAAGTCATGGGTTTGGGATAAGGAAATGAACTATAGAGCATAATAAATAGATGTCGTTTCCACAAATTATTGAACCTAAGGAAGGTTTCATAACTTATCTAAGGCAAAATATGTATATTTATGTGAAATAAGGAAGTTTTTTAAAGGTGTTAAAATTTTAAAATAATTAAGTCCTAAAAGACTTTTTTTTTATAGGTCTAGGTCCTAAAAGACTTTTATTTTCAACTTTTTTTCATGTGAAATTAACTTTCCAATAAACCCATGTTAAAAAAATTAGGTCAAAATACATTTTGTAGCTATTTTTAAAAATACAACAAAAAACAGTTGAAAATACCCTATTTATAAGGGTGTGCGCCAACAGAATTTTGTTGATTTTTTTTTAAATATCTACAAAATTTATTTTGACCTAATTTTTTGGACATGGATTGGATGGAAGGCTAATTTCGAGTGAAAAATAACAAATTTGAAAAAATATTTTTCAGGGTCTATAACTAAGTGTGATGTATATATATATGTATTATGTATGTAGTAATGTCACTATGTCATATCATCAGTCTCTATTTCTACCATTCGTTTCTATATTGCCTTTTGCTGCAACCCCACTAGGAATTGGCTCACAACCCTTCTTTGATAGAGCATGATAAGTGCACTTCCATATTTTAGAGCATTATACTGGTCAGCATTTTTACCCTTTTTACCTTAACAACTTTCATTACTCGAACCCCGAATACACTTTACTAGGTTCCTCACTTAACTAGTAATGTTATATTAAATGAAAAAGGAATTGCATGAGAAATACTGGGAGTTTAAATTACATAAAAGGAACTAGAAATATTATTTATGTTAATTCGTATCACTTCACTTCACTTCACACAGATGGCCTATAATCCAGGACCGGGTCTTCACATCCCCTAATAATTACAAGAGACAAAGGGTACCTATATCGGGGATGCGTCCTTCGAGAGGACTCTGGGATGTCCACTGCAGGAGATTTTCTATTCGAGGATCTAAATGTGTGAACACTAAAGTAACTTGGGGGTGAATAGTTATTACAAAAAAATCGCCCAATTTTAACTTCTAATTTGTATTAAAACTTAGATCTAGGAAATTTCCAAATTCACAGTGTGATCTAAGTGAATTGTAAACATACAAACACATACAATCAGTGCAAAAATATAATTTTTGAGCTTGGAATTGACTTGTGAATTGAAATAAGATAATAAATGTATGAGCATGGAATTAAGTTATAATTGAAATAAGATAAACAATCTTTGAGGTTCAAAAATTCTTATTTAAGAAGATTCACAAGTTCAAAAAGTATTGATTTCGTAAAACTTAGTTTTGGAAGAAGGGAATTTTTTTTTATTCTTGAACTTAAAAATGTGAAGAAAGAAACTCTTGGTTGTGAAGGTTTTAAAAGTGAACTTGATAAGAGTTTTGAGTATATGAAAAATGAATTTGACTCGTTAAATTTTTAAAAAAACAAGTCATATTCTTCTCAAGTTGAGACATTGAGTGTTCATCATATGATTCAAAACAAACTGAATCCTTGATTTTTAATAAAAATAAGAAGTAACAAAAAATGAAAGAGAATTTTGATGATAGGGTTTTATTCTTAAAACCATATATGACATTTAATTTTGAGTAAAGGTGTATCTATTAATTTTGAAATAAGAATCATGGTTACGAGGATGCCTTTCATTTTGTTTAGATATATCGTATACATGTCGATCAATAGAGCACATTAGGAATTCTAGTGAGTCATCTTTGGGTATATCACTAGGAGATCGAGATTTCGGTTCTAGCACTATTAAAAGTTTCATTTCCTATATAGTGTGTTGACAAGCTATCAGAGATGTTGCAATACAATCCTAGTACTTTATCTTGAACTACGGGAACCTATTTGATGGTATGAGAACTTGTTCGATAGTTTGTTATAGGATTGTGATTGGTATAACCCAAGAATGTATTGAACATGTTAATCTTTGAGATTTAAGTCCAACGATTGTCTTAATTAGACTAAGTCAACCTCACACCATTTACAAAGGGTTAATAGACTCTTAATACTGAGAATTATGAGGATTAAAATGCTTGCACAAATGTCACCGTGATTTATATGGGTGCGATGCAATTTTATATCAGGTGAAGTGATCCCTAGACATTAAGAAACATTTGTGCGATTAGGTATGAGATCATAGTTCATAGGAATCCATGTCCAGGGGATACCATGGATTATGATACCTCTTTGATAGACTTATATGTTTTGTTTATGCCAAGTAAAACCTGGCCGGTGGATTATTTTATAATCCCGGCGGGGTATCAAATAAGTTAAGTCTAAAAATTGAGGAATTGATTAGATGTTGGTTAAAATTGATTAACAGTAAATTGATTTAACCAAAAGGGTATCAAACACTTAACGTGAGGAATCACATTAGGTACCTTAATAAACTTTGTAAATAAGATCTCATTATATATGATTCATTTCAGAGGTAATTAAGTTGGAAAGTAGCCATAATTATTTAGTGAAATTAATTATGTTTAAATAAAGAAAGGAAATCAATTATGGTAATCTTTTTTTGGATTTTTGAGTATTTATTTGGAGATAATTTTATTATTTCTCTTGGGTCCTTAGTGTAGTCCACATACCCAAGTTATTGGGCCCAGACGTTAAAAAAACATTTTGGTCAAAGTGGAGCTTTTTACATGTATATAAGGGTCTGAGAAGGGGTTTTAAAGTGCATGATTCATCAATGCGCTTTCAGAGAGGTGAGAGAGAAAACTATTCACAATTTTGTGAAGAGGCCTAAAGAGAGACCCTCATATTTGACTCATAAGGAAGGGTTTTCATCTCAAAAGGTGCCCGCCAACCTACCTAGATTTTGGTAGGACCATACACTAGAAGATCTAAGATTTACAAAATGCTAAAAAATGTTATCAGAGACCTTAGAGGGCAACAAGAATTTTATCATCTTCAAATCTATGATATTGTATTATTAAACTATAGGTTTAATATTTAAACATAGTTCCTGATTTCCTTTCAATGCCCGATTAAGCAAAAATCTTTACGGATAAATTTTTTATGACTTTTAAATTTTAATCTAATGTTATTGGTCATAAAAATTGGTATCAGAGACTTGGTTGATGTTAATCATGTTTTAAAAAGGTCAATGTCATCCACCAAGAAATCCTAGTTTTCCATATTGTGGGATGGTGTATCATTGTGTATTCTTTCATACTAACATGGTTTTGCAGAGATTCCATATTTATATCCCTTCCGTCATGGTCACACATATTTATTTTGTGATCTTTGATTCTATGATGGTTTATAAATAGTTAATGTTTTGCTCACAGATTCAATATTGTTGTAATAATTATGTTTCTTTAATTATTTCTTTATCAATGTATTTAGAGGAGTTGGAAAAGGGTTGTAATGCTTCTTTACGATTATTTAGATGAGTTTGGGTGTTGGGAGATTTATATGGAGTTTGGTAAAGTTTTCACCCATTTATGGAGGTTCTTGAAAGAGAATTGTGAAGATTGAACAAGGTTGTCCCCCTGAAGGGTCGATCGATCCCCCCCCCCTCCCTATCGATCGACCTCCCTTGGGAAGATTCATTTTTTTAAGAATATTGATGTTATTTTGAGGCTTCTCAATCCAGTTCTTCATTCTAATCATTCCTAAATGTGTAAAAGGAGTTTTTCAAGAAGGAAATATCAATAAGAATTAATATTTGTGATGAAGTATACTTGAAGTTGGACTCTATATCAAAGGGAAGTCTTCTAAACCAAGTATTCTTGGGCTTGATCATTTATACTTCAACAAAAAGATTAGGCCATGATGGAAAGGGGAAAGTTTGTCCTTTTATTTCTATTTGCAGTTATTTTATATTTGCATGAATGCCTCTTTATTATTATGTTGCATAATTTGGCATGCTAGTTGGATTAATTAGGGAAGCCCGTTTTAACGACAACATGGATTTTATTTAGGATATTGGCCTAGATCACCATTTTTTTTTGAAAAATCCATTTTATTTATTCTTTCTAAAATGAATTAAATTAGGGTAATTAATTTAATGTTATGAATATTTTGATCTCCGAGTTTTATTTTAATTTAACAATGGTTTTAGTTTGGAAAATTAAAATAGCAAGATTAGGTAATTTAATTTTTGCAAAGTAAATTGGAAAATTATCGAGGACTTAGTTCCGCAGTTTAGAATAGAATGGGCAAAATCCTCAAGTTTAAAATTCTAAGTGGGAGAGGGTTTTAACATAAACCTCACAGTCTCCATCGGTGTTTTGTGAATCAGATGTGATTAATTCCTCATGTCATCTTCAGCCTATCGTCCCAACGGATGGAATTAATAAGTGAATTAGGGATTCAATAAAAGTCTTAAGTGATAATTCAATAATTATAATGTGGGTGTGTTTAGTCCCACCATCCCAGTGGGGATGTCCATCATGGCCGAAATCTATTTCAAGGAATGAATCGATGGTATACACATAGACATAACTTTTGATATCCTCCTCAATGGAGTCATTTTCATTAGGAGTGGGACCAAAAGTCACCCACTATTCATTATATTTGACAAAAGGTTCCTGAACTGTATGAATATCATACTGAGAGATGAAAATATTTTTAGTTCAAGGTGGGGTGATTTGATCTCCCAACGAGAAATCTCACCTCATAAGGGAACTAGATGTCTGAAGACATTAATTTTTAAATTGGCAGTTGAGGGTTTCTACCTTAAAAATTTAATCGAAATAGTTTTAGTGTTTAATGGCAAATAATGTTTTTTAATTTGCTGATTTTAACATTTGAAAGATAAATTCAATGTTTTCTCACTCGTATTAGTATTAAAATATTTAACTGGAATAATTTTCAAGAATTGAAACTATTATTGGGCATTTAACTGACTTTTGAGTATAATGAGCTTATTTAACTGATTAGGCATAAATTCTTCACATTTATCCCCTTAATTTCGGTCTTTTTATGATCCCGTGCATTGTAATTAGCTTGAATTTGTCTCATACTTATGCTACTAACCCTTTTTGGCAAGTATTTCATATTTTGTGTATCTCTTATGTGTTTTACAAGCATTTCATGCAAGAAAGATAGAAAAGAGAACGCAAAACAGTGAAAGAAAGCAAGAAATGGGGAGTTCAAGGGCAATTTCGTAATTTTATATCCATATTCCGGAGGTGGGGAAAACTAGAAAATTGAAGAGCTCTAAATTACAAGAACACTAGAAAAAAACGGCACCCCAATCCGAGTTATGGTGAAGAAGTTACGTCCATTTGAAGTTGAGAAAGAAATCCAAGAAAAAACTGTTAAGGTCGAACCGAACCGAAGAGATTGAAAAACGAACCGATCCGGCCATTAATCACGCACCAGATCCGTTAGAAAATTAGTCACGCTTTCTAAGTGTGACAAATTTCTAGATATGAGATTTTTATTTTGTCCTTATCTTCTACCCAAAAGAGTTTTATGTTTTGGGGACTCTTCTAAATGAACTCTAGCCTATATATTTAGTCATTACGACTCTTTTTATTCACATTTCATTCATGTAAAAGCTCCTAATCAAGGAGTAACATCTTGGAGAAGAATTTACATATTTTTCACCTTTAATTAAAGATCTTTTCCAGTTTTTCTTCAATCTTTGATTTCTTCTTGCATGTTCTTGTTCTTCAATCTTGGTAACTTTTACTTCCAGCACTTTTATTATTATTTCTCATGTTTAATCTCTCTTTCCAAGAAATTATGAGTTCATTCAACGTAGATAACGTAGTTGTCATTAATTTCACCATGTTAGGCTAGGATTTTAAAGTTTGGTATGCATGAACCCAACCCGATGTGGTGTGGATGGGTAACAAATTAGTTCTCTAAATTAAATCAATGATTGAGTCGTGTTGTATAGTGATCACAACCGTTGTAGTACTTTTGATCTCCTTTGACCTAAGTAACCAGGATGCTTAAGAGTGCAACAGGCGTGGTAGCTAATGCGACACTACTTTACTTGTTCTTTGCTTACATACTGTATGGGCTACGATCCCTCATATATGTAATATTTAGGAGTACTAAAGACCGTGTTTGATCAATTAATTAATTTACGACTAGTTTTGTAGTGGGCAACACACTAGGGTTTGGGGGATTGTATTCCCAACCTATTTTCCCTCCATTCTTATTAAGTCATTCTTAGTTAGTTAATTTCTCTCACATAGTTAATGAAGTAGTTTAATTTAGTGTGAATTTAGTTAATTAGCTATTTCCCATCTCAATCATCTTTTTGTTTCTTTTTAGAGTCAAGTTAGGGTTAAAAGTCTTACCTTTGTCGTCACGTTCACTCGTCCTAGTTCCCTGAGGATTCGATACCCAGACTAGACAATATACTCTGCAAGAGTGTAGTTAGAGTTTAGGTATTTGTATTATGGTTGGAAGTCGATAACAACGATTAACATATTTACACAAACACTCGGTTTTCAACCTAGATCAAAGTGGCGCCTTTGCCGGGGAATTAGGTATACTTTAGGTTAGGTTGGTTAATCCCAAATTTGACCTTGAAAAAAAATATCCAAAAAATAAATAAATAAATAAATAAAATTCAGTAATTTGGGTGTCACGTTTTCGAATTGCCCAATTTGAAATGTCTTACTTTAACTCTTTTGGTGGTTTAATTGTTATGATAATAGTGAGGAGGAGGAAGAGGAGCTCAAGACTTATGAACATTGGATCAATATCACTAAAGATGCGTCTCATAAATACAATCCCAGTTCTAAGGGCATCCAAATTTATCAAAATGAATTCCTTGAAGAAACAAGACTTGAAAAAGAATATCAGGAAAAAAAATCGTTATTGGGAGCAAGAGTTAGATGCATTATTTGAACCCAATGAGGATTTTGCTTCCGATATTTTTGAAGTTGAAGAATGTTTTCAACCAAATGAGGAATCCGAGGTGCTATAACCAAGGAAACCTACTTTGGAAGAACTCTTGCTTACTAGTAAAAAGCAATCAGATGACCTTACTGCTACAGAGTTGAAAATTAGAGCAACTTGCAAGGAGTTTAATGATTTTTTGGATATCTTAGAGAAAGTCGAGACTTGCGCTTCACCTAACACTTTTGAGGATGAAATCATTGAGTGCGATCCAAGTTCTTTTGAATATCAACCTCTTATAATATTCCAAAATCTACTGAGGTTGAAGATCATTTGTCTCCTTGTGTACCCATTATTATCGAACCATTAAATCCATCACAAGAACTGGATAAATGTCTTGAGGATGTTGATCCGATTCTTGTATGGGAATGTTTTTTTTAGATCATTCATCTTATGGGCCATACACTTAGATGTGTCACTCCACCATATCCAATTGCAAATTTTGGGGGAGAAGATTTTGAGGACAAGGACTCTATGCTTGAATTGTTTTCCAAGATGGACTCTTTCTGTTTGTGTGCTCCGCTTCCCATACTACAGGAAAATTCTTTGGTACTTGATTATATTTTTCTTGAATCCCAATGGTACTTGCCCCCCCGTACACTCAAATCCCTCATTATCCCCCTAAAATTTTTAATTGGTGATGGTTCATTTCTTCCGCTTTGCACATGCCTTTCGTTGTTCAAATGAAATTCTTATTTTTCGGGAGGCATGCATTCTAGTGAAGGTACACCATCAATACCTCAAAGTCATATTGTATTTTGGGTGGACACTCAAGTTTTTTGACTTCTAATCGTAGGTTGTACAATAGTTAGCTTATTTCTTTTTTTCTTTAGTTTAGAGTTTTTGTTATTCTCTTTTCTATGCTTGGTTCTAACATGTTCTGTAGATTCAATGGACTCGTACTTTTCGGGGATCGCTCCATTTTGGGTAATATCTTTCTTTTCCGCTCTTTATGTTGTGTTCTTGATTCGCATTGAGGACAATGCAACATTCAAGTTAGGGGGTGTGGGATATTATTCCCGTTTATTGTTTAGATTCATTGATTCGATCACATGTTCTTTCCAAGTGTGTTTTTTTTAGAAACATTCAAAAATTTCTAAAAAATTTGAAAAAGTCTGAAAAGGCCAAAAATATGTTTTTCAAAATAAATAAAAATTGGAATTTAAAAGCATAAAAAATGTCACAAATATTTTGTCTCAAGTTGTAAAAATCAAATGCACAAAGCCAAAATTGACCAAAGATGGAAATTGAGCGAAAATTGACGACTTAACGAATAAGTATGGAGATTATTAACCCGGTGAGATTTCGAACCTATATTTTTTTTATAGTATTATAAATCAATCCGAGTTAATAATTAACTCAAAGTTCATTTCAGTGTTTTAAAAAAGTCGTTGATGATATCTATTTTATTGTTTTGATCGGTTACGGGAAATGTGTGAGATATTGTCTTGAATAATGTGCACTAAAATATCTCTAAACTAAATTAATCTCAAGAAACATATGGTAAAACAACTCACATTTGGACAATGAAGTATGACATCGTTTGTTACCCAAAAATATTGGCCATGAAAATTTGTGAAAAATTATCCCTTTGCTACCCAATTTGAGCCTAATATTTTTTTTTCCTTTTAGTTAGATAACCCGAAAAACCCAATTAGTTCGGAATTGTGAAGATTGAATATTAATCAAATAAAGTCTGAAAAGTGCATAAAAAAGAAAAAAATAGTAGAAAAATGCTCAACAGAAATAACAAGTAAAAGAAAAATGCAAAAAAAATAGAAAAAGAAGAGAAAATGAGCAAAAGTCCGGAAAAGCACTAACAGACATCATAAGAATATTTTCCAATTCTGAAATTCCCAATCACTCCCATTTTACCCAATGCACCTTATGACCCGATAAAGTCCTAACTGAGTTCGAATTGCGAAATTGATAACCGCGTGGAGAGAAAAGATACAAAAATATAATATGAGAGATTAAATGGTGTGGAAAAACGATGATATTTACTATTTCCCAATAACCGTAATCCGATGATGAGATCTTTTCACCTAAAATATTTTTGTCTTTCAATTTTTGTACGTGACCTTGTGTCCATTATTATTTACTCTTATAAATCACGCATACCGAGAGAAAATAACCACATTTCGAGTGATTCGTTTATGAGTGCATCCCGTGAGATTTTGAAATCAAAATTAATTTTTGGAAAGTAGCGTAGTGATCAATCGGTGGAAGTTAGCAGTTCGATTTTTAGCTCAGCACACACACACTATGACTTGAGACTTGTGAATATAATTTTAAGGTGACTATTTTCTAGAAAAGTTTGAATTATACAATTTTTACTTATTTTGAGTTGTCCTTGAGTCGAATTTTGTGGGTATATTCACTTCAAACCCTTATGAGACACCACTCGTCCTACTAGGGTAACCTGGGGTTTTAAAGGCTTGTTGCATCCGCTAAATGCAATCGCTTGCCCGCAAAAAAGGTATTCTATCCCAATAAAATTTTTGAAGGGTTCTTAACTCATACTCTTTTGCTTTTACATTGCTCGGGATGCGCAAAGTTCTAAGTTAGGGAGATTTCATTAGGCATAAATTCTTCACATTTATCCCCTTAATTTCGGTATTTTTATAATCCCGTGCATTGAAAATAGTTTGTATTTGTCTTATATTTATGATACTATCTCTTTTTGGCAAGTATTTCATATTTTGTTTATCTCTTATGTGTTTTACAGGTATTTCATGCAAGAAAGATGGAAAGGATAATGCAAAACAATGAAAGAAAGCAAGAAATGGGGAGTTCAAGGGCATTTTTGTACTTTTAAAGCCATATTTTGGAGGTGGGAATAGAAAGTTGAAGAGCTCTAAATTACAAGAACACTGGAAAAATGGAATTCCAATCCGAGCTACGGTGAATAAGTTATGCCCATTTGAAGTTGACAAAATAAATCCAAGAAAAAACTGTTAAGGCCAAACCGAACCGAAGAGATTGAAAAACGAACCGATCCGGCCATTAGTCACGCACCAGATCCGTTAGAAAATTAGTCACGCTTTCTAAGTGTGACAAATTTCTAGATATGAGATTTTTATTTTGTCCTTATCTTTTACCCAAAAGAGTTTTATGTTTTGGGGACTCTTCTAAACGAACTCTAGCCTATATATTTAGTCATTACGACTCTTTTTATTCACATTTCATTCATGTAAAAGCTCCTAATCAAGGAGTAACATCTTGGAGAAGAATTTACATATTTTTCACCTTTAATTAAAGATCTTTTCCAGTTTTTCTTCAATCTTTGATTTCTTCTTGCATGTTCTTGTTCTTCAATCTTGGTAACTTTTAGTTTCGGCAATTTTATTATTATTTCTCATGTTTAATCTCTCTTTCCAATAAATTATGAGTTCATGCAACGTAGGTAATGTTGTTTTCATTAATTTCACCGTGTTATGCTAGGTTTTTAAAGGTTGGGATGCATGAAACCAACCCGATGTGGTGTGCATGGGTATAAAATTAGTTCTCTAAATTAAATAAATATTGAGTCGTGTTGTATAGTGATCACAACCACTATAGGACTTTTGATCTCGTTTGCACTAGGTAATCGGGATGCTTAAAAGTGCAACGTGCGTGGTAGCTAATGCGACATTGCTTTACTTATCCTTTGCTTACATACTGTGCAGGCTAGGATCCCTCATATATGTAATACTTAGGAGTACTAAAGACCGGGTTTGATCAATTAATTAATTTACGACTAGTTTTGTACTGGGAAACACATTAGGGTTTGGGGGATTGTATTCCCAACCTGTTTTCCCTCCATTCTTATTAAGTCATTCTTAGTTAGTTAATTTCGCTCACATAGTTAATGCAGTAGTTTAATTTAGTGTGCATTTAGTTAATTAGTTATTTCCCATCTCAATCATCTTTTTGTTTCTTTTTAGAGTTAAGTTCGGGTTAACAATCTTACCTCTGTCGGCACGTTCACTCGTCCTAGTTCCCTGAGGATTCGATACCCAGACTAACCACTATACTCCGCAAGAGTGTAGTTAAAGTTTAGGTTTGTGCATTGTGGTCAGAAGTCGATAACAACGATTATCGTATTTACACGAATGCTCAATTTTCCACCTCGATCATTAACCCATAATTCCAATCAATATTTTAAAATAGTGATGTGATTAACTCCTCGTGTAAGCTCATCTGGCACCCCAATGGATGGCTTTAATTACGCAAACATGGTATTTTCAAATACATGGTTATTATTTTAAATTAAGTGTTACATGTGTTCAATCCCCCAATTGGGAAGGTGGAAAAACTCGATAACACTTCATAATACGAAAGTGAGGATAATCGGTTGCCAAATGCTAGTGTTAGTTGTTTGTGAAGAGTTTTACTTTTTTTTTATGAAAAGGATGCAGGATGACACAGCTGGGTCTAACATACTACGTCTTGTGTTAAGAAAGGTTCATATTAGTTGATAGTAGTGAAATAGTCGAAAGGAAGGTTCTCTCACTATAAGTTCTTAGAAATTTTATAACAACGGTGTCCATTTTTTCCTTCATTTGTAAGGAAAGGGACATGGTAATTATTTTATTATTAAAAATTGAATAAGTAATTTATGGTTTGATTTCTAGTAACCTAGTTTGTAGACTCGGGAACCACAAATTAGTATTGCAACTCTTTATAAAGGTTACATATAATCAGACAATTACTTAAAGATAGATGTTCCTATTTATGGTCAATGAGAATTAGGCAACAATAGAAATGATACGATATCTTTTTAGATTTTGGTGTAGACATAAAGTTAATGTAGGTATATTATTTACTGCAACTATTTTTGTAAAAAGTTATACTCAGTTTTCTAAATTGATCTTGAACAGATATTCGATTAATTTTATAATATTACTTTATCAAAATCAGATATCTTTTATTTTTTCGAGTACATTGGAAAATAATTTATACAATATAAAGTCTGTCCTACCAATATTGCTAAATATTGAATTGAATAATTAATGGACAAAAATCATTCAAGAGAAAGGTTCCTTTAAGAACCAAAGACGACTTTGGAACTTATGCTTAGATTATTTGATTCTAAAAAGAATTCAAAGACTGGTTTGAAATAGACAATTGATTTCATTAGAATGGGAAGCATTTATAGTCTTGAATTCTATTTAGAAGGTAAAATGACTAGGGGTGCTTCACCGCCTAGAATTGAATAGCCAAATATGTGTTAGAAATGGTTCACTTTGACTACTATGATTCTGTGACTATCTCGTCAAGAGGTGGTTTTGAGTGCTTCATCAATTTCAGTGATGATCACTCTAAGGTATTGATAAGTTTACACTATGCACCACATATCAGAATCCTTCGACAAGTTCAAAGTGTGAAAGGATAAGGTGGAGCATGGATGAGTTAAACTAGTTCAAACTCTGGTATTTGATCGTAGGGAGTATACCTCTTAGGAGAGTTAAGAAATTATTTATCAAAGGTATGGTATTTTATCCCAATCGTTTACTGTAATACCTCGTATTTCTGCGTATTTAGAATTTAATTAAGTGATTAATCAAATAGAAAATACATTTTAAAGTAAATTACGTGAGTAGAGTAATTTAATATTTAAATTACGTGAGTGAAGTATTTTAATGCGATTTAATGATAATTATGATTATTAAGGGATTAAATAATAATTTTAATTATTAAATATTAATCGAGGGATAGACACTACTTAATATTATGATTCAAATTTAATAAGTGTAAACAAAAAATGTTAATAGTTAATTTGTATGACATAGCGAGTGATATGGACGTACTTGATTATATCTCAACCGAGTGTCGCGTGTAGAATGAATTGAGGATGAGATAGGAAATTATTTTAAGTGACTCAAATGATAATTTAGAGGTCACAGATGATTTCTAAAGGGTCGAATTAGTCAAAATAGTATACCCGGGGGTACTAGGCGGGTACTGGGCATTTTTGGGCTAAACTGGGACCGTACGGGGGCGTTTTAGTCTTTTGGCATATGGGGGGTGAAGAACCCTACCAATTTTTTAGTGTTTCATCAACTGATTAAAAGCAGGGTTAAGGATAGAAACATCATAACACAAAATAGAGCCATTAGAGATATAAGATAGATTATTCTTAAAGCCTAAGGAATAATTGGTGAAGGATTCAAAGGGTTATTGCACCACAAACTAGTTGGGAAGGAAGATTGGAGGATAAAGACAATCAATCGCTAACAGCAATAATGAAATCAGATCATCTCTGATTAAGGAAAGTGGTTATTTGCAAATTATTTTGAGTTATAATATCCATGCGTAGGATTTATGAATAATTAATTTTGATGAATATTCTTGGAGAAAAAGAACTGATCAATGGCATGTTTGGGTAGAAATAACATGTAGTTGTAACACCCCGCCTAATTAAATACCGGGTGGCCAGCCCTATACCAAATTAAAACAGAATATACAGTTGGCTCATTCTTAGCATCACTGTCGAAAACATGTACAACTCACCCAATACTCAATTAAGCTGGTGATAAAAAACTTTCCAAATTTTGATTCAACAAAATCCATTTCCAGTTTAAGAATAACACAATACATTTTATTCTACAACACTTAACTAAATAGATAACACAAAAGAATTTAAATGCAGTTGGAATAAATATTCCCAAATAGTATTAATCCATTACAGTAATCCCATTAATAACAACTGTATTAAAAAGACACGAATACAATAGTATTTGACTCCGATAAAAAATGATAACTGAATCCTTTGGGCGACATGGCCTACTAAGAGAATACTGTGAATCAAATGATGATAGGCGTCTAAGCAAAACTCCATAATCCATAGCCTATCATAATCCGCTAAGGTTGGCGTCCCTGTTGCTGGACACCTGATATAGAAGATACAATGGAAAAGAAAATATGCAAGGAAACGGGTCAGAGCCCGATTGTGTAAATGATTTTTAAAACAGCAAGTATTTAACAAGTGCAATAAAGCATTTATTATGTACATGTTAGATCCAACTCTCACTTGCTATTCTCACCTCTCAACTAGAGTGCACACTTAACGTTTCCTATTAACCTCCTAGTTAATGGTTCCTCTTTTCTAGTCTCCATATTATAATTCCATCCCAATATCAAAATCCCCATATGTCCCATACCATACGTCACATTATTATTCATTTACATTTCTCAACGTTTCTCATTAACATGAATCATTTCTCAATTAATATGAATTAAGTTTTTCAATAAACATTCATTAACTTAATTCAATTATCTTTCTCTATTCACCGGTATCTACAATTATCACCGTAGATAGATTTAACCATAATAAATATCCATTCATTCATTTAATCCATTATATATATATATATATATATATATATATATATATATATAATACGGCACCCCGAGTCACAGCTGCAGTGTAATGCATTACTCTGCTATCATGTCCCAATATCGCTTGTCGCCGAATAAGGGACTAAAGGTTCGTTAAGATTCCTCGAACCACAAACAACAACACAATCATTGGAGGCGAACATAGTTCTCATACCCATGGGTCACGCACATACCTACGTACCCATAGTTAGCGGACTTATCAACTCCCCGATAAGTCTTTCATAGACCTATGTTCTCGAGCGACAAATCAAAGATCCCATGGATTCATCATGATATGACTGCCCTCACGCGCAAACCTCCCACCGATATCAAGTAAGCTAGGTATGTCATACACATAAATCATCAATAAATCAAATAGGTATTATCATACCTATAGTATAGTAACAACAAGGTACTCACATTACCCTTAGATTATTCCCTTACGTAGCATTATATCTCTTTAAATCTCATGTATTAAAATGTCATATCTTTACTTCATAATTTAATTATCCTCGCATCCTATAACATCTCTCCACTCCCGACGTCGTTAAGGTTCATGCACGGAGCGTCTCGCAAAGAGAAATCCAAACAAGGAACCCCTCCAATACACTACTACTTAACTTTGTCGATCGAGGAGGTTCGTCAACTTCAAATATGCGATCGAAATAACCTCATCCCCTCTTTCAACCAAATGTGTTCTAAACTCCCATCTCTATCCAGGAGCCATACCACTACGCTCTTGTATTACACTTCGTCCTTGCGAAATCAATAATGAGCTTCAACTCAGTCCTTGATGTTCAAATTGTAACCCTAAGGCTACCCTCACTCAATACACAAGATTCAAATAGGTTTTTCCTCAACATATATTCAGTAAGAAGTCACTAATATCCTACTAGTCCATAACATTATTTCTCCCGAACTACTACGAGTTTAGTTCTCCTTTCCATTAAGGTTAAAACCGATAGTTTCAAATCTCTTATAAACACATCTTCTTTCACTTAGGATTAAACCCTCTTGTAAACTTAAGGATACCCAGGTGTTATATTAAATCATCCCTACTTGAACTATCCTTAATCCTCATACAAACAGATTAGAATCCAATACATGAATCTAGCAACCGAAATCTCTTTAACTTTAATTATCATAATTCTAATCAATTAAATCCCAATCAAATTAATTCAAATCTTAACTAGGGCTTACTTATCTTCCCTAAGTCCCATAATATCCAATTAATAATCACCGAAGGTCTACAAAAGTTTTGGGATAAGAACCAACATTAAAAAGAAACAACATCATGAATTCTCATATTTTAAATACTCAGAAAAATTAGATCCAAAAATTATTCAAATCATCAATCCGACTTAAGATTTGGATTCTACACGAAAAATTGAGTCAGGTATGTGTTTTGAGTTTTTCTTAAATCTCATCCAAATGCACTCAAAAAGAAGATCTAAACATTCCAAATAGGCTCTTCTCATTCCACTCGTTTTTGCCTCTTTTTCCAGAAAATTATCAACATAATATCTTCAAGAACACTAAATTATTTTTAGAATTTCTTCCACAAATTGATGAATATTTATTGGATTACTAACTACCTAGAACATGAGTTTAATTCCTATATATTTTTAGATTCCAAAAATCCATTAACAACTATATCCTTTCATCTTCCAAGCATGAAAATCATCTCTTTTTATAACTATCCTAACATGGAGAATATACGAACTTAAATTGCAAATATCAAACACTTGCCTTTAATGAAGATCTGATCCTTTGGGGTTGAATAACATAGGTGGTTCTCCCTTTTCCGGCCACTTTCGGTGGTGGTTGGTGGTGGTGACCTTTGGTCTTTAGTTATCCTCCTTTCCAAGCAAGCTTTTCTCTTCCCAAGCAACCTTTCACTCTCTCTAAGAAGATGACCTTTCAATTTTGTGTAGAAGAGATGAAATGAACCTACATACACTAATCTTCAAATACTTATAATAAGACAAAACCCGAAATCACTATTCATCCCCCTTGTAAAGATAACCAAAATGCCTTTTGGGTTGTCTTTTCATTTCCAAATGACCCGAGACTCAAAATTAACATCCAAATAGACTTTTTTGACTATTTCGAACTTTCGGACGCAACGACGCAGTCGAAATGACTATAAGGTCGATAGAAAATAAATTTCCTTTTTAATTTAATAAATTAGTCCCGACACGTCCCATACCGCGTCTGACTAAAAATTCAAATTACCGAATTTATATCATACCGTCATATCAATGACATCACATTCATATATTACCTAAATATTTTTAAGTAATATTCAGAAATCATCCATTTTAATATCCACAATTCGGATAAAACCCAAATGAATTAATTTATAATAAGATCCAATTAATCCATTAATTTAAAATATAACCCATTTTAAAAGTCATTAAAATTACGGGGTATTACAGTAGTTAGATTTATATCTATAGACGATTGCAAATCAAAGGATCCATGGTGGTTAATATGAATTAAAATCTTGGTTTATGATTTAAAATATGGGAAGAACATATTTTTAGGGCTCTTGAATAATTAGAGGATTTGAATTATTCTGGGCTAAATTTTTGAAGATTTATGATGTTTAAATCATTACAAATCATCCTAGAGTATGTAGGAATGGTTAGGAATCATTGGTTGCAAGTTTGGTGTGTACGCATGAAGAAGAAGAACTGCACCTGCACCTGCTCGATCGATCGATCGACCTAGACTGATTCTGGGTTCTTTTGATGGTTGAGTTCTTTTTGATTTCTGACATGGGAAGGGAACCTTCATGATGCTATTTTACCTATGTGGAGACTTAGAGAGTACCATCAGGCCTATAGTGAGGCTCCGTTATAACTGTTGAGTGGAAGATTGGAAGCGATGGACCGACGAGGATAAACCGATCGAGTAGTGTATAGAAAATTCGGGATTTGAGTTACAGAGAGGGTAAATGAAATCCCCAGGGGTATATCAGTAGGTTAGAGATAGATTAACTACTGAAATGAACAGAGGGATAACTAGGGCCCTTAGAGTTGTGTGAATACTCAATAAAAATACGATAGTGAGATAAATTGTAAATAAATAAGTACAGTAAATATTAGAGAGAAAATATTACGTACGAATGCTATTATTAGGTTGTGTGTTGTAATACCCCGTACTTTTATAGAGATTTAAATTGCATAAGTGGGAGTAATTTGGAAATTTGAGGAATTTATGTGGATAATAATTTCTGAAGCTTAAGAGTGTTAGATGTCTACCGACGTCTGCTACATTTACTTTTGGGACTAAGTAAATAAGTCAGATTATTTTAATTACATGTTCTAGTTGGGTAAAGTGACAAAGGAAAATATTTTAATTGGAAAACCCATATTGAGATGTGTTGGGTTTAATTAGAGAATTGTTGTTAAGTCACTTAGATGGAGATTTCGAGTGCGCGGTTGGTTTCGAAATGGCCGAGATAGTCATAATAGAGTATCCGGGGGTAGTGTTTAGGTTTCGAGGACTTTCGGACTAGTACGAACTCGTAATTGAGTAAACGGATAATTTTTGGGTATACAAGGGATAAACCCCTATTTCTCTATATATAAAGCACAAGAGAAAGTAAAGAAAAGGGAGAAAAGAAGAAGAGAAGAGAGGGAGAGAAGAAAGGAAGAAAGAAAAAGGAGATTCCGGCCAAACTCCGCGGGATTCGACTCGAGGTCGTCATATTTTATCCACGAGGCAAATGTTTACTTGCTTTATTCCTTTAAGCATAAAAATATCATATTGTAGTTGGTTTATAAAACTATATAGATTTTTGGGTTGGGTTTTTCGTGAATCAAAACTCGTTTTTTGGAAGATTAGCGAGTAAACCCCGGATAATATTCGATTTAAAAAATTTAGGAACTAATTGAAATTATTTATTAGTTATGGGTTCTAGGATGATTAGAACCCTTTAATTGTGTGTATATATGGTTGTTTGAGGTTGGATGATGATAGGAGAGAAGATAAAAAGCTTGGAGGTGTATTAATGGAGGTTGGGGATTTTGGAGAAGTTATAAACCCTTAGCATATTTTCGAATTCAAACTAGCCGAATCGATTCGGTTAGGCCGAATCGATTCGGTATGAGACAGTTAGAAAGTTAAACCTTTTCGAATGGATTCGGTGGCCACCGAATCGATTCGGGCAGGCCAAATCGATTCGATTCTAGCTGATTTTTGAGGTTTTCTCCTTTAAGTTTAGGGAAATTTAAACTATGGTTTTGGGATAAGAACCAACATTAAAAAGAAACAACATCATGAATTCTCATATTTTAAATACTCAGAAAAATCAGATCCAAAAATTATTCAAATCATCAATCCGACTTAAGATTTGGATTCTACACGAAAAATTGAGTCAGGTATGTGTTTTGAGTTTTTCTTAAATCTCATCCAAATGCACTCAAAAAGAAGATCTAAACATTCCAAATAGGCTCTTCTCATTCCACTCGTTTTTGCCTCTTTTTCCAGAAAATTATCAACATAATATCTTCAAGAACACTAAATTATTTTTAGAATTTCTTCCACAAATTGATGAATATTTATTGGATTACTAACTACCTAGAACATGAGTTTAATTCCTATATATTTTTAGATTCCAAAAATCCATTAACAACTATATCCTTTCATCTTCCAAGCATGAAAATCATCTCTTTTTATAACTATCCTAACATGGAGAATATACGAACTTAAATTGCAAATATCAAACACTTGCCTTTAATGAAGATCTGATCCTTTGGGGTTGAATAACATAGGTGGTTCTCCCTTTTCCGGCCACTTTCGGTGGTGGTTGGTGGTGGTGACCTTTGGTCTTTAGTTATCCTCCTTTCCAAGCAAGCTTTTCTCTTCCCAAGCAACCTTTCACTCTCTCTAAGAAGATGACCTTTCAATTTTGTGTAGAAGAGATGAAATGAACCTACATACACTAATCTTCAAATACTTATAATAAGACAAAACCCGAAATCACTATTCATCCCCCTTGTAAAGATAACCAAAATGCCTTTTGGGTTGTCTTTTCATTTCCAAATGACCCGAGACTCAAAATTAACATCCAAATAGACTTTTTTGACTATTTCGAACTTTCGGACGCAACGACGCAGTCGAAATGACTATAAGGTCGATAGAAAATAAATTTCCTTTTTAATTTAATAAATTAGTCCCGACACGTCCCATACCGCGTCTGACTAAAAATTCAAATTACCGAATTTATATCATACCGTCATATCAATGACATCACATTCATATATTACCTAAATATTTTTAAGTAATATTCAGAAATCATCCATTTTAATATCCACAATTCGGATAAAACCCAAATGAATTAATTTATAATAAGATCCAATTAATCCATTAATTTAAAATATAACCCATTTTAAAAGTCATTAAAATTACGGGGTATTACAGTAGTTAGATTTATATCTATAGACGATTGCAAATCAAAGGATCCATGGTGGTTAATATGAATTAAAATCTTGGTTTATGATTTAAAATATGGGAAGAACATATTTTTAGGGCTCTTGAATAATTAGAGGATTTGAATTATTCTGGGCTAAATTTTTGAAGATTTATGATGTTTAAATCATTACAAATCATCCTAGAGTATGTAGGAATGGTTAGGAATCATTGGTTGCAAGTTTTGTGTGTACGCATGAAGAAGAAGAACTGCACCTGCACCTGCTCGATCGATCGATCGACCTAGACTGATTCTGGGTTCTTTTGATGGTTGAGTTCTTTTTGATTTCTGACATGGGAAGGGAACCTTCATGATGATATTTTACCTATGTGGAGACTTAGAGAGTACCATCAGGCCTATAGTGAGGCTCTGTTATAACTGTTGAGTGGAAGATTGGAAGCGATGGACCGACGAGGATAAACCGATCGAGTAGTGTATAGAAAATTCGGGATTTGAGTTACAGAGAGGGTAAATGAAATCCCCAGGGGTATATCAGTAGGTTAGAGATATATTAACTACTGAAATGAACAGAGGGATAACTAGGGCCCTTAGAGTTGTGTGAATACTCAATAAAAATACGATAGTGAGATAAATTGTAAATAAATAAGTACAGTAAATATTAGAGAGGAAATATTACGTACGAATGCTATTATTAGGTTGTGTGTTGTAATACCCCGTACTTTTATGGAGATTTAAATTGCATAAGTGGGAGTAATTTGGAAATTTGAGGAATTTATGTGGATAATAATTTCTGAAGCTTAAGAGTGTTAGATGTCTACCGACGTCTGCTACATTTACTTTTGGGACTAAGTAAATAAGTCAGATTATTTTAATTACATGTTCTGGTTGGGTAAAGTGACAAAGGAAAATATTTTAATTGGAAAACCCATATTGATATGTGTTGGGTTTAATTAGAGAATTGTTGTTAAGTCACTTAGATGGAGATTTCGAGTGCGCGGTTGGTTTCGAAATGGCCGAGATAGTCATAATAGAGTATCCGGGGGTAGTGTTTAGGTTTCGAGGACTTTCGGACTAGTACGAACTCGTAATTGAGTAAACGGATAATTTTTGGGTATACAAGGGATAAACCCTTATTTCTCTATATATAAAGCACAAGAGAAAGTAAAGAAAAGGGAGAAAAGAAGAAGAGAAGAGAGGGAGAGAAGAAAGGAAGAAAGAAAAAGGAGATTCCGGCCAAACTCCGCGGGATTCGACTCGAGGTCGTCATATTTTATCCACGAGGCAAATGTTTACTTGCTTTATTCCTTTAAGCATAAAAATATCATATTGTAGTTGGTTTATAAAACTATATAGATTTTTGGGTTGGTTTTTCGTGAATCAAAACTCGTTTTTTGGAAGATTAGCGAGTAAACCCCGGATAATATTCGATTTAAAAAATTTAGGAACTAATTGAAATTATTTATTAGTTATGGGTTCTAGGATGATTAGAACCCTTTTATTGTGTGTATATATGGTTGTTTGAGGTTGGATGATGATAGGAGAGAAGATAAAAAGCTTGGAGGTGTATTAATGGAGGTTGGGGATTTTGGAGAAGTTATAAACCCTTAGCATATTTTCGAATTCAAACTAGCCGAATCGATTCGGTTAGGCCGAATCGATTCGGTATGAGACAGTTAGAAAGTTAAACCTTTTCGAATGGATTCGGTGGCCACCGAATCGATTCGGGCAGGCCAAATCGATTCGATTCTAGCTGATTTTTGAGGTTTTCTCCTTTAAGTTTAGGAAAATTTAAACTATGGTTTTCGAGATTATTATAGGGGATTCTAGATATGATATTAGTAATCCTAGATGATGGTATTGAGGGTGAGTAAACCTCTGGATGAAAGAGGGAACCTCAGATTAATTTAATGTACGATCCGGGGTATGGATTTAATGAATGTTTGGGACGAGGGACATTCGAGAGAATCATTCGGCAAGCATGTATAGATATATTTACGCGGTTAGAATAAATATAGGCCAATTGAAATGGAGAAAATCCTAGGATGCGATACCAATGGAATTAAGATGAGTAGTTCTTATCCGTATTTAATTATTACGAAGGGGAACATTCAGGGTTATTGGCTATTGTTATATGGGAGTTTGGCAATTATAGCCATATATATATATATATATATATATATATATATATATATATATATATATATATATATATATATATTTGTGTGTGTGTGTGTGTGATTGGTATATTTGTATCTTAGAGGCTGGTTTCACGGGCTTTACTTTGGCACAGAGCTGATACATCCAGATTATATATTTTCTCTAGTGCGATCGAAGGAGGTTGCGCGATGTGGGTTAATCCCCTATCTTGAGGAACATGGAGAGTATATCCCCAGGTCATATCATCTCGCGTTCGAGCGAGATGCGTGTGTACTCCACTTGCAGAGGGAACATGACCGCCTCCATCGTTGTGTATTTTTACCATGACCATGAGTAAGTCTGGCTTGGTACCGTGGTATAGTGAGTAAGCCCGAATTTTGATAGGTACTATGAGACTGCATCCTCGAGTTATAGCTCGGTGGGATGGTTATTATGCTTGTGATTGTAATAAGTATAATTATATTCGTTGAGCATAGTATATTTCTTATATATGAAGTTGATATATATATATATAAGGTATTATTCCCTTTTCGGTATATATATATATATATATATCTGGATTTATATGAGTATGAATCAGGGTTTATAGTGAGAACTATATATTTATATATGAGTTTTATATATGCGTTATGTGCTGAGGGCCTAATGGATCTCAATGATCAACATTGCCAGGTTGTAGTGTATCGAGGAGGGTCTTTTTTGGATTTCGTTTCGCTAGACACCCTACGCACGAACCTAGCGCAGTGTTGGGAATAGGGAGAAGTTTAGCCCTTAGTACTTGGGTTATTACGGATTTTCAGTGATTGGGTGAAATAGATTAGTTAGGCGGGGGTAGCTTAACTAGGTTATCTAAAAGGTATGCAATAGTTGTGCACTATTAGAAGATAGGTGAGGGGTATCTCAAGGGTGTGCGATACCAATTTAAATATGAGATAAATTATATTTTAAAAATATAGCATTTATGCACTTGCAAAAAAATTTCAAAACTCGGGCTTTGACCCATTTCTCTATTTTCTCCTCTCTTGCTATATATATATATATATATATATAGGTGTCCAGACACAGGGACGCCTTGATGATGATCCTTTCGAGTCAGACGTTGCTGCAGTAGCTATGGATGCATGCAAGTTTATTTTTATATGCTTCTATTCTTGTGATCTAGATAAGAAGCATTGTAGTAACACTTGGGCCGAAAGCCCAAGTGTATTCATTTATACTTTTACCTCCCTTTAGTGCGACATTCGATTTGGTTGTATTATCTTAAGCCGAGTGATCGATTATTTCATTTCATTTTCGTTTCATATATATAAACTGTGTGATGGTTTTACTTTATTGGTTTGATTAAAAAGATTATTGAAATAAAATTTTGATGCCAGCCTAATAGGTTATTAGTAATTAAATTGGTTTTCGATGGTGATGCTAAGAATGAGCCATATGTGACTCCTGTTTTAATTTGGTACAGGATTGATCGCTCGGTATTTTATTAGTCAGGGTGTCACATGTGTATACCTACTGAATTATATAGATACTTAGGTGGAGTGAATACCAAAAGTATAATTTTATGTATTAGGGTTGAGGTAGGATTCCGAACTAATATATGGAAATAGTAAGTTGGGGTCGTGACGAAAGAGTTCTGAACAAATCTATGTATAAAGTTTCATTGGTAGGTTCGAGGTGATATTCCGAACTACTACATGAAGTGAACTAGGGTTCGAGGTGACGTTTCAAACCAAACCTTTTGCTTAGTGTCGATGGACCATTCTGAACGAAGAGTCCTTGATGTATGTTAAAGGGACATTTTAATAGCGAATGAATTTATAAGTATATATTGTGTGTTAATTATATGCTCTATTAATAATCTACTTATGCGAGTAAATAGATATTGAGATGTCGTATATTTATCTAAAACTATTTAAGAAGGGAAACTTAATTATAATTTAGTTAAAGGTAACAAGGTGTGAACAATTATCTAATCTTATAAATCATGAGATATGGTTATTATTATATACTAAGTGGGAGGTATGGGAACTTAGTCGCGTAGATGAGTTTAGTTAAATACTTTAGTTCAGTTAGCTTGGGAGGCATAGCTAGGTGGGATAAGTACGTGACGTTAGGCGTGCACGATAGATGATGGGTGAGGTATCTCAAGAGAGTGTTTGCTAAATCTTAACATGTGTAATCAATAACTCATTTTATTATGATAATCACTTGCAAAATATTTTCAAACATTTTGAGTACTAACTCTTGCTATCAAAATATTTTCAAAACCTTTTAGGTGTCCAACCACGGGGATGCCAGACTTGAGGATTCTGTCCAGGGACTTATAGCTGCAGCTTTGTGGAGGTTGGCAGGACTTTGCATAGACAATTCATTTATTCGGATCTAGTGTTGGATCTCATTTTAGTAGTCTCTTTTGGGACATGTTTTCCACTGTCATTATTTCAGTTTTTGATTATTTTGGTTTTATTTAGTAGTTTTGGATTTTAGCTGATTGTTGACTCGGCAAGGCTTTATCCTTTATATATTACTAGATAGTTTGATTCATAATTTATTGTGAATGTTTATCTATTATTTCCGCATGACTATATTGTCTTGGGTTAATGAAAGATAAAATTTGGCACTGGTCTAATTTCACTTAGGTGATTAGTTATTAAAAAGTTTTTGACAGTGATGTAAGAATGAACCAACTGAGAAACTTGTTTTAATTTAATTCAGGAATGATCACCCAGGACTTAATTAGGCTTGGTGTCACAGATGGTATTAGAGCATCAGGTTCTACTCTCCATAGGATATGAGTGGCCTACTACGATTTCAGCGTTTCGTTCTTTTGATGTAGAGCCCTATTTTAGGATTGTTTCTTTTGTCCTTGCGTGCTTAAGATATCTCACTTATGCTGTTAGATTTTTGTATAAATTGTGTACTTATACAATTCAATATATTTTCAGATGCCACTGAGGAGATAGCGAGCAGAGAGGGTCGAGGCCAGAGATGTGGTGAGGGAGGCTCATCAGGATCCATAGATACCGCCACCCCGACCCCTACCCGAGATGATTTCTGCTATTCAGGTGGCTGTGATAGTGGCTCAGGACATTGAGATATCCATGAGGTCCATGGCAGCCCATTTTCCTCAGCCTCAGGCACAACCTTCATTAGCACCAGCAGTTCATGCCCCGGTAGGGCCACCTTCTTGGCAATGAGTTAGGGAGACCTTTCAGAAGGGCCATCCGCTCGAGTTTCAGGGTAGTATTGACGTGGTGGAGGCTTGCAATTAGAAGAAGAACATTCAGCGCCGTTTGCGCATGCTTGAGTGTACCGAGATGTAGAAGTAGATGCTTGTTAATATTCATCTGTCGGGTGAATCTTTACAGTGGTGGGAGTCAGTTACCACCGCAAAGGAGAGGGACTTGATGACGATTTCTGAGTTTTGGGTGAAGTTTGATCGCAAGTACTTTTCGCTTGCAGTAGAGATAAAGATGAGGAAGAAATTTAATAAGGTGGTTCAGGGTGATTAATGAATGGCTGACTATGAGGAGGAGTTCACCTATCTGGCTAATTTTATGCCAGACGAGGTCAGTAACGAGGAGTGAAAAAATTCCAAGTTTATGGATGGGTTGGCTTGGAAGATCAGGCAGCATTTGATCGGTAACCCAACACTGATGACATATAGAGATGTCATCAACGCAGAACTAGTGCACTATCAGGATCATCGCTTCCATGTGAAAGGAAGAAAGAGGGGTGAGCCTATCCAGTCGGGCAAGGCAAATGGGGGTAGTGATAGCAGCACACCGCAACAGCAGATAACGGGTCAGCAGGGACAGAACCCCTGACAGGGGAACTCTAATAAGAGATTTAGGTATGGGAGACATCGATATGATAGGCAAGTATAACAAGGTTCCCAGCAGCAGGTTCCTCAGGGCTGTCAGTGCCAAGGGAACTAAGTTGGAGGCCAACAGAGCCAAGTTCGTCAGGGCTAATGCCAGGTTTAGCAGGGCCAAGGGCAGAGACAATTCCAGGAGAATTGTTTCACGTGTGTCCAGAAGGGTCACAAGAGTAGAACTTGTCCACGGGGAGACAGGGAAAAACAACAGGGTTCCCAATAGGGGAATCAGGCTCCGTTATCCCTAGCACCAGGACATGCCCCACAGCAGTAGCTGGGCCAGATGCACTGCGGACATGTGTGCAATGTTCGAGGCATGCCTTTTCATGCAGCACCTCTGGCACCGCCGGGAGTCACGGGTATGCTTCCTATCCATGGGCATGAGGTTAGTATCATATTTGATAAGGGTACGACACAATCTTTTATTGCCACTAGATTTGCAGGAGCAGTCAGCCTTTTAGAGACAACTGACACTCACCTTATGTGTGTTGAGTCACCGATGGGTAGTGGGTCCCTTATACACTCGATATGTAGGGGTGTGGACATTACGATCGAGAGATTGACTCTAGCGACATAACTTCTACTGTTAGATATGGAGGGTTATGACATCATCCAAGGCATGGATTGGTTGGTGAGTTATAAGGCGGTGGCATATTGTTATGATAGGACGATCGTTTTTGCCATTCCGTGACAAGAGATGTTCCTAGTGGCGATGCCTCTTCCTGAGGGAGGATCGCACACTCACTTATATTACATTGAGGAGGATACCTCACAGGACGTGGTGGTTTCTCTGGACTCGATCTCAGTCGTGAGGGATTTCGAGGATGTCTTCCAGGGGATACTGGGGTTACCACCTAGCAGGGGGATTGAGTTCGTTATCGCACCGGTGACAAGACCGATTATCAGAGAACCGTATCTCATAGCCCCTTCGAAAATGCGAGAGTTGAGAGAGCAAATTCCGTAGCTCTTGGGACAGGGTTTCATTCAGTGGAGTACATCATCGTGGGGTGCACCGGTGTTATTTGTGAAGAAAAGGGGTGGTTCTCTTCATTTTTGTGTAGACTATAGGGAGCTGAACAAGGTGATAATACGCAATAAGTAACCATTACCTAGGATTGACGATTTACTTGATCAGTTGAGAGTGGTTGTGCACTTCTCAAAGATTCATTTTAGGTCAGGTTACCATCAGTTGCGCATTTGAGAGGAGGATGTACATAAGACCTCTTTCCTGTCGCGCTACGGGTAGTACGAGTTCAGGGTGATGCCGTTTGGACTAACTAATGCGCCTGCAGTGTTTATGGACCTCATGAAATGGGTATTAAGGGAGTTTTTTGATCAGTTTCTGATCGTATTCATCGATGATATTCTAGTTTACTCTCACACTGAGGAGGATCTCACCGAGCATTTACGTATGGTTCTTCAGACATTACGGGACCATCAGTTGTACGCTAAATTTGGGAAGTGTGGATTTTAACTTTGAGTAGTTCTGTTTCTTGGCCACATTGTGTCCGACAAAGGCATTGTGATTGATCCGAGTAAGGTATGAGCGGTGAAGGAGTGGGGACAACCCATGACACCGACTGAGGTTCGAAGATTTTTAGGGTTGGTCGGTTACTATCGACGCTTCATCAAGGGGTTCTCAAAGATTTCTGGTCCTTTGACGAACTTGACTTGAAAGGAGTACCATTCGTGTGGATCATCTACTGTTATTTAACGTTTGAAGAGCTAAAGGACAACTTGACATTAACACACGTACCTTCATTGCCTAGGGGTGGATTGGAGTACCGGGTCTATACTGACGCATCCTTGCAGGGACTTGGGGGTTTGTTACAGCAAGAGGAGAGGGATATAGCTTATGTGTCCCAAAAGTTAAAGCCACATTAGAAGAATTACCCCACCCACGACCTCGTGTTGGCAGCGGTCATCTTTGCTTTGAGGATATGGAGACATTATCTTCTAGGAGAGCAGTTCACTCTATTCATGGATCATAAATCACTTCAGTATCTCTTCACACAAAAGGATCTGAACATGAGATAGAGTCGGTGGCCTGAATTCATGAAAGATTAGCAGTTTCATATACAGTATCATTATGGCAAGGCTAACATGGTGGTAGACGCGTTGAGCCAAAGACCTAGTGGAGAGTTAGAAGAGGTTTGGAAGGCGGAGTGGAGCTAACTTCGGTATGAGGATAAGGTAGCCCGAGCATACATGGAAGTTTTAGCTATCACCCCCGAGAGTGTTATGAGGGTGTTGAGGGAACAGGCAGAGGACCCTTTTTTTAGGACAAAGTATGACAGTTACTAGGCGAGGGGGCAGAGTCCTACTCCATCAGCTCAAAGGGACAACTTCTTTTTAATGGGAGACTAGTAGTACCCGAGGATGAAGATTTGATACATGCAGTCATGATGGAGTCGCACGGGTTAAAGTTTTTGATACATCCTAGTGGGGATAAGATGTAGCAGGATATGGGACGATAGTATTGGTGGTCGGGTATGAAGAGACACACAACAGAGTTTGTCTCGAAGTGTGATACATGTCAGCTTGTGAAAGTTGACCATCAAAGACCTTTAGGGATGCTAAAACCATTAGAGATTCCCTTGTGGAAGTGGGAGAGAATTTCTATTGAATTTATTACCAAACTATCGACATCACAAAGAGGTCACGATTCCATATGGGTGATAGTGGATCGGATGACCAAGGTAGCCCATTTCTTAGCAGTTCGTACTGATTTTGATACGATGCAATATGCGTAGCTATTCATTTCATAGATTGTTAAGGTGCACGGGGTTACTGTTAATATTGTGTCGGATGGAGACAAAATATTTGTGTCGCATTTCTGGTAGAGTTTTCAGGAGTCCATGGGCATAGACTTGCAGTTGAGTACATCGTATCACCCGCAGACAGACGGGAAGACTGGGAGGGTGAATCATATGCTTGAGGATATGTTGAGGATGTGTATCCAAGATTTTGGGGGAGGATGGGAGCGATATTTTCCATTGCTAGAGTTTTCATATAAGAAGTCTTACCAATTCACCATCGGTATGACTCCATTCGAGGAACTTTATGGGGGACCTTGTCGTTCGCCTGTCTACTCGTTAGAGGTGGGGGACAACAAGCTATTGGGGCCGGAGATGATACAAAAGACTTATGACAACATATAGTTAATTCGAGGATGTATTCGAATACCTTAAGATAGGAACAATAGTTATGCTGATGCCGGTAGGAGACACGTGGAGCTAGAGGTGGGCCACCAGGTGTTGATTCAGGTATCTCCCATGAAGGAGATTATGAGGTTCGGCAAGAAGGGGAAGTTAGCGCCGAGATATGTGGGATAGTTCCCTATTATTGAGAGGGTGGGACCAATAGAATAAAAATTGGGAATCCCAGAGCATCTTCATCGGATACACGACGTGTTCCATGTGGCATCACTAATGAAATATTGGAAGATCGAGAGAGCTTTCTGGCACGTCCCACTTAAGGAGAATTATTTGCAGCCAAATGTCTCATATGAGGAGTGACCCGTGGCTATCCTGGATCATAGCGAGCGTAAGCTTCGATCCAAGGTGGTACCATTAGTGCGAGTACAATGGGGGCACCACAATGTTGACGAGTCAATATGGGAGCAAGAGGAGGATATGCGATAGCAGTATCCAAAGTTATTCACCGCAGGTATATCCTAATTTTGAGGACAAAATTCATTTATAAGGGAGGGAGTATGTAATACCCCATATTTCTGCGTATTTAGAATTTAATAAATTTAGTAATTAAATAGAAGATACGTTTTAAAGTAAATTACGTGAATGGAGTAATTTAATGTGATTTAATACTTAAATTACATGAGTGTAGTAATTTAATGCGATTTAATGATAATTATGATTATTAAGGGATTAAATAATAATTTTGATTATTAAATATAAATTGAGGGATAGACACGGATTGATATTATGATTTAAATTTACTAAGTGTAAATAGTAAATGTTAATAGTTAATTTGTACGACGTAGTGAGTGATATGGACGTACTTGATTATATCTCAACCGAGTGTCGCGTGTAGACTAAATTGAGGATGAGATAGGAAATTATTTTAAGTGACTCAAATGATAATTTAGAGGTCACACATGATTCCGAAAGGGCCGAATTAGTCAAAATTGTATACCCGGGGGTACTAGTCAGGATCGGGGCATTTTTGGGCTAAACTGGGACCGTACGGAGGCATTTTAGTCTTTTGGCATATGGGGGTGGGGAGACCTACGAATTTTGGAGTGTTTTATCAGTTGATTAAAAGTGTGGTTAGGGTTATAAACCTCATAACACAAAGGAGA
This sequence comes from Sambucus nigra, assembly GCA_949130495.1. Classification (NCBI taxonomy): domain Eukaryota; kingdom Viridiplantae; phylum Streptophyta; class Magnoliopsida; order Dipsacales; family Adoxaceae; genus Sambucus; species Sambucus nigra. The sequence goes on from OX422212.1 coordinate 504,180,645, forward strand.
TCCAGTAGAGAGAGAAGATAGATTATTCTCAAAGACTAAGGAAGAATTGGTGAAGGATTCAAAGGGTACTTACACCACAAACTAGTTGGGAAGGAAGATTGGAGAAGAAAGACAATAAATCATCAACAACAATCACGAAGATAGATCAGCTCTGAATAAGTCTAGTGGTTATTTTGAAATTATTTTCAGTTATAATATCCATTCGTAGGATTTATGAATAATTGATTTTGATGAATATTCTTGGAGAAAAAGAACTGATTAATGGCATGTTTGGGTATAAATAGCATGTATTTAGATTTATATCTATAAAGAATTGAAAATTAGAGGAACCATGGTTGCTAATATGAATTAAAATATGGTTTCTATTTTAAAATATGGGAAGAACAAATTTTAGAATTCTTGAATAATTAGAGGATTTGAATTATTCTGGGCTAAATTTGTGAAGATTTATGATGTTTAAATCATTGGAAATCATCCTAGTGTATGTAGATATGGTTAGGAATCATTGGTTGCATGTTTGGTGTTGTAACACCCCGCTTAATTAAATACCGGGTGGCCAGCCCCATACCAAATTAAAACAGAATATACAGTTGGCTCATTCTTAGCATCACTGTCGAAAACATTTACAACTCACCCAATATTCAATTAAGCTGGTGTTAAAAAACTTTTCAAATTTTAATTCAACAAAATCCATTTCCAGTTTAAGAATAACACAATACATTTTATTCTACAAAACTTAACTGAATAGATAACACAAAAGAATTTAAATGCAGTTGGAATAAACATTCCCAAATAGTATTAATCCATTACAGTAATCCCATCAATAACAAATGTATTAAAAAGACACGAATACAATAGTATTTGACTCCGATAGAAAATGATAACTAAATCCTTTGGGCGACATGCCCTACTAAGAGAATACTGTGAATCAAATGATGATAGGCGTCTAAGCAAAACTCCATAAATCCATAGCCTGTCATAATCCGCTAAGGTTGGCGTCCCTGTTGCTGGACACCTGATATAGAAGATACAATAGAAAAGAAAATATGCAAGGAAACGGGTCAGAGCCCGAATGTGTAAATGATTTTTAAAACAACAAGTATTTAACAAGCGCAATAAATCTTTTATTATGTACATGTTAGACCCAACTCTCACTTGCTATTCTCACCTCTCAACTAGAGTGCACACTTAACGTTTCCTATTAACCTCCTAGTTAATGGTTCCTCTTTAACAATTCCACAATATATTTCCATTCCCATATCATAACCCCGTATGTCCCATACCATACGTTATATAATCATTCTTATACATTTTTCATTTATATGAATCGTTGCTCATTAACATGAATCATTTCTCATTAATATGAATTAAGCTTTTCAATTCTTTAAGAATAAACATTCATTAACTTAATTCCATTATCTTTCTCTATTCACCGTTATCAATAATTATCACACAGTAGATAGATTTAACCATAATAAATATCCATTCGTTCATTTCATCCATTATATATATATTCATATATAATACGGCACCCCGAGTCATAGATGCAGTGTAATGCATTACTCTGCTATCATGTCCCAATATCACTGGTCGCCGAATAAGAGACTAAAGGTTCGTTAAGATTCCTCGAACCACAAACAACAACACAATCATTGGAGGCGAACATAGTTCTCATACCCATGGGTCACGCAGATACCTACATACCCATAGTCAGCGGACTTATCAACTCCCCGATAAGTCTTTCATAGACCTATGTTCTCGAGCGACAAATCAAAGATCCCATGGATTCATCAGGATATGACTGCCCTCACGCGCAAACCTCCCACCGATAGCAAGTAAGCTAGGTATGTCATACACATAAATCATCAAACAATCAAATAGGTATTATCATACCTATTATATACTAACAACAAGGTACTCACATTAACCTTAGATTATTCCCTTACGTAGCATTATATCTCTTTAAATCCCACGTATTAAAATGTCATATTTGTACTTCATAATTTAATTATCCTCGCATCCTATAACATCTCTCCACTCCCGACGTCGTTAAGGTTCATGCGCGGAGCGTCTCGCAAAGAGAAATCCAAACAAGGAACCCCTCCAATACACTACTACTTAAATTTGTCGATCGAGGAGGTCCGATAACTTCAACTATGCGATCGGGATAACCTTATACCTTCTTTCAACCAAATGTGTTCTAAACTCCCATCTCTATCCAGGAGCCATACCACTACGCTCTTGTACTACACTCAGCCTTTGCGAAATTAATAATGAGCTTAAACTCAGTCCTTGATGTTCAAATTTGTAACCCTAAGGCTACCCTCACCTTATATTAAATCTGCCCTACTGGACCTATCCTTAATCCTCATGCATACCAATTCGAATCCAACACGTGAATCTAGCAACCGAAATATCTTTCAATTTAATTATCATCATTCTAATCAGTTAAATCCCAATCACTTTAATTCAAATCTTATCAAGGGTCTACTGATCTTTTCTAAGTCCCGTAATATCCCATTAACAATCACTAAAAATTTACCAAAGTTTTGGGATAAGAACCAACATTAAAAAGAAACAACTTCATGAATTCTCATATTTTAAATACTCAGAAAAATCAGATCCAAAAATTATTCAAATAATCAATCCGACTTCAGATTTGGATTCTACACGAAAAATTGAGTCAGGTATGTGTTTTGAGTTTTTCTTAAATCTCATCCAAATGCACTCAAAAAGAAGATCTAAACATTCCAAATTGGCTCTTCTCATTCCACTCGTTTTTGCCTCTTTTTTCAGAAAATTATCAACATATTATCTTCAAGAACACAAAATGATTTTCAGAATTTCTCCCATAGATATATGATTATTTCATGGATTATTATCAACCTACAACATGAGTTTGATTCATACATATGTTCATACTTCCAGAAATCCATTACTACTCCATTTTTATCTTCCAAACATGAAAAATCATCTCTTTTCATAATTATTCTAACATGGAAAATATACGAACTTAAGTTGCAAATATCAAACACTTGCCTCTAATGAAGATCTGATCCTTTGGATTTGTATAACACAGGTGGTGATGGTGGTGGTGACCTTTGACCTTTGGTTCTCCTCCCTCCCTTCCAAGCAAGCTTTTCCCTTTCCAAGCAACCTTTCACTCTCTCTAAGAAGATGACTTCTCTATTTTGTGTAGAAGAGATGAATGAACCCACATTCAACTAATTTCCAAATACTTATAATAAGACAAAACCCGAAATCACTATTCATCCCCTTGTAAAAATAACCAAAATATCCTTTTGGGTTGTCTTTTCATTTCCAAATGACCCGAGACCCAATATCAACATCCAAATAGACTTTTCTGACTATTTCGAACCTTCCGGACGCAACGACGTAGTCGAAATGACTATAAGGTCGATAGAAAATAAATTTCCTTTTTAATTTAATAAATTAGTCCCGACACGTCCCATACCGCGTCTGACTAAAAATTTAAATTACCGAATTTATATCATACCGTCATATCAATGACATCACATTCATATATTACCTAAATATCTTTAAGTAATATTCAGAATCATCCATTTTAATATCCATAATTTGGATAAAACACAAATGAATTAATTAATAATAAAATCCAATTAATCCATTAATTGAAAATATAACCCATTTTAAAAGTCATTAAAATCACGGGGTATTACAGGTGTGTTATCATGTGAGTTGGATAACTAGAAATTATGAGAAAACGCATGAAGAAGATGAACTGCACCTACACCTGCTTTATCGATTGATCGACTAATGAATGTCGATCGATCGACCCAGGCTGATTCTGGGTTCTTTTGTTGGTTGAGTTCTTTTCGATTTTCGACGCTTGAGGGGAACCTTAGTGATGATATTTTACCTATGTGGGGACTTAGAGATTACCAGTAGGCATAAAGTGGGGGTCCGTTATAATCTTTGAGTTCAAGATTAGAACCGATGGACCAATGAGGATAAACCGAACGAGTAGTGTATCGAAAATTCGGGGTTTGAGTTACGGAGAGAGTAAATGAAATCCCCAGTGGTATATTAGTAAGTTGGAGATAGATTAACTACTGAAATGAATATAGGGGTAACTAGGGACCTTAAAGTTATGTGAATACTCAATAAAAATAAGATAGTGAGATAAATAATAAATGAATAAGTATGGTGAATATTAAAGAGAAAATATTACGTACAAACACTATTATTAGGTTGTGTGTATACCTACTGAATTATATAGATACTTAGGTGGAGAGAATACCTAACGTATAATTTCCTATACTAGGGTCGAGGTAGGATTCCGAACTAATATATGGAAATAGTAAGTTGGGGTCGTGAAGAAAGAGTTCCGAACCAATCTATGTATAAAGTTTCATTAGTGGGGTCGAGGTGATATTCTGAACTACTACATTAAGTGAACTTGGGGTCGAGGTGACATTTCGAAAGAAAACCTTTTGCTTGGTGTCGATGGACCATTTCGAACTAAGAGTCCTTGATGTATGTTAAAGGGACATTTTAGTAATGAATGAATTTATAAGTATATATTGTGTGTGAAATATATACTCTATTAATAATCTACTTATGCGAGTTAGTAGATATTGAGATGCCGTGAATACATCTAAAACTAATTAAGAAGGGAAACTTAATTATAATTCAGTTAAAGGTAACAAGGTGTGAACAATTATCTAATCTTATAAATCATGAGATATGGTTATTATTACATACTAAGTGGGCGGTATGGGAGCTTAGTCGCGTAGATGAGTTTAGTTAAATACTTTAGTTCAGTTATCTTAGGAGGTATAGCTAGGTCGGATAAGTATAGGACATTAGGCGTGCACGATAGATGAGGGGTGAGGTAACTCAAGAGAGTGTATGCTAAATCTTAACATGTGTAATCAATAACTCATTTTATTATGATAATCACTTGCTAAATATTTTGAAAAAGTTTTGAGTACTAACTCTTGCTATCAAAATATTTTCAAAACCTTTTAGGTGTCCAGCCACAGGGACACCAGACTTGAGGATTCTATTGAGGGACTCGTAGCTGTAGCTTTGTGGAGGTTGGTCGGACTTTTCATAGACGATTCGTTTGATCAGATCTAGTGTAGGATCTCATTTTAGTACTCTCTTTTGGGACATGTTTTCCACTGTCATTATTTCAGTTTCAGTTTTGGATTATGTTTGTTTTATTTAGCAGTTTTGGATTTTAGCCAATTGTTGACTCGACAAGACTTTATCCTTTATATATTGCTAGATGGTTTGATTTATAATTTATTGTGAATGTTTATCTATTACTTCCGCGTGATTATATTGTATTGGGTTAATGAAAGATAAAATTTGGCATCGGTCTAATTTCACTTAGGTGATTAGTAATTAAGAAGTTTTTGACAATGATTCTAAGAATGAACCAACTTAGAAACCTGTTTTAATTTAATTTAGGACTGATCACCCAGGATTTAATTAGGCAGAGTGTCACATCTACACCATGAATTCCACATCAAAATGGTGTAGATCATAATAAAGGAATGAGTCTCTTTTGGAAATGATAAGGTCTATGGTTAGTTATTCATGACTGGATAATTCTTATTGAGATTCACTTGAGAGATGTGTATATACATTCTAAAATTATATCTCTTCTTAATAGATATCTTAAACCCCCATTGAACATTAGAGGGGGAATAAGCTCATTCTAGGGAACATTCGAATTTAGGGGTACCTGGCATTCTACTTGTGGAACGAGCAAAGGAAGTTAAAATTAAGATAGAGGTATGTATCTTAATTCGTTATCCCAAATGTAAAAAATGTGGTTTATAATATTCCTAAGTATAAGAAGGACACTGATTTCATTAATGACAAGTTCTTGTAAGAGTAGTGTGTAATAAAACACACGTCCCAGTGTAAGTTGGACTTATAAGATAAATGGAACATCATATTACCAATCCTGCTAGACCACCCGTATGGGATAAAATACAACATGATATTAGTGGTAGAATTATTAATGACTAGCATACACGTGTCACTTATACTGGATAGCAAGTGGTTCCACGTTGTAGTGGTATCATCTGGAGTCATCTTGAATGGTTAATGTTTTGAATGACCATTTTGATATGATCCCATGTATGAAACCAAATATTTTAAACCGAAAGGATTTTGTTTTATGATAACACAATTAATATAAGATCATAACTTCAATATCCTCTCTAAATTTACTTTAGATTAAAACAAGCACTCAATACTTTATGAGGGATGTTTTCAGGAACACTTCATCCAAGCAACCCTCCATTCATATCCTTGCAAAAAAAAAAATGATGCCTTTCAGCCAAGACCAGAAAGACCCTAACTAAAACAATAAATTTCACAAGCTATTATAATATTGACTTAATGCTTGCATCAAATTCTATCCCTCAAACCTCAAGCATTGTTCAGACATGAAGCAGTCAAACAAAAAATGTTCCACCACATTCCACAACATATGGTGATCAATCTCATGCAAGTATCCCATCATAAGCCCACAATTCATTATTCAAGAAACTCAAAGAATTCTTAAAAGTCCAACTGATTACTACTTTATTTTGTCGTACTTAAGGAACCATTGTGCAAAAGTAATATAACATGTTTTATATGGTATATTCTTAAAATCGACACACCTAAACCCTCCTTAGATCTCCCTAAACCTTTCCCAAAGCATCGAATTAAACCAAACATTCTTTTACCTAAAGGGAGAGAGGTTTAGTCAACTAAATATTTGTTTTAGTTTACTAAATTGGTTAGATAGCTAAATGTTTTTACAACCAGCTAAACTTAGCTAACTTATAAACCAAAAGGAGTTTTGGTCGACTAAAACTCACTTTCAGTCGACTAAAAGTCCTAGATTTCTAGACATAACTTTGGTAAAATCCTTCAACCTATTATTCTAATACCCTAAGTCTTCTAACCTGATAGCCCAACATTTTACAAACATTTCGTTGTCTCTTAACACAATAAATAAAGACTCCTTATTCAATTCCAAATTACACAAGCTCATAACAACATCCTCTTAAGTAAAGTTCCATCATCCTAGCTTGTGTCATTCCATCCTTGAGTTACTGTAGAAATCAGAAAAAGCCATTTAAGATCTTCAAACCCTAAACCTACTTTTGACCTTAAGGTTCAAGAAAACCCACTTGAACCAAAAGATTTATCCCCAATCCCTCTTTATCAAAGTTACAGTACCATCGCCCACTTGTGTTAAGGCCTTACCTGAAAACCCATTTGAGTCATATACTTGTGATACTTGTTTACTTGTCTTTTTAGAGAAAGTAAATTCATTATTCCATTTTTTTTGTAAATCATCTTTGCATTACATCTTGGCTGAGGATCTTATTATTATGATTCTTAGTTAAACTTTCTTGTATTTTCTCAGTCGGTAGTGTCGTAATTATGGGTAGCCAAGACATTTAAAGTCCTTGGGCTATTGGGCGGATACCTCCTGATCAAGTACAAGTTTATCATCTTTTTAGTTGTGGTTTGCAAGGTAGTGTTCCTTGTGATGTTTTGGTTCCACTATAAGTGAATCAAAAGTAGTGGAGTTCCCATGTACCGTCTTAAGCGTGGACAAAGGCAGAGGCCGAACCATGTTAAAATGTCAATTTGAAAGGTTTTATTTATCCCTCTCTCTTAACTGCTTATGTTTATTATTAATTAATTATTTTCTTGTAAGTAGATTTATTATATTGGAATTAGTCATTACACCTAAGTTAAGAAGTTTTAAAATGATCCCTTAAACACATATACCCAATTCACCCACCCCTATATTGGGTATATTTTTGGGCCAACAATTGATATCAGAGCCTGGCTCATAGATTCATATTTTTTTAAAAGTATATTTTTTACTATAAATATTGAAATGGAATTTGAACCCAATGTATCCATTACGAAAGGACAATAATAAACTGACATCTATTTTTTTATGGAATAAATTATGTTTTTTGCAAAAATAGAATGCAAAGATTTATTCAAGACCTTGACTATGAAACACGGAGAGCTATAGTTAATGGTCCATATATACCCATGAAAACTGTTGATAATGTTTCCATCCCTAAAGATGAGATGGAATTCACGGAAGATGATATTTGAAAAATTCAATTTAATTCCAAAAAAGTAACCACACTTGTATTCTCACTTTCTTAAATGAATTCAATAAAGTCTCATGTTACGTGTCCTCTAAATATATGTGGGACACTTTTGAAATCAGACATAAAGGCACATAAATTGTCAAATAAGATAAAATTATAATACACGATTACAAATTATTTCAAATAAAATAAGAAGAATAAATTAATGAAATGTATGATAGATTTAGCACAATTACAAACAAACTTCTCAGTCTTGGTAGAAATTTTTTTAACAATGAGAAAGGTAGAAAGCTCCTCAGGTCCATGCTAAAGAAGTGGGCTTCCAAGAAGATAGTTATCCATTCTCAAATTCAAACCGGAGATCTGTCGTTGGACGAACTCATTGGATGTATCATCACATAGGAAATGTAGATAAAGGATAGATAAGAAAGAGATAAAAATTATCAAAAGAAATGTCTAGCCCAACTTGGAAATAGAGAAAAGGTAGATTGTTCCATAAATGAAATGATGGCCTTTTTTACAAAAAACTTTTAGAACCTCTTAAAATATCAATGAAAAGATGGTCATAGAAAACAAAAATACAACAGATACTCCTATGATGAAAATGTTTTGGGTGAAATGAATACGATCATTTCATTGTGAACTGCCCAAAAAAATGTCAAAAAGAAGAAAAGAAAATATGGAGCGGTATGGAAAGAAAGCCATGAAAGCATCGTGGAGTGACTATGATGATTCTCATTTAAGTTGTGAATTGAGCCAATTTGACAAAGCATACCTATGGATTGTGGGATTAAACAATGAGGTACATTTATATCAAACCTCTTGCTATGATTATCCATGATGGGTGCTAAAATCATAAGTGACTTTAAAACCGTAGTTGCTTCTCTTTGGACCTCACACTACACCAAAACTGCCAACTTGTCACGGTAAAAAACCTTGACAAGTCAAACTTATCTCGATCATTGACCATGACAAGTTTGGGGATGACAAATGAATTTATCACGGACTTATCACTGTCAAAAACCATGACAAGTTTGTTAGAGTTATCGCGGACTTGTCACGGCCAAAGACCATGAGAAGTCCACGAAAAAAACTTAAACTTTTCACAACCAAAGTACATGACAAGTCCGTCGTAAATAAAAATTCGTCATAGACTTTGACCGTCATAATTTTCTTTATCACAGACTTGTCACAGTCAAAGTCCGTGACAATTCTACGCAGATTTAACAAAAAAAACTGTTGGGCAGTATGGCCACTATCACTGTCCAACAGTATATTTGTACCTATTATAGCAAAGTTGTACATGTCCAAATAGGATATATATAAAGCAACAAAACCAAAATACAAATATCCATAACCAACATGTAAATATCAACAGCTAAATACAAATATCCATATCCAAACCAACATGTACCAAATAAAAAAAAATACAAATATAATCCAATATCCAAATAAAATAAATAGAAATAATGTCATGGTATAGAGTCTTGAATAGGTCGGAGGAGGAAGGAAGGCCACACAATATATGCATTGGCACACCCATCAATTCTTTGAACGTTACATTGTTCGTGCAACCACAAAGGTGAGTTCTCCTTTTCGGCTAAAACATGGATGATGAGCACCTTTGCCTCAATGTCTTGCAGGGGACGTCCATGAACCACCATACTCGGGGGGGTGCCCGAGTCCCTAAACACCCTCTCTATCGGCTCCACGCTAAATAGGTCGAGTAAAAACATGCTCGGACAACCGATTGTTGACTTAGGGCATTCGATGGGGGTCAAGATGGGAAATGGATCATATGCTGGTGAGTCCGTGCATATCGGCTATGAAGTAGTGACATCGGCATCTACCTCCTTCTCCTTCCCCTTCCCCTTTCCTTTTACCTAATCAGAGGAGGACCCCCACTGACGCTTCATGAAGGCATACATATCTAGGACCGTCACCTCCAACCTTAATAGCTTATCATCATGGGTGCCCTCCTTATGAGCCAACCCGATGTTGCGTGATCCATTTCGATGATCCTCGACTTCCCCATTTGTGAGCTCACCCATAGTCCTCCCCTTGAGATTCGCCTCAAGCACATGGCTGAGTGCGTCTATAGCCAAAGATGCTTTGTCGGCATCAGACTACGACTCATGCACTTCCTTAAGCTTTGACTAAAACGAAAAAAGTACCCGATTAGTTAATTAAGTAAATAAAACATTATAACCTAATTAAAAAAATTATATATTTTTGACATACAATCATGGTTGCAATGCTCAGGCAGACCTCCTTGTCCTTTCCCTTCTTCGGTCCAATTTCCATATAGGCATTGAGCCTATGTGGCCTACCCCCAGGCCCACTCCCCATCTTCTGAAATAAAATAATGTGGAATTAGTGAGTGACACAAAGTAATGCTAAATTATAATAACATAAAACTAATATTAAAGAAAATTAAATGCTTACCATACTATGCTCCACCTCGGCGTAAGAAGTCCGCCAGGAGTAGTGCACGTCTGCCTTTTCCCCCAGTTTTCCCTCCTCAATTGACGAGAGGCCAATTGTCGCTCATCTATCTCATTGTCGTTAAACTGCTACCACTGTGCCAATAGGGTCGGCTTCTTCGTGCAGATGGTGGCACACACTCTCAATTTGGATTCCCGGGTCTTTCTAAAGTCACGTGCCCTGCATATTTTTCTTCCATGTCATATATTGATCCCACAACTATTCCGACATGGAGTTGCGTACATGTGGTGGTAGGCCGAATTGATGCTGTCAAACATATACAAACCAAAAAGAAAGTAAGTGTTAGTTGCTTATAAATATAAATATAAATACACTACCTGTAGTGCCCACCCAGATGCCCATCTTGAGCTGATTTGGCACGGCCCACCAATTAGTGTACCCACGGCCAACGACCGCCATCAACAATTGCAGGGATCTAGCCAATAATGTCATCTTATTATTGATGGCAGACACCAATTTGCCCCATTTTGGGGACCTAGTGGTCGAGGAGCCCTTGTCGCCTCCGCTACCATGCTGGGATGAAGACATTTTCTGCAAAAAATGTTATTATTAGTACAAACATGTATATGATCTTTAAATTAATGCTCAAATTCGATAATAAAGAAGCACTAGAAGAATACAGGTTAACGACACTATAAATCTAAATATTGTTTCAATATCGGGTCATGCCATGGACTTTGAATTAATTCTTAAATTGATTAAAATCCAAATTAACATAATCACAAACCATAAAACAAATTTTGATTCAAATCCGATAATAACAAATCACTAGAAGAACACACCCACTGATTATTACACACATTGAACTGAATAAGTACAAATGAATAAAAAGCATTAATTTGTCGTCCGATAATAATAAAGCACTAGAATAAGACAACCATTGGTCATTACAAATAATGGAATTTTTATTACAAATCTACAAATTATTTCAAATTTGGGTTATCATAAAAAATGGATTGATATTCGGTAAGAGCTGCCAAGTCATCCACACTACTGTTTATACACTTTGGCCCATGTAGAACGATTGACCACGGCTCGATGTTGATATAATTCGAGTAAAATAATTGTTTGACCTTTTGAAAAGCACTAATAAATGACTTATTGCTCACATGTTTGTTGCTCTTCAAATTGGAAAAGTCAAGCATTATCAAATTGCTCTTCCCATAACTCATTAAATTCTTCTACCAAACGAGCCCGATAGACATCGATGTCCTCACTTGGTGCCTTTGGCCCAGGTGTCAACAAAGAAAACATCAAAAATTCAGATGTCATACACTATAAAGGAGGGAGGTTGAGTGGGGCTAGGATCACTGGCCATACACTCTGATTGGTGCTTATATTTTTAAATGGATTAAAACCATATGTTGATATTACCAAATTAAAGTTACGCTTTTATTGAGCACAATCAGGATACTCAAAACTCATCCTCTTCCAAGATGTATAATAAATAGGATGACACTTGAGATTATCCCCTACTTCTTCCCTAGCATGACAAGTCATTGCCTCCTCTATCCATGGGACTGTGAAAAATTGCTTTAATCTAGGCCCAACAGGAAAATATTTCAACACTTTTTGAGGCACTTTTGAGCTTGTGCCTTCTTTGCCAGTGGATTTAACATATCTAGGTTCATCACATACCAGACACCGATCGATATTTTCGTACTCCTTTCGATAAAGTATGCAGTCATACACATAAGCATAAATTGATTTATACCTCATTCCCAAACATTTCAAATTGTTCTTCATAGTAGGATAGCTATTTAAAATCATATTTTGCTTGGGTAGTAAGACCTTCACCCAATTCAAAATTCCTATCACGCTATTTCCAGAAAAACCATATTGGGTCTTCAAAATATGTAAACCAACCATGGCATGTAAAGTTGTTTGATATTTTTCCCTGCCAGAGTACAACGGTTGGGTCGCCTTAAATTTTAAACTTTGGTAGTCATCGTCAAGTTTTATCCTAATATTTTCATGATCACCTGAACCTTGTACATCATCCGTGAACTTATTTTCTTCCACTTTATGATCTCCATATGCGTCATCAACTAGATCCTTTAGCATATTATGATCTATATTGTCCTGCCATTATACATCTATCCTACTTGTTGAAGGCTGTTGTGAAGTTTGCTCGGGAATAAAAAGAACTTTCAATTCCCTCTGAAGATTCCAAAATCGATAATTATCTTACATACCCCATCTTAACAAATGTTGTACAACTATATTCCACTCAAACACCTTAACATTCTTACACTTAGCACACGGACATGGGAACTCTTCATCATTACGACATCATTTTGCGTATTTCATAAATTCATTAGCACCTCTGCGAAACACATCCCCCAATATATTTGTCTCACCCCTCCACTCTTTGTATTTAGGATATCCCATCACAGGTACTACAAATAGTCACCTATTATGGGTAACAAGTGTATATTTATGGATTAGTATAAAAAATTGTTAACATTTAGTTCCCATTAAATAATTTACAACAAGATTGACATCTCATCTTTCGGTGTTGTATTATAAAAATAATATAATTCATATTTCCTCCAAATCCTCTAAAGGGTGAGTGATCATATCCCGTTCAAGACTGCATATTTTTGTAATATACTTAACATCACATGCACATTGTTCTAATTTGAGGAAAATTTGACTGCATATCCCCATGGTTCTCCAAGTACACGACATAGATTCGCAAGTGTAAGTGTTATTTTAATTTATCAATTGAAATAGCTCTTAACATCGCATCATCTAGTATGTACCCCGAGAACATTAAGATACGACATCAGAACTTTCTCCAAAAGTAATAAATTTAATCCACTAAGAATATTATTATAGAGAAACTATGCAGTACCAAACTGTCCAAACGAGACAATTCGATAGATCTCATTACATGGGTAATGACTCTCTAATGGGTCTAAGGGATATTCAATGCGTACACATAAGAACTAGAAGACTAATATATGTACACATATATATATATATATACACACACACACACATGTATAAAAAATCACACACACACACGTATATACACACAAAAAAAAGGAGAGAGAGAGAGAGAGTACTAGGGATAGATAGATAGATAGATTGATTGATATATATATATATATATATAGAGAGAGAGATAGAGAGAGATAGAGAGAGAGAGAGAGGAGGGAAATGAAATTGGGGAAAAAGAGGCGATAGGGTTTTTTAGTTAAGAAAGCTGCCAAGGACCTGTCAAGGCCCTTGACCGTGACAAGTTCTTGACAACTGAATATGTCACGGTCATTGACCATGATAATGGTTTGTCACAGACTTGTAATGGTCAATGACTATGATAAAAAATGTGTATTTTTTTATCACAAACAATGATCATGACAAGGCTGGCCAACTCAAAGGTGATAATTTAGGCTTTTGGTGTAGTGTCAGATGGGTAATACGAGAGATGTATTAAAGTAAGAGACAAAAGTTGAAAATGGTTTGGACCTAAGATGATGGTCTTACGTCCATTTTTAAAGGTTTTATTGTAATTTTTTAGATTACAAATGAATAATTACGATCTAAGAGACCTCTTCAGCTTTGGTCAAGAAAGTCGAGGCCTTGTGGACTTTATAAAAAACACAAAGGACCTTAGGAAGTAACAAAATGACTTCTATAAGGATGCCTAGTTTTTGATTAAGGTTCCATGAGATATAAAAGTTAGTTAAATTAATTGAACTGATCTAAGTAACAATTATAAACTCGCAACAATTGGTTATGAGAGTAGAATGAAGTGTAAACACTAGTGTGTATTTAGAGCTCTTGCAAGTCTCATTGATTCCATATCTTAATATTTTAGAATTCTCGATATTGGTCCCCTTTCATCTTCCACCAGCTTCCTATTAACAAAAACACCCAAAAGGTAAAGAGTGGACTAGTGCATCATGGCTAGGGTGTTCCTGGGGTCTGCTTATGTCAGCAAGGTAGTGTAGTGTTAGGTAAAGTTTTTACTGATGGTGTAAGGTAGTTGTTGAGTGCATTTAATGATGATGGGACCATTCAATGCAAGTGGAGTTGGGTAATGTTCTTCTTCTCAACTACTCCGTCAGAATGCTTGCAAGAGTCAGAGGTTCAAGGAGTATGGAAGGGTGATAAAGTTGCTTGAACTCGATTCTGAAGTGTATGCACTGACGTATCTCAGGACTAATGTTTGGGTGACAACTATAGTTTATTTTTATTTAATTTGAGGTCTATTATATGATTAAATCTTAATAAAACCTTAATGTTATGGTCTCTGAGTTTACTTGATTAGGCAGGCTGGAATAACTGACCTTCCTAGGCATAAGAATGCACAATTTAGGTCTGCTATAGTACCATATCCCGCCCTTAAGAGTAGTGGAGGATTTATAAGTCAAGGAGTAGTATGTCTGAGGTTTAGGGCCTATCTTGCAACCTCTACTCAGCCCTAGAGGTAGTTAGGGGGTTGAGGACCTTCTAAATACCAAATGTCGAATGGGGTATCATCATTAGCCCCGTATTGCTTCTTACGAAGGTTAAAAAGGAAAATCATTTTTTGATATGAAATTTGGGTGTATGATCGTAACTCACCATTGAAATTTCTATCATTATTACATTGCATTGGGAAGGAGATCACACATGACTATGGAAATGTGTTGGGGGCTGAGATCGTTGATGTGATTGAGGCATATGATTTTGGAGATAGAAGTGGCTGGGAGTCTAGGCCTTGGAGTCTATAAAACTTCCCCTTAAGCTGAATTGAATTCTTTACCGCTATATTATACTTTCTCTCTCTTCTTTTAGAATTTCCTTGAGAAAGAAAACCCTTTCTTTGAGTAGGAAAATAATGTTTATTGAAAATATCCCCCCTTGTAACTTCCTAGAGCCTACACCCCTTTCTTTTATTATACCCCACGTCTTACTTCTGCTCATTGTAAATCCAAAATTTTATCCCTTGGTTTACCTTATTAGTAGATTAATTACACCTAGAGAAAAGGCGATGAGTTATGAGGGCTCTTCAACCTCGATTTTACTAGTGGGTCTCATTATGCCTAAATGCCCACTAAGAATGATATGTTTAACTTTTGAAAGACTTATTTTATTCCATCAAATATCATTCTGAGGGATGAAAAGACTAATGATAGGAACTAATCCATGATGGACAATTATATGTATTTTCATGAGTCTATCCTCTAATATAGGGTTATATTCCCCCCCCCCCCCCCCCCCCCCGCCCCTAGCTATGGCTAAAATATTGAAAGCTATCGTTATAGCCCCTCATCAACTGGTCACCATCTCGTGGAGACCTTTGATGGTGCCTGTCTTAGCCTTTACGAAGTCTAGCAGGGGAAAGTGTGATGTTTTACTAACCCAGTTCTTCAATCTATATAGTATTCACGAACAGAGAAAACCAATCAACAAGTGTCTGAAGTACTTAAACCCTTGGCCCAATGTGGTGACCTTTTGGAAGAACAATAATAATGCCCCCAAGAATTCAAAGGAGAGATTCTTATTATGCTACCCCAAATCCTGCTGAGCCCATTATGTTCCTCACTTTTGGTGCACCCCTTTGTTAGTAGGTAAGTTGAAATTACACCTTTGTTTCACCACTTGAATTAACCTCTTCTTTAGGTTTAAATTTTCATTTGCCTTTTATAGTGGTTTCTAAGCCTACCATGTGGGAGTTTAATAGGATTGATGAAGCTCAGAGGTTGGACTCTAGCCCCTTTGAGATACTCGTTACCGGATGGCTTTTTAATGGCGAATGGGGACCTGAGACTAAGACTATGACCTATGTGGGAATTCATGAGGTTCCTAAGATCATTATGAGGGTCATAATAGAGACCGAACCTTATGCATTGTCTCTTCGAAAGAGTAAGGATGCTTCTAAAATCCTCATAATGGTTCTTATGGCCGCTGAAAGCGTAGATGACTAGACCAAGGGTAGAGCTGAGCCTTCGAAGGTTGAATGGTTATCTACCCCACTTGATGAGCCCATTTTTATTTCTAATAACTCCTTTTGTAACTAGCTTTGATATTTTCTTCTTATCACCTTTATTAGTTATTTGATAGCTGGCTTTGACCTCTGTTTGATTTCATCGATGAATAAAAGGAATGAAGAATCCTTATTGAGGTTGTTGTCAACAAAAAATAAGGGGGTCTAAGACCACTAATGCCCCAAATTTCTATGCATTGGGGGACATTATAGTTCCTGGGGTAAAGATAGTGGAAGAGGTCAACCTGGTGTGTGGCCCTATTGAAGTCTCGGGTTTAGAGCTTGATAAAATCCCGCACATATTGAAAGAAGAATCGGGGTACGTAGGTGGTACACTTAGGATGACCTAGAGAGATATTTCAATTATAATGAACTTACGACCGTTGGTTTCACCAGAATAATCCATATAGAAGGTGGTTCACCCTCACCCGCAAAGGGAGGGGAACTTTCACGAGGCAACTAAGGTGATCAGCTCATTAGAGGGAAAGGGTTACTGGAGGCCTCCGTGACTTGAGTAAATAGACCCTGATACCTCATCTACGGATGACCTCCATGCACTGGAAGAAAATAGTTCTCACATGGTGTCTATTCTAAGGGACATAGGTACCCCTACCAATGCTGAGGATTTGTTCCAATTGATGGTAAAGTACTTTTATATTTTCTTGACTTCTTCCTTTACCTTTTCACATTATCTTCCATGTCCTCTTTTCTCTTGTAGTCTCAGAACTTAATGTGATCTCTTTTGGTTTATTCTCTTAAAGGCAATAAAACATAGAAAAAGGATAATGAGATGGAAAGTAGTTGGGACCTATATGCAAAAATCACTTTTAGAACCAATTAAAACCTGCATATAAACCAGCCAGTCCAGAAATACTTCTAGTAGTACCAAAAAAAATCACCAGAATAAACAGTGGACTGCAAACCAATCAGAAGCAAGAAGTCAGCCTGTCGTTCGAATGAGCTAGAGACATCACTCAAAAGAGATGAGGACGTCGCTCGAATGAAGTACAGTTGTCGTTCGCGTGACATGGAAATGTCGTTTGAATGACTTCTCGTGACTTTCCAAACTTTCACATTTTCCTAGAAATTTATTATATTTTTGTCCACTGAAAAAAATTCCAGAAAAAAACTAGTGGAAGGGCCTGACAGTAGCAAAACAGTGTTAAAATAGTAAACTTTTAACACAAAACGCAAAAACGCATAAGAACAAATAATGAGATTTACATGCAAACTAGAACCGATGTGCCTAAACATGGACATGGAATGTATGGGTGTGAAACAACAATAAATGAGTCAACATTCCAACACATCGAAACGATCAATAAGCTCTAATTAATAGCGACAAATCATCAAACTTTATTATAGCCATATGACAATTAAAGTGTGATCTTAATGAACTAAACATACTACATGCATACAAATCCAGTTGTTTGACGATTCTACAAACAATAGCGTCAGATCGCAATGTTTCAACATTAGGATTATTTATGCAAACCCGTTTCAATTTTCAATTCATCAAAAATCCCTCAATATTATAATATTTTATTTGGAATGAACTAAACTAATTTAGACCTTTTCTTAGCATATTTCATTTTCTTTTGGGCTCTTTTAAACGGTGGCTTTCACGACGAGTTAATTTTGAACTCTCGTAGCCCTTTCCCGTGAATCACTCATTATTTTTACCAATTTAAATCCTCGCGGTAAACGGTTCTTACATGCACACTTCTCCTTAAGTCTACTTACGCATAGATGACAAGATTGAGATAAGAACGCCTCACTAGATTCAAATATGCAAGAGAAGTTAAACATCCATATAAATTCATGCATGTGTGCAAGGTTGGCATATAAACAAAGTTGAATCAAAAATCATATCAACTTCGAGACACCCCCATATAAACAATGGTTAAGATCATTCTAAGAATCGATAATAATGACCAAATGTCCTAGCCACATGAATAATGAAACGATGGGGGGGGGGGGGGTCCAAGCACACCAATATGCCACATCAAACATGTAAAATCAAAAACAAAAATTGAAAATCTTTTTGGCTTTTCATATTTTGACTCAAATAAAAGAAAAATCTTTTTGGTTTTTCAAAAGTTTTCTCAAAAACAAAATCATTGTGGATTTTTCAAAATTTTCCTAAAAAAACAAAATATTTTTGTATTTTACAATAGGACTTAAACAAGTGAAAAGTATAATACAAAATGACACACATGTAACTATACAAGCAATGAATAAATCATCAAGAAATCTAGTATATAAAAAACAAGGCAACACTATCATCCTTTAGATTTAGCATGGGAAGAATCAAGCGTACCCAAACGAGAATCATGATGTTTAATTACTAAAGCCATTAAATCCGATTTCCTAACCCAAGTAGGTGTAAAACGACGCATGGGGTTTGGGGAACTGGGAAAACTTTATTCCTAAACTTCCTAGGAGCTTGTCTAAGGTCGTAACAATAATGCCTAAGGTGACCTTTCCTACCCCAAAACATGCAAGTGTTGCGTTGGTGGGAATGATTACCTATATGTGGACCTTTTCTAACCTTTCTAGTGTTTCTCACACGTGCGGGGGGAATGGGAAAAACTCTCTCATCAAAACCTATACCTCCCTTATCTCTCTTAATTTGGACGGTGCCTAGGATCCTATCTAACTTTTCCTAACTAACCTCCAAATCAACCTTGACTCTAGACGAGTCTTTCAATCTCTCCTCCAACTCATGAATCATAGACTCTAGCAAATGCCTAGACTCCTCAAACGCTAAAATATCCTTTTTCAACGACTCCATCAAACCACGGAGATTATCTCTTTCTTTCTCCACAAACTCTAGTTTGTCCCTAAACTTATTCTCTCGTGACCTAAGATCCTAAATCAAACTGTCACTATTTTTTATGGAACGCTCATTCAACTTAGCTTGCAATTTTGAGTTAGCCTTTTTCACCTTCACCGTTTCGTCATACAACTCATTAAACGAAACTTGCAACTCTTTCACATATACCTCCTCCTCGTCACTCTCTTCTCCCTCACTAACATGGGCTTCACTCAAAACCTCATCAGAAGTGTCATGCACATGAGAATCATCGTCGTTCACATGACATGTCATGAACGCAACAAAGTTACGATCAATGGGGGAACTCACTCCCTCTTTCGGATCACTATCACTTAAGATGGCACTATAGAAAATGTGTTGCTTGCCCTTTTTCTTAAGTCAAGGGTGACGCTCCTTAACTTTGTGACTGTACCCCTCACACTCAAAACACTTATCCGACTCATCTCTCTTAGGCTTCTTAAACTTATCCTTAGAGGCGGGATCTACTTTGTTTTTCTTGAATTTTTCAAATTTCTTGGCATCTTTCGATTGCTTTTGAAACTTAATAAATTTTTTAAATTTCTTTGCCAAAAAAGCAATATCCTCAAAATCGGAATCGAAATCCAAAACATTAATTTCCTCC
Source organism: Sambucus nigra (assembly GCA_949130495.1). NCBI lineage: Eukaryota > Viridiplantae > Streptophyta > Magnoliopsida > Dipsacales > Adoxaceae > Sambucus > Sambucus nigra. The sequence continues at coordinate 504,200,723 of OX422212.1, forward strand.
TTCCGGGTTTTCAAAGAAATACCCTTTTCTTTATTAGGCACTAGCTTGGAGGTAATCATGTCGATTCCATAGGTTTGTAAGTCACATATAATCTCTTCCAGTTTCATCGACTCTAACTTACCCAAGGAGTTTAAAATGCTCACTTTCGCATCAAACCTACTAGGCAACGACCTAAGGATTTTCTTAATGACACGGTTGCCAGGAATTTTCTCACTTAGGTTTAACGATGAGTTGACAATATTGGATAAGCTAGCATAAAACTCATCAAAAGTCTCACTCTCTAACATCCTAATGGTCTCAAACTGTGTAGTGAGATTTTGAAGTTTTTACGCCTTAATCATTCTAGTGCCCTCGTGAGTGAGTGCCAAAATATCCCAAGCCTCTTTTGATGTTTCACAAGTAATAATTCTATTATATTCATCATTTGTGACATGTGAAGCAATAACGTGCAGACCCTTAGAATTATATTGTGCAAGTCTTTGATCAGTATCGGTCCATGATTCAACAGGCTTTAAACTAGTGACCTCACTTATAATAGTGACAGGGGGTGTCCAACCTTTCTCAACTGCTAGCCACACACGCTCATCAATAGATTTTAATGCACTTCTCATTTTCATCTTCTAATAAGTGTATTTAGTTCCATCAAAAATAGGAGTTCGAGAAAGTTCATTAAATCCAAAATTCATCTTTGAAAATATACGGGGTCACAAAACAAATAAAATATGTTTTCTAGCTCTGATACCAATTTGATGATGTGAGAAGTCAAATTGTATGAGAAAAAATAAATCCTTGAAAAATCAGGATCATGTGATAAATTAGCGTAACCCGCTCTGATACCAATTTGAAAGAGTGGTACTACACGTGTGTTTCAAATCAAACCAATTTTTCACGAAGAATTATCCAACTTTTAATTTGCACCAAACTAAGTTGTGAAAAACCCAATTCTTACTTTAAACCAATTTTATCTTTATTAATCCTAAACATGCATCTAATGATTAAATCAAGTAAAGTGAAGTAAAGAATACTCACAATGCCGAATGTACAAGGAAAAACCCAAAATGGGAAAACAACCTCGGACAACCCAAACCAGACAATCACTATGAACAAAGGTTTTACAAAGACAGATTAGCCCTACTCGATGACTTGATCCCCACGGGTCTTGATGCTCCTTCAGATCTTCTATCGTTCTTTAATAGTGCCCATGAAGAAATTTCGTCTTCCACGATACCTGTTCACAACACTCAACTGCACGAATGTCTCGGTGTCCACCGAATGGCTTTGATTCGTCTATGATGTCGAACAAGAAGTCTTGCTGTTTTCTTTACTGTAAAACCCTGATGTTCAAGTGTAGAACAAACAAACTTGGTGCAACAATATCACTTAATCATATAAGAATGATAACTCGGATCTTTACAAACTCTAAGGATGTGTTTATGCTTTTTAAACCTTAGAAAACATATGCCAAACTCGTACTGGAACGTAAATTGTTTTTCCAGATGCACACTTAAAAAACTCTAACGAAACCATGCTTTAAATAAGATTTAAACATCGCCTCTAAAAACTTGTCGCTCGAACGACAAGGACACGTTGTTCGCGCGACATGAGCATCTTGTTCGAACGAGAGCTTATATGGTTTGAACGATAGCGCGTTACTTTGACTTTTTGACTTTTTATTTAAAACGTCTCTTTTAAAAGAGATATAAATAAGTCAAACTCTATTTCGAGTTAATCGGAATAAAACGTAGTGTAAACATTTAAAACACTATTAAAAACATTTTAAAATATTTTTCTTTATGAAAAAACGTCCTTATCTTTTATAAAAACAATTTCGAGCACCATAAATTATACGCATTCATACCTGAGTGATCTCGAAATGAAATTACCTTTGAAAATGAATAAACTTGCACCAATTAAACTTTGGCGCAACGTCTTCATTTTTCGTCAATACATCACAGACCAAGTGGGAGCATGACAAAATAAAAACTCCCTATGGCATATTACAAACACATTTTTGTTCACGGAATTAAGTCAAAACATTACATGGACTCAATTGGAAATTTATGTCCTTATAAAAGGTTATATCATGTCTTGCTCAGATATCATCCGTAACATTCATGTACTTCTGAAATCTTTTCAACATCTCTATCATGGCCTTTGGAGTACTCTTTCTAAAGAACCTCATCAAGTCCTTTTAGGTGAGGCCTTAAATGAAATCTTCCACATAAATGGTGTCATTCAAATCATCGACCAAGAGGTCTTCATGATTGGACCTCTTGACGTAATCCTTGAGGTATTACTCACTCTATTATCTCAATTGGATGAGGGAAGTGACAGACTTACCCAACTCTTGAGATCCAGTGAAATGACTGATAAAGAATCTTTTTAGGTCAGTGAAGCTCGTAATGGTACATGGTTTGATCTTGGAAAACCATTTCCAATACAGTCCCCTTAAACTAATAAGAAAATCTCTATAAAGGACCTCATATGGGGTGTCTTAAAAGATCACAAGTGACCAGTAAGTTTCCAAATGAGCGATGGGATCCTTGGACCCATCCAATGGTTCAAAGTTAGTCATTTTCCACTTTGGGGGAAGAGAATAATGCTATACATCGTTCAAAAATGGAGATAACTTCTTTTGGAGGGCCAACTCGATGGTGTTGGGAGTTTGATTCTTCTATTGGTTGATGAAGGTCCCCAACTAGTCTTTCGTCTTCTTTATCTCGCTATCTAAGGGATTGGAACCTCCTTGGGATTGGTCTTCAGAGATTGACAGAATTTCCTTGATAAGAATGTGTCTCATGGATTGTTGGGGGCCCCTAAGCACAATCTCTATATTATTTTTACATTATATATATGTCTCGTTTTTATCCACGTTAACTTTATGTTCTAGTACCACTAGTTCCTTGACCATTAGGCGTAAAGGGAGCCTGCTGAGAATGGTGGCCAGTTACTCTCAGATCATTTTTTAACCTCCATCTCCTTAAAGGAAGGAGATAAGGCAACATTAGTCACCATATTGAATGGATAAAGATATGTGTTGTAGAAAAATAAAACTTATCGTTCCCTAAAACAACACCAAACTGATGGATGTTAAAATTTTAAGTGACTTTAGACCCACATGTTCTCCCCTCTCGACTTCCAACGGGTGAGAGAAAGATGTATCAAAATAATATATAATGGTTTAAAGTGGTTCGGACCCCAGATGAGGGTCTTACATCCACTATCAAATATGTTCCACTAGTTTATTAGATTGCAAATTACGCATTATAGTTTAAGAGACCTCTTGAGCTTTGGTCCTAAGAGTGATAACAGTGGGTTATGAGTGTATAATGAAGTTTAAACACTCGCGTATTCTTAGAAATCTTATAGTTGTAATTTTTTGGTTACCTTAATCTATTTGAATGCTGGATATTGGCTCCCATTCATCTTCCACTAGCTTCCTATTTATACAAAAAATACCTAGAAGGGTAATGAGCAGACTGGAACAGTAGTAATGGGGCGTTCCTGAGGTCTGTCGATTTCAGTAAAGTAGTGGAGTATGGGGACAGATATAGTCAGATGGTGTAAGGTGTTTGTTCATTTCACTTAATACTGATGGAATCATTCAATACAAGTGGAGTTGAGCAATGGCGATAGGTGGAATAGTGTTCTGCTTCTCACCTACTCCGACAAAATTCTTGCAGAAGCTTTCCTAAAGGTCCAAGGGGTATAGAAGGGTTATTGAGTTGGGAAAATTTGATCCTAATTAATCACTCACTACCTCAACTTAAAACTGAGGTTTGGTTGACATCGGGAGGTCATTTGGCTTTAATCTGAAGTCTACTATGCGTGATATTCTTAATGGAACCTTGATATTTTCATCTCTAAGCATTCTTGAGTAGGTAGACCAGAACGACTGACCTTCCTAGGAGGAAAAAATCATAACTGAGGTCTTCTACAATACCATATCCAACCCTAAAGAGTATTGGAAGACTTATAAGGGAACTAGTGATCTGTTTTAGGTATGGGGATAGCCATGGGACCTCGGACCACTTCTCTATCGAGGAAGAAGTTGGGGGTGTGATGACCTTATTAATACCAAGTGTAGAATAGGCTATCATCAATACAAAACTTTTTAAAACTCTTTGTGAAAATTACAAAAGTATTAAAAAGGAATTTGAACAACAAAATCACAACACTTTTCTCAAATATAAAAAGGTATATAAATATTATACGGAATGAAGAAAAAAATGAACTACTTAAAAGAAAACTCACTCACATTGAAAACACAAATGATCATATAATATTTCATCTAGAAAAGGAAACAAATAAAATAAAGAGTAATTTAAATCTTTAAAGACATCTCCTATTGATTAAAAATTAAACCCACCTTTTGAAAAACAATGACATTCTTCCAAAAACAAAAAAACAAACTTCAAGCATGTTTACCATAAAAGGAAAAGATCCACACCACACTACAATAGAAGATCCCTTCCTGTGGAATACTTAAATCCCTCGTTTAATGAATTAATTTTTCAAAATCCTAGAGTCTTATCACAACATACTAATCTCTATGGACCATATTTTTTTAAGGGGACTAGAAAAAAACTATTTTATAACTTATGCAGGTATGCATGAAGGCATTCATAAATAAAGCAAAGTAGTATCTTAACATCAGATTCTCTCGTCACATGACTAGTGAAAAATCAAAATTCTCTAATTTAGAAACATGTAAAGGAGGAAAAGGAACTTTTGGTGAAAACTCAAAAACTATAATCATCGATGAAGGAAAAATTGGTATGTTAACCTCAACCTTTATTGATAATGTCTTTCTTATGGATGGTCTTAATTATAACTTAATTAGGGTCAGTCAAATCTGTGATAAAGGATACCAAGTCATGTTTAACTTAAAACACTACCTAATTAAAAGACTCTCAGATAATGAAATTAGCCTTTTTTCTTTTAGAACCTCAAATTTCTATGCATTAGATATAAACGACCTAACCCATCAAAAACTAAAATGTCTCACAACTATAAACGATTTCTAATGATTATGGCGTATAAGGCTCGGGCATGATAAAAAGGAACTCATCCATAACTTGTGTAGTTGTAACACCCTGCACTTTCTGGCGTCGGTCGCTGCCAAACTACATCGGACATTACAAAAAAGATACCATTCTCAACATGTGACGGAAATATGAGACATTTAAAACTTTAATCCACCAGATATATGATGCAATTAAATCCAATGAGTATATAAAAGAAACCAACCAATAATATCGATCATCATGCTAATCTTTAAAATAAATCCAACTCAAATTTCAATAAATAATCCCACTACAAGTCTCTAACTAAAATCCGTAAATAATTGTGGAACCGAATGGCCCACTAGAAATCCATAAATAACTGTCTCAAAATAAAACAGCGGAATGGAAAGTAAATCTAAACTACAAAAGCAGATAAAATAAATCTCCAATTGTGCTCCAAAGATCTTCAATACATCCTATGTGTCTACTCCAACAACTATACCTGAAATGTTAGTCAACGTAATGGGCCAGAGCCCACCGCATGAATATTAGCTACTACTCCCAATTATTGTCTGTAAAGTCATACAATGGCATTATACATGATAAACATCATAATGGAGTGTTTTAAATTAAACAAGATATGTATATTAACATGAGAGTAAAGATAAACTACCACTATATATCCACATAACTAAAGTACCCCAATGTTCAAGTCCAATTATGAAATTTTGATCATTTAATTATACTAAATCTATCATTTTAGTTTAATTCGCTTAACCAAATTACTATTATGGCGGTGCCATCATAGCCAACCGACCTTTCTATTGGTCATGTACTTATTCGGGCCTGTCTAAAGTTGTACACCACACACATTCCCCTCACTATAGAGAGCCGACCTAATTTTATTAGCCCTTCACTTATTGACGAGGTTTCACACACGTTATGTCACAATAGCTAGCCAACCCATATTATGTCATCCTTGCGCTTATTAGTGACATCAACACATGTCCATAACCACTCATCCAGCTCGTATTGTGTTAGCCCTGCATCTATTGGCAACGCAAATTCATTTTAATACCCATTTATTATCTTAGGCATTAATTTTGAAATTTCTCAAGTTCTCATTATTTTCTATTAGTTCCTCCCTTTTGTCGGGCACTAATTCCTCAACCTATCCCTAGTACCATACCTAGAGGTCTCCAAAACACAAGATTATCCTATCCTAACATTTAGGAATAATACCTATCACTAGCTACTATCTAGCTTTCCACCTAGGCTCACGAGCCAATGAGAATGATGTACAAATTAGCTCCACCCCGGAATACCCATCCATAAAAGTCTGCACTAACTAGTTCAATACCTAGAAAGTGTTACCAACGACTAAGGCCTATCTATTAGTCCCATACCTAGCAAGCAATCTAAAATAAGGTGAGAGTAATAACTATCCCAACAATCCCGTCATCCCCACGGGGTAGATTATTAATACGATTAATAAATCACATAAAACGTATTTTCAACTTATGACCACAATTCTTTAAATTAATTTCAAGATCTCTGTTTATCCAAATTATGTCCTTAATTATGATATTAATTTAGCAATCTGTTTTCTCATCAATTTATAGGATTTCTATTCACACGCAATTATTCGGGAGCATATAACAATAAATATCTACTTTAAATTTTTGCATATAATTAATGTAGCTGTATATGACAAAAACAATTTTTATTCTCCCTACGTTTTTCTACATGCGAACGTCATAAATTCTAATGAAAACCCAACCTCTAATCTAAACATGCATGGGTTTTGAGTCTTAATTTCTATTCAATATTTGAATAAAAATAGTCCCTAATTTAACTAGTCTTTCTATTTTATTTTAAGAAAAACAATGATCATTAGTGTTTAGCCAATATTTAAAATGCATAATAATAAATGGGAACAATATAAGTATACATGATTGTAAATAAGTCTTTTGAAGAATCCAATTACACGGCTGCGTTCCTCTCGAGAAAACAATAAAGACAAGTTCTTGGACGATCTTGAGAAAACTTGATTTAGATCTTCAAAACTTTCGTTTAATGTTTTGTTCGATAGGGTTTAGGTTTTGTAGATGAGAGAGAATGAAATTATGGGAGGCTACTAATTTTTGAGAAGGCTAAAATTTATTTTAAAAGTCCTAAACTCGTCAGTTTATGTTTATTCAAAAAAAATTCGAGTCCTAATCAAACACAAACACTAAAAAAGACATTACAGATGATGGGACCATTGGTATTGGTTGAAATTTAATTATGTTGTAACTGAAGGCGAGAGGGAGCGGCTAAAAAAATCATACATAATTTTTTTTTTCCTTAGGTCTGATCCTACCCCGTTTTTTATACAAAAAAGTTATAATCTCCAAATTTTAATCCTGATTTAAATTCCACTTAATACCTCATTTTTATAAATAAATACCAACCTTTTTACATACCAAAATTAAATAGATTCCAGAAATTATTTTTCAAAATTTTTAATTTAAGAAAGATTTTTATGGCTAAAAAATCACGGGGTGCTACATACCCCCACTAATATCGGGATTTCATCCTCAAAATTCGACGAAGCATAAACGTCAAACTTAAAGTCGCATAAATAAAATATGGGTTGCATATGTTTACCCGTAGAATGTTATGATTGGGCGCCCATACACCCAATTCTACACGCACATATCCCACAAACAAAGATACAATATATATCCTAACTAACTAACTAACTAACTAACTAACTAACTAACTATATATATATATATATATATATATATATATATATATATATACATAACAATGAAAATATAGCCGTACCATGATCTCCCATGAATCACCACTCGATTCCAAAAGTCATCACAACGTTTAAATCCTCGAATCAAATCATATCACTCCATCGATACTCTATATATAAAAAATTTATACTGACGATCTGCCAAATAAATATCGTCTCCAAAATCAAATCTAAGGATCCTTACATCAAGATTACTACTTCTAACCTCAATGCCTACAACATCCTCAACACAAAACTCGTTATCTCTAAGAACCACAACTAACATGTATGCTAAAGTCAATATCTTGGAGAGTATGTATAATTCTATTGTTTGGATTTATGGTCCCTAGTTGGGAGTAATAACTAGTATTCATGTCGTGGGCTTTGTCCCATTGCTTTGACTAAGATTTCAGGTATAGTTGCTGGAGTGGTGGCATAAGATGTATTGGACATTATTGGAGCGCATTTAGACATTTATTTTATCCGCTTTAGTAGTTTAGATTTACTTTCCGCTCTGTCATTTTATTTTGAGACAGTTATTTATGGATTTTTGGTGGGCCATTTGGTTCCACAACTGTTTATGGATTTTAGTTAGATATTTGTAATGGGATGGTTTATAGAAATTTGAGTTGAACTTATTTTGGAGATTAGCATGGTGATAAATATTATTGGTTGGATGTTTTTATATACTCGTTGGATTTAATTGAATTATATATCTAGTGGATTAAAGTTTTAAATGTCTCATATTTATGTCACATGAGGAGAATGGTATTTTATTTAGTAATGTCTGACATAAATTGACAGCAGTCGATGCCAGAATGCGCGGGGTGAGACGGTAGAGAATATCTGATAAGAGGATTAACAAAACCCAAATACACAAAATATAGAATTTTCAATGCATGTCAATATGGTAAACAACACAACACTTATTTCAAAAGGAAAAACGATATTACCTCCACTAGACCCATAGACCTTTGTGGACATCCCAATCATCTCCTTCTAGGGGGGTGAAGGTCTCGCGCCCTCTCACTCTAGGAGTGCTTCAGCCGTCGTCGTTGGTGTGGGAAATCGATACATGTGGACAAGCTATTTGATATACCTGAGTGTACGTGAATTGCCTCACAATATACATCGTGGGGATAGTACGTGTGAGAGAGAATTTGACATACTCGATGTATATTGACGAGTTTCCTGTGATATACCTCCCGCCGTGACTTCGGACAAGTGGTACATTGTAGGGCAAACCATATGATGCACATAGAAGGTACTTGGACAATGGAAGGTGAGAGTCATATCGCTTAGGCTAACTACGACCTGTCGGATCAGTGACCATCACCAAGTGGCCCCTAGTTATGGGACAAAATTGAGTCAATATCCATGATCTTTGGTGATGTAGTGTGCAATATGCATAATTCTTTATTAGTATATTATGGAGAGAGTGTCTTTTTATCATGATGATAATTATACTAAATAGGGGGAATGTACATGTATAAAAAAAGTAAATCTAACATCGATCATAAATATTATACTAAAATTGATAGGTGAGTGATGTGTGAATATCTACAAGTGAGTGCGTGGTAGTGAACCTAAGCATGGATCAACTACAAGTGGTGTGTGATAAGTGTGAGTGAGCATGGATATGTACAAGTGTGATAAGTGGAGGTGATTGTTAGTGACACTTAAGCATGTATATTCTAAGTGGTGTGTGCAATATGTGGATATAAGTGTAATTAGTGTGTAGTGTACATAGAGAGTACCTACAAGTGTGTGAGTAATTAGTGATATAAGCATGAGGTATACATGTACAACAAATAATAGATGAAAAAAGGAAAATACAGGTAGGTGCATACGCACACAAGCAGAAAATAATAACACCCATGCAAGCAGAGTCTACCCCTCTATAAAAACTGATCCCTAGCGCAATCGCCACTGTGGCCATCTCGTATCATCTCCCTCCCCAAGGGGAAGGGGTGAATGTCTCGTGCCCTCTCACTGTAGGAGAACTTCAATTGTCGTCGATGTGGGGTGAATGTAAAGAGATGGAGTTTCCAGCTTATTTCGTACATAATAGGCAAAATAACATGTCGCTACTTCGAGAGAGCGGCATCAAACACAAACTGATGCTTATAAAAGTAACAGTTCGAAGGTTCGAGGGCTAAGTTATAGAATGGGAAGGTTTTAGAAATCCATTCTTCCCTTACGATCTCTCATGGGATTATGTTACTGTTTTCCTTTATTTCTTCGTGAAGTGTGTGCACGTGTGTATATAATGGAGATTGGAATCGCCCAACTCATACCATGGAAATGGTAGAGTGAGGTCATCCATAGGAATGTTCCCAAAATAGTATATATATATAAAATACAATTTATTCATTTATCGAGACATTGATCGCTATAATTAAATGATAATATATGTTGGATAAAAAGATATGAAGGATCATATATATGATACATATTAAAATAAAATATAAATAAAAAGGATAAAAAATGCAAAATTGGGAAAATTGGACTTGAGTGTCAGGTTTTATCCCGAGCCGCCTACGTAGCCTATAAAGGCATTAAAGTCCACATAGTTCATATGCAACATAAGGGTGGGTTTTATCCCATAGATTCGAATTGGAATTTATTATATGTGTGTGTGTAGAAAATGTGTTTTAGTTTTCAAAATGGGTGATGGATAATCCCATTGGAATTTATAGGTGTAACCCTTTTGTTGTTGGTTTTTTTTTTATAGAAAACATAGTATGTGCAATATAACTAATAAAAAGGTAAGATGTTATTGTGCATGAATTAAAGTAAAAGATAGATTAAGACATTATGTAACTAATGTGAAATTAAAGAAATTAAAGAGAGAAGGATTTTTTTACCTTCTTTGGAGAATTAAGGCTTGATATTGATCCTTGATGAACTCCTTTGAGTGTTGAGATGAATGTTGGATGAGAGAAAATGCAATTTTTCAAAATTAGGTATGAAAATGATGGGAATTAAATATGAAAATGAATTTCACATAAGGAAACTTTGTTGATTGTAAGAGAATGTTGCTGAGATCACTGATTTCGATGGATTTGAGGTTTGCTTTGAGAGTGAGGTCATTCCACCTATTTATAAGGTAAGGGGTGATGATCAGCATATACCTCACCCTATTAATCGGTAGGTAACCCTAGGCACACTGCCGATAAGCAGGGAAATGGACATGTCAATCGGTAGTCTCGTGCATATTTTTTTGGAAAAAGGTCATAGAATGCAATCCGTTGATCCAATGCATAAGGTATACGGTTAGAAAGGGAATTCAAAGACCTTTAAATTTACTTTGGGCTAATCTCGGGTCTAGGAGTTGACTTTGGGTGAAACATGGCTCGGAAGCGCTCGTCGGTCCTTTGGACTGGAGATCGTCGAACGAAAATGGATGGTTCATCCGAGCGGTAAGTCAGAATCATTAATGGGGAAGATTATTGGATAGTTTATGAGAGGTACTTCAACATTACAACGAGCTTTGCATGGTTTGGAAAGTTGACTTTGGTCAATCGAAGCCTGGAATCCTCTTGTTGCGTTTTGAAGTAACACGGGTTGTGTGTTCGTACCATAAGGTTGATTCATGAACGGGCTGGACCATTAGAAAGGTTATCCATTTCCTTTTAAAAATTCATTCAGTCTCGTTTGATCTGAAGAGTTGACATTAGTCAAACAAAGCCCGAGAGAGCCCGATGGCCTCCGAATTAATTTTTTGGGGGAAAAAAGATCATTCGTTCTAACGGTTATGCTGTTTCATGCACGGGATGGACCATTGGAGAGGGGTTTCAGTGCCCTTTGAATATTCATAGATCTTTCACTCTGACGATGAAGTTGACTGGGTCAAATAGGGGCACGGGTGTGGTCGGTGTCCTCCAAATTGATTTTCGATGGTAAAATAGTCCGTTCGTCTGAACTGTTATGTCGATTTGTATACGGGGAGGACTTTTACAAAAGAGATTCAGAGTCCTTCGTAGATTCATTTAGCGTTTTCTCTAACGATAGAGTTGACTAGAGTCAAACGGGGCTCGAGAGCGCCCAATGGCCTGTAGATCAGTACTCGGAGTATGACCAAGGGTTTGTAGTGAAATGGGGGGATGTTAGCGACTTAAGGAGAAAATTAGGTGGGTCCTATAATGTACTGTTTATAGATCCATATGATGTTTTGGGAAGGAGGTCAATTTTTCAGACCTAAAGGGATGAAGATGACCAATTTAGGGGGTCGAGGCCGATTCTGTGGACCTAAGAAAATGCGGGGAATGGATGATTTCTATGAGTCAATGTCAATTATGATGACCTAGGGTAGGGAGTGACCAATTCTTCTATCTAAGGTCAATTCTGAGGACCTAAGGTAAATCGACTAATTCGGAGGGTCGAGGTCAATTCTGAGGACCTAGGGTAGGGAGTGACCAATTCTGAGGGTCAAAACTTATTTTGAGGGCCTAAGTAGAGGTGACCAATTCTGAGGGTGGAAGCCAATTCTCAGGGATGAGGTCAATTATGAGGACCTAAGATGGTTAATTTTACGAGTTAAGGTCCTTCTGAGGACCTACGATAAGGAACGACTAATTCTGAGGGTCGAAGACGATTCCGAGGGCTTAAGATGGACGCGACCAATTTGGAGGGTCGAAGCCAATTAAGAGAAATTAGGTCAATTATGAGGACCATAAGTTGAGGCGACCAATTTTATAGGTCGAAGCTAATTTCGAGGGCTTAGAGTAAGGGGCAACAAATTCTTAGGGTCGAAGTCAATTTTCAGGGTTGAGGTCAATTCTGAGGACCTGAAGTAGAAGCGACCAATTCTATGTGTCGAAGCCAATTCTGAGGGCTTAGGATAAGGGGCGACCAATTTTGAGGGTTGTAGTCGATTATGAGGGTTGAGGTAAATTTTGAGAACCTTAAGTGGGAGCGACCATTTCTGAGGGTCGATGCCAATTCTGAGGGCTTATGTAGAAATGACCAATTTTGCAAGTCGAAGCCAATTCTGAGGGCTTAACTAGTGGCGACAAATTCTACGGGTCAAAGACAATTCTAAGGGCTTAAGTAGATATGATCAATTATTTGGGTCGAAGCCAATTGTTAAGGCTTAAGTAGAAATGACCAATTCTACAAGTTGAAGCCAATTTTGAGGGTTTAAGTAGAGATGACCAATTCTGCGGATCGAAGGCACTTCTGAGGGCTTAAGTAGAGATGGCCAATTCCGCGGGTCGAAGACAATTCTGAGGGCTTAAATAGAGATGGACAATTCTACGGGTCAAAACTAATTCTAAGGTTTGAAGCCAATTATCAGGGCTTAAGTCACAGTTTTCTTGGATTGGTTTAGAGACTCCACTGGGGAAAAAGGTGTTAATCCGTGGATTGGTTGTGGGCTTGTTGGGGAATTTTTCTATTTTACGGTGTCCTTTGGAGACATTATTGGGGAGATATCCAATTGATTTTGGGCATTAGTGTTCCGCTGGGGAAATAAGTGTTCCACTGGGAAAGTAAGTGTGGTATTAAAAATGTTTTTCTTGGTGAAAAAAGGTTCTAAAATTGGCAATTTTTGGAAATTTCTAGGGATTTATGGGATTTTTTGACATTTTTTTGGAATTTTTTGTACAAAATTTTAAGGAGGTGCTGATCGAAAGGGTGTAGGAGGTTCCAAATGATAGTGGCATGGTCTTTTGGGATACCTCGTGCAGGTGAAGGTACAGTGCTGATCAGCATGTGGCATATGGGAGTACCTCCCTTCAGTTGTGCGTTGGGTCTTGAATGTCCTGATGAGAAATTGGGTAAATTCATATTTCCTCTAGAGACCATTTTTCTTCGATGACCTTTTTAAATATTTATTTTTAACTGGGATCTTACAGGTGACCTTCTATCCCTGGAGGACGACATCCAGCACACGGGGGTAACTGGGGAGAATGCACAGTTGCGTTATCTATTAGCACATGAGTTTGGATATTTTTTATATTTTGGGGAGAGAGTAGTCTGATAGGTGGGGGAGGATGAGATGATGGTGCCATCTACAAGTCCCCCGAGGTATATGAGGCGGGAGCGAGAGATGTCATAGGAGGCGAGGGTGACGGCGATGGTCGACGACCCTTATTCATCGTATACCGACATGGTGGTGACTTATTATTACTTGGATTTCGTGTTGAGATGGCTAATTCTACCATGTATATATGACATTACTCTTCTTTTCCATGCGTTTTCTGGTAGGGGCATGAGTCATTTAGTGGGGTCTACCCATAGTGCAGGTGGTGCATTGACATCGGCAGTGGGGACGACATCAGAGTTTACATTTATGGGGTTGGATCCTACTTCTTATAACATTCAAAGGTCTGACGGAGGGTCAGTGAATATTCTTCATCATTCTAATGTGATGACCCAAAGGAGCTGGGGATGACAAAGAATGCCCTTCTACCAACGGTATACCGTTTATTTCTTTACCTTTTGATTTTTTGATTTCATTCTTTGCCTTAGACTGACTGATTTTGTCTATTTTATTCTTATAGCACATTCGGGTGTCGACCACCTGGTTGATTGATATTCGGGATTGGGTGGCTTATGTGACTGCTTATATTCGGGATTCGATCCCAGTTCATCTTGCTTGGTGCCGTCTACCTCATCTGGGGAGTGGTCTGGTTCAGCGAGCGTAGGCTCGTCATCTCATTATCGGCGAAAGCACGTATGCCACAGGGACAGAGGGTCTTAAAAGAGAGAGAGAGAGAGAGAGAGAGAGAGAGAGAGAGAGAGAGAGAGAGAGATAAAGAGAAGCGAGAGAAAGTAGGTGAAGGTGAGAGTGAGAGAGAGAGAGAGAGAGAGAGAGTATTTTGGGAGGTTCGGGTTGAGTCCCATTATTTTTGTGTTTTTCCTTTCTAGCAAGGAAAATGTAATAAAGAAATATATATGCAATGAAATGGGATTTTAATAGTTTTGGCTTTAGTGACTTAATGTATATGTACTTTTTAGTTTGCTGCTGAGATCGTAAACAGGATAAGTAAAAATATAGGGAGAAGAAAATTTTAAATTTCTTAGAATAAAAATTATATTTATTGAGTTTTTTTATTTTAACAAAAAAGGAAAAAGTGAACTTTCTAAAAATAGGGAGTTATCGATCGACATACTCCTTGTCCTGCCCATCAGCAGGTCAATCTAGTCTAATCAACCCAAGGTTTTGATTTTACTTTCTTCAATTACTTGGTCCTTGGTGGGGCAGGTTTTCCTCTAGGATTTGCAAGACATTTGCCTTTGGTTAGTTTTTTCAGTATAAAAAGGGGTAGTGGTGGATTATTCTTCACCCATCCACAAATCCTTTCTTTTGCATACTTTTTTATTCTTGTCTCATCATTTTGTAATATGGCTCTCCCAAAAAGTGTTCAATTTGCCTCCTACCTCTAAAACTTAGAGGCTACGTGTCCATAAAATATGGACTACGATGCTTTCAACATGCATCGGGTTTCATTATGGCACAATCGGCCTATTGAATGGAGTATACTGATGGAGGCGGTAGAATTCTGGTACCCTGGGGACCATGTCTTTAGCTTTGGCTTGGATGAAGTTTTTTCGACTTATGAAGGGATCTTAGCCATGTTGGGGATAAATCCCACTGTTGCGGCGGCCATGCCTGAATTTTCTCAGTCTCCTCGGGAGTTATTAGAAGGACTTCTCCATATCTTGCCCTCGGTGGCTCGATCATTGGTTACGGGAGGAATGATCTCTCTCCCGATTGTGATACATTCCTTGTATTTGCAGGATGATGGTGATGTGGGCTATGCTAGAGGTGTTATTCTTGGAATAATTTTAAAATTACTGTTGGTGACTGGGGAACTGTTGGTTGACCCATAACTTCCAGCCGTCACTTCATGGATGTCGTACCATCGTAATTTTGTAGCACTGATACTGGTTGAGACTCTGACTTTCTTAGGGGTAGCCCCGTTATGCTATTCATGTGGTTATTAGAGAGACTTCTTATGATGGCCCCTCTTAAATATCCCTTGGCGGTTGTGATTTATCTGCGTGGTCCTGGATATCGAGAACTGGGAGATCTAATTTGTGGAGCACGGGGCTCAGGGTTTGTGTTGGTCAGTGCCTTGGTAGGGAGAGTTGCAACCCATTCTAAAATTGTGGGAATACCAGTATGTTTGGTTGGTTGGTCTCTGGTAGACCTCTTTCTACTTTCCCTGGCGGCTCTTACATAAATTTGGTTGGGAGCTAATTGTGCCACCTCGGACACTAGACTTCTAACCTATGGAGGATTTGAAAGGGCATTTATGCTTGCGGCTGGGATCTCTATGGGAGAATCGTGTATCGTCGATCCATCCTTCCTAGTCCATTGGCCGAGTTTGGCATGTTTTTAGGGATTACATGAAGTGATTTTGGGGAGGGTTATGGCCAAGATGCTGGTTGTAGAGACCGGGCAGAGGTGGTTCACCATATCTGACAGCATGGACGGAGGTGTTGTTGTTTTCCTTAGGTTGGTCAGAGCTTACCGTTCCATGGAGCGTCTTTAGTATTCCATCTAAGAAGGAGAAGTTTGGGGACCCCAAGATGTAGAAGATAATGGGGCTAGTTCTTCTGGAAGCTGTGGGCATGATCCCTAGGGAGTTTATTTGTGAAGCTTTTATGACGTGTTTGGTTATATATGGGAATAAAGTTGTTTATGAGTAGTTTGTCTTGTTTAGAAAAATAATGTTAGGATGGCAAGGGAAGTTGTTTGACTCCCTATACCAATGTAATAAGATAAAGAAAATTTTAATTATATTGTTGTCCCTCTTGATGAGTTTTTGCATTTTAACTATCTATACCAATCGCTAAGGCATATGTAATCCTTTTGTTCATGTAAATGATAAAAATGGACCGTCATTCTCGGAGATAAGAAAAGAATAGCACTTTGTGAAAAAGAATGGGGTCGTGCTCATGTGAATCTTATGAGTTGCCTAGATACCTCTGGGGGTGTTGAAATTTTTTTGATTTTCATATTTGAATGTAAAATGATTTTTAGAGGATCAACACCATCTAGTTCTGAGTAGAGGGAAATGAAGAATTTTTATTTTTTTATTTTTAGAATAGACGGGAGATGAGAAGAGTCATAGCGCACCAAGATTTTAGACTAAGGGTAGAATTTCTTGAGACAGTCCAAATTGATTGGACGGGACATCTCCTCCCCATCGAGGTCGATGAGCATAGCGGCGCCGCCAAATAGGATTTTCCTTACAATGTATGGGCCTCTCTAATTGGGCTTGAATTTCCCTCTCGGTCCCAAATGAGTTCTAGTATTTCTTTAAGGTCTAAATCCCCTTCTTGGACACCACGGTCCTTGACTCTCTTAATGAATTATCATGTTATTTGGCAATGGTACCCTTGTATATGGTATATAGCTTTCAGTATCCTTTTGTCCAAGAGTGATAGCTCGTCAAAGAAGGCTCTAATGTCAGTCTTCTTCACTTACTTTTCTTTTAAGAATGATGCATAGTGAAGGAATTTCTATCTCCACGGGTAGGACTTCTTCCATACCGTATACCAGAGAGTAAGGGAAAGACCTAGTAGATGCTTGAACTGAAGTGCAGTAGCCCCAGAGGGTGTAAGGGATCTGACCATCCCAATATCGATAACCCTCGGTCATCTTACTGATGATGGATTTAAGGTTTTTATTAGCCGCTTTGACTACTCCATTGGTATGTGGTCGGTAGGGAGAAGATTTGTGTATCTGAATCCTATACTCGTCGACCACCTCTGTGACTTACGTTTCGAAATGTAACCTGTTGTCTCACACAAGCTCGTGCGAGACCCCATATCAACTGATGATATTTTTTTGGATGAATTTTGCCACTGTATTGAAATTTAGAATTGTGTATGACTTGGCTTCGACCCATTTGGTGAAGTAGTCAATGGCAATCGGGATGAATTCATGCCCGTTGGAGGACTTGAGTGTAACTTTTCCGATGATATCAATGCCCCATGTGGAAAACGTCCATGGACAAGTCATGTTGTACAATTATCATGGAGGTAAGTGCTTCATATTGGAAAACTACTGGCATTTAAGGCATCTCTGAACATAGGTAGTGCAATACTGACCCATGGTAGTCCTATAGTAATCCTTTCGGAATATCTTCTTGGTAAGAATATGGCCATTCATGTGGGGTCCTCACTCCCCGTTGTGGATTTTCTACATGATTTCTTCAATGTCAGACCCCGCGATGCAGTGTAAATGGGTTCCATCGAAGTTTCTCTTGAATAATGCTTTATCGCAGATAATATACTGGGAAACCAGTGTGTGGAGGGTTGGTCGGTCTTTATTATCATAATTTTAGGGATACCTACCCTGCTTGAGGAGGCACCAGTTATCATAGTACTAGTAATCCACTTTATTAGGATACTCTTAGATAATGAGCTCAATGTGGTAGCAAAAGGTAAGTTTATCTTTCTTTTAGAATAGGAAGGGGGTCATTGTTATTCCTTCAGCCATGTCAATCATAGAGGCTATGGTAGGAAGAGCATCGATAAGTTTTTTTTTTCTCGGGGTAAGTAGTGGAAGGTGATATCTTTGAATTAGGAGGCTAACTCTTCTAGGTGGTCATGGAAGGCTAAGACATTATCGTTCTTGACTTTCCATCTTTTGAGTACTAGATCGATGATGAGGTCTGAATTCCCGTAGACATCTAGGTATCGAATTCCTTTATTGAGAGAAACTTTGAGGCCTACCATGCATGCCTTATATTAGGTCAACTTATTGGTGTAGGTAAAATCCAACTTGATGGCAATGGGAGTGTGAGAGTCATCAGGGGCAATTAGGAGTATTCCAATACCATACCCTTTCTTGTTGGTGGCTCCATAAAAGAACATTTTCCATCGGAGGTCTTCTTGGGAGGTACAAAGGATATTCTTATTCAAGAAATTAGAAATCCTAATACCAATTTCTTCCATAGGGCAGTCAGCGAGGTAGTCAGAGAAGTCTCTTCCTTTCATGGCTTTTTGTGTGACATACATAATATCAAATTCGGCTAGAAGCATCAACCATCGGGTAATGTAGCTACACAGGGTAGGTTTCTCGAGGAGGTGCTTAATGGGATCCATTCGGGATACAAGTTTGATAGGAAAGGAGAGCATGTATTGCAGTAGTTTTGGGTGACCCAAATAAGGGCGACACATGCTTTCTCCAAGGTAGTGTAATTAACTTTGTACCCATTTAATTTGTGACTGGCATAGTAGATGGATCTCTCTTTGTGAGATTCTTCAAGGTATTGGGCCAACAAAGCCCCAGCTGCAGTGTTTATTACGATCAAGTATAGGAGTAGGGGAAGATGAGACTGTGGTGTCATGGGTACGAGAGGACGGGTTAGATATTGCTTGATTCGATCAAAGGCTTCCAGAAAAACTTTGGTTGAATCCTTTAGAAAGAGTTTGAAAATGGGTTCACAGATAGAATTCAACTGGCTGATGAAATGACTGATATATTGTAATTTTCTAAGGAATTGCAAAACTTCCTTCTTCATTCGGGGTGGTGGAATTTTAACCATGGATTCTAGTTTGGCAAGATCAGATTCAATCTCCTTTTTGGTAACCATGAATCCTTAGATCTTTCCTTTGGTAACTCTAAAAACACATTTATGTGGGTTAAGTCGCATGTGGTATTTCCGTGGTCGCTCGATGAATTTTTGCAGAGAAGGAACATGACCTTCCCTTGTCTTAGACTTAATAATCATATCATCTGCATAGACCTTAACTTATTTATGTATCAGATCATGCAAGATGGTTGTGCCAACACTCTGGTAGGTAGCCCCTGCATTTCTTAGACCAAATTGCATGACTATGAACAAAAGGTTCTCCAAGGGGTGATGAATGTGGGTTTCTCTTGATGATCTGGGTCCATCCTGATCTGAATGTATCCGAAAAACCCATCAATGAATGACTTGAGAGTGTGTCTAGCTGTATTATCCATAATCATGTCGATATTGGGTAATGGATAGTCATTGGAGATGCTTTATTCAAGTCTCGGTAGTCAATGCCCATGTGAACCTTCCTCCAGATTTTTTCATGGGTACGATGTTGGTTAGCCATGTGGGATATTAGATCACACAACTGAAACCCGTGTTCAACTGTTTGACCACTTCTTCCTTAACCATAAGCGATCATTCGGTTCAGAGCTTTCTTAGTTTCTGTTTGATCGATTTACATTCTGGGATAGTGGGAATATCGTGCTGAGCGATCTCTGGATCAATGTAGGGCATGTCATCGTAGGACCATGAGAAGACATACACAAATTGCTTCAATAATTCTTCAAGTTACGCGCGCTGATTCTCGTCAAGGGTGGACCCTATCCTAATCTTGGGCAGTTGGCTACTAGAACCAAGATTAATAATAACTATTTTATCTTTATTAACTTGAATGCGGTTATGTTGTTTGTTATCAACCTTATTAATATCATTTAAGAATTGTTCATTTGCAAAATAATGATCATCAAGAGTTTGATTAGAATCAAGAAAATTAATGTAAGGCAAAACAAGATACTCAAAATCTTCGTTTATTTCATTGTTTTGAAAAACAACGTTGAGAACCTCATCAAAGGAGGTCTCGATTACATCAGAATAGGGAGGAACAATGAAATAAGAGGAAATGGGATAAACATTAGAGTTGGGTTATATTTCAGCGGGTGGAACTGGTATAGCATGCTAGTTGAGAAGAGGTGCATCGACATCTTTGATCAGGGGGATGTATCAGAAGAAATAGCGCTTGAGTGGACCATACAGAGTGTCAACCCCAAGATCTTCTAGTTGAATGAATCCTAAAATTTACTTCACTCAGAATCTATGGTAGCATATATAGTCTTCTCAATGAGTTGTTGCACATGATGCTAAGAACTTTCGGCCCATAAGTAGCTATTTTAGAAATGATCTCCCTTTCTTGTTTCATCTTCTTATCCACATGTTCATACCACGGTTCAAGAAAGATGAAGAAGTGGAAATCTTCACCCTCTTTGATGATTCTTCCATTCAAGCAATTTCTTGAGACAGTCTTGATACTTTCTAGCCTTATCTTCAATTAAGGTTGTGTGACACCCCACCTAATAAAATACTGCGTGATCAGTCCTATATCAAATTAAATAGGAATATCATTTGGTTCATTCTTAGCATCACTGTCAAAAACTTTAAAAACTTACTAACTACCTAGTATTTAAAAGACACGGTACCAAATTTTATCTTTCAGTTACACAGGATAAATAACTAGTTCAAAAACTAAAACAACATTCACAATAAACTAGAGTCCAAACCATCACGATATGTAAATGAATCAAAGTCATGCCAAATAAACTATCGGCCAAAAACATCCAAACTAAGTGATGATCGAAGTCCAAACTGCAAAGTAAAACTGATACAAAACTGAACCTATAATACTAACAACGGACCACATGTTAAATATGATATACAAGAGTGAGATCTTATGCTAGATCTGAATGAAAGAATCGGCTACTCAAAATCATGTCAGTATCCACAGTGCTACAGCTCCGAGTCCTTAGAATGAAACCATCAAGCATGGCTTCCCTGTGGCTGGACACCTAAACGGTTTTAAAAATATTATTATCGCAAGAGTTAGTTCTCAAAACATTTGAAAACATTTAACAAGTAATTTATCACAATTATTGATTACACATATTAGGTTCATGCACACTCCCTTGAGTTTCCTCACCTCTCATCTAATATGAACCCCTAATGTTCTTATACTTAACTCACCTAGCTATCATACTCAAGCTATCTCGACTAAAGCATATAACTGACCTTATCAAGTCTGCTCTCTCGTACCGCCCATACAACATGCTTCATTATTGACATGTCTCACATGTTATTCAGTTTTCATATAACATTCACATATGTTATGTTTAATCATCATAATTAAGTCTCACTACTTAATTCATATAGCATTTCACGTTTAATCATCATTCAACTTCCATAATTAAATTTCACTACTTAATTCGTAAATCATTTCAAAGGTACCGTTCAACGTGCAAAATTAAGTTTCACTTCTTAACTAATTATAAATATCCCCAGTCTATTTTAAATCTTGAAATTAAGTTTCTCTCTACTTAATTAATCATTCAGATGTATATATATATATATATCATCTACATGTCTACTCTTTAACATAAGTAGAATATCGTGAAGTATATATTTCAGACACAATATATACTATAAGGATATTGGTCTAGATAATCATCGACCCCAATCACCCTATCATTTACATTGGTCTGGATATCCCTCGACCCCAAGGTAAATGTTATCCATATGTATATTGGTTCGGATACTCCTCAACCCTAAATCGAGCTTTCATGTATTGGTCCGGATAATCGTCGACCCCGATACAGAATTGAGCACATTATATATATATATATATATATATATATATATATATATATATATATATATATATATATATATATATATATATATATATATATATATATTGCACACAATATATATACTATAAACACATTATATAATCACCCCCCTGTATCACATTTTAGGGGTTATTGGCTCGAAATCCTACCTCGATCACCAATAGTGATTTATATCTCTTGGATCGAAATCATACCTCGATAACCAATATATATAGAGTATACTTTAGGTATTCACACAACCTAAGTAGTACTATGCATCAATAGGTATTCACACAACCCAATAATTTTTGTTAGTACGTAGTATATATCTTTCGCATACTCATCATAGTGTTTACTTTAAGATTTGGCTCTGTATCGTATATATATGAGTGTACACATAACTCTAAGGGTCCTAGTTACCCCTTTACCAATTTCAGTAGTTAAGCGTAACTTACCCTACTGGTTTATACATTAATTCATTTGATTCCCGTAATTCTTTATTGATCTCTCAGATTAACTAAGAATTACTATAACTAATCCCATTATCGTACTAATTCTCTCTCTAAGACAAAGTCGTACTCCCCTCATAGGCTGACTATAAAATAGTAAATCTTCCACTATTATTTCACAAGGCCTTGAAGTTTGTTCACCACCTCTAATTAGGAATATGAGGTAATAGTGGTAAATTTCAAAAATTTAAAAACCGAACCGATCTTCCCTTTCCCAAGACCGGGCCGGTTCTTTTTTTTTAAATCCCTTTCTCTATTTCACAGCAGAGTTACACCATATGAATCACCCAAATCACATGATTCTTCACCAATTTCACATCCGATTATTCCTAACTATTTCTACAAGAGTTAGGATGATTTCTAATGTTTCAAACACCATAAAAACTTCATCAAAATTAGTCAAGAATGAATCAATTCTCAAAACTCTTTCACAATTCTAGTTTTGTGTTCTTCTCTATCATTCAATCTAGATTCCTGATTTAGATCTGTATTAACAATCATATTTGTAAGGACACAAGTCTCCGATTGAGTCTTAATGTATTGTTGGCTCAATTCCGGACAAAAACATTTGAGTCATAGGATAGTGTTCAAGTGTATCCATCCAATCCTATGACGCCTTAGTTGAAGATGTAAGGTCCAAGATTATAAAGCTTCATCATATGCCAGGTTTAGTGTGCCTCGTTTCTATGTCAACAACATTGTTCCAATGCTCCTAAGGTAAAAATGCATTATATATATATATATATATATATATATATATATATAGGAGCTTGGAAATTTATTGGGTGTATTTCATAAAGTTTTTATAAAATAGTTTTAAGGAGTTTGTTTTACGCAGAAAATACTTTTTTAGAACTTTTCATAAAAAGTTTAGGGCTTAAAAAGAGTTTTGCATTTTCTGGTAAGTCGTTCGAATGAGAGTCCCAGGTCGTTCGAATGAGACTTCTAATGAGTTTCCTTTTTCTCCTTTGGAACATTGTTAGTAAATTCATTTGAATGAAAATGTGGTTCAAACGAGTTTGGCGGGAAAAGTTTTTTTGGTGTTTTTGGCAGTTTTCACCATGTTCCCACTACCTTTTCCTCACTACTTTTTGACAGAATTATGAAGTGCGGAAACCAACATTTTCAAAGTAAATTTTTCGTATTCTTCTATCTCCTGTAGAGAGTTTTAATTCCAAATGAAAAGGTTTAATTTTTGAGTGTTTGTTTTTCAAGAAAAATCCTTAAACACTTTCGTTTACACCCAAATATTTTTTTTATCCAAGTTCCTTAATATATATACTTTTCTTGGAGTGTTTGGCACTAGGTTTATCTCTACACCTTAAAGAATAGAAGTTTGGGTTTGCTTCTACACCCCACAAAGAAAAAGTTTGTTTCCGGTGACATACCCACTTGGAGAAAGGGTCCTTGTTCCGGTGGCGGTGACCAGAAAAAGCTCGATCGGTGGATTTCGAGACCGCGGTGGACCTCCGTGGTTATTCGCTAGGCAGAGGTGTGTACAAGAAGAAGTGTCGGGGCTTGGACAGAGTCAAGTCAAGTGTTTGTAAGTCTTTTTGTCTTGTACTTGTAAAACCATACTTAGTAGATTTGAGGCTAGGGTCGTCCGAGGTTTTTTCCTGTTGTGGTTTTTTCCTCGTACATCACGATGTAGTGGTTATTTGTTTATTTTATCTTTTGCAAAATTCACATTAGATGCATGCATAGGTAAAAAGATAAAATTTGTTTAAATCACTACTCATGCTTATGTTGGTGCTAAAATTAATTTGGGTAAATATTAGTTTAATTCAAGTCATTATTTTCTTGTATAAAATTTGGTTTGGCCTAATTTGCAAAATTGAATTAATTTATGTTAGGCAAATTTCTTGGACTTGGATTGAATTAATTTTGTTTAAGTGGAAATTAATTTGTTGTTTAATTTAATATCACTTTGTGTTTAGCTTAATTTTAGTTTTAAAAAAATTAAAATTTGGTTTACGTACTTGTTTAGCTTAACCATCTCTATTCCGCATCAAAAAGGAAATTTTTTGTAAGATTTTAAAAATTTGGGGATCCTCACGTTTTCAGATTGGTATCAGAGCGGGATTGCTAAATTATTGCGTTTAAGAAACATTTAAATATTTTTGACTAAAATGGAATTTTCCCCATTTTCAATATTTTCGATGGTTCTAATTACGCATATTGAAAAACACGTATGCGTTCGGCACTTAGGTCTTTAAATTAGAGGGTTTCGTTGTCTTTCGTTAACAGGTGGTCTCCACCTACATATTTAGTTAAAAATGAACGTGTTCCCAAACCCACCGATAGATGGAGTGAGAATGAATTTAAACTTGTAAATTTTAATTCCCTTGGTTTAAATGCCTTGTTTAGTGCGGTCACGCCAGATGAATTCCATCGCATTATGACGTGTGAAACCGCTAAAGAAGATTGAGATATTTTACAACTCACTTATGAAGGAACTAGTGTCGTTATAGCTTCTAAACTCCAAAACCTCACTACTCAATTTAAACCATCAAAATGAATGAAAAAGAAACTTTAGATGAATTTTATGTTAGACTTTCCGATATAATCAATTCATCTTTTAATTTGGGAGAGAAAATACCCGACAACCGAGTAGTAAAGAAAATTTTAAGGTCCCTACCCGATAGATTTATTCCTAAAGTGACTGTGTTAAATTCCTTACCCACTTTAGCCTCTATGAAATTAGAAGAGCTCGTAGGTGAGTTATAAATCTATGAACTAGACATGTTTCCCTCTAAAACTGAAAAGAAAATAGATAAGGGCATTGCTTTGAAAGCCCGAAAGGAGGAAAAACTAGTAGTAGAGAGTGAAAGTCAGAGTGACTCAGAAGATATGGCTATGTTTACTAGGAAGTTTTGAAAATTTCTTAAATATAACAAAGATAAATTTAAAAACGATTTTAAGAAATTTGAAAAATCTAAGCATGACAAAGCTGAGAAGATCCGTAAAACTTTTAATGAAAATTTAAATAGGAACGAGTCAAATAGGTGTTATGTTTGTGAAGGGTATGGCCATACGGCAAAAGAGTTCCCCACTAAACTAAGGAGAGAGTGTAAGCAACCAATTTCTTTTAATTCAACCCTTAGTGATAGTGATAACGAAGAGGGACCCGATTCCTCCACTCAACCCAACATTGTGGCTTTTATGGCAAGTCATATGAGTGAAAGTGAGCACTTCTTTTGTGATGAAATTTTAACACATGACACTTCCAAGGACTTTTCTATTGAATCCCAAAAAGATGATGGTAGTGAGAGTGGAGAAGAGAGAGTGTGTGAAAGTGATGAGTAGGTTGATGTGAGTGAACTTCAATTTGCTTTTAAATAATTATATAAAGAATATATTAAATTAAAAAGAGAAAATTTGAAGTTAGAAGTTAGTTTGAAAGAGAGTGTCGAGGTCATTAATGAGAGTGTTGTACTGGATGACCTTACGACACGTGAGAGAGCTCTTCGTGAGAAGCTTGAATATGTAGAAGGTGAGAGAGATGGCCTTAAATGTTTAATGGAATCCTTAAAAAAGGAGCTTCTTGCGTTTGAAGAGCGGAATGTTTTATTAGAGTCTAACATTTTACAATTAGAAAATAAATTAAAAGACTCTAGTAAAGTCAAAATTGTTTTGGAGTGTCGTTCGGAGAAATTAGATAAAATATTAGGAACTGTTCAAATAAAAAATGACACTTGTGGTTTAGGCTTCGATACTTGTAAAGAGTCAACTCTTAAATCCAAAACCAATTTTTTAGGAGAATCCTCTAGGAACAATGTTATAGATCATTCCTTAGGTAAGTCTTTTCGCCGAGTCTTTAGGTGCCCACATTGTGGTCGAAAAGGTCATCTTAGAAAATTTTGTTTTGATCTTAAACGAGGTCCTAGAAAATCTCAACGTAAGGCAACCGAGGTAGCCAAGATTCCTACACCCCGTGATCATTATTCTTCGTTAATTTGGTTTAGGATATCCGACTTGGTAGCTTTACAAAATAGGATTTTTGATTCTCATTTACTTTCACATGCTTCCTCCCTTGCTAAATCTAAAGGTTGAATGTGTTATTTTTGTTTGCATACTTTAGCTTTTGTACTTCATGCTAAATTATCATGATAATTGTATGCTTCTTACTCATTGTTCTAGTCGATACATCATACTTTATCACTTGCTCGAATTATGATTGTTGTTTATCTTTTGTATTATAGTTCTTTCATTTCAGTTTGCATTAAATGAAAAATAAAAAAAGAATTTTGTTTATCATTTGTGTTTTACATTTTTAGTAATTTAGGACTAATAAAAAATACAAATGATTTTTGTTTGTATTTTGAGTAAATATTTTTGTTTGTTTGATTAAAATTTTCAAAAACTCAAAAAGATTTTTGTGTGTGTGTATTTTAGTTAGACACGCTCTATGTGGCATATACTTGTGTTTGAATTCCTTCTTTTTCTCTTCCATGTGGCTAGAACTTTTGGTTTAGATTGTCAATCCTTAAAATGTTCTTTACCATGCTTACATGGAGTAGTTGGATTTCGTGTTGATAAAATGGATTCTATTTTTATATCCCTTAATTCACACATACACGAGCTCTCTTGAAATTATAACTTCACATGTATATTTGAGCTTTGAGAGGTTTTCTCCGACCAATGTTATCATCTACATGTTAAGTGACCTAGGAGGACTAGTGCATGTTAAAATCCGTTGCACGTGAGATTTGTGTGAGATATAAAAACGATATATATATATATATATATATATATATATATATATATATATATATATATATATATATATATATGCACGGGGAAGGGCTCCGAAAGGAAATATCATCCTTTGAGAGTAATCCACCATTTTCTTGGACCTAAAAGAAATACGTGGTCCAAAGGCCTAAAGAATAATGGAATTCAAAGAAAATATTTACCAAGGCCAATTTTGTTTAGTTGATTTATTCATTCAAAAGATTAAAATAATATGCTTATATTGAGGGAGTTTGGATGGTATATCAACGGTTTGCATAATGTCCGTTTATCCTAGTTGTACTTTAGAAGTCATAACTCTATTGGTTTGTAGAATAATCAAAATTCTAGGCTTGTATGCAGTTTGTATGTTTGTTCATTGAGTTCAATTTATATTATCACATGAGGTTATATTCAAATGTGATAAAGTTTACAGTCAATTGAGAACTCCGTGAACATGTTTTAAGTGATTGGGCCTAAATTTAATTATTACTAGTTCACACCCCTACACTTCCGTTTCCATATGACACATTTTTGCCATACGAGTGTGAAAAGCTTATTGTACTTTTTGTCATGTGTGGTGTCTATAACTATATATATGTGCGTGTGCGTTAGTGATAGTCATTATGTCTACATATATATGGTATTTTTGTTGCCTTGCTTTCTAGTCCATCTATGCTTCTAATTCATAATTGGTATCTATCTTGTTGCATATTTTTGTTGATATCACATGCTTAGTATCTTACGTATCACATTGGTATCATTTTTTTTGCATCTTCATTGGTATCTGTTATTATTTTTATGGATTAGATTTGATTTTGTTTCCCATATTCTTTCATGTTCTTATCACTCTAAGCTTCATCGTGTTTAAATTAGTTTTATCCTTTGTCTATTCTTGAACAAAAAGGGGGAGAATGATTGGGGAGAAATGGTATATATTCATATTATAATCGTATCTTAGTTTAGGAGATTTATCTTAGGGGAAGACATCTTTCTAAGTAGGTCATTTATTTGATAAAGGGGAGAATTAATTTAGGGGTGGTATTTATTTTACATGCATTTAATATTCTTGATATTCCCTATGTGTTTGATAGTTTGCTTAAGTGTGTAGGAATTCTTCTAAATGGAAACCTTCACCGGTAAAGATTTGATCCTTGGGTTTTGAGTCAAGATATGTATTTTTTTGCTTTGGGTGGGATATTTTTTTAAGTCTAGTAGAGCTTGATAGCCCAGAAACGTGAGGACCCCCAAGTTTTAAAATCTTACAAAAAGTAATTTCCTTTTAGATGTAGAATAAAGATGGCTCAACACAACACACACAAACACCAAATTTTAATTTCTTTCAAATTAAAATAAACCTAACAAGAAGTGACATTAAATTAAAAAAAATTACATATTTCACTTAAATAACTTAATTCAATCCAAGTCCTAAAATTTGCCTAACAAATAATTAATTCAATTTTGCAAATTAGGCCAAACCAAATTTTATCCAAGAAAATTAATAACATGAACTAAATTAATTAAACATTACCCAAATTAATTTTAGCACCAACTTAAGCATGAGTAGTGATTAAAACCAATTTTATCTTTTAACCTAAGCATGCATATAATATGAATTTTGAAAAAGATAAAATAAACAAACAACCACTACGCCACGATGTACGAGGAAAAACCCACAACGGAAAAAAATCTCAGACGGCCCTAGCCTCAAATCCACTAAGTACGGTTTTACAAGGTACAAGACAAAAACGACTTACAACACTCGACTTGACTCCATCCAAGCCCCGACACTTCTTCTTGCACACACCTCTGCCTAGCGAATAACCACGGAAGTCCACCGCGGTCTTTGAATCCACTGATCGGACTTTTAGTAACTAATCAACCACACATGGTTCCTTTCACCGTATGAGAATGCAGCAGCCAAAATAATGAACTTCTTTGTGGGATGTAGAAGTAAACCCAAACTTCTCTTCTTTTAGGTGTAGAGATAAATCGGTGGCAAACATTCCAAGAAATATATATATATATATATATATATATATATATATATATATATATATATATATATATATATTAAGGAACTTGAATAAGCTAAACAAATGGGTGAAACAAAAGTGTTTAAGGATTTTTCTTGAAAAATAAACACTCAAAACTGGAATCTTTTCATTTTGAAATTAAAACTCTCAAAACTCTCTCTATGAGATGGAGGAATATGGAAAAGTTGGTTTGAAAAGGTTGGTTTTCGCACTACATAATTATGTCAAAACGTAGTAGGGAAAAGGTAGTGGGAACATTGTGAAACTGCCAAAAATGTCAAAAAACTGTTCCCGTAAAATTCGTTCGAACAAATTTTTCATTCGAACCACTTTACTAACGATGTTCCAATGCGAAAAAAGAAATCTCGTTAGAAGTCTTGTTCGAACGACCTGGCAATCTCGTTCGAACGAGATGCGAGTTCGTTCGAACGGCATACGAATCTCGTTTGAACGACATTCTAGTTCGTTCGAATGACGTGTCAGAAAAATAAAATATTCTTTTTAAGTCCAAAACTTTTATGAAAAGTTCTAAAAAATATTTTTTGAGTAAAGTAAGTTAATTAAAACTATTTATAAAATTTTTATAAAATATTATAAATTACACCCAATAAATTTTCAAGCTCATGTATATATATATATATATATATATATATATATATATATATATATAATGCATTCATACCTTAGGAGCATTGGAACCAATGTTGTTGACGTAGAAACAAGACACTAAACCCGACATATGATGAAGCTTTATAATGTTGGCCGCTACGTCTTCAACTAACACGTCATAGGCTTGGATAGATACACTTGAACAATATCCTACGACTCAAATGTTATTGTCCAGAATTGAGCCAACACTACATTAAGACTCAATCGGAGACTTGTGTCATTACAAATCTCCCCCTTTGGCTATTCCAGAACAAAAACCTAACAAAAATCCTAAAGGGCCGTCAAACTCTACTAGACTTAAAAAATATCCCACCCAAAATTAAAATTACATAGCTTGACTCAAAACCTAAGGATCAATATCTTTGCCGATGAAAGTTGCCTTTTGAAGAATTCCAGCACACTTAAGAAAACTATCAAATGCCTAGGGAATAAGAATATTACATACATATAAAATAAATACTCCCCCTAAATTAATTCACCCCTTTATCAAGTAAATGACCTACTTAGAAAGACGTCTCCCCCTAAGATAAATCTCCCAAACTAAGATACGATTATAATAGGTTTAGATACCATTTCTCCCCCTATTCTACCCCTTTTTGTTTAGGAATAGACAAAGGATAAAAACTAATTTAAACATGTAGCTTAGAGTGATAAGTGAATGAAAGCATATGGGCAACAAAATCATAACTAATCCATACAAATAATAACGGATACCAATGAAGATGCAAAAAAATGATACCAATGTGATACATAAGATACTAAGCATGTGATATCAACAAAATATGCACCAAGATAGATACCAATTATGAATTAGAAGCATAGATGGACTAGAAAGTAAGGCGAAGAAAAAAAACATATATATGTACACATAATGCATATAACTAACGCACACACACATATATAAGTATCGACACCACATATGACACAAAATACAATAAGCTTTTCACACTCGTATGGCAAGAATCTGTCAAATGGAAACGGAAGTGTTGGGGTGTGAACTAGGAACAATAAAATTTTGACCCAAACACTTAAAACATGTTCACGAAGTTCTCAAATGATTTTAAACTTCATCACATTTGAATATAACCTCATGTGACAATATAAATTGAACTCAATGAACAAACATACACAATGCATACAAGCCTAGAATTTTGATGATTCTACAAACCAATAGAGTCATGATATTGAAAGTATAACTAGGATAAACGAACATTGTGCAAACTGTTGATATACCTTCCAAACTCCCTCAATTAAGCATATAGAGTTTAATCTTTTGAATGAATAAATCAACTAAACAAAATAGGCCTTTGAAAATATTTTCTTTTAATGCCATTATTCTTTTAGGCCTTTCGACCACGTATTTCTTTTAGGTCCAAGCAAACAATGGCTTACTTGCAAAGGATGATAGTCCTTTAGGATCCCTTCTCCGTGCGCATATATATATATATATATCTCACACAAATCTCATGTGCAACAGATTTTAACATGCACTTGTCCTCCTAGGTCACATAACATGTAGATGACAAGATTGGTGGGAGAATGTAATACCCCGTGATTTTAATAACTTTTAAAATGGGTTATATTTTAAATTAATGGATTAATTGGATTTTATTATAAATTAATTCATTTGGGTTTTATCCGAATTGTGGATATTAAAATTGATAATTCTGAATATTACTTAAAGATATTTAGGTAATATATGAATGTGATGTC
Source organism: Sambucus nigra (assembly GCA_949130495.1). Taxonomy (NCBI): domain Eukaryota; kingdom Viridiplantae; phylum Streptophyta; class Magnoliopsida; order Dipsacales; family Adoxaceae; genus Sambucus; species Sambucus nigra. The sequence continues at coordinate 504,232,537 of OX422212.1, forward strand.
ATTGATATGACGGTGTGATATAATTTCGGTAATTTGGATTTTTAGTCAGACGCGGTATGGGATGTGTCGGGACTAATTTATTAAATTTAAAGGGAAATTTATTTTCTATCGACCTTATAGTCATTTAGACAGCGTCGTTGCGTCCGAAAGGGTTGAAATAGTCAGAAAAGTCTATTTGGATGTTGGATTTGGGTCTCGGGTCATTTAGAAATGAAAAGACAACCCAAAAGGGCATTTTGGTTATTTTTACACGGGGGATGAATAGTGATTTCGGTTTTTGTCTTATTATAAGTATTTGGAGATTAGTTGAATGTGGGTTCATTCATCTCTTCTACACAAAATTGAAAGGTCATCTTCTTAGAGAGAGTGAAAGGTTGCTTGGGAAGAGAAAAGCTTGCTTGGAAAGGAGGAGAACTAAAGACCAAAGGTCACCACCACCAACCACCACCGAAAGTGGCCGGAAAAGGGGAGAACCACCTATGTTATTCAACCCCAAAGGATCAGATCTTCATTAAAGGAAAGTGTTTGATATTTGCAACATAAGTTCGTATATTTGTCCATGTTAGAATAATTATGAAAAGAGATGATTTTTCATGTTTGAAAGATAAAAATGGAGTAGTAATGGATTTCTGGAAGTATGAAATATATAGGAATTAAACTCCTGTTGTAGGTAGTTAGTAATCCAAGAAATATTCATCAATCTATGGAAGAAATTTTGAAAATAATTTAGTGTTCTTGAAGATAATATGTTGATAATTTTCTGGAAAAAAGAGGCAAAAACGAGTGGAATGAGAAGAGCCAATTTGGAATGTTTAGATCTCCTTTTTGAGTGCATTTGGATGAGATTTAAGAAAAACTCAAAACACATACCTGACTCAATTTTTCGTGTAGAATCCAAATCTGAAGTCGAATTGATGATTCGAATAATTTTTGGATCTGATTTTTATGAGTATTTAAAATATGAGAATTCATGATGTTGTTTCTTTTTAATGTTGGTTCTTATCCCAAAACTTTTGTGGATCTTTGGTTATTATTAATTGGATATTATGGGACTTAGAAAATATCAGTAGACCCTTGATAAGATTTGAATTAATTTGATTGGGATTTAAATTGATTAGAATGATGATAATTAAATTAAAGAAATTTCGGTTGCTAGATTCATTTGTTGGATTATAATTGGTTTGCTTGAGGATTAAGGATAGGGCCAGTAGTGGTGATTGAATGTAACACCTAGGTAGCCTTAGGATTACAATATGAACAATATGGACTGAGTTTAAGCTCATTATTGATTGTGCAAGGACTAAGTGCAATACGAGCGCTTAGTAGTATGACTCCTGGATATAGATGGGAGTTTAGAACACATTTGGTTCAAAGAGGGTATGAGGTTATCTCGATCGCATAGTTGAAGTTATCGGACCTCCTCGATTGACAAAGTTAAGTAGTAGTGTATTGGAGGGGTTCCTTGTTTGGATTTCGCTTTGCGAGACACTCCGCGCATGAACATTAACGACGTCGGGAGTGGAGAAATGTTATAGGATGCGAGGATAATTAAATTATGAAGTAAAGATATGATATTTTAATACGTGGAATTTAAAAGAGATATAATGCTACGTATGGGAATTATCTTAGGGTAGTGATATTACCTTATTGATATTATATTATAGGTATGATAATACCTATTTGATTGATTGATGATTTATGTGTATGCCATACCTAGCTTACTTGTTATCAGTGGGAGGTTTGCGCGTGAAGGCAGTCATATCCTGATGAATCCATGGAATCTTTGATTTGTCGCTCGAGAACATAGGTCTATGAAAGACTTATTGGGGAGTTGATAAGTCCGCTGACTGTGGGTACGTAGGTATGTGCGTGACCCATGGATATGAGAATTATGTTCGCCTCCAATTTATTTGTTGTTGTTTGTGGTTCGAGGAATCCTTACCGAACCTTTAGTCCCCTATTCGGCGACCTGCGATGATGGGACATGATAGCAGAGTAATGTATTGCACCGCAGCTATGACTCGGGGTGCCGTATTATATATGAATATATATATAATGGATGAAATGAACGAATGGATATTTATTATGGTTAAATCTATCTACGGTGATAATTGTAGATAACGGTGAATAAAGAAAGATAATGGAATTAAGTTAATGAATGTTTATTCTTAAAGAATTGAAAAGCTTAATTCATATTAATGAGAAATGATTCATGTTAATGAGAAACTAATCATATAAAGGAGAAATGTAAATGAATAATAATGTGACGTATGGTATGGGACATACGGGGATTATGATATGGGAATGGTATTATAATATGGAAACTGGAAAAGAGGAACCATTAACTAGGAAGTTAATAGGAAACGTTAAGTGTGCACTCTAGTTGAGAGGTGAGTATAGAAAATGAGAGTTGGATCTAACATGTACATAATAAATGCTTTATTGCACTTTTTAAATACTTGTTGTTTTAAAAATCATTTACACAATCGGGCTCTGACCCATTTCATTGCATATTTTCTTTTCTATTGTATCTCCTATATCAGGTGTCCACCAGCAGGGACGCCAACCTTAGCTGATTATGACAGGCTATGGATCTATGGAGTTTTTCTTAAACGCCTATCATCTTTTTGATTCACAGTATTCTTAGTCAGGGCATGTCGCCCAAAGGATTCAGTTATCTCTTTTCTATCGGGGTCAAATACTATTGTATTCGTGTCTTTTAATACATTTAACATTGTTGGGATTACTGTGATGGATTAATATTATGTGGGAATGTTTATTCCAAATGCTTTTAAATTCTTTTATGTTATCTATTTGGTTATCAGTGTTGTAGAATAAAATGTGTTATGTTATTCTTAAACTAGAAATGAATTTTGTTGAATTAAAATTTGGAAAGTTTTTAACACTAGCTTAATTGGGTATTGGGTGAGTTGTAAATGTTTTTCGACAGTGATGCTAAGAATGAGTCAACTGTATAATCTGTTTTAATTTGGTATGGGGCTGGCCACCCGGTATTTAATTAGGCGGGGTGTTACAGGTGGTATCAGAGCATCAGGTTCTAGTGTCCTTTAGGATCTTTACGGCTTATTGTGTTTTCAGCTTAGCGTTCTTTGATATAGATCCCTATGTTTAGGATTGTTGATCTCTTTGGTAAAATTCCGTATATATCAGTGAATCTTATTTACGTTCGGGAGTGATCGAACAAGAAGTATGGCAGATGAGGGCCATTGGATGGATAGCGGAGATCGTACTTAGGAGGTTATGAAGTATGTTCGAGTATGATGACCATAGTCGAGGTCACCCCTATTATGGGAAAAAAAATTGAGGAGAGTCATCAGTAGAAGTTCTTGAAATGCGAGAATTATGTGTGTTATCTAGGGAATTCAATATATTCAAAGACTTGAACATATAGTGGAGTGTGGTGAACTAGAACTGAAAATTTGGGGTAAAAATTTTGTTGACTTATCGGAGCAAAGTTATAATAGTGGGATTCAACAACCACCACCCACGAATGAGGGTATATTCTCTATCTAAGGAATTATAAGGCGTATATTGATTTTTGTAGCGATTAATATTATATGGGAAAATGGGTTGCTAAACTTTGACAATAGCACTGTTATTTAAGTTGACTCACCGACGGGTGTAGGATACCTATATTTTCATGTCATCACGTGGGTTTGATTTTTATCGCGGAATTACTTCCTTTGGGCATGTCCGAGCATGATGTGACTATCGGCATGCATTGACTTGTGGTATACGAGAGCGTACGTACTACTATTAGCCATCATCTTGTCTTCTAGAGAAGAGTAGATGAGTAGACTCTATTTGAAATCAATAAAACCTAAAAAAAAATTGTTTAAATTGATAAACCTGATATTTTTTTTTTTCGATAAACCAAATTTGTATACACTATTGAATAAGGACCTTAGGAGTTTCGATGACTGACTACTTTAGGAAGTAGTGTATCGGGGTGGTTCCTTATTTGGACTTCGCTTGCGAGACACCCCACGCATGAAACTAATAACCGTTGGGAGTCGAAATAAGTTAGGTCCTTAGTATATGAGTTTGTAACCTTTGCGACAAATATTATAATGAAAGTGGTACGATAGGGTGTATGGGCGCCCTGGATGGTTGAATGGTAGTAGTTTTCATAATAGTGAAAGAGTGAGTAGTTGTGACTTCAGGATGTATTTACTTGATGATTGAGGATCATTTTTCTGAACTTGGTTATGTGAATGGTATAAGGAAGATTGGGTAAAGTTTAAATTCGATTCAGTTGAAACTATATGGTGAGGCTTGGCGTATAACATCGATAGGGATTTTCGTTAATCTACTGTATGGGCGGTACGTTTTAGGTTTCTTGCGATGTGAGATGTATACTCGGAGTTGACCTTACCGGTATGATTTATATTCCTGAATTTCGGGACGAAATTCTATCATAAGGGGGGAAGTATGTAATACCCCGTGATTTTAACGACTTTTAAAATGGGTTATATTTTAAATTAATGGATTAATTTGATTTTATTATAAATTAATTCATTTGGGTTTTATCCTAATTGTGGATATTAAAATTGATAATTCTGAATATTACTTAAAGATATTTAGGTAATATATGAATGTGATGTCATTGATATGACGGTGTGATATAATTTCGGTAATTTGAATTTTTAGTCAGATGCGGTATGGGACGTGTCGGGACTAATTTATTAAATTAAAAAGGAAATTTATTTTCTATCGACCTTATGATCATTTCGACCGCGTCGTTGCGTCCGGAAGGGTTGAAATAGTTAGAAAAGTCTATTTGGATGTTGGTTTTGGGTCTCGGGTCATTTGGAAATGAAAAGACAACCCAAATGGGCATTTTGGTTATTTTTACAAGTGGGATGAATAGTGATTTCGGGTTTTGTCTTATTATAAGTATTTGGATATTAGTTGAATGTGGGTTCATTCATCTTTTCTACACAAAATTGAAAGGTCATCTTCTTAGAGAGAGTGAAAGGTTGCCTGGGAAGAGAAAAGCTTGCTTGGAAAGGAGGAGAACTAAAGATAAAAGGTCACCACCACCACCGAAAGTGGCTGGAAAAAGGGAGAACCACCTATGTTATTCAAGCCCAAAGGATCAGATCTTCATTAAAGGCAAGTGTTTGATATTTGCAACTTAAGTTCGTATATTGTCCATGTTAGAATAATTATGAAAAGAGATGATTTTTCATGTTTGGAAGATAAAAATGGAGTAGTAATGGATTTCTGAAAGTATGAAATATATAGGAATTAAACTCATGTTGTAGGTAGTTAGTAATCCAAGAAATATTCATAAATCTGTGGAAGATATTCTGAAAATAATTTAGTGTTCTTGAAGATAATATGTTGATAATTTTCTGGAAAAAAGAGGTAAAAACGAGTGGAATGAGAAGAGTCAATTTGGAATGTTTAGATCTCCTTTTTGAGTGCATTTGGATGAGATTTAAGAAAAACTCAAAACACATACCTGACTCAATTTTTCGTGTAGAATCCAAATCTGAAGTCGAATTGATGATTCGAATAATTTTTGGATCTGATTTTTATGAGTATTTAAAATATGAGAATTCATGATGTTGTTTCTTTTTAATGTTGGTTCTTATCCTAAAACTTTTGTGGATCTTTGGTTATTATTAATTGGATATTATGGGACTTAGAAAATATCAGTAGACCCTTGATAAGATTTGAATTAATTTGATTGGGATTTAAATTGATTAGAATGATGATAATTAAATTAAAGAAATTTCGGTTGCTAGATTCATTTGTTGGATTATAATTGGTTTGCTTGAGGATTAAGGATAGGTCCAGTAGTGGTGATTGAATGTAACACCTAGGTAGCCTTAGGATTACAATATGAACAATATGGACTGAGTTTAAGCTCATTATTGATTGTGCAAGGACTAAGTGTAATACGAGCGCTTAGTAGTATGACTCCTGGATATAGATGGGAGTTTAGAACACATTTGGTTCAAAGAGGGTATGAGGTTATCTCGATCGCATAGTTGAAGTTATCGGACCTCCTCGATCGACAAAGTTAAGTAGTAGTGTATTGGAGGGGTTCCTTGTTTGGATTTCGCTTTGCGAGACACTCCGCGCATGAACCCTAACGACGTCGGGAGTGGAGAGATGTTATAGGATGGGAGGATAATTAAATTATGAAGTAAAGATATGATATTTTAATACGTGGAATTTAAAAGAGATATAATGCTACGTATGGGAATTATCTTAGGGTAGTGATATTACCTTATTGATATTATATTATAGGTATGATAATACCTATTTGATTGATTGATGATTTATGTGTATGACATACCTAGCTTACTTGTTATCAGTGGGAGGTTTGCGCGTGAGGGCAGTCATATCCTGATGAATCCATGGGATCTTTGATTTGTCGCTCGAGAACATAGGTCTACGAAAGACTTATTGGGGAGTTGATAAGTCCGCTGACTGTGGGTACGTAGGTATGTGCGTGACCCATGGATATGAGAATTATGTTCGCCTCCAATTTATTTGTTGTTGTTTGTGGTTCGAGGAATCCTTACCGAACCTTTAGTCCCCTATTCGGCGACTTGCGATGATGGGACATGATAGTAGAGTAATGTATTGCACCGCAGCTATTACTCGGGGTGCCGTATTATATATGAATATATATATATAATGGATGAAATGAACGAATGGATATTTATTATGGTTAAATCTATCTACGGTGATAATTGTAGATAACGGTGAATAGAGAAAGATAATGGAATTAAGTTAATGAATGTTTATTCTTAAAGAATTGAAAAGCTTAATTCATATTAATGAGAAATGATTCATGTTAATGAGAAACTAATCATATAAAGGAGAAATGTAAATGAATAATAATGTGACGTATGGTATGGGACATACGGGGATTATGATATGGGAATGGTATTATAATATGGAAACTGGAAAAGAGGAACCATTAACTAGGAAGTTAATAGGAAACGTTAAGTGTGCACTCTATTTGAGAGGTGAGTATAGCAAATGAGAGTTGGATCTAACATGTACATAATAAATGCTTTATTGCACTTGTTAAATACTTGTTGTTTTAAAAATCATTTACACAATCGGGCTCTGACCCGTTTCCTTGCATATTTTCTTTTCTATTGTATCTCCTATATCAGGTGTCCACCAGCAGGGACGCCAACCTTAGCTGATTATGACAGGCTATGGATCTATGGAGTTTTGGTTAAACGCCTATCATCTTTTTGATTCACAGTATTCTTAGTCAGGGCATGTCGCCCAAAGGATCCAGTTATCTCTTTTCTATCGGGGTCAAATACTATTGTATTCGTGTCTTTTAATACATTTAACATTGTTGGGATTACTGTGATGGATTAATATTATGTGGGAATGTTTATTCCAAATGCTTTTAAATTCTTTTATGTTATCTATTTGGTTATTAGTGCTGTAGAATAAAATGTGTTGTGTTATTCTTAAACTAGAAATGAATTTTGTTGAATTAAAATTTGGAAAGTTTTTAACACTAACTTAATTGGGTATTGGGTGAGTTGTAAATGTTTTTCGACGGTGATGCTAAGAATGAGCCAACTATATATTTTGTTTTAATTTGGTATGAGGCAGGCCACCCGGTATTCAATTTGGCGGGGTGTTATAGAGAACACCTCACAAAGCTCAAATATGCATATGAAGTTATAATTTTAAGTGAGCTCTTGCATGTATGAATTGAGTCATATAAAAATAGAATCCGTTAAATCAACAAAAAATCCAACTACTCCATGTAAGCATGGTAAAGAATATTTTAAGGATTGATAATCTAAGCCAAAAGTTCTAGACACATGGCAGAGAAAAAGAAGGGATTCAAGCACAAGTATATTCCCCATAGAGTGTGTCAAACTAAAATACACACAAAACAAAAATCCTTTTGCATTTTTCATTTAATGCAAACTAAAATGAAAGAACTATTATACAAAAGATAAAAAACAATCATAATTCTAGCATATCATAAAGCATGAAGTATAAACTAGAACAATTATTAAGAGGCATACAATTAGCATGATAATTTAGCATAAAGTACAAAAGCTAAAGTATGAATATAACTTACACATTCAACCTTTAGATTTAGCAAGGGAGGAAGCATGTGAAAGTAAATGAGAATAAAAAATCCTACCTTGTAAAGCTACCAAGTCGGATCTCCTAACCCAAACTAACAACGAATGATGATCAGGGGGTGTAGGAATCTTGGATACCTCGGTTGCCTTACGTTGGGATTTTCTAGGACCTTGTTTAAGATCAAAACAAAACTTCCTAAGATGTCTTTTTCGACCACAATGTGAGGACCTAAAGACTAGGTGAAAATACTTACCTAAGGAATTATCTATAACATTATTCCTAGAGGATTCTCCTAAAACATTGGTTTTGTCTTTAACAGTTGACTCCTTACAAGTATCGAAGCCTAAACCACAAGTGTCATTTATAATTTGGACCATTCCTAATATTTTATCTAATTTCTCCGAACGACACTCCAAATCAAATTTGACTGTACTAGAATCTTTTAATTTATTTTCTGATTCTAAAATGTTAGACTCTAATAAAACATTTCTCTCTTCAAACGCAAGAAGCTCCTTTTTAAAGATTCCATTAAACCTTTAAGGCTATCTCATTATCCTTCTACATATTCAAGCTTCTCACGAAGAGCTCTCTCACGTGTCCTAAGATCTTCCACTAAAACACTCTCATTAATGACCTCGACACGCTCTTTCAAACTAGCTTCTAACTTCAAATTTGTTATTTTTAATTTAATAGATTCTTCATATAATTATTGAAAAGGAAATTTAAGTTCACTTACATCAACCTCCTCATCACTTTCTCTCTCTCTCTCTCTCTCTCTCTCTCTCTCTCTCTCTCTTCTCCACTCTCACTACCATCATCTTTTTGAGCTTAAAAAACAAAGGCCTTGGAAGTGTCGTGTTTTAAGGTGTCATCGTCGGATAATATCTCACACTCACTAACATGACTGGCCATGAACGCGATAAAATTGCGCTCAATAGGGGAATCGGTTCCATCTTCCTTATCACTATCACTAAGGGTTTCATTGAAGAAAATTGGTTGCTTAACCTCTCTCCTTAGTTTAGTGGGGCACTCTTTTTCCCTATGGCCATACCATTCACAATCGTAACACCCATTCGACTCATCCCTATTTATATTTTCATTAAAAGTTTTAGGGATCTTTTTGGCTTTGTCATGCTTAGAATTTTCAAATTTCTTAAAATCATTTTTAAATTTATCTTTGTTAAATTTAAGAAATTTTTGAACCTTCCTAGCAAATATAGCCATATCTTTCGAGTCACTCTCACTTTCACTCTCTACTACTTGTTTTTCCTCCTTTCGGGTTTTCAAAGCAACGCCCTTATTTATTTTCTTTTCAGTTTTAGAGGGAAACATGTCTAGTTCATAGGTTTGTAAATCACCTACGAGCTCTTTTACTTTCGTAGAGGCTAAAGTGGGTAAAGAATTTAACACGGTCACCTTAGGAATAAATCTATTGGGTAGGGACCTTCAAATTTTCTTTACTAATCGGTTGTCGGGTATTTTTTCTCCCAAATTAAAAGACTAATTAACTATATCGAAAAGTCTAGCATACAATTCATAAAAAGTTTCTTTTTCATTCTTTTTTATGGTTTCACATTGAGTGGCGAGGTTTTGGAGTTTGGAAGCCTTAACGACACTAGTTCCTTCATGAATGAGTTGTAAAATATCCCAAGCTTCTTTAAAGGTTTCACACATCATAATGCGTCAGAATTCATCCGGTGTGACCACGCTAAATAAGGCATTTAATCCTCGGGAATTAAAGTTTGCAAGTTTAAAGTCATTCTCACTCCATCTATCGGTGGGTTTGGGAACACGTTCATTTTCAACTAAATAAGTAGGTGGGGACCACCCATTAACGATAGACAACCAAACCCTCTCCTCTAGAGACCTAAGTGCCGAATGCATACGTGCTTTCCAATATGCATAATTAGAACCAAAAAAAATAAAAAATTTAAAAATGGGGAAAATTCCACTTTTGTCAAAAATATTTAAAAGGATCTTAAACGCAATAATTTAGCGATCCCTCTCTGATACCAATTTGAAAACGTGAGGACCCCCAATTTTTAAAATCTTACAAAAAGTAATTTCCTTTTAGATGCAGAATAAAGATGGCTCAACACAACACACACAAACACCAAATTTTAATTTCTTTCAAATGAAAATAAAACAAACAAGAAGTGACATTAAATTAAACAACAAATACATATTTCACTTAAAAAACTTAATTAAATCCAAATCCTAAAATTTGCCTAACAAATAATTAATTCAATTTTGCAAATGAGGCCAAACCGATTTTATCCAATAAAATTAATGACTTGAACTAAATTAATTAAACATTACCCAAATTAATTTTAGCACTAACTTAAGCATGAGTAGTTATTAAAAGAAATCTTATCTTTTAACCTAAGAATGCATTTAATATGAATTTTGCAAAAGATAAAATAAACAAACAAACACTACGCCGTGATGTACGAGGAAAAATCCACAACGAGAAAAAACTTCGGACGGCCATAGCCTCAAATCCACTAAGTATGGTTTTACAAGGTACAAGACAAAAAAGACTTATAACACTCGACTTGACTTCGTCCAAGCACCGATGCTTCTTCTTGTACACACCTTTGCCTAGAGAATAACCATGGAGGTCCACCGCGTTCTCGGAATCCATCGATCGGACTTTTAGGAACCCATCAACCACACAAAGTGCCTTTCATCGTATGAGAATGCCGCAGCCAAAACAATGAACTTCTTCTTTTTGGGATGTATAAGTAAACCTAAATTTCTCTTCTTTGAGGTGTAGAGATAAACCAGTGACAAACACTCCAAGAAAAGAATATATATTAAGGAACTTGGATAAACTAAACAAATGGGTGAAACAAAAGTGTTTAAGGATTTTTCTCGAAAAAAGACACTCAAAACTGGAACCTTTTCATTTAGAAATTAAAACTCTCAAAAACTCTCTCTAGGAGATGGAGGAATATGAAAAAGTTGATTTGAAAAGGTTGGTTTCCGCACTACACAATTCTGTCAAAAAGTAGTGGGGAAAAGATAGTGGGAACATGGTGAAAACTGCCAAAAACGTCAAACAAACTGTTCTCGCCAAAATTGTTCGAATGACTTTTTCGTTCAAATGACTTTTTCTTTCGAACGACTTTATTAACGATATTCCAGTGCGAAAAAAGCAATCTCATTAGAATTCTCATTCGAACGACTTGGCAATCTCGTTCAAACGAGATGCTAGTTCGTTTGAACGGCATAAGAATCTCGTTTGAACGACATTCCAGTTCGTTCGAACGACATGTAAGAAAAATAAAATATTCTTTTTAAGTCCAAAACTTTTTATGAAAATTTCTAAAAAATATTTTCTGAGTAAAACAAGGTAGTTAAAACTATTTATTAAAAATTTATAAAATATTATAAATTACACCCAATAAATTTCCAAGCTCCTATATATATAAATTCATTCATACCTTAGGAGCATTGGAACCAATGTTGTTGACATAGAAAGGAGGCACTAAACCCGTCATATGATGAAGCTTTATAATCTTGGCCGGTACGTCTTCAACTAACACGTCATAGGCTTAGATAGATACACTTGGACACTATCCTATGACTCAAATGTTTTTGTTTGCAATTGAGCCAACATTACATTTATACTGAATCAAGATTATAAATCTTCATCATATGCAGGGTTTAGTGTGCCTCGTTTCTACATCAATAACATTGTTCCAATGCTCCTAAGTTATGAATGCATTATATATATATAGGAGCTTGGAAATTTATTGGATGTATTTTATAAAGTTTTTATAAAATAGTTTTAACGACTTTTTGTAACTCAGAAAATACGTTTTTAGAACTTTTCATAAAAAGTTTTGGGCTTAAAAAGAGAGTTGTATTTTCTGGTAAGTCGTTCGAACGAACTGGAATCTCATTCGAACTAGATTCCCAAGTCGTTTGAACGAGACTTCTAATGAGTTTCCTTTTTCTCCTCTAGAACATCGTTAGTAAAGTTGTTCGAACGAATTTGGCGGGAACAGTTTTTTTGGCATTTTTGGCAGTTTTCACCATGTTCCCACTACCTTTTCTCCACTACTTTTTGACAGAATTATGAAGTGCAGAAACCAACCTTTTCAAAGTAACTTTTTCATATTCTTCTATCTCCTAGAGAGAGTTTTTGAGAGTTTTAATTCCAAATGAAAAGGTTCAAGTTTTGAGTGTTTGTTTTTCAAGAAAAATCCTTAAATACTTTTGTTTGCACCCAAATGTTTTGTTTATCCAAGTTCCTTAATATATATACTTTTCTTGGAATGTTTGGCACCGGGTTTATCTCTACACCTCAAGGAAGAGAAGTTTGGGTTTGCTTATACATCCCATAAAGAAGAGGTTTGTTTTCTGTGACATACCCACTTGGAGAAAGGCTCCTAGTTCGGGTGGCGGTGACCAGAAAAGGCCTGATCGGTGGATTTCGAGACTACGGTGGAACTCCGTGGTTATTCGCTAGGTAAAGGTGCGTACAAGAAGAAGCATCGGGGCTTGGACGGAGTCAATACGAGTGTTTCTAAGTCTTTTTGTCTTGTACTTGTATAATAATACTTAGTGGATTTGAGGCTAGGGTCATCTGAGGTTTTTTCCCGTTGTGGGTTTTTCCTCGTACATCGTGACGTAGTGGTTATTTATTAATTTTATCTTTTGCAAAATTCACATTTGATGCATGCTTAGGTAAAAAGATAAAATTTCTTTAAATCACTACTCATGCTTATGTTGGTGCTAAAATTAATTTGGATAAATATTAGTTTAATTCAAGTCATTATTTTATTGGATAAAATTTGGTTTGGCCTAATTTGCAAAATTGAATTAATTAATGTTAGGCAAATTTCTAGGAATTGGATTGAATTATTTTTGTTTCAGTGAAAATTAATTTGTTGTTTAATTTAATATCACCTTGTGTTTAGGTTAATTTTAATTTGAATGAAATTAAAATTTGGTTTATGTACTTGTTTAGTTGAACCATCTCTATTCCGCATCTAAAAGGAAATTAATTTTTGTAAGATTTTAAAATTTTGGGGGTCCTTACGTTTTCAATAATTCTTCTAATTTTTCATCCTCTACAGATGTAAATACAAACTACATGCAATTCTACCCAAACATGTAATCAATTCATACTTTTCATTCAAGATTTTTCAATAAAATCAATCTATTCATGGAAACCCTACACATGTGTATTATAACATCAATTTAATTTGCAATAGACACTTGCCTTAGATTGATTTATCTAATTTTTTGGTTCCTTGTTGATGATTGATTGTTTCCTTCTGCAATCTTCCTTTCCAATTGCCTTGGGATACAAGATTTCCTCATCATCTTCAAAATCCCTCTTTAAGCTTTAAAAGTAGGTTCTATCTCTTCTCTCTAATGGCCTATCTAACCCTTTTTGTGCTATATGACCTAAAACCAATCTCCAAATATAAGATATATCGCTCTAAATTTTGTAGGTACCTTCACCTCTTTTTGTAAAATGACTGAAACACCCCTAATAGGTGTCGATTCGGTCCCAAATTGACCCGTGACCAAAACTATACCCTCGGGTACCCTATTCCAACTATTTCGACCCATCCGGAATCATTCATGACCTCTAAACTATCATCCGAGTCACTTAAAATATATTTATTATCTCAAAATAGTCTACATGCGATTCCCGGTGGAAGAAAATAAAATAAGCACATATCACACGCTATGTCGTATAACCACAGTTAATAAAATATGAACATATCACTCGTTATGCCGTATAACCAAAATTCTCAAATTTTTTTACTATTCACACTTAGTAAATATCATAATGCAATATTAATCCGTATTTATCTCACGATTAATATTTAATAGTCACAATTATTATCCAATCGCATTAAATTGCTTCACTTGCCTAATTTAATTAAAACGTATTTTTTCTAATTAATTTCTCAAATTAATTAAATAAAAATACATAAAAATACGGGGTATTACAGATTGGTGGAGAATTTTGAGTTATTTTGATAATGGAGGATAACACATGCCACAAGGAAGAAAGGCATTTTTTAACATTATGGGTTCTAATATTCCTTGTTGGCGTCGTTCCAGCCCTAGTCCGGTCATGAAGTGCACGGTCTTGAACATCTGTATCATATTTACATTACCATGAGGGTTGTGTTCTAGACAACCCCTATCTTTGAAATCATCCCCTATTGGGAGTGGAAGCGATTCGACTCGAAAACTTGACAGAAGCATATCATTCACCCCATGTTGTATCTTTAATACTAGATTATTGGTACTTTCATTCTCGGTGTTATCTTCATTGGCCAAGATGGCGATGACCTTCCCATTGGTGAAGAACTACAGTTTCTGTTGTAGAGAAGTAGACACACCTTTAATACTACTGAGCCATGGCCATCCAAGAAAGAGATTGAAACAAGACAGGAACAAATGACTTGGAAGTCAACAACGGGATTTATAGGGACACTCCTTATTATAAGCTTTATGGGTCCCATCATTTCCCGATGGGTATTATCATAAGCGAGCACTACGGAAGAGGTTGGAGAGAGGTTAGAGCACTTTCAGTCCTAGGAAGTTGAGGGATCTCAATGGGAAAACATTAAGAGTTGATCCATTATTGATAAGTGAAAGTGGGACCGTCTCTCCCATGACTTTGACAGAGATATTGAGAGCATAGCTGTGATTGAATGGGGAGATGTAGAAGTGAAGGGACCAGTCACCCTTATAGTTTCAAAGAATAAAGTAGCTCCGATATACTGCAAATTTCACTGTTCTATTAGAATAAGTCTGTCATGATTAGGACGATATTATCTAAGTTGTTTTTATTGGTAGGTACAGCCCAATTATCTGACTCTCGAGCCCATTTTCGATCTTCCAAGAACATCGTACTCAATTTTTGGCAGTCAATGGCCATCTCTATGGGAAATTCTAGCCCGTACTCTAGAAGTTGGTTCAACACTACTAAAAATTCCATATCTTTCGCTCCAAAGCGAGTACAAACAGTAATTCATTCTCTTGTAAAGAGTGACAGACCCTGGTCGGAAAAACATGTAGGATGTAGGAGAATATATGGGAAAACTTGGAGGAGTTTAGGGGAATATATGGGTATTATGGGTGATTTCCTAAGTACGATCGGGGTAGATGGATCGAATTCTGGGTCTTCTTGGAAGATGGCATTTTATGATTTGGGAGTGGATTATAGGTATTGTTTGGTTTCGGATTAGCTGGTGGGGTAATGATACCGTGGTTAATCAGACCTTAGATTACATTTCAGAGGTGGAAACACTGATTAGGGGTATGGTCGGTACTTTGGTAAAAGTCACAATGGGCATCTGGTTTGAAAATTTTAGGATGTGGGTTTGGTAATGGACAATAGTCCATTGGCTTGATAAGATTTCGTCTTAAAAGTGTCACACCCCGCAAAATCCCACAGACAGGGTGGCCAGCCACTGCCGCCGAACTATGCCGGGCGTGATCTAAATTAATATCATTCTTAGCATGAGACAGATATGAGACATAAATAAATCAGTCCATAAATAAATAATTGAATTAATCTCAAATGATAACAACCAACTGCGCGATAAAAGATCCATCACATGCTAGATCTCCAAATAAATCCAACCTCAACTAATGATTAAATAAAATCTGAATAAATAAACCAACTGTAAATGGTCCAACTGAAAATTCTTAAACAACTTTGTAACCGAGTGTCCCAATAAATCTCTCAAGTCAGTCTCATAATGAAATAAGAATGAAAAGAAAGTCTAAACTTAAAACAAAGCAATAAAATAATTCAGCTCCTGCTGCACCTCGAAACGATAACTCCGATAAACTTATGGAGCTTTTTTAATAAAAATCCTAAAAAAGATTAGTCAACGCATGGATCAGAGCCAAATCCCCGAGCAAGAATACACACTACTCCCCTCAAATAGGATCCTTGAATCCAAAAAGTAGTATTATACGCAATAAATATCACAACAGAGTATTTTAAAATTAAGCGAGATAATTAAATGTGATAAATATAAATCACTAACCACTCGAAGGAATTCCCGTTTGAAAAGTCACACCAATATGACTTTAAATTCCTAAGTCCCCCCGATGTTAATTTTAATAAATTAACCAACTTTTCTTATATCCTCAATTTATTTTGGCGGTCCTCCCGCCTCGGGTGATTTTTCCACCAAAAATACACATCCCCTCGTCAAAACATCGGCTGTCCCATTTAAACTATCGTCCCTCGCTGATTGACGAGGTTCCACACATGACAGACATAAAATGCCAGCTGGCCCGTTTAAACTGTCGGCCCTCGCTAATTATGTCGCCAATATATTTTAATACCCATCTTATTATCTTAGGTATTAATTCACAATTTTTTCAATTCAAAATTTAAAATTACCCCACCCTTTTATCGATGTGAGATCCTCAAAATACCCCTTAATCCCATACCTAAGGGTCCCCAAGTTATCAATATGTCCTAACCTGTCTATATGAGGATTTTCTAACATAAATCTTAACCTAGTCTCATACCTAGACTAGCGTAATGACGATAAAGTAATAAAAATCAGCCCACCCCTGTCATGATAAAATCGTGATAATTTTACCCTCACCAGTCCCTTTCCTAGAAGGCATTCTAAAATATAGGGAGATAAATAATACCCAACAACCCATCATCACAAAGATATTTAATAATACCAACAAGTCACACAAACATGCATAATAAATCAATGTTCCAAACTACGCATTATAGTCCAATCCATTAAATCTCAATTTAATTATCATAACGACAAAATACCCAATTAATCCCATTTAATTATTTTAACTTAAATATACCGCTACTTCATCGTTAATACTACAAAATTTAAATTTCATTCTCTCTACATAGATTACGTGAGCTATACGCACCCAAAAATCATTTATTTTAAAATTAGGGTTTTTCTACATGCAACCTACACCAATAAAACCCAAAATCCACTCATCAGTCCTAGGTACCAATGGTTACGAATGTTATTCCGATTCAAAATTTTATTAAAAACAGTCCCATAATTATTGTCCACATTTCCCAATTAAGTCACTACTTTCTTTTAAGAAAACATTTAATTAAATATTTACGTGAAACGTAAAACACATAATATTAAACGAAAAGAATAGAGTATTCATGCCTGGAAGATCATCGGTTGAAAATTCTGAATACTCGGTTACGTTACTTTTGTGAATTTAAGAAAGATACGTTCTTGGACCTTTTCGAAAATATGTAGTTTAGACCTCCCAAAATATGATTGAAGTTTTGATTAATGTAGGTTTGGGGTTGAAAAGGGGTCTGGGTATTCAGCTTTGTGGGGAAAAGAGAGCTCTGAAAATAAAAAGTGACGAGATCTATAAAAAAGTGGGTCAATGTGAGTTTTATAAGGTGAAATAAAAGTGTCCTAATAATATTTTAACTACAAAAAAAATACCCACGCGCATCCCATAATTGGAGGAGTTATTCCTCCCTTATCCATGTGTATCCCAGTAAGGTGGGAATAGCCACGCACCTAAACCCAAGGCAACAGCGATGAGCCTATATACAAGGCAACAAAAAGGGATATTTAACTAAAAAAATAAAGAAAAGCCCAACTCCCAATTGGGATCCCATGCGCCTAGGAGTAAAAAGTGAACAATCCAACGTGTCACTCCCTCTCCCTATAATACCAATGGACAAAACAAAGGAATGATCAACAATACTTTCTCCCTCCTTCAACATGGATTTTACAACGAGATTATCTATAGAACTTGCCAAAAAATAACAAATGTTAGGATTTAACGATTTATAAAAATTAAGAATTTATTAATTTATTTTCAATTGTAAAATTCCCGAATCTCTGAAAATATTTTCAATCTAATCAAATTTTTACCACAATAATCTTTTAATTAGAAAGTCCACCTTTTAATTGTCAAAGATTTTAAAAAAATATACCTTTTCAATTGTTTTATTTAAAACGCGATAATTATGTTTAAAAAATTTACGGGGTGTTATACCATCTGTCATATCCCACAAAATTCGACAGACGGGATGGCCATCCACCGTAGACGAACTAAGTTGGGCATGAACTAAATTAATACCATTCTTAGCATGAGACAGATATGAGACATAATTAAATCAGTCCATAAATAAACAATTGAATTAATCTCAAATGATAACAACCAACTGGGCGATAAAAGATCCATCACATGCTAGAACTCCAAATAAATCCAATCTCAAATAACGATTAAATAAAATCTGAATAAATAAACCAACTGTAAATGCTGCAACTGAAAATCCATAAACAACTTTGGAACCGAGTGGCCCGATAAATCTCTCAAGTGAGTCTCATAATGAAATACGAATGAAAAGAAAGTCTAAAATTAAAACAAATCAATAACATAATTCAGCTCATGCTGCACCTCCAAACGGTAACTCCGATAAACTAATGCAGCTTTTCCAATTAAAATCCTGAAAAAGATTAGTCAACTCATGGGTGAGAGCCAAAGCCCCAAGCAAGAATACACACTACTCCCCTCAAATAGGATCCTTGAATCCAGAACGTAGCATTATATGCAATAAATATCACAATAGAGTATTTTAAAGTTAAACGAGATAATTAAATGTGATAAATATAAATCACTAACCACCCGAAGGAATTCCCGTTTAAAAAGTCACACCAATATGATTTTAAATTCTCAAGTCCCCCGCGATGTTAATTTTATTAAAGTAATCAACTTTACTTATATCCTCAATTTATTATGGTGGTCCTCCCGCCTCGGGTGATTTCTCCACCAAAAATACACATCCCCTTGTCAAAACGCCGGTTGGCCCGTTTAAACTGTTGGCCCTCGCTGATTGACGAGATTCCACACACGACACGACATAAAATGCCGACTGGCCCGTTTAAACTGTCGGCCCTCGCTGATTATGTCGCCAATATATTTTAATACCCGTCTTATTATCTTAGGTATTAATTCACAATTTTCTCAATTCAAAATTTCAAATTACCCCGCCCTTTTATCGATGTGAGATCCTCAAAATACCCCTTAGTCACATACCTAAGGGTCCCCAAGTTATCAATACGTCATAACCTGTGTATATGAGGATTTTCTAACATAAATCTCAACATAGTCTCATAACTAGACTAGCGTAATGATGCTAAAGTAATAAAAATCAGCGCACCCCCATCATGATAAAATCGTGATAATTTTACCCTCACTAGTCCCATTCTTAGAAGGCATTCTAAAATATAGGTAGATCAATAATACCTAACAACCCGTCGTCACAAAGATATTTAATAATACCAACAAGTCACACAAACATGCATAATAAGTCAATGCTCCAAACTATGCATGATAGTCCAATCCATTAAATCTCAATTTAATTATCATAACGACAAAATACCCAATTAATCCCATTTTATTATTTTAACTTAAATATACCGCTATTTCATCGTTAATGTAACAAAATTTAAATTTCATTCTCTCTACATAGATTACGTGAGTTATACGCACCCAAAAATCATTTATTTTAAAACTGGAGTTTTTCTACATCCAGCTTACACCAATAAAACCCAAAATCCACTCATCAGTCCTACGTACCAATGGTTATGAATGTTATTTCGATTAAAATTTTTATTAAAAACAGTCCCATAATTAGTGTCCACTTTTCCTAATTAGGTCAGGACTTTCTTTTAAGAAAACATGTAATTAATTATTTACGCGAAACTTAAAACACATAATACTAAATGAAAATAATAGAGTATTCATGCGTGGAAGATCATCGGTTGAAAATTCTGAATACTCGGTTACATTCGTTTCGCAAAAATAAGCAAGTAACGTTCTTTGACCTTTTCAAAAATATGTAGTTTAGACCTCCCAAAATATGATTGAAGTTTTGATTAATGTAGGTTTGGGGTTGAAATATAAGGGGTCTGGGTTTTCTGCTTTATGGGGAAAAGAGAGCTTTGAAAATAAAAAGTGGCGTGATCTATAAAAAAGTGGGTCAAGGTGAGTTTTATAAGGTGAAATAAAAGAGTCCTAATAATATTTTAACTCCAAAAAAATACCCAAACGCGTCCCATAATTGGAGTTATTCCTCCCTTATCCATGTGTATCCCAGCAAGGTGGGAATAGTCACCCACCTAAACCCAAGGCAACAGCGATGCGCCTAAATACAAGGCAACAAAAAGGGATATTTAACAAAAAAAAAGTAAAGAAAAGCTCAACTCCCAATTGGGAGCCCATGCGCCTAGGAGCTAAAAAGTGAACAATCCAGCGTGTCACTCCCTCTCCCTATAATACCTATGGACAAAACAAAGAATGATAAAAAACACTTTCTCTCTCCTTCAACATGGATTTTACAACGAGATTATCCATTGAACGTGCCAAAAAATAACAAACGTTAGGATTTATCGATTTATAAAAATTAAGAATTTATTAATTTATTTTCTATTTTAAAATTCTCGAATCTCTGAAAATATTTTCAATCTAATCAAATTTTGACAAAAATAATCTTTTAATTAGAAAGTCTTCCTTTTAATTGTCAAAAATTAAAAAAAAATATACCTTTT
This sequence comes from Sambucus nigra, assembly GCA_949130495.1. Classification (NCBI taxonomy): domain Eukaryota; kingdom Viridiplantae; phylum Streptophyta; class Magnoliopsida; order Dipsacales; family Adoxaceae; genus Sambucus; species Sambucus nigra. Next base: position 504,253,224 of record OX422212.1, read on the forward strand.
CAATTTTTTTATTTAAAACGCGATAATTATGTTTAAAAAATTTACGGGGTGTTATACCATCTGTCACACCCCGCAAAATCCGACAGACGGGTTGGCCAGCCATCGCCGCCGAACTATGTCGGGCGTGAACTAAATTAATACCATTCTTAGCATGAGACAGATATGAGACATAAATAAATCAGTCCATAAATAAATAATTCAATCAATCTCAAATGATAACAACCAACTGCGCGATAAAAGATCCATCACATGCTAGAACTCCGAATAAATCCAATCTCAAATAATGATTAAATAAAATCTGAATAAATAAACCAACTGTAAATGCTCCAACTGAAAATCCTTAAAAAACTTTGGAACCGAGTGGCCCAATAAATCTCTCAAGTGAGTCTCATAATGAAATACGAATGAAAAGAAAGTCTAAATTTAAAACAAAATAATAAAATAATTCAGCTCCTGCTGCACCTCCAAACGATAACTCCGATAAACTTATGCAGCTTTTCCAATTAAAATCCTGAAAAAGATTAGTCAATGCATGGGTGAGAGCCAAAGCCCTGAGCAAGAATACACACTACTCCCCACAAATAGGATCCTTGAATCCAAAAAGTAGCATTATACGCAATAAATATCACAATAGAGTATTTTAAAATTAAGCGAGATAATTAAATGTGATAAATATAAATCACTAACCACCCGAAATAATTCCCGTTTAAAATGTCACACCAATATGATTTTACATTCCCGAGTCCCCCCGATGTCAATTTAATTAAATTAACCAACTTTTCTTATATCCTCAATTTATTATGGCGGTCCTCCCGCCTCGGGTGATTTCTCCACCAAAAATACACATCCCCTTGTCAAAACGCCGGTTGGCCCGTTTAAACTGTTGGCCCTCGCTGATTGACGAGGTTCCACACACGACACGACATAAAACGCCGGCTGACCCGCTTTAACTGTCGGCCCTTGCTGATTATGTTACCAATATATTTTAATACCCGTCTTATTATCTTAGGTATTAATTCACAATTTTCTCAATTCAAAATTTCAAATTACCCCACCCTTTTATCAATGTGAGATCCTCAAAATACCCCTTAGCCCCATACCTAAGGGTCCCCAAGTTATAAATACGTCCTAACCTGTGTATATAAGGATTTTCTAACATAAATCTCAACCTAGTCTCATACCTAGACTAGCGTAACGATGATAAAGGAATAAAAATCAACCCACCCCCGTTGTTGATACCAAAATTAGTATGCTGATATGGACGAATAATAAGAAGACACGTGTCAATCTACATGGCACAGTAGCAACGAGGAAGTCTATTTTCCCGACCAAGTCCGACTCACTCCGAGCAACAAGTATACTCCGAGGAACTCCAACTCTCTGAGGAACTCTTGAACGACGAACAACTAAGGCGGTTCGAGCTGCATCTCGACCACAGCCTTAATTGCCAGATAATCAACAGTTCAACTATTCATTGAATGATTATCATCTTGACGCACACGCTTGAAGAGCATTAAATGTATTACCCCTTCATATGTATATCATTTAATGTATCACCCTTTCAGATGATAGCCTCAAGGCTATAAATACATTGTATTACCCTCATTCAAAGGGACCAGAATTTCTAGATAGCACTTGTAATCGAGAATTTCCAAACACTCAGCAATAACATAACAGTGGATGTAGGCCATTCATATAAGGCTGAACCACTTTAAAATCTTTTGTCTCCTTTATTTATTTGTGATTGAATAATTAGAGTAATCTAATTTTTTACATCAACAGATTGGCGCCGTCTGTGGGAACGACTGTCGTTATCATTTTCACCAAAAATCATTAATCATCAATGGAGGATAATCCAGAATCTAGAAATCGAAATGCTGGAAATGCTAGAAATCCTTCAAATCCCTCTGCACCTCCAGATCTGGCCGGAATTATGACGAATCTGGCTCAAGGACAAACCGCCATGCAAGAAACAATGCGAAAACTCATACAAACCCTTCATGGCGGTGCACCTGCACATTCGAGACAGCGAAGTGGTCAGAGGCAAACTTATTTACTCTCTTCACGATCCAGGCGTAGTGAATCATATCGTAATGAGGAATCTAATGATTCCTCTTATCAACCTGGGCGAACTTCGTCAATACGGGCTATAGATACTGAGCAATGTATCACTCTCTCTCCAGAGAGACCCATCGCTTTGGAAAGATTGAGCAGGGCATCTCCTTTCAGCCGATTAGGCCCTAGGAGGAATAGGAGTCCACCTAAGACCATGTCGAGGAGTCTTCGACAACCATCAGATCTAAGGGAAGGATCAGCACAATCACGACCAGTTGCTCGTCAAGATAGATCTCAGGAGGCCACATCAGAATAATCAATTGCTCTAACTAATAAGCCCGAGGAAGGGTTCCCTTCAGCGGTTGGAGGATAGATTGGGAGAAATGGCTAAGGCAAAGAATCCCCTACAACGAACTTTTGTTCAAGGGACACCTTTTGTCCAGGCCATTATGGATTTCCTTACCCCGTCAAAATTTAAAGCACCTATGGTGACCTCCAAGTATGATGGAAAAACAGATCATGTTCTTCACATAGAGCAATATCAAGCTGCTGCCGACATCTATGATGTCCCCGACGAGATGAGATGCAGAGCATTCTCGGGAACTCTTACTGGATCTGCCTAGATATGGTACAACAATCTTCCTCGGGGTAAGGTTTCAACTTTCTTTCAGTTAGCCGAGTTGTTCATTGGCAATTTCTGTTTTGGGGCGAAGCCAGTAAAATGAATAGCACACTTGTTAAGTGTTAGACAAAAATCTGGTGAGAGTACTAGAGATTACATAACTGGTTTCAATAACGAGAAGCTGGAAGTCATAGATTATGAAGAAAATACAGCTATCACCGCCTTAATGAGTGGGTTGTTGCCTAACAAGTTGTATTACACTTTGTCCAAAGATCCACCTACAACTATGTCAGAATTAATGGCAAAAGCGACCAAAATCATGAACGCCGAGGAGGCTATGGCTGCGAAAAAGAATATGGATAAAGAGACCAAGGTGGAAGTCGACAAATCGAAGAAGAAAGAGCATAAGGGCAATGGCGGTGACAAACATTCCAAGAATAGTAGGTCGTCGTGGGAAGTCCTGAAAAAATTCGATAATTATACTCCTTTGCAAAATGGGTATTAATCATGTCTTGGAAGAAATCAAGAACAGCGAGGAGGTAAAGTGGCCGAAGAAACTGAGGTCAGATCCTGATACGAGGAATAGGGAGAAATATTGCGAGTGCCATAAGGATCATGGTCATATGACCAAAAATTGCATAGCTCTTCAGAACGAGATTGAAACACTCATCCGAAGAGGAAAGCTAACAAAGTACGTTGATCGGGGAGGTGAAAGAAGAAATAATGACCGAACTAGAGAGAAGTCTAGATCTCCTCGTCGAGCAGAGGAGAAAAAGAAGAGAAACCATGAAGATGATCCAGATGATGACCCCGATCATCCTAAGAAACCAAGGCAGCCAGAACGAGAGGTATTTTCCATACGTTTTGGGTCATTTGATTGTAATATTATTACAGGAGGAGATGCAGGAGGAGGAGACCTCACTGCAGAAAGAAAAGCTTACCTCGGAGAGTCTCAAGCTTGCTCGTACATTCAGCGAATAAATTTGGCTGAGAGGATCGCCCGAGGAAGGTAAACAAAGAGAAGCTGGTCATTGGCTTTTGAAAAAATGACCTGGCAGGTGTTCTTTATCCTCACGACGACCCTTTGGTGATCAAAATGAGGATGAAAGAAGTAGTGATTTCAAGGGTTTTGGTAGATAATGGTAGTTCGGCGGATATCATGTACTACTCATGCTTTCACAGTGTAAATTTGAAATTATCTCAATTGGAACCTTATCACAGACCTTTTCTGGGTTTTGCTGGCGAGAAATTTTTTCCACTTGGGACGAACAAGTTGGATATATTCATTGGAACTTGTCCTGCTTGTCGAACAGAGAGAATACGCTTCTTTGTGATGGATAAGAATGTGCAGTCAGCTTACAACATCATCATGGGAAGAGTTGGTTTGAAGAAGTTCGAAGCAGTCCCATCTACAGTACATCAGTGCTTAAAATTCCCAACAAATTTTGGAGTAGGAGTTGTGAAAGGTGATCAAAAAGTAGCTTGGGAATGCTATTATTCATCTGTCGAGCAAGAGGAGCTTAAAGAGTCAAGGAAAAAGACTAATACCTACCAGGTGGAGGAAGGAACAAAAATTGAAACACTTGATCCCAGAGATGAATCCCAACTTGTAAAAGGACAGGTGGTGGAATCTACAGAAAATGTTATTCTGGACGACGAGCACCCTGAACGAGTAACCCAGATAGGTTCGTCGTTCGATGCCTCAATAAAACAGGAATTGATAACTTTCTTATGAAACAGGAAGAAAACTTTTGCATGGAGTCATGAAGACATGCCAGGAATAGATCCAAACTTCTTATGTCATGAGCTCAATGTGAATAAGGAGATCAAGCCTGTAAAGCAGAGAAGAAGAGTATTTAGTCCCGAGAAGAATCAAGCTATACAAGAGGAGGTCGACAAGCTCCAGAAAGCTCAATTCATTGAAGATATGAAATATCCAGACTGGCTAGCCAACGTGGTGATGGTAAAGAAGAAGAACAATAAATGGATAATGTGTGTTGATTTCACCGATATCAACAAGGCATGCCCAAAGGACCATTTTCCACTGCCCAGAATTGATCAACTAGTCGATGCCACCTCGGGACACGAGCTGCTCAGCTTCATGGATTCTTACTCTAGTTACAACCAGATCAAAATGAAACCTGAAGACAGGCAAAGTACTTCTTTTATTACCCCTAGGGGAACTTATTGTTATAATGTTTTGTCTTTTGGTTTGAAAAATGCAGGAGCGACATACCAGCGGCTGATGAACAAGGTTTTTGCCGAACAAATCAGTTGCAATATGGAAGTCTATGTCGATGATATGCTAACAAAAAGCAAGAAAGTTATTGATCATCTAGTTGACTTAGGTCAGACCTTTGATCAATTGGATAAATACCAGATGAAGCTCAACCCGATGAAGTGCACATTTGGAGTACGAGAAGGAATGTTCCTCGGGTACATTGTCCACCGGCGAGGTATTGAGGCAAATCCAGAAAAGATCAAAGCTCTTTTAGGGTTGCGATCTCCAACGAAGAAGAAAGAAGTGCAGAGTCTTACAGGACGAGTTGCAGCTCTCAACATATTTGTATCCCGAGCAACTGATAGATGCCGCCCCTTCTTCAAAACACTTCGAAAAACTTTTGAGTGGAATAATGAATGTGAGAAGGCCTTTCAGGACTTGAAGAAATATTTGGGAACACCTCCACTATTGTCCAGGCCAGTAATGGGAGAAAAGTTGTACTTATACCTGGCAGTATCAGAGAATGCAGTCAGTTCGGCATTGATTAGAGTGGAGAATGGAGTCCAGAAGCCAATTTATTACACAAGTAAAGCTTTTCGAGGTGCAGAGATCAGGTACCCAAAGCTGGAAAAATTGGCATTGGCATTGATTGAGGCAAGTAGAAGAATGAGGCCATATTTCCGAGCCCATACCATCATCGTGTATACCGACATGCCATTAAGGCAAGCCCTTCATAAGCTAGAAAAATCAGGGAGACTGATGTACTGGGCAATAGAGCTCGGTGAATATGATATTGTGTATGAACCCAGCTCATTATTAAAACGGGAAGCTGTAGCAGATTTTATAGAAGAGTTTACATATCCTGATACCCCCGAGGAATAAAATTTGCTCGCTGATCAACCTGTGGATGTTACAGGATCATCAGACACAAGCCCAGATCAACTCCGGTTGGTAAAAGGTCTTGTGGATACTGAAGGATCATCAAATTCGACCTCAGACCAACTACGGTTGGTAAAAGGGCAAGAAGAGATGATCGACGAGGAGAGAAAAATATCAGGGGAGGATGAAAGAAAACAACAAATATTTCACCGAGGAATCTTATCAGAAAAGAAATTTGAAGACGAGTTACCTACATGGAGATTATATGTAGATGGGTCATCTTGCACAACAGGTTGTGGAACAGGGATTGTTTTAAACACCCCAGACGAGATTGACATGGAATACGCCCTACGATTCCAATTCAAAACTTCCAATAATGAGGCGGAGTATGAGGCCATGATAGCAGGTCTTAAATTAGCAAAGAACATGGAAGCGCAACAAGTAATGGTAATCAGTGATTCTCAATTAATTGTGAATCAAATGATGGGAACATATGCAATTAAAGGAGAATTAATGGTCAAGTATCATGCAAAGGCGATAGAGTTGTGCCATTCAGTTGATCAGAATACCAAGAATGGAGAATGCACGAGCAGACGCACTGGCCCGACTAGCATCAGCTACTCGTACCGAGCTACGAAGAACGATACCAATTGAAGTATTAGAAAGTCAGAGCATAGATGAAGACTTGACGATGAATGTTATTACCCTTGATTTAGGAACATCTTGGATGGATCCCATCAGGGCATATATTGAGGAGGGAGAATTTCCATAGGATAAGCTCGCTGCAATGAAATTGAAGTTTAAAGCTGCTCGGTATGTACTAACAAATGGTGTTTTGTATAGACGAGGAATTATGGTGGGTTTACAGAGATGTGTACATCCCTACGAGGTGAAGGAATTGATTGAAGAGATCCATGAAGGATCTTTTGGATCACATGTAGCAGGTCGGACACTTTTACAAAGAGTGATGACGCAGGGGTACTATTGGCCAACGATGAGGGCTGATTGTATAGCCTATGCCAAAAGATGTGATAAATGCCAACGTTTTTCCTCCATTCGACGAACTCCACAAGCATTTCTAACACCCATAACTTCCCCTTGGCCATTTGCCATGTGGGGAATTGATTTGGTTGGACCACTGCCAACGACCCGAGGAAGATTCAAGTACCTCGTCGTCGCAGTGGATTATTTTACTAAGTGGGTAGAAGCTGAGCCACTTATTGATATGACATACGAGAAGGTGTAACAGTTCGTTTGGAAGAACATCATCTATCGATATGGTCTCCCTCATGCCTTCATCACAGACCATGGAACATAATTTGATAACGAGGAGTTCGCAGCCTATTATCTTCAGTCAAACGTTTTGAAGGTCCATTCATCACCAGGCCATCCTCAAAGCAACGGACAGACTGAAGTGACAAACAGAACATTACTCAATGGTTTGAAGAAGAGGCTAAGTGAAGCTAAAGCTAATTGTATTAATGAGCTACAGTCAGTATTGTTGGCTTACCGAACACCTCCTCGAGCAGCAACTGGAGAATCACCATATATGCTGGCTTTTGGAAGTGAAGCTGTAATACCTGCCGAGTTGGGTCTTCCAACACACAGAGTGCTGAATTTCAATTCCCCAGTCAGCAACTTAATGAGAAGATTGGATTTGGATATGCTCGAGGAGGTTAGAGAAGAGGCAGCCATTAGGAAAGCTGCTTACCAACAATGAACAACTCTGTTCTATAACAAGAGGGTGAAGAAATGCGACTTAAAAGAAGGAGATTACATGCTAAAGAAGGTCATTCAGAAGCATAATAAATTGGAAGCAAACTGGCATGGACCTTACCGAGTTACAGAAGTTGTTCGACCAGGAACTTACCGCATAGCAACTCTAGAAGGAGAGGAGTTTAAGAATGCATGGAATGCTGAACACCTACGCAAGTATTATCAGTGATGTAAAATGTAATGCAATTTCATCAATATGAATAAAACGATGATGTTTCTCCATCTTCTTTCTTTTTATCGAAATTTTTTCGGGGAATACTAGTGCACAACACTACGTCGTTCAGTAACACTGATACTGATAGTTCAAACCCACGACCAACTCCAGTTGGTAAAAGGGCGAGAAAAAATTATACTCCTTTGGTTAGGAGGCGTACACTAGCGTGACCAACTCAGGTTGGTAAAAGAGCTAGTGGGCCTGATAGTTCAAACCCATGACCAACTCCGGTTGGTAAAAGGGCGAGAACAAACTATACTCCTTTGGTTAGGAGGCGTACACTAGCGTGACCAACTCAGGTTGGTAAAAGAGCTAGTGGACCTGATAGTTCAAACCCACGACTAACTCCGGTTGGTAAAAGGGCGAGAACAAACTATACTCCTTTGGTTAGGAGGCGTACACTAGCGTGACCAACTCAGGTTGGTAAAAGAGCTAGTGGACATGATAAGTTCGAACTCAGACCAACTCCGGTTGGTAAAAGAGCGAGAATATTATACTCCTAAAAAGGCCAATCTCGGTTGGTTAGGAAACAAGATATGCTCTCAAATGCCACTTTATGTTGGTCGGGAGGTAAGATTATTACAGAAAATACAAAAGTTCCTCGAAGAACAAAATGAACCAAGTATGGTTGGTCGGGGATAAAAACCCACTAACTGTAGTTGGTCGACGAGGAGAAAATATTCTAAATTGTACCAACTATAGTTGGTCGGGCACAAAAACCCACTAATTGTAGTTGGTCGACAAGCTTATTTAACAACCTTGGTTAGTTGGAAAAAATTTCAACATTTTTTATACTCATTACTTCATTATTAAGTGATCGAGCAACATTACTAATACTTGTAACTTTTTGTTATTAAGTTGGTCGATGAACCACACAATATTGATATGAAAGCACAAATATAAAGTGTATGACAAGCACAAGACAATAGCAACACAGATTTGCAAACAGAAAATGAAAGTCTTTCATTAAAATTCAAAACGAATTACAAGTTACATATGTGTACTAACTATTACATTGAGATCCCTACTCTATTGGTTTCTTTCCCTCGGCTTTTGAAATAGGTTCCTCGCCAGCAGGCGGATCATTTAAAGTCTGAGGAGAGTTAATGAAGTTCAAGTCCTTCAACATCCTAACGTTCATCACAGAAGGTGTGTCCAGTAGATGCTCGGGACGAGATACCTCGATCTGAGAATGAAGATTGTAGTCACCAAGGTATTTTGCAATTACGCTCTGAGGAATGGCTCGAGCTGGGATCCATTCCATGTCCAATTTATAAGGTGGCACAGGCAAGTCTAGTAGCCCAGGAGCATGATAATCCCATAAATAATGGCCCTGCTCTAGTTTTAATACACCCAGGGCATTCAACCATCCCTGTTTATAACCTTCATTATTGTCATTTTCAAGGTGAGAATCCAAGTGACAAAGGGCCTCATTGTAGCCTGCCATCCAGAACTTATGAGGTTGTTTGTGGAATTGGAAAGTTATTCTCTCTACCTGCTCATGAAGGTTCCTGGCAAAAACATCCTTATTATTCAGAGCAGACTTTGTCGAAACAAGTTGATCCTCCAGAGTTTAGATTTTCTTAGACATTTCAGACAAAGCCCGATCTTTTGCATTCAATTGGAACGCTTGAGTTTCCAATGTTGATTGAGTACAAGCCTCTTCAACAGTACGACGAAGAGTTCTTGATCGGCCCCGAGTAGGTGGAGTATTTTGTTCCTCGGCAACATCCTGAGCAACTCTTCCTCATCCACGAGAACCTCTTCCTCATCCCCGAACAGCAGTAGAGGTACCCGGACTTCTCAAGGTGTCCAATTCTTTCCTTAATTTGGTATTCTCAACCTCTAAGAATGAGAATCCTTCATCGGTGACCCGTACCAAGGCAGTGGAAGATGAAGCTGCAGACTTATACTGTGCCAACTCTTTCTGCAAATTGTTGTTCTCTTGCTCCAGCAGCTCGGCGATCTGTCTGCATGCTTTAAATTCACCCTTTAGAGTTCTCTCTTTCACATCATAGCCAGCAAGCATCTTGTCATAACCTGTTTCAGCACTAAGTTGTTTAAGTTTCTTCTCATACCCTTCGTGCAAAAGAACTGAAGACTCTTTATACTGCTGCTGAAGTTCATCGAGAGTACCTTGCAAGTCTTCAATCATCTCGTAGTATGCCACATTATTGGCTACAGCTCGATCAAGTAAACATTTCAAGTACTGATAAGCTTCCACCGCCTGCTCTGAAGCACCATGACCAAGGATGTCAATAACTTCTGATGCACTTAATTCAGTATGACCAGCCTTATAATATTCATGGCATTGCTGCATCAGCTTAGTGTCATTAGCAAATATCATATCCATCCTGGCCAAAAACTAGCAAAGAAAGAAAAAGTGATCATCAAAAAGAAGATCAAGACAGAGTATAGAAGAGAAGGCAAGAGTTAATAAAAAAGCAGACAATGCATCAACAATATAGGGGAACAAAAAAGGTAATTTTATTACATCATCAAAAGGAGTACAACGTTCAGAATACAGAGTACAAGTAAAAGAAAAACAGAAAGAGAATACCGAACAACTTCACACCTTTTCCTTGTCTCCCAAGACTTTCTCGGGAGGCTGGGACGAGGAGCTTGGTTGCTCAGTGGGAACAATGAGTTGATTGGCAGAAGTTGAGACTTGTTCAGGAGGAGCAGGCAAAGACGAGATCTCCTCGGTGGATGTCTGATTGGGTTGTGGATCAAGGACTTGATCACCCACTGTCATTGAAGACTCCTCGGATGCATCTTCGTCTTCTTCCTTATCTTCAATTACAGGAGGAGGGCCAGGAAGATGTTGTTGAAATAGTTCAGAGTCCTCATTAATCTTCAGTTCCTGCAGGGCAGCAACCCAAGCATCTCGGAAGTATTTCAAACTTCCATACTGCACTTGGGTCATCATTGCTGCTACCCCCCTATCCCATCCTTTGTCCCAACCAGTTCGAAATCATTTTTTCACAGCCACCTTTCTTTTCATTTTCTCCGAGGAGAGCTTCTCGGATAGAAGATCCTCAGTGGTTTTCAACTTGGCCTCCACCTCCTCCTTCTGGCGATTTACTTCTCGCAGAAGGGTCAGCTCTTCCTCGACCGATTTCAATTTATTTTCAAGCTCCCAAAAGCTTGTGAGCTTCTCAGCATATTTTTTATTCTCCCTCTCCAAGTCTCTCACCTTATTTCCCAACTGTACCTTCTCTGCTTCAGACGCAGCCAACTTCTTCTCCCATTCACCCCTATCCTCGTCGTATTTTTGACGGGATTCCTTCAAAGATTGGGCCAAGCCCTGTAAAGCATCCTCTACTCCAGACGAGGAGCTGGAAGCCTTGATTGCTTCATCTTTCTTCACTATGGTGTTAAAGAAACTCACCAGCTGAAAAAGAAAATAATGATAAGTCAGTGCCGAGATATATATATTGACTAAAAGAAAGAAAAATTCAGGATAAGAGAAACTTACTGAAGCAATGTGACGAGTAGCTAGGGATGTCAGCATATCCCTAGACACATTTTCCTCGATTCCTTGGACTTCAGGAATGGTCCAAGTCTTTATCGAGCTCATTGCAGAACTAGGGGGAATAATGGTTGGAACACCAGCTCCACTAGCTTGGAGCTGAGGAATGGCTTCAGAAAAACTGACCGAGGAGGATTCTTCAGTCTCCTCGGTGTCTTCTCAACAATCTCAACCAAAGAAGAACTTTTGGTTGGAGAGATGGTGATTACTTCCACAGGTGCATCCTTCTGCACAGGAGCCACTGGGGCTTCTCGGCAGCCTTCTGAGGAGCAACAGAAGGGGCAGCATCCACTTTCTTTGTCCCCTTTGGGACATCAGCCTTGTTTCTTTTTCCATCTCCAGCAGAGGAAGCCTCCTCGAAGATAGAGGGAACTCTTCTTTTGCCCATCTTCTGACTCAGAGGAATGTGAGAGTCTGGTGAAGAATCCTCAGAAGCTGGCAATGGTTCACTAATGCTGACCACAGGACGAGCAGTAAAGGACGATGTATAGCTCCTGTATTGCAACAAGTATGAATCAGACCTGACGTGCTCGTCTGCAATTTTCTGATGCAAACTCCAGATATGTTTCAAATGCTTTATATTAATTTCTGATTCTTTGGGAGTTTTTCTCTTGCTGTCAACTGCAAATAAAAACATATTGAAATGTCAATCATGCATTTATTCAAACATAATGAAATCATAATTTCAGAAATAGAATAAAGTGAAAATAACCTATCCCATTGCCATATGGAGGGCATTTGGGACCCTCATATACTGCATCTCCAACTAAAGGGGCATGTTGCCATTTTTTTATAACTACCCCATGTTCAAAATAATCCCTATTTGCATAAGGGAGATTGACTACTAAAGCCCTATTCAAAAATCTAGTTTTTAGATAATAAACATTGTCTAAGACAGCCCATCTATAACAGTACATAATCTCAGGAATTCCTATACGAGTTCCATGAGTTTGATTTAACCTATGCACCCCATTAACTATCCTCCGTGTGTTGGGGGCTATTTTTGCAGGGACGACATCGAAATACTGACAGAACTCTAAGCACATAGGGTTTGGTGGAAAAGAAAATCCACATTCAGCAATAAAGAGACTGGGGAACCAGTGTCCCTCAGCCAAACAAAAATAATCTAAAGGCTCAGAAAGATTCTCCACAGTTACCCAAGATGGAATAGAGAAATCAGAACAAAATTTCTCAAGAGATTCAATAATATAAACCATGGTGAATAAAAGAAATGAAGAAGAAGGAAGAAGATCTTACAGGAAAAAGGGAGATCTGTTGACAACGAACGAAAACAAGGATGAACACACAAGAGAAAGACAGACTATGGAAAACTCGAAAGCAGAAACTGGGAAATGTAGAAGACGGTGATATTGTCTATGAAGTTTAAATACTTTGCCTTGGGAAACGGCGAAAGAAATGATTACAAAAAGGAAACTATTACGCTACCGGCGGCTAAAAGGACAAAAGTACACGAAGATCGAAGCGCTTATGCAAAAAGGCGGATTCTGTGAATTTGGAAGGAAATTCAAATAAGAAAAAAATGCTCCTAAAACCCAGGAAGGTCATTTAATATTTCCATATACCGAGAAAGAATGTTCCATACTCCTCAAAGTTCGAAATACGAAACATTGGGGGCTTCTGTTGATACCAAAATTAGTATGCTGATATGGACGAATAATAAGAAGACACGTGTCAATCTACGTGGCACAGTAGCAACGAGGAAGTCTATTTCCCCGACCAAGTCAGACTCACTCCGAGCAACAAGTATACTCCGAGGAACTCCAGCTCTCCGAGGAACTCTTGAACGATGAACAACTAAGGCGGTTCGAGCTGCATCTCGACCACAGCCTTAATTGCCAGATAATCAACAGTTCAACTATTCATTGAATGCTTATCATATTGACGCACACGCTTGAAGAGCATTAAATATATTACCCCTTCATATGTATATCATTTAATGTATCACCCTTTCATATGATAGCCTCAAGTCTATAAATACATTGTATTACCCTCATTCAAAGGGACCGGAATTTCTAGATAGCACTTGTAATCAGGAATTCCCAAACACTTAGTAATAACATAACAGTGGATGTAGGCCATTCATATAAGGCTGAACAACTTTAAAATCTTTTGTCTCCTTTATTTATCTGTGATTGAATAATTAGAGTAATCTAATTTTTTACATCAACACCCATCATGACAGAATCGTGATAATTTTACCCTCACTAGTCCCATTCCTATAAGGCATTCTAAAATATAGGGAAATCAATAATACCCAACAACCCGTCGTCACAATGATAGTTAATAATACCAACAAGTCACAAAAATATGCGTAATAAATCAATGTTCCAAACTACGCATTATAGTCCAATCCATTAAATCTCAATTTAATTATCATAACGACAAAATATCCAATTAATCCCATTTAATTATTTTAACTTAAATATACCACTATTTCATCTTTAATACGACAAAGTTTAAACTTCATTCTCTCTACATAGATGACGTGAGTTATACACACCCAAAAATCATTTATTTTAAAACTAGGGTTTTTCTACATGCAACCTACACCAATAAAACCCAAAATCCACTCATCAGTCCTAGGTACCAATGGTTATGAATGTTATTTCGATTAAAAAATTTATTAAAAACAGTCCCATAATTAGTGTCCACTTTTCCTATTTAGGTCAGGACTTTCTTTTAAGAAAACATGTAATTAATTATTTACGCGAAACTTAAAACACATAATACTAAATGAAAATAATAGAGTATTCATGCCTGGAAGATCGTCGGTTGAAAATTCTGAATAATCGGTTGCATTCGTTTCGCAAAAATAAGCAAGTAACATTCTTGGACCTTTTCAAAAATATGTAGTTTAGACCTCCCAAAATATGATTGAAGTTTTGATTAATGTAGGTTCGGGGTTGAAATATAAGGGGTCTGGGTTTTCTGCTTTATGGGGAAAAGAGAGCTTTGAAAATAAAAAGTGGCGTGACCTATAAAAAAGTGGGTCAAGGTGAGTTTTATAAGGTGAAATAAAAGAGTCCTAATAATATTTTAACTCCAAAAAAATACCCAAACGCGTCCCAATAATTGGAGTTATTCCTCCCTTATCCATGTGTATCCCAGCAAGGTGGAAATAGTCACGCACCTAAACCCAAGGCAATAGCGATGCGCCTAAATACAAGGCAACAAAAAGGGATATTTAACAAAAAAAAAAGTAAAGAAAAGCTCAACTCCCAATTGGGAGCCCATGCGCCTAGGAGCTAAAAAGTGAATAATCCAGCGTGTCACTCCCTCTCCCTATAAGACCTATGAACAAAAAAAAGGAATGATCAACAACACTTTCTCTCTCCTTCAACATGGATTTTACAACGAGATTATCTATTGAACCTACCAAAAATAACAAATGTTAGGATTTATCGATTTATAAAAATTAAGAATTTATTAATTTATTTTCAATTGTAAAATTCCCGAATCTGTGAAAATATTTTCAATCTAATCAAATTTTGATCCAAACAATCTTTTAATTAGAAAGTCCACCTTTTAATTGTCAAAAAATTTTAAAAAAATATACCTTTTCAGTTTTTTTATTTAAAATGCGATAATTATGTTTAAAAAATTTACGGGGTGTTATACCATCTGTCACACCCCGCAAAATCCAACAGACGGGGTGGCCAGCCACCGCCGCCGAACTATGTCGGGCGTGAACTAAATTAATACCATTCTTAGCATGAGACAGATATGAGACATAAATATCCATAAATAAATAATTGAATCAATCTCAAATGATAACAACCAACTGCGCGATAAAAGATCCATCACATGCTAGAACTGCAAATAAATCCAATCTCCAATAACGATTAAATAAAATCTGAATAAATAAACCAACTGTAAATTCTCCAACTGAAAATCCTTAATTAACTTTGGAACCGAGTGGCCCAATAAATCTCTCAACTCAGTCTCATATTGAAATACGAATAAAATGAAAGTCTAAACTTAAAACAAAGCAATAAAGTAATTCAGCTCCTGCTGCTCCACCAAACGATAACTCTGATAAACTTATGTAGCATTTTCAATTCTAATCCTGAAAAAGATTAGTCAACGCAAGGGTGAGAGCCAAAGCCCCGAGCAAGAATACACACTACTCCCCTCAAATAGGATCCTTGAATCCAGAAAGTAGCATGATACGCAATAAATATCACAATAGAGTATTTTAAAATTAAGGGAGATAATTAAATGTGATAAATATAAATCACTAACCACCAAAAGGAATTCTCGTTTAAAAAGTCCCACCAATATGATTTTAAATTCCCAAGTCCCCCCCGATGTTAATTTGATTAAATTAACCAACTTTTCTTATATCCTCAATTTATTATGGCGGTCCTCCCGCCTCGGGTGATTTCTCCACCAAAAATACACATCCCCTCGTCAAAATGTCGGTTGGCCCATTTAAACTGTTGGCTCTCACTGATTGACGAGGTTCCACACACGACACAACATAAAACATCAGCTGGCCCATTTAAACTATCGACCCTCGTTGATTATCTCGCCAATATATTTTAATACCCATCTTATTATCTTAGGTATTAATTCATAATTTTCTCAATTCAAAATTTCAAATTACCCCACCCTTTTATCGATGTGAGATCCTCAAAATACCCCTTAGCCCCATACCTAAGGGTCTCTAAGTTATCAATATGTCCTAACCTGTGTCTATGAGGGTTTTCTAACATAAATATCAACCTAGTATCATACCTAGACTAGCATAACGACGATAAAGTAATAAAAATCAGCCCACCCCCGTCATGATAAAATCGTGATAATTTTACTCTCACTAGTCCCATTCCTAGAAGGAATTCTAAAATATAGGGAGATCAATAATACCCAACAACCCGTCATCAAAATGATATTTAATTAATCCCATTTAATTATTTTAACTTAAATATATCGCTATTTCATCATTAATACAATAAAATTTAAATTTCATTCTCTCTATATAGATTACGTGAGTTATACGCATCCAAAAATCATTTATTTTAAAACTGGAGTTTTTCTACATGCAAACTACACCAATAAAACCCAAAATCCACCCATCAATCCTACGTACCAAGGATTATGAATGTTATTCCGATTAAAAAATTTATTAATAATAGTCCCATAATTAGTGTCCACTTTTCCTAATTAAGTCACTACTTTCTTTTAAGAAAACATGTAATTAAGTATTTACGCGAAACTTAAAACACATAATACTGAAGAAAAAGAATAGAGTATTCATGCCTGGATGATCGTCGGTTGAAAATTTTGAATACTCGGTTGCGTTCGTCTCACGAAAATAAGAAAATTACATTCTTGGACCTTTTCGAAAATATGTAGTTTAGCCCTCCCAAAATATGATTGAACTTTTGATTAATGTAGGTTTGGGGTTGAAATATAAGGGGTCCGAGTATTCTGCTTTGTGGGGAAAAGAGAGCTTTGAAAAGAAAAAGTGACGTGATCTATAAAAAAGTGGGTCAAGGTGAGTTTTATAAGGTGAAATAAAAGAGTCCTAATAATGTTTTGACTCCAAAAAGAATACCCACGCGCGTCCCATAATTGGATGAGTTATTCCTCCCTTATCCGTGTGTATCCCAGCAAGGTGGGAATAGTCACGCACCTAAACCCAAGGCAACAGCGATGCGCCTAAATACAAGGCAACAAAAAGGGATATTTAACAAAATAATAAAAAAAGATAAATCAATTCCCAATTCGGAGCCCATGCGCCTAGGAGCTAAAAAGTGAACAATCCAACGTGTCACTCCCTCTCCCTATAATACCTATGGACAAAACAATGGAATGATCAACAACACTTTCTCTCTCCTTCAACATGGATTTTACAACGAGATTATCTATTGAACTTGCAAAAAAATGACAAATGTTAGGATTTATCGATTTATAAAAATTAAGAATTTATTAATTTATTTTCAATTGTAAAATTCCCAAATCTCCGAAAATATTTTCAATCTAATCAAATTTTGACCAAAATAATTTTTTAATTAGAAAGTCCACCTTTTAATCGCCAGAAAAAAATATACCTTTTCCATTTTTTTATTTAAAACGCGATAATTATGTTTAAAAAATTTATGGGGTGCTACATACTTCTCCACTAGCAAAGGAATATCAGCCTCGAAAGTAGACGAAGCGTACACATCAATGCGTAAATCTTAAAAAAGAAAAAAAAGGCTCACATATGCCTTCCCCATAGGATACCGCAATTAGGCGCCCATACACCTAATCTACGCGAACGTAAACCTTAACAAAAATACAATATATATAAATCCTATAGATATAGGTATCTAAAAAGGTGTTACGTACCGCGATATTCCACTAGCCACGCAACCTATCCTGCTCTAACTGAACTTGAGGTACATAGCACCTCTCATAACTGAGATTGGTTGGTGAAGTGACCACCCCCTGCTCACCTGACGTTGTCAGTGCTGTTTGTGCTGTTGGCGCCCCTTGAACGATAACTGCTGCTAAGACTAGAGGCCTCACTGCTAGCTGCCCCTGAACTCTTTGCCCTTGTTGCCACTGCATAACCTGTCCTGATTGGGCCTGTGTTGCTTTGCCTTGTTAGCCCTCCCTCTGGTTACATTGAGACGCTCAAGGTCCTATCTTTCCACAGACAAAACAGGCATGCCTAATGGTTCCTGAATTCATCCCCCGATTTTGTTCACCCTGGTGACCTTGATTTGTTCTCTGCATCTTCCAAGCTTAGTCATTGTGACCCTTATTCTCACCTCCTTGTCCATTAGAATCTCTTCTCTTGCCCAACTTCTTCTGATAATTGGCTTTTTCTTGCCATAACAACATTACGACATCCACTACCTGGGAATAAGTAGTGTATGTCGGATTCCCTAACACCATCTGCCTAATTGACCAAGATAATCCCTTGATGAAACACTCGATCTTCGTTATCTCAATGCTAACCTCTTCCGGTACAAACATAGATAAATTGGTGAACTCCTGTTCATACTCGACAATCGACTTTGAACCTTGCTCCAAGTCCATAAATTATCTCTTCTTTGCATTCCTAATTGCATACGAAAAGTACTTATTAATGAACTTGATCAAAAACTCTGCATATCCCAACTAATCTCTCTCCTCTGATGTGGTGTCACTCTCCCATCACTGCAATGCATACCCTGTCATTTTAAATGTTGTTAACATCTGCTTCCGCACATCCATACAGTTCACCATCCTTAAATGCCTCTCCATATCTCTCCTCCACGGGTGAGCAACCGTTGGGTCAGATCCCCCTCCAAAGGTGGGAGGATTTCCCTTAAAGAAATAGGTGCTCACCCTATCCCAATCTAAGATGGGTGTACCCCACTGCTGCACCTCTAAGGTCATCCCTCTCTGTCTCCCCATCTCCAAACCGGCCGTCTTGGCCTCACGAATGATAGCCGCTAACTCCTCGGCCACCAAAGTAATCTGACGTCGCCTCCCCTAAGTTACGGGACCAGAAACAGACTCCTCTCTCCTACTCCTATCTCTCCTTGTGTTCGCCATCTGAAAAGATAGGAACAAAATAGCATCCGACTCGGAATTACTAAGAGAACAAATCATCCAAACGAAATCAAAGATAAGCCACGCGAAAGCTAAAACGGACTCATAACCTACGAGACCTAAGACCAAGCTCTGATACCATCTGTCACACCCCGTAAAATTCGATAGACGGGGTGGCCAGCCACTATCTCCGAACTATGTCGGGCGTGAACTAAATTAATACCATTCTTAGCATGAGACAGATATGAGACATAAATCAATCAATCCAAAAATAAACAATTGAATCAATCTCAAATGATAACAACTAACCGCGAGATAAAAGATCCATCACGTGCTAGAACTCCAAATAAATCCAATCTCCAATAACAATTAAATAAAATCTGAATAAATAAACCAACTATAAATGCTCCAACTGAAAATCTTTAAACAACTTTGGAACCGAGTGGCCCAATAAATCTCTCAACTGAGTCTCATAATGAAATACGAATCAAAAGAAAGTCTAAACTTAAAACAAAGAAATAAAGTAATTCAGCTCCTGCTACACCTCCAAACAATAACTCCGATAAACTTATGAAGCTTTTCCAATTCTAATCCTGAAAAAGATTACTCAACGCATGGGTCAGAGTCAAAGTCCCGAGAAAGAATACACACTACTACCCTAAAAAAGGATCCTTGAATCCAGACAGTAGCATTATACACAATAAATATCACAATAGAGTATTTTAAAATTAAGCGAGATAATTAAATGTGATAAATATAAATCACTAACCACCCGAAATAATTCCCATTTAAAAAGTCACACCAATATGATTTTAAATTCACAAGTCCTCCCCGATGTTAATTTAATTAAATTAACCAACTTTTCTTATATCCTCAATTTATTATCGCGGTCCTTGCGCTTTGGGTGATTTCTCCACCAAAAATAAACATCTCCTCGTCAAAACACTGGTTGGCCCATTTAAACTGTCGTCCCTCACTAATTGACGAGGTTCCACACACAACACGACATAAAACATCGGTTGGTCCGTTTAAACTGTCGGCCCTCGCTGATTATGTCGCCAATACATTTTAATACCCATCTTATTATCTTAGGTATTAACTCACAATTTTCTCTATTCGAAATTTCAAATTACCCCACCCTTTTATCGACGTGAGATCCTCAAAATACCCCTTATTCCCATACCTAAGGGTCCCCAAGTTATCAATATGTCCTAACCTGTGTATATGAGGATTTTCTAACATAAATCTTAACCTAGTCTCATACATAGACTAGCGTAACGACGATAAATTAATAAAAATCAGCCCACCCCGATCATGATAAAATCGTGATAATTTTACCCTAACTAGTCCCATTCTTAGAAGGCATTCTAAAATATAGGGAGATCAATAATACCCAACAATCCATCGTCACAATGATATTTAATAATACCAACAAGTCACACAAACATGCATAATAAATCAATGTTCCAAGCTATGCATGATAGTCCAATCCATTAAATCTCAATTTAATTATCATAACGACAAAATACCCAATTAATCCCATTTTATTATTTTAACTTAACTATACCGTTATTTCATCGTAATACAACAAAATTTAAATTTCATTCTCTCTACATAGATTACGTGAGTTATACGCACCCAAAAATCATTTATTTTAAAACTAGGGTTTTTCTACATGCAAACTACACCAATAAAACCCAAAATCCACTCATCAATCCTACGTACCATCGGTTATGTATGTTATTCTGATTAAAAAATTTATTTAAAATAGTCCCATAATTAGTGGCCACTTTTCCTAATTAAGTCACTACTTTCTTTTAAGAAAACATGTAATTAAGTATTTACACGAAACTTAAAACACATAATACTGAAGAAAAAGAATAAAGTATTCATGCCTGGATGATCGTCGGTTGAAAATTTTGAATACTCGGTTGCGTTCGTCTCGCGAAAATAAGAAAGTTACATTCTTGGACCTTTTCGAAAATATGTAGTTTAGACCTCCCAAAATATGATTGAACTTTTGATTAATGTAGGTTTGGGGTTGAAATATAAGGGGTCCGAGTATTCTGCTTTGTGGGGAAAAGAGAGCTTTGAAAAATAAAAGTGACGTAATCTATAAAAAAGTGGGTCAAGGTGAGTTTCATAAGGTGAACTAAAAGAGTCTTAATAATGTTTTAACTCCAAAAAAAATACCCACGCGCGTCCCATAATTGTAGGATTATTCCTCCCTTATCCATGTGTATCCCAACAAGGTGGGAATAGTCACGCACCTAAACCCAAGGAAACAGCGATGTGCCTAAATACAAGGCAACAAAAGGGATATTTAACAAAAAAAATAAAAAAAATAAAGAAAAGCTCAACTCCCAATTGGGAGCCCATGCGCCTAGGAGCTAAAAAGTGAACAATCCAGCGTGTCACTCCCTCTCCCTATAACGAGATTATCTATTGAAGTTGCCAAAAAATAACAAATGTTTGGATTTATAGATTTATAAAAATTAAGAATTTATTAATTTATTTTCAATTGTAAAATTTTCAAATCTCCGAAAATATTTTCAATCTAATCAAATTTTGACCAAAATAATCTTTTAATTAGAAATTCCACCTTTTAATTGTCAAAAATTAAAAAACAATACACGTTTTCAATTTTTTTATTTAAAACGCGATAATTATGTTTAAAAAATTTACGGGGTGTTACAAAAAGGGCTTTGTAAACTTTGGATAGGGGAGCATGAAGCTCGGTGTATTTCTTTTTGACTGGTTTAGGGAGGCTTTCTGGTGCCCATGAAGTGGTAGGCTGAGAGATGTTATTGATGGTTTAAACTGCGCAATTGGCAAGCTTCTCGTTCTTTCTAGGAGTGAACTGTCCAGATACTTTCTTTGGTTCAACTTCTGTATTGGCAAGAATTTCTTCGATCTCTACTCCTGCTTCTTGTAGGGATCAAAAATGAGGGTATTATTATTCTCCAATCCTAGCTCAAATATGGGGTAATAAGTTTTTCTTCATAATACTGACTTTATCCTCTTCGGAAGGCCGATTGGTCATGGTGGTTGATTTCTCTCTCCACTTAGCTATGAAGTTATTGACAAATTCCCCAAGGTTTTGTTTAAGAAGTTTTTAATCACGGCGGGTAACCTAAAACTCTTCGTTATACTTTTAGTTTGACATGAATTCTCGGGCAACATCTTCCCAACTACGGATCCTCGAGTCCATAAGAGATAAGAACGAGTGAAGAGCGTTGTCCTTCAAAGTCTGCTGGAACATTTGGGCCATTATTTTATCGGAGGCCCCTAGGAGGGTCATGGCTCGGTGGTAACTTCGAAGATGAACAACCGGGGTTCCACTAACCTTGAATTTCTCAATGTTAGGCATCTTGAACTTTTTTGGCAGCCTTACTTTAGGACAGGGAGACATATGGGTGTAATCCTACAGTTCCTGGAGATTTGTACTTGGTCAAAATTCTTGGTCAACATCTTGAGGTCTTCCTTGGCCTTGTTCAACTCTTTTTCCATCATATCAATGATCACGAGTAGGTTAGCCCCTAGATGGGAAAGATTCGTTATAGGAAGTTGAGCTGGTGATGAACCATTAGCGGAACGGGCATGTGGGGCATGCTGATATTCGTCAGGGACCCAAATAAGCTCGGGTGCAGGGGGACCATAGCACAAGGGAAGAGGACCTCGGTCTTTTAGGGAACAAGGACCCAGTTTCATTTCATCTCATGAACCTCGATTTGAAGGTTGTCAATCTTGGTAGTGAGTTGGGTGAGGACCGTTATCAAATACGATTACCCATTCGGTATTTGGTCTGCGTTCCCCATAGAACGTGGATGAAGATGAATTTCGGACTCGGAGAAGTAGGGAGGGGACTGACGGAGCCTCGGGGCGGTTAGACGGAAGACCAAAGCCAATAAGGTGCCAGACTAAGGGTCCAGTATGCTATTGACCTGAGAAGGAGAAAAAATCAAATTTATTTTTAGAAGTGAAGGGGCAAAACTGTTATTTTTTAAAAGGAAGGAAAATATTTTTGAATTTTTTTTTGGAAAAGATGAGGACAAAATGTTTTTTGGGTAAAAAGCAGGAATTGTTTTTTGGGTATAAGGAAGGAAAAATGCTTTTGGTATTTTTTATTAAGAGAGGGGGAAACGTTTTTGACACTTTTGGTAAAGAAAAGGAAAGACAAGAAAAAGGGTCTCAACATTATTATTATTATTATTATTATTATTATTATTATTATTATTATTATTATTATTATTATTATTACTACTATTATTACTATTATTATCGTTATTATTACTATTATTATTATTTTTATTATTTTTGTTATTATGTTGTCACCTGTATTAGGTTTACCTGAATGCAAAAAGAAATGTCAGACGAGACCTGATCCTGGGAAAATTAGGTTTGAGAAATATGTAAAAACATGGTTGGACTTGTTACAAGTATCGCGCAAAAATTTGGGCCGCATATGCCGACCCGCCATTTCGGTTGAGTTTTGGGTAGAAACCGACAAATTAAATATGAGTGCCCTAGGTTTGACACCTATATATGGGTATCCAGTTGTTTGGTTAATTGGAAGTGTTCTCCCCTTTGGATGACTTCCATGATATACGTCTCTCTTTTGAGGGCAATCGGTAGGTGTGGATAAGTCATTTGAAATACCTGAATGCACGTTAATTGCCTCACTATATACCTCGTGGGGACAGTACGTGTGAGAGAAAATTCGATATACTCGATGTACGTGAATGAGTTCCTTGCGATATACCTCCCATCATGACTTCGGTCAAGCGGTATGATGCAGAGGGAATCGTTTGATATACGTCGAAGGTACTTGGCTAATAGAATGTGAGAGTCATATCATTTAGGCTAGCAACGACCAACCGGACGAGCGCCCATCACAAAGTGACCCCCCCCCCCCCCATTATGGGATAATATTTGATTAATATACATGCTCTTCGGTGATGTAGTGTGAAAAATGCATGATTCTTGATTAGCATATTATGGAAAGAGTATCTTTTTGGCATGATGCGCATTATACTAAATAGAGGAGAGTGTACAAGTATAAATAAAGTAAATCTAACATGGAGCATGAAGATTACACTAAGCATGGAAAGGTGAGTGATGTGTGAATATTTGCAAGTGAGTGCGTGGTAGTGAACCTAAGCATGGATTAACTACAAGTCGTGTGTGACAAGTGTGAGTGATCATGGATATATACAAGTGTGATATGTGGAGGTGTATGTTAGTAACACCTAAGCAGGGGTATTCTAAATGGTGTGTGCAACATGTGCATATAAGTGTAAGTAGTGTGAAGTGTACATGGAGATGGAGAGTACCTACAAGTGTGTAAGTGAGTAATGATATAAGCATGAGGTATATAGGTACAAGAAAAAATAGAGGTGAAAAAAGGGAACATACAGGTAGGTGCATATGCACATAAGAAGAAAACAATAGCATCCATGCAAGCAGTGTCTACCCCTCTTTTTGTTGGCTTTGTTTTTTTGTAGAAAATATAGTATGTGCAATATAGAGAATAAAAAGGTGAGATGTTAATGTGTATGAATCAAAGTAAAAGCTAGATTAAGAATTTATGTAACTAATGTGAAAATAATAAAATTAAAGAGTGAGAAGGAATTTTGGTCCTTTTTTGGAGAATTGACGCTTGATCTTTATCCTTGATGAACTCCCTTGAGTGTTGAGATGAATGTTGGATGATAGAGAATGAGATTTTGCTAAATTGGGTATGAGAATGATGGGAATGAAATATGAAAAGGAATTTCACATAAGGAAACTTTATTGATTGCAAGAGAATGTTGTTGAGATCACTAAATTCTATGGATCTGAGGTGTGATTTGGGAGTGAGGTCATGCCCTCTATTTATAGGGTAAGGGGTGATGATCGATATAGCCTTAGCCCTGCCAATCGAAAGGTAACCCTAGGCACACTGCCGATAGGCAGGTAAATGGACCTTCCAATCCATAGACTTTTTCTCGAAAAAAGTCATAGAATGCAATCCGTTGATCCAAATCGCGCACGGGGTATAATGTTAGAAAGTTAATTCAGAGACCTTCAAGATTCCTTTGGGCTGATCTTGGGTTAGGAGTTGACTTTGGTTGAAACGTGGCTTGGAAGCTCCGTCGCTCCTTTGGACGGGAGATCATAAAAGGGAAACGGATCGTTCGTCTGAACAGTAAGTTAGAATTGATCACAGGGTGGATCGTTATATAGGTTATGCAAGGTACTTAGACTTCCAAAGAGATTCACTTGGTTCAGAAAGTTAACTTTGGTCAACCGGTACCCGGTGGCCTTTCGGAGTAAAATGGGTTGTTCTTCCGTACTGTAAGGATGATTCGCTCACGGGGAGGACCGTTGGAAAGGGTATTCAGTGATCTTTGAATATTCATTCAGTCTCATTCAAGCTGAAGTGTTGACCTTGGTCAAACGGAGCTCGGGAGTGCCCGGTGGCCTTCGAATCAATTTTCGAGGGAAAATGGATCGTTTATCCAAAGGGTTATGCTATTTTGTGCACACGGAGGACCGTTGGAGAGGATTTTCATTGACCTTTGAAGATTCAAAGAGCTTTATCTCTGGGGATGAAGTTGATTGGGGTCAAATCGGGGGTCGAGAGCGCCCGGTGGCCTCAAAATTGATTTTTAGTGGTAAAATGGTTCATTCATTCACACTATTATGCTGATTCATACACAGGGCAGACCATTGGAAAGGGGATTCAGAGCCCTTTGAATATTCATTTATCTTTCACTCTGACGATAGAGTTGACCAGAGTCATATGGATCTCAATAGCGCCCGATGGCCTCCAGATCGGTACTCAGAGTATGACCTAGGGTTTGTAGTGAAATGGAGGGATGATA
Organism: Sambucus nigra; assembly: GCA_949130495.1. NCBI lineage: Eukaryota > Viridiplantae > Streptophyta > Magnoliopsida > Dipsacales > Adoxaceae > Sambucus > Sambucus nigra. The sequence continues at coordinate 504,278,937 of OX422212.1, forward strand.
TGGACCTAAGAAGAGACTTAAGGGGTCCTAGAATGTGTTATCTACAACCTTATTCACCTCGATTAATCTAGACCAAACCATATTTCCAGGTTGAATTAAAAGGTATATGCATTTGTCATTGCTGACGACTTTTCAATATTTTGTTGGGAATTATTTATTATAAACAAAATAGAAACCTTCGGTGCTTTCACAAAATAGTGTAATCGAAAGCAAGAATCGGTCACTACAAAAAATGTCTTGTATTATGTTCGACAACCATAAACTTCTTGAATATTTGTGGGCTGAAGCACTTAATACCTCATGTTATGTACTAAATAGAGTAATTATTTGGAAAATCATCAATAAAACCCCATAAGAAATATGGAAGGGAAAGACACCTAACATCGAGCATTTAATTTTTTGTTGATGAAAATGATTTATTCTAAATGATTGAGAAAACTTAAGAAGATTTGACCAAAATATAATAAATAAATTTTCTAGGATACATCATCAATAGTAAAACCTACAGGATTTTCAATAAATGAACCGTAGTCATTCAAGAATCTATCCATGTCACTTTTGAAGAAATTAATCCGATTTTACCATAAAAAATAGATGGCGATGAAGACAACTACATCATCCTAAAACAAAAGATACAAAGTCTTTCCAACAATACCCCTGGAGCTCCTTTAAAAAACCCTCCATACCCAAATAATGAAACACATCATAATCTTTCAAAAACATGGAAATTCATCACCGATCACACTAAAGACCAAATCATTGGTCACTAGCTGTGACACCCCATAAAATTTGTAAACAGATTGATCAAATCTAATATAAATGCACAAGAATCAAATAATTTAATAACATTCTAAACATGGTAGTATTAAAAAAGTAAATGCATAAAGTAAATCATTGAAGTATACCATATGTGACCCGCATAACTCTGATACTGAATCAACAAATAATTTTAGTACCATCACTTAACTATAACTATATCAACATAAATTAAACTACTAAAATTATCTGAGTATGTAGGCGACAAAACTTCCTTTGTTATGAAAAGTAAAGCCAACACTGACGTTAACAACAAGTCTACAAAGTATAAGAATATAACTGAGTTTTGGTTACAATAAACTGCGCATATTCTTCTAAGATTTTAGTTTCTTTTAAGTTATCTTATCCTAAAACAACCCTACATATCACATGCATCAATTATCAAGTCCATATTTTCCAACAATTAAGTCTTATTAATCTTAATGGTCTTACGCTTAGTAATTCTGGCTTTAATCATCTTATACATCTCAACTATACAATATCTCAATAAAAGTATTCGCTACTTAATCAACTTATGCATCTCAATTGTATAATATCTCAATAGAAGTATTCTCTACATATACAATCACAAAATACAAGGATGGTCTAACACTCGTACCTCGTATAAGGTCCCTTCTTAAGCCTGCACATAATGAATGCTTGTCCTACCACCTTCGCAGATTGCTTGTGTGTATTAGGCATAATTAGGGGTTTTCCCATATATATGACGATCAAATCATCCCTAAAGGGATAATAACTAAACCTTCACACCAGTCATAAAATACCACACCCAAAGATATTTAAAATGATTAGCCCAATCATCTTACTAAAGATACAATGGGAATTTCAGGTCATAGTGTCCAATGTAATCATAAGTAAGGTAAACCCATCTCATCGCATTAGGGTTCCCACATAATTATCATCACTTAATCAATGTAATATTTTTCATCAAGGTACCAATGTAATCATCGTTGCTCATTTCCCATGCATATATCCCATCTTGTATGTAGCCAATGAGTACACACACCCGACATGTCACACATAATGCACAAAGAAAGTAAACCTACTTCACATAAAGGTTACAAGTTTGTCATCCCAACTTATGAACTTAATTAACTTCTATTAATTAAGATTATTATCCATGTTAAGTAAGTCAAAACATATTTAGATTAGAAGTCTTAAATCAAATGTATTAACCTAATTGACATTTGTTTACTAAGATTATTCTTAAGATTCACCAAGTCAAAATGCTCAATAGACTAACTACCATTCAATTCAAATGTCTAAACTTCTCAAAACCAAATAACAATCCATTGCACTCTCGGATCTACAAGCACATAATACTTAATAATAGTAATCCTAATCATAACAGGGGTATTAATTCTTAATTCACCATTACTTAATTTGATAAGTCTCATTTAGTTAGGCATTTCACTCTAAACTAAATCTCAACCGTGATCCCTCTTGGTAAAATATTCAAAATAAATTCAATAAAAAAATCTAAAAAATATGAAACTACTGACCAAGTGTTCATCCCTAAATTTTCCACAACTTGTATCATTGATCGATCGATTGGCAGGGCCGATCAATCAATGATACTGGTACAAAAAAACTTGTCCTTCTCCTTATGATTTTTAACCTCAAAATCCTCCATTAACGAACTTCCATGATCCCAAGTCATCACAAAATCCAACTATATTCATATATAAGTATTTTATCATCTTTCCTAAAACATATATAAGGTCTTCACATTATTTCACATGAGTCAATGATGCAAGTTCTCATATCATTCAAGAGCCCAAGAATTTCATAGTTGGTCCATTAGACTTAAATTAACTATAGATTCGCAAAATCAATAAGGGCATTTTAATCAACTAACATAGTAGAATATAGTTCAAATAATTTAACCTCAATTTCATAAGGATTCTTATCGATTTCATATTATATAAGACTATAAATAATAACATAACTTAATCAATTATATAATTTTTTAAATTAGTAATTCAATTAGTTAAATCAGATTTCTTTGTAACTATCTTTAGATTCAAATTCATAAATATATTCTAACATAAAAAAGAATGATATTAATATAAAAACTACATTTGCCTAAAATAAAAAAAAAAGGTGAATTCCATGCTCAATGCCCCAATTCTTCGTCTCTAAGTTGACTCCTAGTTGTCTCCTCTCTAGTCTTTAGGTTCCCTCTCTAAAGGTATAATATGTGCTTAGGTGAAGTCTAACCACTCTAATAACCTAGAATCCACGAAATTAGGCTTAGGCCTAATCAAACCCCAACTAAATGAGCCCACTTACAACTCTAAATGGACAAAAACCTAGCCCAAGTCATATACCAACCCAAAGGCTTGAAACACAACATTATAAGTCATAATTTGACATTCTGCATGTCCTAAAAGTCAACGTGAACGTCCATACATAATAATTATTTATAAAATAATTATTAATTCATTATCATTTATTAAAATTATTAATTCATGGTCAAATCTTGATGATGGATTATCTTGTTAAAACTATAAACATAAATAATAATAACATATGTAAAATTAGATTTGATACATGGAATTTAGGAAAACTAACTGGCAAGTGTAAAGAGCTTGTGGATACTTTGAAACGGAGAAAAATCAACATAGCATACATACAAGAAACTAAATGGAAGTGAGAAAGGGATAGAGATATTGGAGAAGGTTATAAATTATTTTATTTAGGAGAGAGAAATAATCGTAGAAATGGGGTAGGTGTTGTTGTTTATCACTATATGAAAGATAAACTGGTCGATGTTAAAAGATGGGGGAGATTCATTAATGAACATTAAGATTGGCATAGATAAAAACATAGTGAATATTATAATTGCTTACATGCCCCAAAGGAGATTAAAATGAAAACATGGGGATGAATAAAGTGGTTGGTCCAGATAGAACACCTATAGAGGTGTGGAGAACCCTTGGAATTCAAGGGGTAGAGTGACTAAAGCATTTATTTAATAATATTTTAAAAGTAGGAAATATGCTAGATCAGTGGAGGAAAAGAACCATAATTTCTTTTTATAAAAATGAAGGGGATATACAAAACCGTTGTAATTATAAAGGAATCAAATCATTAATGACACTATGAAATTATGGGAAAAAGATATATAACAATGGTTAAGAATGAGACAACTGTTTCGGACAATTAATTTGGATTTATGCCAGGCTGAGACACCACAGAAGCTATTTACTTATTAAGACAATTAATACGGAAATGTAGAAGTAAGAATAAAAATTTACACATGATATTTATAGATTTAGAGAAGGCATATGATTGAGTCACTAGGGATATAATATGTCGATATTTAAGGAGGAAAATAATCCCTATGAGTTATATTAAAGTTCTCGAAGATATGTATGATAAGGCAAAGACTAGATTAAGAACTATTTATGGAGAAACTAATTATTTTATGATTAAATTGGTACTACATCAAGGATCGGCTTCAAGTCTTTACTTATTTGTCGTAATATTGGATGAGATTACTAGGTTCATACAAGAAGATGCCCCATGGTGTATGTTATTTTTTGATGATATAATTTTAATAGACACTTCAAAGGAGGCCTTAGATATGAGAGTATATACTTGGAGAAATGCCGTAGAAACTAAGGGACTGAAAATCAGTAGAAATAAAACTGAATTTATGGAATGTAAATTTAATAATGAGGCATCTGATATCATAATGTTAAATATTGAAGAAAATGTGATAAACCAAACTAATAAATTTCGTTATGTAGGTTTAGTGATACAAGGTAATGGGGATATTGATGAGGATGTTATGAGTAGAATAGAAATTGGGTGGATGAAATGGAGACAAGAAAGTGGAGTGTTATGCAATAAGAGGATACCTGATAAATTTTAAAAAAAGGGTTACACTCGTAAATTCTGAATGGAATTATCCATCACACTTTTTTCAAAACCAAAACACTTTTTCTACACGTACACACCTAATAAAACTCCGTTCGAATCTATGGGATAAACCCCACCCCTATTCTACATTCTAACCATGTGGAATTTGATGCCTTTATAGGCTACGTAGGCATCTCAGATTAAAATTCGAGATTCGAGTCCAACTTTCCAATATTCCAATTTCTCTTATTTTCCAAATTTCTCATTTTTATCATATATATACATATAATATGCTTGTTTTCATCTCACACATATTATCGTTTCCCAATAACGATCAATATCACGATGAATGCTCATATTATATCTTCTACATTTATTATTATTTTAGGAATATTCCTGTGGATGACATCACCCTACCTTTTCCATGGTATGGGTCGAAAGATTCCAATCTCCACTATATAAACACATACACACACTTCACGGGGATAAAGAAAAATATTAACAATTTCCCATGAGAGACTGAAAGAGCAGGATGGGTGCCTAACACCTTCCCATTTCGTAACTTAGCCCCCAGACCTCCGATCTATTGGTTTCATATGCATGAGTTTATCCTTGATGTCTCTCTCTCGAAGTGGAAACATGTTATTTTGCCTGTTTTGTGCAAAATAGGCTAACGAATCCATCTCGTTGCATTCACCCCACATCGACGATGGCCAAAATACTTTTCGAAGAGAAGGGTGTGAGACCACAACGCAGTTCTTCCTCGAGGGATCCTCCATCCCCCCCTCCCCCCCCCCCCCCCCAGGACGAACGTCGCACACCGCCCGTGATCGCCACACTTTCTCTTTCAAACGAGCTTCTGTCAACACTCTTGTTCATTACATTGTATTTTTTTAGAAAAGATGGATGTATGTTTTAAAGTAATTTGGCTCGCCTGTTAAATATAGTGGGAAGCAATGTTCATATGGCATATGCTACATCAATACTTTACTTTTACATGTTGACTGTTTGTTTCCGTCATCATGCATGACGCAATTAGCATTGACGTAGTAAGTTTAGTCAATATTCAATCGAAACAACATAAAGGAAAGAAGACATCAAAAGTCACCAATGTTGCTTTATTCCATCAAAAAAGAAACAGTTGGGGTTACAAACAAACAAAATCCAAAGTCCAAAAAAAATAGAAACAGAAAACCATAGCATCATCGAATGAAAGAGATAGGAGTTGTCCATAATAAAATGAAGGTTGTCAATCCAAAAAGCCTGTGATGATATTGGGGAAGAATCTGTTCAAGGTTGGTTTGGTCTGAAATAAGGTTAGCCAAATCTTTTTTATGAAGCTTCATTATTTGTTAGATGGACTCCAGCTCTCGCTTTCTCTCAAGTAGCTCGGCCTCCGCATGAGCGACTGCCTCACGGGCCTCCTATACTCTTTGCTCGGATACCACCAATTTGGACTCTGGACTTGCAAGATCTTCTGAGATTTCCACTTGTGAATGATGTGAACTTTGGAGGCGATGATGGAGAGCAAGAAGATTAGCCTTCTTAAAATTGCATAGCAACTCTACCACTCAAGTCATAGAAAATCCATCATTAGTGAGCGCATTAACTCTTCCCAGTAAGGACTTGATCTTATCAGGGCTAAGGGACAAAAGAGGAGTGCTAAGGATTTCCTCCAACACCATCGTGAGCCCAAGCAAACAATATGCCATCATTCCAGGAATTGGCTGAAGGTAGCATTCATTAAAGGTAGAAGGAAAATGAACTAGTAACTTCTCAATTAATAGGCGAGGACCCTCAGTTAAAACATAACGGAAATTGGTCAATGTCTGCCTCACAACCACTTCAGAGGCTGCCTCAGGGGGATGCATGCTAAAAATGCTATCGATGGAAAAGGGAAGCTAGGTATGCGAGGTGCTATCACTCTATTGAATCTGAGGAGAAATCAATGAAGGGGAATCACCAATCACAGGGGCCTCACCTAAAGAAGTAACTCCAGCTAAGGTCCTCGTTTGAATTAATTCCTGAGCAATAGGTTCATCTTTGGGAATATAGACTACAGGCTGATCGACCTCCTCCTAAAATTCAACAAATAGATTAAGTAAGAAACAAAATAGGAGGAAAGCATGTACAAAATATCTTGATAATATTGGAGATTATGCCTATAAGACTAAGCCCACATGACCCTCGATTATGAGAGATTATACCTATAAGACTAGGCCCGCCTGGCCCTCGGTTATGGGATATTATATCTATAAGACTAGGCCCGCCTGAACCTCAGTTATGGGAGATTATGCCTATAAAACAAGGCCCTCCTGACCCTCAGTTATGGGAGATTTTGAATTTAAAGTCCTACATTACTAGGCCCGCATAGCCCTCGGTTATGGGAGATTATGAATATAATACTACGCCCGCCTGACCCTCGGTTAGGGGAGATTTTGAATTTAAAAGTCCTACATTACGAGGCCCGCCTGACCCTCGATTATGGAAGATTTTGATTTTAAAGTCCTACACTACTAGGCCCGCCTGACCCTCGGTTATGGGAGATTTTAAAACTTAAAACCCAACATTACTTGGCAAAATTAACAAACTTATAAGCAGGAGATAGATGAAAGAATAAAGGTAACTCGGGAAGATGCTCATTGGATAATTCATGAGTGTCCATTTGTACCACATCTTCCTCCTCAATTGGATCCATATCAACCAAAGGGTGTTGACTTTGGGGGGCATTACGAGCCCCCCTCCCCCGACTGCAATAACTTGCTCTTGCCTGCTATCCCCCCGACTTCAGCAATTTATTCTTGCCTTCTATGCCCCCTGCCTCAGAAATAGGTTCTTGTCCACCCTCCCCCTAACCCACCCCAGCAAGATTGATGCCTTCTTTGTTCAGGATGGAAGTTTCGAACACAGATACAAGCATTTCACCATTCGATGGAAGGGGAGTTGAGGGAGTAGTTTGAACAAGTACGGGAGACTGCAACATAGAAGTTAAAAGTTAGAATAACAAGTTGAAATAGTAATAACAGCTTAAATAAACAAGGAAAATAAACCCACCACGGGAAACGAAGAAGCAGGTACAGGGGACTTGGGTATATCCTAAGTAGCTCTTATATCAAGAATATCCCTCTCAAGACTAGTCTGCTCATGCAACAAAGAGGGATCAGAAGAATAGACGGTACTAGACTTAGATGAAAAACTAGATATAATTGCCCCTAGGGGAAATGGGAGATTACCTGTGAAGTAGTACGGGCAGCTCTCTCGAAGGGATGATCCTCTCCGACGTCATCGTTATCATCACCTCACGCATCAACCTGAAAAAGAGATAAGGAAAATTAGGGAATTATGGTATTACTAGCACGAAAAGAAAAGAGAGAAGACATTCAGAGCAAGTGGGATTGAGGGTCTTACTTCTTCCTCCTACACATCTTCCAAAACCTCATAATCTCAGGGAGGCGAGGCAAGTTTCGAAGGAGAAGCCATCCTCATTAACCTACGCCTCCGAACCAATGCATATTCCTTTTCCTCTTCTTCATATTCATCTTCTTCTTCTTCTTCTTTTTCTTCTTCTTCTTCTTCTTATTCTTATTCCACTACCTTCTCTCTCTCCTCATCCTCCTCATCTTCATCATCATCACCACCAGCATCTATAGAAGCATGTTCCTTGCTAAAATCCTCCTCGCCGGAATCAGATGACTATTCCATCACGAGCTTAAGAGGACTGATCGCCTTTATTTTCTTACCACTATCAGTAGTGCGAGGATCATATGAGAAACCCCAAGAATCCATCTGGGCCAATATAAATGCCCTATCTTCTTCACGAAAATTCTTCGAGGTTTGGAGAAATTGATCAAACATTGGGTTCACTTCTTGGGCGACTTTGGGATCGGGGGTATGGTCAATCAGAGGTTGTGGGATGGTTTTGAGTTTCTTCAGAGGCACCTTTAGGGTGGCCCAAACTGCTGCCCTGGATGAGGCACCACGTGGGGATTCAGTTCTTCCAACTGGCCTCCTGGGACCAGAGGCAATGGATGAAACCCCGACTGGGAGGGAGACTTTCATATTTTTCACAACTGGTTCACAGGTTCTACTGGTGGAAGTTCAGAGAGAACACTGGTGTTAGCAGTACTAAGGGAAAAAATAGATGATGAGGTGGTGAAATTTCGCAAACCCAACTCTGTGGGTGGGAATCTCTCAACTTCAGGGTATCGGGGTTCCTTCAAGAGGTTGGTTTGAAAACAAACTAACTGATTCTGCCAGAATGTACATAGTTGACCTCCCCCCTCGATCCCCTTTTCTTGGGACCACAACATTGGCTAGGTAATTGGCACATAGACTAACAACAGTGTAAGTCAGATAATTGGCATAGGCAAAAGAAAAATTGGTGGGCTTTTTTGAGTGAAATGAATTAATAGAGGTGCTCTTTGGTCGTAACCAAACTACGGGGCTACACGGCGTGCGATATGCACAGAATAAAAAGATGACCACTCAGTATAAGAGGGAAAATATGAGGGGATTAACAAAAGGGGGACACTGTTCTCAATAAAATTCCTGGTAAGGGCTTCATCAATCGGAGCAATGGGATGCTCCTTCGCAGCAAAGAAATCATTGGTAAAAAATTGACTCGCCCCTTTTGGCTCGATCAATCAGGACAATCAAAGGCTTCTTGACACTCTTATTTTTCCAATAACAAATTCGGGGGATCTTCATGGGCTATGAACTAGCGTAATTACCGACGGGGGAGTAATTAGGAAAGTGGGCATGGAGAAAAGATGTCAAAAGAACATTATTGGCGTAATGAAAACCATCAAACCTACCGATTCTTCGAGAAGAGTGCACCACTACATGATCAAGCCAAGTATACGAGGAGCCGAGGACAATGGCAGCAAGGGGGATTTTCACGCCATTGGCCATTTACACAACCATGTTGATTAGGTCCTTTCGAGGGCAATCGTGAGGCTTTCCCGGAAGATAAACCTTCGATAGTATCACCCAAATGTAACCCTCCAGCTCGATCTTGGACCCATAGCCTTTCCCCGCGCGGGGGCTATTCAAATACCTCTTTCCCATGAGGGTTCTCCCTGGCTACCTCACGGGCCCTAATAACGGCTTTCTCCTCAATGAAATAAAAGTAACGATTCACTTCAGAATAGGTGCACATGTTGTAAGTGACCATACAGTCCTTCACCACCACCTCCAGTTCCCCTCTTAAGGATTTTTATTCACTACAGATAGCCTCCTCGAAGAAGGTATCAAACTCGGCTGCCTCTAATCCCAAAAGCTCACACACATCATCCAAAGTAATGGCGAAATCACCCCAAGCGGCCACAAAGGTATGTGACCTATGGCTCCAACGGGAAACCAACAGTTGCAGAGAACTTTTATTCTTGGTAAGAGTAAGGTTACCCAACCAAAGAAAGTAGGATAGGACTATAAGGGCTAACTGAATGTAATACTTTGAATGGATGTACTCAGTCCAAGGGCCCAATCCTTCCCTAGTACCAGAAGAATCTTCAAACTCTACCTTCGAGTAAGGGAAATCACCACGTTCAATCTGAAAGTGGGTAATAGTGGAAGTGGGGATATAAGTAAAGTCTTTAACGTTCTCACCTTCCTCTATTAACAGGTTGGGGTTTTCGGTTGGCACCGGGGAATCACTCCGTCATTGCCCAGAAGTTGTCATTATCACCAAAGTAAGGCGCACGATGATAACGTACCCATTGAGCTTGATGTGCTTGAGTTGGAGGGGAAGCACCCCTAACAGAGAGAGTTCTTTTCACAGGTGCCATGGAAGCTTGAGGAAAGAAGAGCTGAGGGTAACAGGAAAAGAATAAAAGGGTTAAAAAAGGCAAGGGGTTTTCCTCTCACTCTCATAAAATCTTAAACTCATAAAATGAAAACCCAAAGGTGAAGTTTGAATTTCAGGTACACCCCCTTTTATAGGAGCAATACAAACCCCAAAAGATGGTAAAAAGTGACGATTGGGAAAAGAGTAATGATGACTCTTTGGAATAGTTTGACTGGCGTGGGTGTCAAGAGCGCGTGGCCGTAGAAAACCAAAGGTTATAATGATGATGCTTTGGGGGATGACACGATGATTATCAGCTTCGTTCACACGCGCGCGCCCTGGCACTGCCATGTGTGATGTGTAGAAGTGCAAACGACATTTATATTTAATGTGACATGCTTGGATTCTTGTCTGCCTTGGGGAATGAAGATCTTTGGGGGGAAATTTGAATAAATATCTTCACTTTCCCCAAGAGAGAAGATCGAAGATGTACAAAAGGTTTTGTATAGATATTTCTTCATGAAATAAACAAATATCTCTACGAAGGGGCAAATATAGGGGGTGTCCCCCCAACGAGTGGTTAACTTAGTCGAGCAGAATGGTTGTTCACAAAGAAGGAGGAAGAAGGATGTCCCACAAACCCACTTCGAAGATTCTTCACCATAAGTGGCTCGAAGTACCCACCTCAAATATTCTTCTTAGTTAGTGGCTCGAAGGACCCATCCCGTAGAACAAATTCACCTAGATGATAATAGTTTGTAATAAGAAATATAATGTTGTATTATGTATCTTACCTTATGAATATACATGTTAAGTGAGGTTGTTTGGTACCCATGAGGGACCATGCCTAACAGAGCATCTCTGTCAAGCAACCTCCTCTTGGGAACCTTACAGGGACATGGTTTGGAGGATTGAGAACAAGTCGACGTTCGAAATTATTACCAACCCCCTTATTACTCTTGGGAAAAACTTCATCCAGAACAAATGTCACTCAAACCTACTCATTGCTTACTTATTCGAGTGAACCTCCTCGAGATACCCGATCTCCCTCAATACTTGCCCCCTCAAAGTTATCTCCTCGAGGTACCTTGGATGCTAACCCTCCTGACTTATGTGACCAGATACCTAATAAGAGTCACTATTTGAATCACTTTCTGACAGCATAACGTCTGACATTCAGGGACTCAAGATTGCAGCACTCAAGTGGATTTATGCTTAGGATAGTAGGTTTAGTTCACCAAGCCTAACCACCTACCCATCCTAGAGTAAGCCTCAAGATGACGGGTTATAGCCCTCATTAATGACCACAATACTTAGAGCTAATAGAATGGTTTTCCGCCAAAACTATTAGATCCCACGCATTGAATGCAATATCTTGTGCATTTAATGCACTCTATTAGGTGGATCGAAGGCATGCTAACTCGAGCAACCTCGCCCCCCCCCCCCCCCCCCAATATAAATATACCAGATAAACAAATTAGGAGATAGAGCATTTTTCTGAGCCCAGAACTGCAACCCAAATTTCCTTATACCCGAGAACTATTGCGAAAGCATTAATTCCCATACACATTTAATACACCCAGTATTTGGCATTAACTGAGCTTGAAGTTTCTACCTTGTCTTTATTATGCCTGGGGTCCTTGTTCTTTCTCCCTCCAACCACACCGCCTGCTGGTCCCATTCATTTCTTGCGCTGGTCATATGTCTTTTATGTTAATGTCCCATTTAATCCAAACCTGTACATTGAATCTCCTTGCCTCTGATTTACCTGTGGCTACTGCCCATGTTTTATACCTAACGGTGTTAATCCCGATCTTGATAAGGGGTTACGTCACACTTAATACTAACTGTATTTAAAGAACCCACATCTTATAGTTGGGAAGCCTTAGTTTGGGTTGGATTTACCCCTGAATCTATACATACGCACAACATGTTCCATGTTTAAATGTTAAGGAATTATGATAGAACTCAACCATCAGCCCATTAAGATACGAAGAGAGTTAAAGTATGATGAGCCCCCGATTGAGATCTTGGAAAGAACATAAAAGGAACTGAGGTCAAAGACAATCTCCCTAGTCAAGGTTCTTTGAACACATCATGTGGCAAAAGAGGCCACTTGTGAGTTGTAGTCCGTCATCAAATCAAAGTATCCATAATCGTTTAAAGTTATGAACTAATTTATGCTTTTATATCATTAAATATGTAGGGCATAATTCCCTAAATTGGGGAAGTTGTAATGACCCTAAAACCTAAAGAGGACACGGATATATACCAAGCCAAGACCATTATAAGAATCGTGAGAAGCTATAGAGAAAGGTACATTCGTTGATTAATGAAGTCTAATGCGGCTTTATTATATTATGACTTCAGGAGCATGTTTAGGGAATTCTAGAAGCTTTTTAAAAGGTTAATTGTAGAAAAGAATGGACAAATGAGGAAAACCTTATATTCTCCACCAAAATTGATAAATACCCACCCTTGGCACACTTTCTAATAATATTAAAAACCCTAAAATCCACTCTATAGAGAGAAAGTAAGGATTATGTGTGAAAATGAAGGTGATGTCAGAGTGAGGTCATGCACAACTACTGTTCAATAGAGAAAAAGGTGGTGCTAGAGGCGGCAGAGGGCTACTATTCATCAGATTAATCCACTAAGGTGATGTATCAGTCCTTGCCTCATCATTCCTTATTAAAATCCTTATTTTCTATGTACTTACTGAATGAAATGAGCCATTTCTTATAATATGGTGTGGGCATCGAGTTCTATTGTTCATAGTATAACCTGGGTATGACCATGGAATTCAACTATTCATGTGAGATTCTACGTTTGTAAGTCATGGATAGTCACTATTCATCGAGTTTTTGGAGACCGTGGAGCTCCACTATTCATTATGCAAAATCTCTGATCTTAGAAGTTTTTCATTAGGGTTATTAAGGTGATATTTTGGAGTTAGTGAGTGAGGGTTTTGAAGATGTTCTTTATGATCTTATCAGACTTATGTTAGGTATTTGGGAGTGCAGAAAATATCATAATAAAATATTATACGAAAACAATCGCAAACGTCAGAAAGTAAATGGAATCACACACACAACAATGATGTATGTGGTTCGGTAACTTGCCTACATATATAGAGAGGTTACTTGTTCTTATTAAGTGTCTCTCAAAATCTCCAGTTTTCAATCCCTTTGCCACGGGTCAGGGTGTACAATTTATAGATATGTTGTTGCAGAGTTTAAGTCCTTTAAGGAACTTAAAGTAGCATGCGGATTTTCTATAAGGTACTTTAATATCTCATCCAAGATTTGTGGTAGCTGATTTGACCATATCCATAAGTATTATTATCCCACTAAAATACTCGTGTGGAAATTGAGTCATGATATGGGTCGGGGCAAGTGTTTAATTAATCAAGACTTCGTCAGATACTCTCGTAGACTTAAAGAAAATAGGTTCCCACAATTTCCCCTATAATCTTTGGTCCAATAAATTTTAATCGAGATAATAGGCTCAAGGCCTAAAACAGAAAAATGGCATTTATTATTCATGAGAGCCTGGTGGTTCTTGAAAACCGTTCATGTGTACCTTAATCGTTAGTTTAGTGTCTTCAGTCATTTTACACTTGTACTTCGTCTCTAAGTTTATTCTCTTCGTCTTCTACTTCAAAATTAGAGATTCCTTTCTTTAGTGATTTCTCAAGGCCTCATCAACACTTGTAAGTTTTAGATCCAACTCTTCTCTGGCTCTTCTCTCCTATAAAGTTTCTTTCGATGTAGCTAGGGTTATGTTTAAAAATGGTGATGCTTGATAATAAATCTCTTTCCAACTTTAGAAAGTTTTACAATATCCCTGATTGGGTGGATATTGAGTATGTCCATGTTCCTCAGAACGTTCATACTATAGATTATGGTCAATGCATCCATACTTATTTCGTCTCTCAATGGAGTTTGACATTTCCCCTAAATCCCTTATTTTTACATTTCTTCAAATATTTTGACATTATTCCCGCTCAATATACTCCAAATCTTTGGAAAATTGTTAATGGATTACATAGGATAAATGAGTTGTATGAGACCAACTTAAGGCTTGAAAAAATTTGTTTTTGCTATGTCTTTTCTCGTACCAAATATGGACTCCTGCGCTTGAAGGCTAGGAGTGCTGACTGAGTTCTAGTTATAAATTTGACTGATTCTCATAAAGATTATTGGAATGAAGGATTTATTGCTAAGAATTGGAAATATCCTCCCAAACCAGAGGGCAAAAGGTACAGGGGATTTCATATCCCTACCTTTGGGGAGGAGTATATAGGTTACGCACTATCTCTTTTTTTTTTGTTTATGGCTCACTGTTTCATCTTCGTGATTTTTTTTATGTGTTTTACTTTTCTCCTCTAGTTATTTTTGCAACTAGGGAAAAAAATTAAGAACCTAAACCCAGGGAGTTTGGTTCCACTGAACTTCTAAAATCTTGGTGGATTAAGGATACTCTTGCTGATGACGAGCATCCCCGATCAATTGGTTATCTTATTGAATACAAGACTACTACCTCCAATTTCACTGTAAGGCCAGTAGACTTCATTCCTGATTTTGAGGTTCTAGAGGAGGAGTTTGGTGGCCATTCTGAACCCATTAATTTAGAAGAAGAAGGGGAAGAAGAAAGTGCAAAGGAGGAAGAGGGGGAGGAATAAGTAGACGACAACGAAGAGGAAACCAGTGAAGAATAAGAAGAGATAATGGCTCCACCAAGAAGTAGGTGTTTAATCTATTATAATGATAATGCCGATCTATTACCTGATCACATGTTGAAGAGGAAGGATGGAGACTCCCCTAATGCAGGTGGCTCCAAATCAGGAGCTAGGGAGAGTGAAGCAGAGAAGAAAAAGAAGAGATAAGAAAAGGAGAAGAAAAAAGAGAGAGGGGGGGGAGAGGAAAAGGGAATAGGAGAATATGGCATAGTCATTGAGGTCCCTTATTATTCCTTCTTATGTTTTTGTCAGGGGGAGGAGTGTGATTAGCTCTCCCCATCTTGCCCCTGCACTTCTAGAGAGGTTGTGCTCACTGCTAATCACGAGCGATCTCTGAATATGGGTGCCTAACAGTTAGCCCTGAAATCAGCTCAAGGGCTTGCATTGGTACGTCACCTTCCTCTGTAATTCCTTAATTCTTTTTTCTCGATACTCGATAAATTGACTTACGCTTCCTTTCTTCTTGCAGCTTATCTCTGATTTTACCACACTACTGTGTGGTAGGGCTAACCCGTCGAGGAAATATGTTGAGTTGGAAGATTCCTTGAAGAGATCCAAAGAGGCTCTATACAAGTTTTGATAAAAAAAAAAAATAGAAGGCCTTGGACGCTCTTAAGGGGAAGGTTAAAAAAGAGCTCGCCGAGCTCCGGGAGGCTTATGCCCAAGTGGTGGCTGACAAGTTAAAGGGAATAGAGGCCAATAAGTAGTTATCGGCTATAGTGGACAAGCTAGAAGGAGAGGATATTGCTGCCTAAGATGGTGCATATAATGAAGGTTGGGAGGCGGCGTGTGACAACGTTCAGCGCTAGATTGCCTATGTTCGAAGCTTAAGATTTAAGAAGGGTTGGGACCAAGCTTTTGTCACTGTTGAAGTTCCATCTAACTCCCATCTATTTTCCTAGCATGAGCCATGTCTAAACCCAATGGATATTAGGGATCTTTTGATCGACCATCCTCCGATTCAAGCTAGGATAGAACTAGTTGGTCCTACTATTAAAGACCTCCCTACTAGCCAAGTTGTAGTCTATTCCGATGTGATCGTAATTGCTAGAGATCAGGCTACCTCATTTGCTGACAAGGATAAGGGGACACCATATTTTGAGCAGGTATAGGCTTTTATTGTTGGTCTATGGCTTCTGCTTCTTTATTTTTTATCCTTTGTATTTTGTAGTTTTTGAACTTGTACTTGGCATTTTCCCCCACTAATATTTGAAAGAAAAAAACTTATCGCTGCTGATCTTGTGTTGATGCTGATGTTTATTGAATATATTGGTTATTCTATTGTTTATATCCCATTTATATAGATTAATATATTTCTATGAACTCTCCATTGGGACAAAATCTTGGGCCGAATATTGATCCAAAGATTCACAAGGCCTTTGTAAAGATCTTAAAATCTTTGAGAGAAAGAAACCAGTAGTATAAGGACCAATTTGAATGGTCACGAAGCTGAAAGATAATCTTCAAGAGATTGAAGAAGTTGGGGCGTCAGTCTAAGAGGAGGGTAATGACCTGAAGGCCAAACTCCTGGTTGCTAGTGAAGTAAACCGAGTGATCAAGCTCATCCAGAAAGAGAATGATGATTTGAAGAGGGATATTTTTCTTCTGAAGAAGAACACCCCATCGGGCTCCTCCTTAGTGCGATGAAGATTTTTACAATCTACTAGAGGGGTTTCTCGAGATGAGGCCCAAACTCTGCAAAGGGAGGTTGATGATCTGAAATGGGATTTTTGACGGGCGTACCTAATCGTTGATGGGCTTCCGAGGGATGCAATAAGGTTATAGCATTTATTCAAAAGGGGTCCTAGAAAGGTCTGGGCAGATGGTTATTACCAAGGCTGGACTGGTGGCCTAGCGAAGCTGAAGGAGGTTAAACACCTTGCCTTTGCCCAGGCTGGCTCAGCGCCCTCAGAGAGCTAAAGATAGCAAAGGGCTCTCCCTTGTCGTACACATATCAGGTCGATTTCCTGGCCTATATCCATAACCACTTTTTCAAGGATGATCTGTGGATCCCAATTGATGCTATCCCTGCTCAGCTTCTGGAACATCACTTGGAAGATGTAGGAGAAGATCTTGTGCCTCACCTAGATGCTGGTCAAAGAGCACGTGTGGAAGATTACCTTGCTCTCCATTCTGGGTCATTGTAAAATCCTTTCATATGAAAGTTTTTATCGTAAATGTAACTTTATACTTGAATGAAAAAAAATTCTTACTGTCTTCAGACATTTATATTTTGAGCTCATGCTGACTAAACATTTAGTTTGTTATATAATTACCCAACTAAGCATCTCTTTGCCTCTGACTTTATCATTTTGAGTTTCACATCTGACTAAATGAGATTGAGAGATGTTAATGGTTATAGGTTGATTGTGTTTATCCATTCCCCCAATACAAATAGCCTTAGCTATGTCATTCCATCTACTATACCTTTTAGGTGGTGTCGTCACACTCCCTTAGGCCTAAGTAAGAATATGGCGAGAATGTACCTGGTTAATGGGCCATCCGACTGAGCAAGTTTTGCCAACCAACAATGTTGGCGACCATCATAAGTTGGATTTTTTTGCCTAAGGATCCCATGTAGGGATTTTTATGGTTATCGTGGAAACCCATGAGGTTCCTTATGTTCAAAACAAGAACCTGAGGGACGTAATAATTGAGACGAATCAACTGATTCCCCGTAATTATTGCGAACCCAAATCGAGTTGTTAAGTTTCCTTATTTTACAAACAAGTTGGACAACTTTCAGTAATCTTAAGAGTTTGGTCATGCATAATGGAGACATCGCTTGGGAAAAGGGTGTGTATTAATGAGATGATACCGACAAGAGTTAAGCAACCAATGTAAAGATATAAAAGAAAAGTGGCCAATCTGGCCTTTATTCATTGAATACTATTTAATTAGCATAATGTTTGAAAAATAAAAATTTGCATAAACTAACTGAAAGATAAAGGAGAAGATCTAAAAGTATAACTTCTTGAGATTTATTGCATTCCAAACTCTTAGTATCTCCCTGCCCTCCATCATTTCCAAGTGATATGATCCTTGAAGATCATCCCTAATTACTTTGAAGGTTTTACAGCACTATCAAGGACTTTTTGCACGACATATTCTCCTATTAAAAACTTCCTCGGATTGAATCTCTTTTTCTACTGCTTGGCTAGCTGTTGTTGGTAGGAAGCCACATTGATGAGGGCTAGCTCTTGTCTCTCATTTATTAGGTCAAGATTAGTGCATATTTCTCCATCGTTGAGGCTTTGGTCGACCATATTGGTTCTCATAGTAGGGAGACCTACTTCCAGAGGCATGACAACCTCCATTCCATAAACGAGTGCAATGGGTATTTCCCAAGTTGGTATCTTGGATGTTGTGTGATAATACCGTAGAACATGAGGCAGTTTATACACCCAAGCACCCTTAGCTATTTCCAACCGCTTTTTCAGTCCATCTATCATGGTTTTATTTTAAGCATCCACTTTCCCATTACTTTGGGATATGCCATAGAGATGAAGTGGTGCTTGATCCCATGATCATCATAAAAAGCGTGAAAGAAACCACTTTCAAATTGTGTACCATTATCGGTGATGATAATTATGATGTTCCTCCATATAAACCTTGCCATGTGAGAATCTCGATTATTTTCCAATGATTCTGCCTCTTCCCATTTGGTGAAGTAGTCTGTGGTAGGTAATTGTCCCATGATGTATAGTCCCCATTAACCGAAAGGACATGGGCTAGTGAGTGATTTTAGGTCACTGGAGGGTTGGTGAACCAAAGGTGAGTGCTTTTGGCACTTTTTTCCTTTGCAAACGTAGGCATCATCATCTTTTTCAATGCAAGGCCACCAATATCCTTCTTTGATCGAATGAAAGGCTAATGATCTTCCACCTACGTGACTCCCACAGATTCCCTCATGGAGTTCACTATATACTTTCTCGGTATCTTGTGGGTGAAAGCAATGGAGGTAAGGGCTTGTAAATGATTTCTAATAAACCTTCCCTTCGAGGTTGAGGTATAATCGAGAAGCCTTGACCCTAATTTGATGGGATGACCTCCAATCATATGGAAGTATGTCACTTCATAAATAATTGATAATGGGATCCATTCAACTTGGGGCCTTATCTGCGAGGAGGAATTGCACGACTATGATTTCCTGGTCAATACTCGATTATGCGAGGAATTCTATCTAAATTGTTCTCCTTAGGTCAGACTTAATAGCTGAGTTGAGTGTTGTTAAAGCGTTAGTGTAACTATTCTGTCCTCGAGGGAACTGTTGAATTTACCCCTCTTCAAAGTCTGCCATGAGTCCTATTATTACGTTGAGGTATGCTGCCATTCGATCGACTTTGGCATTAAAGTCCCAATTTACCTTTTTGGAGGCTAATTTGTAATCACCGAATACGTGGGGGCATCCCCCCCCCCCCCCCCCCCAATGTTTTGGCTTTTCATAAATCGACGATTAGTGCTTCATACTCAGCTTCGTTATTGGAGGCCTTAAATCCCTTGCTCAATTATAGTATCTTTGGGGTTAATGAGAGAAATCCTTACTCCTACCCCCTTAGAATTTGAGGCTCCATCAACATAAAAGGTCTAACCTTTGGACTGTGCTTCTTGTGTCATCGACTGCTCAATATTTAGTTAGTCTACTAGCTGATCTCCTGTGAACTCAGTAATGAAATTTTCTAGGATATGTCCCTCAATTTTTGTTCTAGGCTAGAAGTTGATATCAAATCTCTCTAGTTGGACCGAACACTTTAAAAGTCATCTAGAGAGATCGACCTTTCATAGAACATCCTTGAGTGGTTAAGAAGTGCTCATAGTTATAGAGTGGGCTTCGAAGTAATGCTTCAGCTTCCTTGAAGCACCCACTAGTGCATATGTAAGGTTTTCCAGAGGCAAGTAACATTGTTCAGTGTCCAGGAGTGTTTTACTATCATAGTAAACCGGGTTGTAATAACCCGTATTTTTACTGATTTTAATTATGGGATTAATTGAATTGAAAATGTGAATTGATTGGTAATTAATTCGGATTTAAATACTAGTGAGACGGGAGTTAGTATTTGATTTGATTATGATAATTATGTTGAATGTTACTGAGCAAGTATAGTAATATATGATTGTGAATTTATTAAAATTGTCACAAATGGAAAATACGACAGTTTTGGAAATTAAGTTGGGACGCGCGCGTCAGTCGTGTCAGGACAAATTTAATGGATTATAAAGAAGTTATTTTTATGTCATCCTTATGGTCATTTTGAGTGCGTCAATATGTTCGGAAGGTTCTAGATAGTCAGAAAAGACTACCTGGAGGTTTAGTTTGGGTCCCGAGGCAGTTTTAGATGAAACCGGCTACCCGGGAGGGTATTTTAGTCATTTTACTATTTGGTGAATATTAACCTACGAAATTTAGGTCAAATATATCATCCAACCCTTAGAATCATTAGAGTATTGGCTGCTACAAACTTGAGAGAGAGAAGTAGAGAGAAAGGAAGGGTTTCCAAAGGTTGCTAGGGCCAAACAACCATCTTGCACCACCACCACCGACGGATTTTTGACCGGAACGAGAACACCACCACCATATCATCTTCACCAAAGGATCATAACTTCTATTTCGATGAAATTGATTTAACTTGTTATGATTCAGCAAATATATTATCCATGGTAGTTTAGAATTGGAGACTAAACTTCAAATGTTGATAATTTCATTAATTGGGAGAATTTAATCTTGAATATGGGTAGGATCTGCATGTATATGAATTAGGGAAAGATTAGAGAATTGAATCATATACTAAATGAAATAAATTACGGATCAAATCTGAGTAATTGGCTATCTTGAATTGAGAGAAGTTATCATAGGGTTTAAACATGAAAACTTCATGAACAGTTAAATTTATATGAAATTTTCGTGATGATTTGATGATTCTGGAACGTTGCAAATCATGTGTTAGGTTGATATAACATCAAGTATGTTTACTTTGGAGAATGGGATCATGTAATAAATTTTGGAGACAAATCGATGACTAAAAATTTTAAAAATTATGGGATGTAATTGGTCGATCGATCGATCGACATTCATAGTCAATCTATCGACTGGTTCGATCGATCGACATTCTTGAGTAGACCGATCGACTCCCCTGCATTTGTGATAAAATTTTCCTTTAAGTTTTAACCAAATTTTGGCTTTTAAGAATTATTGGTGTGGACTAATTGAACATATTGGGACATAGGTAAGGTCAGTATGGGTGTATTTGAGGCCCGGGAAAATATCAGTTTGGTTTGGGATTAAATGGTAAACTTACAAGTGTCCGACGAGAGTGTTACGGTTGGAAATTATGGAAACTTTAATTGGATTCGGATAAACAATAACTTAAGGTTAGAGATAATAGTAGGGGGACTTTAGTTTACTGAAATAACCTTAGGGACAAGTAGGAGGCTTAGTAACCTTTTGGGGATAGGTTTAAGTACTCGGATTTATACGATGAGAGTTGTCGAGCTAAACATTATTACGTAAAATAATCGGGATTAAACTATATTACCTATGATACTTGTAATATAGGATAGGAGTATACATATATTAATATGATGATTATTTAGGTTGTGTGATTACCTCATATATGTATTATTATGTGTATGACATACCTACCATACTTGATATCACGGGAGGTTGTGGGAAGAGGACAATCCTATCTTGTGTGCCTTCAGGGGGATTTAGATTTGGTACCTCAAGAACATAGGACTATGAAGACTTATTTATGAGTTGATAAGTCAGCTGACCATGGGAGCATATTTATGTGCGTGAACCATGGGTATGTGAACTATATTCGCCTCTAATAGGTGTGATTTGTATTAATACCGTTCCTGAGTGATTCGCAACTCTTGATCCTTATGTACATGATGTATCGGGATTTGATTGCAGAGTATACGTGCACCGCATCTTACCATAGGGGTTCCATATGTGTATATATGTACTGACAGTGATTTATATATATACTTGTGATTGTTCACTTTCTTGGTTGATGAGAATGGATAAGATATTTAAATGACTTAAAAATGTGGGAACTTAAATAATACATGGGATAAATGATTCAATTAATGAGTGTTTGAGATATAATTACATCTTAATTGGGTATTACATGTAGGCATCGTAAAGAAGTTTTGTATAGACAGATATAATACACACTTGTTACGTAGTAGCATAACTAGAATGGGTTAAGTATATGCGTTAGGTGTGCACAATAGTTGAGGGGTGAGAATATCAAGTGAGAGAACATGACTGACATGTATATAATATTTACTATTTAAGGCAACTAAACACTTACTGTTTTTAAAAATATTTTCACTTCGGGCTCTGACCCGTTAGCTTCCAAATCTATTTTTGTTTTGTAAAAACATTTTAGGTGCCTAGCCACAGGAATGCTAAACATAGGAGTTCCATTCTGTTAACGTGTTGTAGCTACTATGGAACTTATAGATTCTCGGTACTAGACTCCTTCCCATGTATCTTTACTTCCTTCAGAGTAATTCATATCAGTTAGGGGATGTTTCCCGTTCTCATCTAGAGATAGCAATTTCAGTCATTCATTTATATCAGATGTTGGTTTTATTTGTTCAGACTTGTATTGGTATTATATTTTTCTTTGGGATTATTATTGGAGTGTTTACTCCGGACTCAGTTTATTTTATTACATTGGTTATTCATATAAGGTTGTTTATGTATGTGTTGAATGGTTGGTTATTCATAACTTGGTTGTAAGTTAATTGAATTAATAAAATTGGCATCTCATTCTTTTTAAATATTAGGTGGCTAATAATTAATTAAATGTTTTTCGAAAATGATGTTAAGACTGAACCAACTTGATATTCTATATTAATTTAATAAAGGAGTAGCTACCGGGTATTTAATTAGACGGGGTGTCACAGGGGTGTTGTGCCACTTCCTTTTCACGTACTAAGGCAAAACTCATATCTTGGTCTGATACTACCAGGTAAATATACAGTTGATCCCCATTATTTAGAATTACCAGTAATGGTGACTTGCCAAGGTAGGACTTGATTTCTTCTAAAGCTTGCGAATAGTCATCATCCCATATGAGGCATTTACCCTTTTTTAAGAGCTAGAAGAATGGTTGCCAGTGTTTCAAAGATTTATAAATGAAGCGATTGACCAATGTGATCATTCCAGTAAGCTTCTGAACATCTCTAAATGTCTAAGGAGGCTACACTCTAGTGATAGTATCGATTTGGTTTAGATTGGCCTCGATTCCCCTCTTACTTACTAGAAAACTTAAGAATTTTCCTGACTGAATATCAAATGAACACTTACTTGCATTAAGCTTTATCTGATACTTCCTGCAGATCTTAAAGGTTATTTCTAAATCGGAGAGGTGATCGGCCTTGTCCATGCTTTTAACAAGCATATCGTCAATGCATACTTCCATCGTTCCTCCCATATATTTGCTGAACAATTTAGTTACCAATATTTGGTGAGTTTCCCATGTGTTCTTGAGGCCGAACGGCATGACCTTATAGCAGTACAACTAGATTGAGGTTATAAAGGAGTTCTTATCTTGAGTAGGCGTCTAGGAAGCTCATCCTTTTGTGTCTCATTATGGCATCAACCAACTGATCTATCTTTGGGAGAGGAAAAATATCCTTGGGGCACGCCCGATAGAGGTCGGTAAAATCAATACAAACCCTTCCGTTGCCGTTACTTTTGGGTACCTCCTCTAGGTTGGACAACCATGTAGGGAACTGAACTTCTCTGATGGTTCCTACATCTAATGTCTTCCCTATTTCCTTTTTCACTACTTTAGCCTTCTCGGGGGACATAGGCTTGAAGGTGAAATCAATGTACAAGCGGTGGCAGGCCACACTGGGGTCAACCCCTGTTAACTCGTAGGGATCCCAAGTGAAAACATCCATGTTGCTTTTTAGACGTGAAACTAAATCCCTTTTCTCTTAATCGGTGAAAGCATATCCAATCGGTAATTTCCTCTTTGTAAAGTTTTCATCGACTATAACTTCTTCTAGGATTTTTATTACCCTATCAGTAAGGTGGACCCAGGTATCTTCCACCCCTGGTCGACCATACCGTAGTTGCTATTTAGAGATAACAACCCCTCATGGGCTTTCTTTTGGGCGTTCTCTAATTCCTTCTTCTTTTATTTCTTTGGGTGGATAGCTGCAATAAAGCACTTTCTAGCCGTAGCCTGGTCACCACGGATCTCAACCACTCCTTTATCTATAATGTGCTTTAGCTTTTGATGATAGGTGGATGGCACGACCTTCATGGAGTGGAACCATCCTCTTCCCAAAATAACAAGGTAAGGGGATTCGATCTCCACCACTAAAAACTCAATCAGTTTTGAGATGTCTCTTTCCCTGATCGGTAAGATTATCTTCCTTAAGGGAATCATGATTCGTCCTACAAAGCTGACCAGTGGAACGATTACTTGTTTGATGTCGGTGTCTTTAAACTTTAGTTTATGGAATAGTTCTAAGTACATCACTTCAGACGAACTTACCTTGTCCATAAATAGCTTGTCAACATCCCAGTTAGCAATTCTGAGTGTGATCACCAATGATCATGATGTGAATGTCTTATTCAACCAACTATTCTTCGATGAACATGATGTGATTGATGTAATCAACATCTTTTTTTCATCGCCACTTTCCTGCTTGGGATTTGGAAGGGTAAATTTGAAAAGCTTCCATTACGTAAGTCACCCTCTTGTGTTCCATTCAAACGGCATTGCCCTGGATCTACTTGAGGTCTGGAACCCCATAGATTACTATGAACTCAAGTCATGTATCATCATCGAGTTGTTATCTGGATTCTAGTCTCCATTGACTATGGCTTTCTCCGCGTTCTTCTCGACATACTCACTAAGGTGCCATGCTTGAACTAGCTTTTCCAAGTGTGACTTCAAATATTTATATTTCTAGGTTCAGTGACTGCCCTCCTTGTGGAACTCTCACCTTAATGCATTGTTCCTTTTGGTTGGGTCTCCACTTGTTTTTTTGAGCCATTTAATGAAAGGCTCATCCTTAACCTTGCTGAGAATTTTGTAAATAGGTTCCTTAAAGACTGTGTTAATAGTCTAGAATGCTTTGGAGAGATCAACATTTTTTCCATTCTTGGGGCCATTATTTCCCACATTCTTGCTTCCCTTCTTCTGGGTATCATTCTTCCCCATTCCCTTGTTCGCCTTCGCTCGATCATTGTCTCCCTTACTAGGATGAACCACGTCATACCCCTTAGCATAATTTTTTATACGATCCATAATATCATCTATGGTGATGGCTTCCTTATTGGTGATGGATTGGTGTAGTAGAGAGGTGGTCAGCAAGCCAATTTTAAAGGATGCCACGACAACTTCCTCCGAGCAATCCTCAATCTCATTAAAAATTTCCTAATATCTTTTGGCATAGTCTCGGAGATTATCCTATGGCTCTTCCTCATGGTGAGCAGCGCATCCATCATCTTGGGATGAGAGTTAATCGTTATGAATCTCATCATAAAGCCTTTGCTTGTGTTACAAAAAATTTGATAGACCTATGAAGAAGCCTCTCACACCAGTTTTGTGCTACATCATGTAGGCTAGAAGGGAAGATTATGCACATAAGTGCGTCATTATGGCTCTATAAGGTCATTTCTTATAGATATTGCCTAACATGATCTACAGGATCTGTTTTCCAATCATAGACCTTTGTGACACCCCGTCTAATTAAATATCGGGTAGCTACTCCTTTATTAAATTAATACATAATATCAAGTTGGTTCAGTCTTACCATCACTGTGAAGAAATATTTAATTAGTTACTAGCCACCTAATATTTAAAAAGTGAGTTGCCAAATTTTACCAATTAAATTAACTTACAACCATGTAATGAATAACCAACCATTTAACATTCACATAAACACTCTCATAGGAATAATTAATAGAAAGAAATAACAGAGTCTGGAGTAACACTCCAAATATAGTCTCAATGTCAAATAATACCAATACAAAAGTATGAATATCTAAACAAATCCAACAACTAAAATGGAAATGAAAGTCTGAAACTGCTATCTTTAAATGAACAGGGGCGACATTACCTAAATGATGTAGATAACTCTGTAAGAATCAAAGATAGATGGTGGAGGTGTCTAATACCAATATCTTGTAACTTCCACAGCATCTACAGCATGCCAATAAAATGGAACTACTATGCTTGCA
The DNA here is from genome assembly GCA_949130495.1 of Sambucus nigra. Classification (NCBI taxonomy): domain Eukaryota; kingdom Viridiplantae; phylum Streptophyta; class Magnoliopsida; order Dipsacales; family Adoxaceae; genus Sambucus; species Sambucus nigra. Next base: position 504,305,361 of record OX422212.1, read on the forward strand.
TCCCTGTGGATGGGCACCTAAAAGATTTTTACAAAACAAAATAAATTTGGAAGCAAACGGGGCAGAGCCCGATGTGAAAAATATTTTAAAACAGCAAATGTTTAAATTGCATTAAACAGTAAATATCATATACATGTTAGTCACGTGCTCTCACTTGATATTCTCACCCCTCAACTATTGTGCACGTCTAACGCATATTTACTACCCATCCTAGCTATGCTACCCACCTCTCTTGTCGGTACCAAATCTTTGTCGATAGGGATTACTATATTGAGCCACCCGTATTACCCAGATACCATGGAATTCCAATACCATTATTTATTAATCTATTTTAAGTAACTTAATACTCACTTTAAATTTCCACAAGTTTACATTATTCTATAGGTCTCATCCTAGCTCATCTACTAAGCAACATAGTAGAAGAATCTCAGCTATATATTTATATCACTCCTGGTACATATATACACATATAGATACCATAAGCTGAGTTACAGTGCATGCATACTCTGCTATCGAATCCTGATACATCATGTACGTAAGGATCACGAGTTCCGAATCACTCAGGAAGCGTATCAATACAAAACACACATATTGGAGGCGAATATACTTCACCTACCTATTGGTCACGCACATACCTATGCTCCCATCGTTAGCTGACTTGTCAACTCACAAATAATTCCTCACAGTCCTAAGTTCTGAGGCACAAATCGAAAGTCCCCTCGAAGGAACACAAAGACAAGACTGTCCCCTTTCTAAAACCTCCCGTGATAGCAAGTATGGTAGGTATGTCATACACAAAAATATTTATACATTAGGAAATCAAGCAACCTAAGTATTTATAAATTAATATAGGTATTCACACTTCCCATATTATAATTTTCATACGTAGTATATTTTATATCCCGAATATCCTATGTATTATGTTTAGCGCGACAACTCTAATCGTATAAATCTAAGTACTTAAACCTATCCCAAATGGTTACTAAGTCTCCCACTTATCTCTATAGTTATTTAAGTAATTTAAAGTCCCCCTACTATTGTCTCTAACCATAACTTATTATTTATCCGAATTAAATTTAAGTTCTCATAATTTCCAACGGTAACTCACCTGTCGGACACTCGTAAGTTTATCATTTAATCACAAACCGAACTAATATTTTTTGGGCCTCAAATACACCACTACTGACCTTCCCTAAGTCCCAATATGTTCAAATAGTCCACATCAATAATTCTTAAATGTCGGGGTTGGTTAAAACTTAAAAGGAAATTATAACAAAAATTCAGGATAAGTCGATCGATCGAAGGAAAAGGGCCAATCAATCGAACCAGTCGATCGATCGACATTCATGGTCGATCGATCGATCCATTATGTATGGCTGCGATTATGCATATTATTTCCTACGGGTTTCTTCAATTTTAGACCTCTAATACTCTATTTTAATGTCCCAAACTCCCAAATACTTATACTAAAGGTTACACTAACATAAATACAAAATTTCTAATGTTTCAGAATCATCAAATCATTATGGAGCATAATTATCTTGGATCAAATCATTTATTTTTCATAAAAACCCTTGTTCTTCAATTTTTCTTCAAGAACATCGAATATCTCAACATAAATTCATGAATTTGTATACATGGATCTTGATTTCGTTGTCTCTACATATCAGAAGTTCAACTTCATGCAACCTACCCATATTCAAGATTAAATTCTCTTAAATCATACAATTATCAATGTTTCAAGTTTAGTCTCCAATTCTAAACTACCATGGATAATATATTTTATGAATCATAAAAAATTAAATCACTTGACTCAAATGGATGTTATGATCCTTTGGAGAAGACGATATGGTGCTGATTTTCTCTTTCCGGTCACAAATTCAGTGGTGGTGGAGGTGCAAGGTGGTTGTTTGGCCCTAGCAACCTTTGGAAACCCTTCATTTCTCTCTACTTCTCTATCTCAAGTTTGTAGAAGGCAATAAACCTAATGATCCTAAGGGTTGGCTGATATATTTAACCTAAATTTCGTAGGTCACTATTCATTAAATAGTAAAATGACAAAAATACCCTCCCGGGTTGCCGGTTTTGCCTAAAAATGCCTTGGGACCCAAACTAAACCTCCAGGTAGTCTTTTATGACTATCTCGGCCCTTTTGGACACATTGACACACTCAAAATGACCATAAGGATGAAATAAAAATAAACTACTTTATAATCCATTAAATTGATCCCGACATGACTAACACGCACGTCCCAACTTAATTTCCAAAACTGTCATATTTTACAAATATGACAATTTTAATAAGTTCGTAATCATATATTACTATATTCGCTCAGTAATATTCAACATAATTATAATGATCAAATACTAACTCTCGTCTCACTAGTATTTAAATCCAGATTAATTACCAATTAATTTCCCACTTTTAATTTAGTTAATCCCATAATTAAAATCAGTAAAAATACGGGGGATTACATACTTCCCCCCTAATAATGGAAGTTCGTCCCGAAATTTAGAAATAAAGGTATACCTGGTAAAAATAACTCTGGATATTTGTCGTGCATGTCATCCTTGTGCTCCTAGGTAGACTCCTCGGCATTATGATCCCGCCACTGAACACGTACTAGCAGTACTACCTTCGATCTCAATTTTCTTTCGCTACGGTCTAGGATAGCAACCGGCCCTTCCTAGTAGGAACTATCGGGTTGTATATCAATCTCCTCCAAAGAACTGTGCGTATGGGCCAACTCATCCTGAATATATCTCCTCAGGGAAGAAATATGGAACATGTCATGAATCCTATGTAAGTTCTCTGGTAACCCAAGTCTATAAGTAGCTGGCCTAATCCGCTCGATGATAGGGATTGGCCCCACATATCTCGACGCCAACTTCCCTTTCTTACCAAAAAGCATTATCCCCTTCATAGGATATACTCTCAGCAGCACGTGTTCTCCCACATTGAACTCCCGGAAGAACCTCTTGGCATCGGCGTAGCTCTTTTGTCGATCCTGAGCAATCCAAATACAAATCCAGATCATCTATATCCTGGCCTAAGTATCCTGGATCACCTCCGACCCATGAAGCTTATTGTCCCCCAATTGTAAACTCTACCATATAACGCCTCGAATGGATCCATGCCAACAGTAAACTCATAGGAGTTATTATAGGCAAATTCCACAAGTGGGAGATACTGCTCCCATCCCCCGCTAAAATCTAATATACACATCCGTAACATATTCTCTAACATCTGATTTGCCCGCTCAGTCTGTCCATCGATCTGCGGGTTATAGGTTGAATAAGTTATAACTCTGTACCCATAGCCTCCTGGAAACTTTGCCAAAACTGAGACACAAAAACCTTGTCCCTATTGAACACGATATTAAGGGGCATCCCGTGAAGTCTCACTATCTCGACTATAAAGATCTGAGTGTACTATACCATAGTGTAGTCCGTCTGAACTGGAATAAAGTGAGATACCTTGATCAAACGATCCACAATCAGCCATATCGAATCATGACCTCGCTGAGATAAAGGCAAATCCATGATGAAATCCATGGAAATTCTCTCCTATTTCCACATAAGAACCTCTAACAGCTGTAGGAGTCATGCCGATCTCTGATGGTCCACCATCACTAGATGACAACTGGCTCATTTCGAAGAAAACTCGACGATATCCTTATTTATTCCACTCCATAAGTGATGTCACCTCATATCCTGGTACATATTATCCCCATCGAGATGTACCGTAAAACATGAACTGTGCGACTTTATCATCACCTCGTGTCGCAAGCCTCCCCCTCCGAAATAACCGGTCTTCCATTAAAATGCAACCATCCATCTGAACAAATGGTGTAAGACTCGACCCTTTGTGCTATAAGGTGTATTATTCGATCCTGGCAGAATGGATCCATTTCCTGAGCCTGTACCACCCTCATAATAATTTAAGGCATAACTGTTATAACAGACATAAATAATCGGGCCACTGCATCTTAGTATCCCAACTCCTTACATTTCTCTTTCAACACTTCGACCACCTCACCTACTGGCTTACGACTCAATGCATCTTCTACCACGTTGGCCTTTCCCAGGTGGTATTGGATATCAAACTAATAATCCTTCACAAATTAAACCACCTTCACTGATGCATATTCAACTCCTTCTGGATGAAGAGGTACTGTAGTGACTTGTATCTGTGAATAAGGGAAATTTCTCCCCAAAGAGATAATGTCTCCATATCCAAAGTTCAAACACGACTGCCTCTAACTCCATGTCGGGGTGGGGTAATTCCTCTCATGAGGCTTTAGTTTTCGAGAATCATAAGTTATAGCCTAATCCTCCTGCTGAAGCACACCCCCGAGTTCCTGTAAGGATGCATTAGTGTAAACTAAATACTCCACACCTGGCCTGGGCAGCACTAGGATAGGTGCCGAAATCAACTTGTCCTTCATCTCATAAAAGCCTAACTGATAGGTGTCATCCCAGATGAATGGCACCCCTTTACGAGTCAAGTGAGTCGACAGACCAGCTATCTTCGAGAATCCCCAATAAACCTCATGTAGTATCTTGTTAGATCCAAGAAACTATGTATCTTTGTCCGTGTCATGGGTTGTCCCCATTCCCTTATCGCTGATAATTTGCTCGGATCTACAGATATACCTTTGTCTGATACTATGTGCCCCAAAAACTGGACCTCCTTCAACCAAAACCCACACTTCTCATATTTGGCATACAACTCATCCTAGCGCAGTGTCTGCAACACCTGTCGCAAATTCTTGGCATGATCCTCCTTAGTTTGAGAATATATCAAAATTTCATCTATGAAGATAATGATAAACTGATCAAGGAACTCTCTGGACACCCTATTCATCAAGTCCATGAATAGGATTGGTGCGTCGGTTAGCCCAAATACCATAACCCTGAACTCGTAGGATCCATATCTCATCAAGAAGGCAATCTTAGACACGTTCTTCTCCCAGATATGCAACTGATGGTATCCAGATCTCAAGTCTATCTTCGAGAAGAAGGCAACTCCTCACAACTGATCGAATATGTCATCGATTCGAGGTAACGAATACTTATTATGTATCGTAACTTTATTTATCTCTCGGTAATCAACACACAACCTTAAAGATCCATACCTTTTCTTCAAAAATAGCATGGGAGAACCCTAAGGTTAGGTACTCTTACGAATGAACCCATATCCCAATATCTGCTCAATCTGATCCCGTAACTCCCTTATCTTTGCCGAAGCCATACGGTAAGGCGCGCGAGTTATCAGTCGAGTACCCGGTGTCAAATCTATAACAAAATATATCTCTCTACTAGGTGGAAATCCTAGTATATCCTGGAATAGATTAGTGAGCTCTTGAATAATAGGAATCAAATGAAGTGGTATTACCACCTCCTTAGAGGTCTCTTCCTCTATGTAATACAAGTGAGTGGAAGATCCTCCCTCAGGACGATGCATCGCCACCAGGATCATATCGAACCCGGTATAGCATATATAATACTCCTACTAAATCAATTGATCATAGACCCATACACAATGAGCCAATCTATACCAATAATTTCATCTTACTCGATCATGTTTAATACAAGCATGTTTGCAGGTAAAATAAATCTTTAAATCTCTATACCTACCCCCCTACATATAAAGAAAATTAGTGTTCCACTCCCCAATGGCGAGTCAACACTCGTAACATTACTCTTTGTTGTATCTAATAACCCCAAGGTGCGTGTAAAACTAATGGCAACAGAAGAGTTTGAAGCCCCCGTGTCGAACAAAATACGCCCCAAAGTCCCCTGGATAGAAAATATACCCTTAATCATGGGTGGATCCTGTGGGACTGCATCCTGATGATCGTTGTAAACATGCCTATACTGTAACTGACCCTACTGAACTGGGACCATTGGTATAGCCAGTAAATATGGCATCTGTGGTGGTACTAGGAGGCTGTAGGGAAATATCAATCCCTGAGGCTCATGTCAAGCACCATGTTGTTGAGACTGCGGGGCCATGCCCCTCTCAGGACAATCATGATGTTTGCAGCCAGTATTACCACATATGAAACACTTTTCACCAAAGTTTCCCCCTCTCTATACGTGCTTCCCTCGGCAATGCTGGACGTTTCCACTTCTCCCTTCCCTCTACTGGCCTTGTTGATACTGTTGTTGGCCCTGATGGCCCTATTGTCCCTATTGGCCCTGATGGACATGCTAACCCTGCTGGCCATGTTTATAACCTACCTGCCATGTTGAAAAACTCCCGATCTGAAACACTTAGAATCTCCTTGGTGGGAATGTTGATCACCCTACCTTTGTTGGCCCTGAGCTGGTTGTACCACACTGACACCATTACCTCCTGTCCTGCCCTGCTGGCTGGACTCCCCTACTCGCTTTCTCCCTATCAGATGGAAGCGGTGGTCTTGGCAGTGAAGTAGTGTTGCATTAAGCACATCAGTATAGGTCTATAATGAGAGGTTACCTAGAAGATGTGGTGGAATCCTCCAGGTAAGGCCATCCATGAACATATGTATTTTCTTATCCTTAGTAGGTACCTCTGTTGGTACCAGATTAACTAGCCTGGTAAACTCTTCCTCATACTCAGCTATTGTCTTCATCTCCTGGGTGTGGTTTAGTAATTTCCGCCTCCTCTCAGTCTGAACGGTGAAAGGGAAATATTTACGGTCAAACCGCACCCAGAAATCCTGAATAGTAAGGACATCTTTCTCCTCAACAGTGGTAATAGACTCCCACCACTTCAGTGCTTCTCCAACTAGCTTAAATGTAGCTTGTATCTACCTCTAAACATCTATGCATTCATACATCCTCAAGTGCCTCTGGATGTCCTTCTTCCATTGGCTCGCCACTACAATATCGGAGCTTCCTTCAAACTCCGGAGGATGTGTCTTTTGAAAGGCATCTCTGACACGTTCCTAAGCAGACGGGAATTCATGATCCTGAACTGGGGACACCACCGGTGCCTGAGGTGGCGCCTGCTACACTACTGCTAAAGCTTCATTTACCACCTGTACTACTATAGCGGTAAATTTAGCGGCGTTCATAGTAACCTGAACTGGTGTTGGATGAGACTCGGGTTGGGCACCCTTAGGAAATCGTTGTGCACGTCGAGGAGGCATCTTAAATGATAGAGAATCTTTATAAGTCTATAGTTAATATCAAAAAATGGTTGAAGACGTAAAATTTTCAATTGAAGAATACGATAGTCCTAATATAGGGCTCTATATTAAAGAACGCTACGCGAAAAACATAACAAGCAGTACAGATCCTAAAGACTCTAGAACCTGGGTCTGATACCACCTGTGACACCCCGTCTAATTAAATACCGGGTAGAAACTCCTTTATTAAATTAAAACAGAATATCAAGTTGGTTCAGTCTTACTATCACTGTCGAAAAATATTTAATTACTTACTAGCCACCGAATATTTAAAAAATGAGATGCCAAATTTTATTAATTAAATTAACTTAGAGCCAAGTAATTAATAACCAACCATTCAACATTATTATAAAAACTATCATAGGAATAATTAATAGAAAGAAATAACAAAGTCTAGAGTAACACTCCAAATATAGTCTCAATGTCAAATAATCCCAATACAAAAGTATAAATATCTAAATAAATCCAACAACTGAAATGGAAATGAAAGTCTGAAACTGCTATCTTTAAATGAAAAGGGGCGACATGACCTAACTGATGTAGATAACTCTATATGAATCAAAGATAGATGGTGGAGGCGTCTAATTACAAGATCTTGTAACTTCCACGACACCTACAACACGTCAATAAAATGGCACTACTATGCTTACATCCCTGTGGATGGGCACCTAAAAGATTTTTACAAAAAAAATAGATTTTGAAGCAAATGGGTCAGAGCCCGATGTGAAAAATATTTTAAAATAGCAAGTGCTTAAATTTCATTAAACAGTAAATATCATATACATGTTAGTCACCTGCTCTCACTTAATATTCTCATCCCTCAACTATTGTGCACGCCTAACGCATATTTACACCCCATCCTAGCTACGCTACCCACCTATCTTGTCAGTACCAAATCTTTGTCTACAGGGATTACTATATTGAGCCACACGTATTACCCATATACCATGGAATTTCATTACCAGTATTTATTAATTTATTTTAAGTAACTTAATACTCACTTTAAATTTCCACAAGTTTACATTATTCTATAAGTCTCATCCTAACTCGTCTACCAAGAAACATAGTAGAACAATCCCAACTATATATTTATATTACTCCCCGTACATATATACACATATGGAAACCCCTAAGCTAAGCTACGGTGCATGCATACTCTGCTATCGAATACTGGTACATCAGGTACGTAAGGATCGCGAGTTCCGAATCACCCAGGAAGCGTGCCAATACAAATCACACATATTGGAGGCGAACATAATTCACATACCTATAGGTCACGCACATACCTACACTCCCATAGTTAGTTGACGTATCAAATCATAAATAAGTCTTCACAATCCTATGTTCTGAGGCACCAATCTAAAGTCCCCTCGAAGGCACGCAAAGACAAGACTGTCCCCTTTCTAAAACCTCCCGTGATAGCAAGTATGGTAGGTATGTCATACACAAAATTATCCATACATTAGGAAATCAAGAAACCTAAGTATTTCTAAATTAATATAGTTATTCACACTTCCCATATTATAAGTTTCATAGGTAGTATATTTTATATCCCGAATATCGTATGTATTATGTTTAGCGCAATAACTCTTGTCGTATAAATACGAGTACTTAAACCTATCCAAAACGGTTACTAAGTCTCCCACTTATCTTTAAGGTTATTTAAGTAATTTAAAGTCCCCCTACTATTGTCTCTTAGTTTAACTTATTGTTTGTCCGAATTAAATTCAAGTTCTCATAATTTCCAACCGTAACTCACCCGTCGGACACTCGTAAGTTTATCATTTAATCACAAATCGAACTAATATTTTTTGGGCCTCAAATACACCACTACTGACCTTCCCTAAGTCCCAATATGTTCAAATAGTCCACATCAATAATTCTTAAATGTAGGGGTTGGTTAAACCTTAAAAGAAAATTATAACACAAATTCAGGATAAGTCGATCGATCGAAGGAAGACGGTCGATCGATCGATCCATCAGGTATGGTTGTGATTGTGCATATCATTTCCTATAGGTTTCTTCAATTTTAGACCTCCAATAACCTATTTTAATGTCTTAAACTCCCAAATACCTACACTAAAGGTTACACCAACATAAATACCAAATTTCTAACGCCTCAGAATCATCAAATCATCATGGGGCATAGTTATCTTGAATCAAATCATGTATTTTTCATAAAACCCCTTGTTCTTCAATTTTTCTTCAAGAACATCGAATATCACAACATAATTTCATGAATTTGTATACATGGATCATGATTTCATTATCTCTACATATCAAAAGTTCAACTACATGCAACCTACCCATATTCAAGATTAAATTCTCCCAATTCATGCAATTATCAATATTTCAAGTTTAGTCTCCAATTCTAAACTACCATGAATAATATATTTGTTGAATCATAACAAGTTAAATCTATTTCCTCAAATGGATGTTATGATCCTTTGGAGAAGATGATATGGTGGTGATGTTCTCTTTTGGGTCACAAATTCGGCGGCGGTGGTGGTGCAAGGTGGTTGTTTGTCCCTAGCAACCTTTAGAAACCCTCCTTTCTCTCTACTTCTCTCTCTCTCAAGTTTGTAGCATCCAATAACCCTAATGATCCTAAGGGTTGGGTAATATATTTAACCTAAATTCCGTAGGTCACTATTCATCAAATGGTACAATGACTAAAATACCCTCCCGGGTTGCTGGTTTGTCCTAAAAATGCCCCGGAACCCAAACTAAATCCCCAGGTATTCTTTTCTGACTATCTTGACCCTTCCATACACATTGGTGCACTCAAAATGGCCATAAATATGACATAAAAATAATCTACTTTATAATCCATTAAATTTGTCCCGACACGACTAACACGCGTATCCCAACTTAATTTCCAAAACTATCGTGTTTTCCACCTATGACAATTTTAATAAGTTCATAATCATATATTACCATATTCGGCCAGTAATATTAAACATAATTATCATAGTCAAATACTAACTCTCGTCTCGCTAGTATTTATATCCAGATTAATTACCAATTAATTTCCCATTTTTAATTTAATTAATCCTATAATTAAAATTAGTAAAAATACGGAGTATTACAACCTTGAACCTGGGGATAGAAAATTTCTTCAGGGGATCCTCTTGATCGATGGCCCTTGAAAAGAGGGACTTCATCTAAGTGTTAAAAGCTCTTTTGGGTATCTCTCTTGTTGATCTTCCTCCTCGGTGGGCTAGTTGTTGATCTATCTCCCTACGTACCAATATCCTCAAATCTTTGTTCCATCGATCATTGCTTTTGTGGAGCCTCTCCTGCTGGCCACGCTCTGATCATGCTTGCTCTGACCTATCACATTTAGTCCTTTCCTGGTCACGCCTAGATCTCCTTCCTCGGCTGCGAGTGTTGCTCTCCTGAGGGCTAAGATTCCTCGCATGACATTACCCAGTGGCCTTTTGGAGGTCTCTCGCCATTATTTTGAGTTGCCTCTGTAAGCGAGTGTTTTTTTCCACTTGGAGGCGTGCAGCCTCCTCTTATTATACATAGGTGTCCCACGGCTTTCTTCAGAGGGTTGACTATCATGGAGAAAACTGGGGTTTATGTGTTAGCGAATTTAAGACCTGGCCCTAGGAGGGACTAGGTTTTCTTGAACATCCCCGTCTTGGGGAATGTTGTTGCTGTGGTGAGACATTATGGTCTTTCTGGTAATGAATGCTTTATTAGGAATACAAGTCGTTCCCACGTATGGCACCAATTGTGAGTGAAAAAAATATCACAATAAAAGATTCTATGAAGTCAATCGCAAATGACAGAAAGTAAATGGAATCACACATACAACAATGATATACATGGTTTGGTAACTTGCCTACATCTACGGAGAGGTTACTTGTTCTTATTAAGTGTCTCTCAAAATCTCCAGTTTTCAATCCCTTTGCCCCGGGTCAGGGTGTATAATTTATAGATATGTTGTTACAGAGTTTGAGTCCTTTAAGGAACATAAAGTAGCATACGGATTTTTCATGAGGTGCTTGAATACCTTATATGATATTTTTATACCTAATTTGACCATATTCGTAACTGTTATTATCCCACTAAAATACTCATGTGGAAATTGAGGCATGATTTGGGCTGGGCCAAGTGTTTAATTAATCCGAACTTGGTCGGTTACTCCCATGGACTTAAAGAAAATGGGTTCCCACATTATTTTCCTTTGATCTTTGAAGATTTGAGTTGGGAGTAAATTAATATTTTAAAACATCATTTTTACTACATGGACTGTTAATGGAGGCCAGAGAGTTGAAAGGTAGTTTATATTGTGCCAGTGAGTTGTTAATATGTGGGGATTCAGTGTTAAGGTTGTGATATTCATTAGACATGTCGAGACATCATGTCTATTTGAGGACCACCTATCAGAGCTTGAGGTTAAAATATTTAATATAGGGAGATTGATCCAAGACTAACTATGGGACTTAACACCACGGCACAGCTCAGCCAGGGTGAAGGGTGAGCAAATCGCAGATCGCTCATCCTAGAATTGGACAGGAGTGGACGTCATGGCATGTAGCATAACTAGATCAAAACACCTAGAATAAGGCCTTGGAGTTTGAGAAGTCGAAGGTTATAAAAATATATTTCGTAGACTAAAAGGGATAACAATGGGAGATTGATCCATGGGTAAAGTCGGGGAGTTGATACTGTAACAACCCGCCTAATGGGATACCGGGCGATCACTCCTATATCATATTAAAACAAGAGTCACATATATATCATTCTTAGCATCACTATCGAAAATCCATTTAATTACTAATATCCTATTAGGCGAGCGTTAAAAAACTTTTACTTAACTACTCTTTTTAACGATTAAAATAAAACATCCACAAGTTAATGCGTAAATGAAATTGAAATAAATTAAAATAACCGAACACTGGGTTCAAATTATACAACCATATCGAATAACGTGCAAAGAATAAATAAAATCAGTTGGACCATTGGCCTGAATATTTGTACAATACCTCATATCTAGATTTCAAGGATGGAAGCGGCTATAAAAAACCTGCACGCATCCACAACTGCTGCAGCTGACGTCTGACTCGAAGGAAGTGCCATCCAGGCGTCCCTGTGTCTGGACACCTATATATATATAATATACAACAAGAGAGAAAAAGTATATAAACGGGTCAGAGCCCGAATTTTGAAAATATTTTGCAAGTGCATAAATGCTTTATTTTTAGAAAAATAGTTTTACCTCATATTTAAATTGATATCGCACTCCCATGAGATACCCCTTACCTCTATTCTAATAGTGCACACTTAATGCACCCTAACAATACATCCAAGTCAAGCTACCCCGCCTAACTAGTCTAATCACCCAGCTACTATCTACCCTAGATAGTCCAAGTGCTAAGGGCTAAACTTCCCTCCATTCTCAACACTGCACTAAGTTCATGTGTGGGGTGTCTCGCAAAGAGAAATCCAAACAAGGAACCCCCCCCCCCCCCCCCGATACACTACTACTTGGCAGGGTTAATGGTAGAGATCTATTAGGCCCGTAGCACTCACAAATGTATAAATACATATATAAATACATCTATAATATACGTCCGGATAATATCTCCCGAACTGAGGTTTACCAATTCAATTATATCTTTATAATACACATACGGATCTACCTCCCGGATTGAGGATTCATAGACAAAGTATTTATCAATACTTATCATTTTCATTTCAAAACCTTCCATTTCCCTTCTCATATCCAGGAAATGCATTTAAAAGACAATTCATTAGCATGAATTGCTTTACCCTATCATATACTTCTTTAAAAGCCAATTTTATTATCATAAAAATGATTTTCCTTTTTTAAATCATCCCATTTTCCTTTTTATACACAGGAAATGTACCCAAAGCCATTTTCATTATAATGAAAATGCTTTGATCAAATCATATGCTTCCACATCCCTTCTTCCATCCAGGAGTGTTACCGAAGCCAAACCTTTATCCCATTTCCCTTTTTATACTCAGGAAATGTAAATTAAAGCCAATCCATTATCATGAATTGCTTTAATAAATCTAAGACCGCCCCTCCGAGTTTCCCCACTGGACGCGCTCCTAAATGGCTATCATCTTCCAGGGCCTATCAAACAAGACAACCTGGGAACCTAACAACGTCGAGAAGCGGCCATATGTCTGCGGGAAAGTAAGGACCACACCCAGAATCCCCTAACCAGCGCAGAAACAAATATATAATCGCTTATATGGCCTAAAGGACTATATCCACCCTGCTCAATAGCCAGGGGGCTTCACCATAACGCGCGCAACTTCCCTTATGATAACGATTTAGGGAGGTGTGTAATCCATATTTTATCAATTATGAAAAATATTTCTCTTTCCATTTTGAAAATATTCATTTTTATATTTTCAAAATCATTTCCATCATATCATATATATATATACCTTAATCGCATAGTATACATATACCATATATTCCTCCTAAAATATAAAAACGTCCATAATGGCCTATAGCATCTAGCGATGACCAATAATCCCAAAGATTCCCTCCGGGAATCATAATCATGCATTCATATAAGCATGATACTAAACCCAAAGTATTTCTTTCTTTGGTAATCACTATATATCTCAATCCCATCTAAGGATTTATTGGATATCTCCAATGATACCATTCCACTCTAAGTGAAGTATATATATACCTCTATATTCCCAAATTGTCCTAATTATCTCGTAGGATACGCTAACTCCACAGTCGATTATAATTATGCTTCCTATACGCATAATTATATAGGCCTAAATGCCCACCGAAATATCCTAAGAATTTATCTCTCCCGAGCAACCTTAAATTTAATGGGTTATGGATTTTATTTCCATGAACCCAAGGACTACACCTAGTCCAATTAATCATTTAAAAGTCCCCAATACAATTTAGGAACCCTAATCCATCAATTTCTACCAATTTTCTATTGTCCTCGAAAACATAGATTAAGGGTTATATATATAAAACCCTTACTTTACCTGCCTAAGTTCCCTTCATTAATGGACCATAAAACCCTAAAAGGTCCCTCATGTCATCTCATAAATGACCTCAAATCAATTGGAATTGTAATTCACCCCCTCCAATTCACCCTAGGAAAATTGCCTATTTTCAGCAAGGGTCGATCGATCGATCGATGGCTCGATCGATCGAGCCCCCATGATCGATCGATCGATCATGTCGGGCAGCTTCTTCTCCGAGAAGCTGTTTCGGCCATTAAAGCTTCTCCCAAGCTTTTTTCACCTCAACCAACGGCCTACAATCTCAATCAACTACAACTACACATATATAAAGGGTTCTAAACATCCTAGAACCCTAAACCACCAATTAATTTTGATTAATTTCTAAGTTTCTCCAATTTTCATATTTTAGGGGTTTATTTGTTTTATCTCCCGAAAACCCGTTTTATCCACGAAAACTCAACCCAAAATCATTAGGGTTTATTATACCAACAATGATATGAGATATTTATGCTCAAAAATAAATAAAGGAAGTAAACACTTGCCTCGTGGATAAAATCCGATGTCCTCGAGCTGAATCCCGCGGAGGCTGGCCGGAATCTCCCCCTTTTTCTTCTTTTCTCTCCTCCTCTCTCTCTTCTTTCTCTTTCTCTCTTCCTTTCTTTCTCTTTTTCTCCCTCTCTCCCTCTTTATATATAGAGAAAAGGTTTAAATCCTTTAATACCCCCAAAACGACTCGTTTACTCAATTACTAGCCTGTTTAACCCCAAAATCATCCGGAACTCAATTTCGACAATTGGACACTCTTTTCCGACTCTCTCGGACATTCCGAGACTCATGGCGCAGTCGAAATTTCCATCCGAGGTACTTGACCACAATCACTATTCTAACCCATAAAAGTAAATGCGGATTTTCTACTCAAAATCTTACCTCTTTTGTCGCTATACTCCACGGCTACATATAATTAAAATATTTCGACCTATATGGTCCCAAAAATAATCTCGACATCCATCGAAAATCATTTAATCCTCGAAAATCCTAAAAATTACTATTTCGAGAAATTCTCCAAATTCCAATTTATACTTAATTATGGAATTTAATCGTCTCCAAAAGGGCGGGTTGTTACATTCTCCCCCCCCCCCCTTACAACGGAATTTCATCCTCGAAATTCAGATATAACCAACACCATCCAACTAGGATCACTATGAATCCTAAAACCTCAAGGGAAGGATACCAACCCGATGGTTCCCAACCATATGCTACACAACTACCACGATCGTAAAGTGACTCTAATACGTCACATAATACCCATCATCTATAATGCCTATCGGAATGAATTTCAACCTTATATACTACGCCTATTCTATTTCAGGCAGTATATAAAACCTTCTTACCAAGGTGCCCATACACCTTTCTAACTTGTGCACATCTGCACATCCATAGCGAACGTCTGACACGTAACACTCTCTCCCAATAAGGATCTTCTTTCCTCGGTGTAATACTTATTTATGGGTCCTCCCGACCCGCGAAATTCAATTCCCTAGATCTCAGCGCCACTAACTCTATCGAACCTACATCCTACAAATGCTACGGTCTAAGCGTTACCCTACTTAAGCGAAACGAGTATCCTAAATATGTCCCTAGTGCCCAAGGCCTCTCTCAACTTCCAACATTTTCTCGGTTTCGTGTGTAGGATGTCTCGCCAAGGCGAAATCCAAACAAGGAACCCTCCCGTTACACTACTCCCTCGCATCGTCGGTCATCGAGATGTAACGGCCCAAGGCACACCAG
Organism: Sambucus nigra; assembly: GCA_949130495.1. Lineage (NCBI taxonomy): Eukaryota > Viridiplantae > Streptophyta > Magnoliopsida > Dipsacales > Adoxaceae > Sambucus > Sambucus nigra. The sequence continues at coordinate 504,321,317 of OX422212.1, forward strand.
CGGGACGTCCTAAATCCTGCTATGCTAATCCGACAAATGCATTGCTACTATTATTATCCTTCCGCCCATATGGAAGGAAACCTAACCAATCACAGTGCCTACTCTCTGAAAAGCACCACGTACATCATACCCAAATAATAATTCATCAAAGTTTGCCTTTTCCTTAAGGCCTGACTGTTATCCTCAAATTAATTTCTCTAAGTCCTACTCCACCCAACTACTTGTGGTGAGAGGACCTCTTTAGTGCTTTTCCATAGCACAATATTTCCATAAACATATCGTCATCATAGGGCTCATAGTCTATAGTGGACCCACATCCTTGCATCCTATAACGGCTCTCCACGCCCGACGCCGTTAAGAGTCATGTGTGGAGCGTCTCGCAAAGCGAAATCCAAACAAGGAGCCCCTCCACACATTAACACTTGACTTCATCCATCATGGAGTTTCGTTATTTCAGACATGCAACTGGGATAATCCTATCCTATATCAACAGAAGGTGATCTGAACTCCTATCTCTAACTAAGATTCACATCACCAAGCGCTTGTACCAAAGTTTGGTCTTCGCTCACACCAACCCCGAGCTTAATCTTACAGCTCAATCATAATCATGTGGGCCTTAAATTATATCTATAAGGTTGCAACATATACAAACCAAAATAATGAAGCCTCTACTCATCGAGGTTCCATCAATCCATAATAACAAAGGTGTACTCAACCTGTATCCAGGTGAGACACCGTAACTACAATCTATTCCCTCCAGGAACTGTGAACACGATATCTTGCCATCATTAGCCTGCTATCGCTCCGATCAACCAAATATATTATACGTATATATACAAAATAAAAACACCCGCCTCTATGATGAGTGAACGAAAACAAAATTCTTTTATCGCGGAAAAATACATAGGCCTACATTATTATGTTATCGAGACCGAAACAAAACTCAAATTACACACACGAGTCTAGGGCTATCGAAAATCACAACTTCATCTAGCTATACCTCCTACCAAAATCTTTAACTCTAGGCCCCATCTGGGCAACCTAACCTAGGCCTTGATTCCTATCGGGAAAAGACTAACCGTGTGGCTTCGCACTCCACAATACCATTTCCATCACTGGTCTTCCTAACCATGATAGAGTTGTCAACACCATCTGACTCTATAACCTCACTCCTTACAATCACCTTACTAACCCTCTTAACTTCTTCGTTAAAGGTAAACTCCACCACCGGTTCCAACAATCCTCTCATAAAAAATCTCCCCATGTGGATGTCCCCAATGGGGCACATGAACACACCCATATTCTCCATAAGTGCTAGCAACACTTCTCTAGTGAGCCTACCCTTCCTGGAAAGGACTCATTATTCATTGTACCTATCTCACCTCGGTACAAGGTTCACTTCTCCATAATACTCTTTATTCACTGTCGGCCTCCGACCGAACCTTAGGTGAATAATTCCCAAAACAACATTCTTCTCATCCTGCTGATTCATGGGGACTCACGGTTAGAACTATCCGTAAGATCCCTTTGAAACCCTTATCTCCACGGGGTAGTTCAACTTGAGTACAACTTTTTACCATAGTGGTACTTGGATGCTCAGAACTACTATACTTTAGTAGTCGTTGCAACAATCCTTAGCATTTGCCACAAGGAGAGTGGCCTCTACTAAGGTCCTTGGCCCCAAATTCTATCAGCTGCTCCAGCTAAGCTCCGCCTCCTGTTGTCCTCCCCGAGGCCCTCCTTGGTCGTCCTTCTTCGATCGGCACACGATCCTAGAATGAGCACGCAAAAGATTACTATAATCTTCTAACATAGCAGGAGAACGGAATCTCGCAAGAGAAATCAACAATCCTAATACTGAGTCTTTATATCAAATCGAGAGCAACGCTGAAAGCGTAAAACGTCCGCACAGATTCCTAAGGACACTAGAACCTGATGCTTTGATAGCATCTGTAACAACCCACCTAATGGGATACCGGGCGATCACTCGTATATCATATTAAAACAGGAGTCACATATAGATCATTCTTAGCATCACTATCGAAAATCCATTTAATTACTAATATCCTATTAGGCGAGCGTTAAAAATTTTTTACTTAACTACTCTTTTTAACGATTAAAATAAAACATCCACAAGTTAATGCGTAAATGAAATTGAAATAAATTAAAATAACCGAACACTCGGTTCAAATTATACAACCATATCGAATAACGTGCAAAGAATAAATAAAATCAATTGGACCATTGGCCCGAATGTTTGTACAATACCTCCTATCTAGATTTTAAGGATGGAAGCGGCTATCAAAAACCTGCACGCATCCACAGCTGCTGCAGCTGACGTCTGACTCGAAGGAAGTGTCATCCAGGCGTCCCTGTGTCTGGACACCTATATATTAATAATATACAACAAGAGAGAAAAAGTAGATAAACGGGTCAGAGCCCGAATTTCGAAAATATTTTGCAAGTGCATAAATGCTTTATTTTAAGAAAAATAGTTTTATCTCATATTTAAATTGGTATCGCACTCTCATGAGATACCCCTTACCTCTCCTCTAATAGTGCACACCTAACGCACCCTAACAATACATCCTACTCAAACTACCCCGCCTAACTAGTCTAATCACCCAGCTACTATCTACCCTAGATAATCCAAGTGCTAAGGGCTAAACGTCCCTCCATTCCCAACACTGCATTAAGTTCGTGCGTGGGGTGTCTCGCAAAGCGAAATCCAAACAAGGAACCCCCCCGATACACTACTACTTGGCAGGGTTAATGGTAGAGATCCATTAGGGCCGTAGCAAGCACAAATGTATAAATACATATATATATATATATATATATATATATATATATATATATATATATATACATCTATAATATACGTCCGGATAATATCTCCCGGACTGAGGTTTACCAATTCAATTATATATTTATAATACACATCCGGATCTACCTCCTGGACTAAGGATTCATATACAAAGTATTTATCAATACTTGTAATTTTCATTTCAAAACCTTCCATTTCCCTTCTCATATCCAGGAAATGCATTTAAAAGACAATTCATTAGCATGAATTGCTTTACCATATCATATACTTCTTTAAAAGCCAATTTTATTATCATAAAAATGCTTTTACTTTTTTAAATCATCCCATTTCCCTTTTTATACTCAGGAAATGTACCCAAAGCCATTTTCATTATCATGAAAATGCTTTGATCAAATCATATGCTTCCACATCCCTTCTTCCATCCGGGAGTGTTACCGAAGCCAAACCTTTATCCCATTTCCTTTTTTATACTCAGGAAATGTAAATTAAAGCCAATCCATTATCATGAATTGCTTTAATAAATCTAAGACCGCCCCTCCGAGTTTCCCCACTGGACGCGCCCCTAAATGGCTATCATCTTCCAGGGCCTATCAAACAAGGCAACCTGGGAACCTAACAACGTCGAGAAGCGGCCATATGTCTGCGGGAAAGTAAGGACCACACCCAGAATCCCCTAACCAGCGCAGAAACAAATATATAATCGCTTATATGGCCTAAAGGACTATATCCACCCTGCTCAATAGCCAGGGGGCTTCACCATAACGCGCGCAACTTCCCTTATGATAACGATTTAGGGAGGTGTGTAATCCATATTTTATCAATTATGAAAAATATTTCTCTTTCCATTTTGAAAATATTCATTTTTATATTTTCAAAATCATTTCCATCATATCATATATATATATACCTTAATCACATAGTATACATATACCATATATTCCTCTTAAAATATAAAAACGTCCATAATGGCCTATAGCATCTAGCGATGACCAATAATCCCAAAGATTCCCTCCGGGAATCATAATCATGCATTCATATAAGCATGATACTAAACCCAAAGTATTTCTTTCTTTGGTAATCACTATATATCTCAATCCCATCTAAGGATTTATTGGATATCTCCAATGATACCATTCCACTCTAAGTGAAGTATATATATATACCTCTATATTCCCAAATTATCCTAATTATCTCGTAGGATACGCTAACTCCACAATCGATTATAATTATGCTTCCTATACGCATAATTATATAGGCCTAAGCAACCTTAAATTTAATGGGTTATGGATTTTATTTCCATGAACCCAAGGACTACACCTAGTCCAATTAATCATTTAAAAGTCCCCAATACAATTTAGGAACCCTAATCCATCAATTTGTACCAATTTTCTATTGTCCTCGAAAACATAGATTAAGGGTTATATATATAAAACCCTTACTTTACCTGCCTAAGTTCCCTTCATTAATCGACCATACAACCCTAAAAGGTCCCTCATGTCATCTCATAAATGACCTCAAATCAATTGGAATTGTATTTAACCCCCTCCAATTCACCCTAGGAAAATTGCCTATTTTCAGCAAAGGTCGATCGATCGACCCTTGGCTGTCGATCGATCGATGGCTCGATCGATCGAGCCCCCATGATCGTTCGATCGATCATGTCGGGCAGCTTCTTCTCTGAGAAGCTGTTTCGGCCATTAAAGCTTCTCCCAAGCTTTTGTCACCTCAACCAACGGCCTACAACCTCAAGCAACTACAACTACACATATATAAAGGGTTCTAAACATCCTAGAACCCTAAACCACCAATTAATTTTTATTAATTTCTAAGTTTCTCCAATTTTCATATTTTAGGGGTTTATTTGTTTTATCTCCCGAAAACCCGTTTTATCCACGAAAACTCAACCCAAAATCATTAGGGTTTATTATACCAACAATGATATAAGATATTTATGCTCAAAAACAAATAAAGCAAGTAAACACTTGCCTCGTGGATAAAATCCGACGTCCTCGAGCTGAATCCCGCGGAGGCTGGCCGAAATCTCCCCCTTTTTCTTCTTTTCTCTCCTCCTCTCTCTCTTCTTTCTCTTTCTCTCTTCCTTTCTTTCTCTTTTTCTCCCTCTCTCCCTCTTTATATAGAGATAAAAGGGTTAAATCCCTTAATACCCCCAAAACGACTCGTTTACTCAATTACTAACCTGTTTAATCCCAAAATCATCCGGGACTCAATTTCGACAATTGGACACTCTTTTCCGACTCTCTCGAACATTCCGAGACTCATGACGCAGTCAAAATTTCCATCCGAGGTACTTGACCGCAATCACTATTCTAACCCATAAAAGTAAATGCGGATTTTCTACTCAAAATCTTACCTCTTTTGTCGCTATACTCCATGGCTACTTATAATTAAAATATTTCGACCTATATGTGATGATGCTAAGAATCAGCACCACCAGATAAGGTGTTTCCAAGATCGATATAGGAATAACAATGGCAGCACAGTTATATAAAGAGATAAGAGAATGAGGTGAGGATAAGAGGAATCAACACCGGAATATAAGTGGTTCAGCCAATCTGGCCTACGTCCATTGTGAGTGTGTGAGTAATATCACTGAATGAAGGCACTAATGGCCATGGATACAATTCTCTCAAGCTTTTTCTCTCTACTGTATATTTAGACAGAGTTTTAGCTAGGGTTGGATATTTGGGATCCTTTTGCAAGGTAGGGGATGATCCCTATATATAGTGCCTATGGGGTGTAATGTACCCCCTATGCATGTAATGAGCATGTGTGTGGTAGCCTCACCAATGGGGGGGTGACATCCGTAACTTCCACATGTAAGTAATGATGATGAAATATTCCCTCCACATGTGGAGAATAATCTTGTTACAACTGATTTGTGTCCATGTGTCCTTATCCAAATGTTCAACAGATGCTCGGCAGTCATATTGGTGGATGACCTTGGCCTGGGAGAGGCCGAGCTGTAAAGACTTGATGTCCATTCAATCCGAGATGTGTCATAGGGAGCCTTGGCCTGATCTCAGCCGAGACATATGATGGGGTCGGCCCGAGCCGAGTTTGGACATATAGCATGCTGATGATTACTATGTCTGCTTCTTATCACCTCGGCCCAAGCCGAGGTTGGACTAGCTCCATGAAGGTTACCATGGCTCTTTGTCACCTCGGCCTACTCTTGGACGAGGTTGCTATACCCAGGTACATGAGGATGCTGTTGATGCCTGCGATGCGCGTAGTGTCCATTTAAGTGTATATGGTAGTGTCGTCCTGGGCCGAGGTTGGTCTGGCCGAGGGATGATATCGTGGGCCCATGGCCTACATAGGGTCAATCAATGTTTCGGCCATCATCTCGGCCGAGGTTGGTGTCTCTGGGCCGAGGTTACACTTGGGGCATATCAATCACCCCCCAGCCCTTAGTTATATGCGAGAGCGAGTGGCTAGGGGATTACTTTCCCTTCGAGGCCTGTCCGTCTCAAGTTAACACCTGTATGACATTTGTCCCAAGCTAGAGCGTGCAAATTTGGCTGGCGTGTGCTATCAGTTGTCCCTTGGGTTTCCCAAGGCAATGATGGGCCTTAGGAAGTGTGCCCAAGTACTTAAGGGGTTAAACCCTTCCTTTCTCTTTCTTCTTCTTCATTTCGTTTCCCGCGCATGCAAAGTACTTGCGATTTTCTCTCTCTAAGATCCTCCACTCAATGCCCTTCTGCAGAGGATTTCCCCTGGTTTTCTTGCGAGTTCTCTTCATTTCATCCATCGATTCATCTTCAGGTACTTCTCCCTTTCCATTTCCTTTGATTCTGGTATTTTGGTTTGAATTTTCCGGCGTGTTTTTGAGTTTTCCGGCGAGCTTCATTAATTCCGGCGAATTGTGGTTAGCCTAAATCTCTAAGTTTGATCTTTAAGCTTCTTCATTTTATAAGCCAAATGTGTTTGTAGCTTTAGGAGCTTTTACCAAGTTTAGGGTCGTCCTCTGATGCTCAGACCCCTATACCAGCTTCTTGAGGATTTCCCTTCTCTTAGAGAGAACACCCTAGAAAAGATTAGGCAAATAGAGAGAGCTCAAGAGGAAGCTCGTAGGTCCCAGGAGTTTCCTATTAGACCTATCTTTCCCCCACCTCTCAAGGTGGTATATCTTGATCCTCCTGAGAACTTCTATCAGACAGACGTCTCTGCCAACCCATTACCGATGTCTGAGTCTGAGTCTTCCACCTCAGACCCCATGTCTGTGGACTCTTTCCAAGAAGCCATGGATTATACACCTCGGCCTGATCAGGACCCTGATCAGGCCGAGGTATCCAGCCGAGCTTCATCCCAAAATGGCTCAAGCACCTCAGACTCTTCCTCAGAGGTTGAACTTGTTGGGCCGAGTGTGGCTGTGCCACCCATTCTTGATGCCATCCCTCTGTCGGCCGTTACAGGGGCTGAGTTTGCTCAGAGATTCCCTAGTCACCCATCTACGTCTGCTCCAGCCGACGTTGAGCCTGACGAGGATGAGGATGCTGAAAGTGATGTTGACATCTCTGAAGCAGCCGAGTTCGAGAGCACAGTCACTGAAGTGGATCTTATGTGCTTTAGGCACTTATACTCCATTAGTCCCTCCATCAAGTTAAGGAGACCTCTGAGGGAAGAGAGGGCCTATCATGGCCGAGATGGAGAAATCTGCTTGTACGAGCAGATGTTTAAGTTAGGGTTTCACCTACCCATTCATCCCATCATCAGATCCATTCTTTCCTTCATCAACTTGGCCCCCTCGCAGCTCTCTCCCAATGCTTGGAGAGTCATTATAGGGGCCATCATCTTGTGGAGGTCAATCCACCACTCTGACCTCCCAGTTCAAGTCTTCGCTGGTTGCTATGTCCCAACCTCGGCCAAAAACCATCCGAGCTACTATCACTTTGTGGCTCAGAGGCCTGAGAATAAGATGCTCCAGGTGACTCAGACCTCCAATCACAATTGGAAACCCCGATATTTTTTCGCCTTAGGGCCATGGGAATTCGGCTCATCTGTTCCCTCTTTCACTCTAGAGCCGAGGATACCCCTCAGATGGGGTAAGGTCACAATGTCTGCAAGGGCCGATCCTGGTCTGAGTCTTCAGAACATCAATCTCCTAGCTCGATGGCCCAGGTCATCAATCTTTCGGACTTTTCTGGTTTGTGCAGAACCTGCCTTAGTGGGGAGTCTGTAAGGACTACCATGGAGTGAGATTGGAAGTAAGGCTTCATCTTCCTTGAGGCATGTATGAGGGCATAAGCCAACTTCTCCATTCGGGGATAGTTCTGTTCAGACCCTTAAAGGGCCTTACTGCTAAAGTACACAGGCCTCTGGATTCCATCCTCTTCCCGTATGATAGCTGCGCTGATGGCTGACTCAGAGACTGCTAGATACACAAACAACCTCTCCCCCGTGATGGACCGAGATAGCAACAAGGGAGACCCCAAGTAGGACTTGAGTTGGTCAAAGGCTTTTTCACACTCTTCGTCCCACTGGAAGGCCTTTCTCAGAACTTTAAAGAACGGAAGAAACTTGTCCGTTGCCATAGAAACAAACCTGTTAAGGGTCGAAACTCTTCCAGTGAGTCTCTGGACGTCCTTGATACTCCTAGGAGTCTTCATGTCGAGAAAGGCCTTGATCTTCTCAGGGTTTGCCTCAATCCCCCTCTGATTAACGATGAAGCATAGGAACTTCCTGGCTCCTACCCCGAAGACACACTTCGTTGGGTTGAGCTTCATTCTATACGAGTCCATGACATCAAAGGTCTTCTCAAGGTCTGCTACGTGAGTACATGCTTTCAGGCTCTTCATTAGCATATCGTCCACATACACCTCCATGGTCTTACCTATCTGCTCCTCGAACATCTTATTGACAAGACGTTGATACGTTGCCCCCGCATTTTTCAGACCAAAGGGCATCACCTTGTAACAGTACGTCCCCTTGTCAGTGATGAAGGCTGTCTTCTCAGAGTCTTCGGCATCCATGAAGATTTGGTTATAACCTGAATAAGCATCCATGAAACTCATGAGCTCGTGCCCTGCCGTTGCATCCACCATCTGGTCTATCCTAGGTAAGGGATAGCTGTCCTTCGGGCAAGACTTGTTTAGGTCTGTGAAATCTACACACATTCGCCACTTTCCATTGGCCTTAGGCACGATGACTGCATTTGAGAGCCACTCCGGATAGGTAACCTCTCTTATGAACTCGGCCTCTTCTAACTTTTTCACCTCTTCCCGGATGACCTCATACTTCTCTCTGGAGTAGATTCTTCACCTCTGCTTGATAGGCCTGGCATCTCTGTCCACGTTGAGCTTGTGGGTCATGATCTCAGGGTCGATACCAGGCATGTCTGCGTGACTCCATGCGAAGACACTCTGCCTCCTCCTGATGAAGTTTATCAGCTCTTCCTTGATCCTTGGCTCTAGGGCCTTGCCGACCTGGACGGTTTTTTCCGGCTCATCCTCATTGAGGACGATGGATTCTACCTCTTCCGCGGCCTCGCCCTTCTTCAATTTTGTTTCATCTCTCGGGTCAAGAGTGTTAATGCTGTAAGTGGTGGTTGCTCTCTTATGGGCCTCTCTCTCTTCGGTCGAGTTGAAGTAACACTCCCGCATCGTGGTCTGGTCCCCTTGCACTTCCCCTACTTCATAAGGAGTCGGGAATTTTAGCATCTGATGGACCGTCGATGGCACGGCTTCAAACTCTTTGAGGGCCACTCTTCCGATGATGAGGTTATAGGCCGAGAAGACATTTTCGTCCATAACAAAAAAGTTGATGTTCTTGGTCAGCCTCTTAGGCCACTCGTCCCCCATCCGTACATCCATTTCATACATGCCTAAGGGGTGCACCTTTTCACTACTGAAGCCTATCAATGGGTGATGGTAGGGTAGCAGCCTTACCCTGCTAAGACCCAGGCTCTTGAAACAAGGCCAGAACATCACATCTGCTGAGCTTCCCCCATCTATGAGGATCCTCCCTACCTCGTACCCATGCACCCTTGTTGTTATGACCAAAGGGTCGTCATGGGGGGCTAAGATGCCCTTGAAGTCGAGTGTGGAGAACCCCACTATGAGGGTGTCCATGTCAACCTTCTTCCTCTTCTGCACGGCGTCGGAAGACGTTAGATTCACAACCTCGGTCTTGGCCAATGATCTGGCCTCTGCTACATGTGCCTTCCTATCAGCTACCTCAGATCCACCCCCTACAAATCCCCCACATATGGTGCTAACACCAAAGGAGATCATACCGACCCTCTTCACTGGGGTGTTGTCATCCTTTGGTGGGAGATCCGAGTCGTCTTCATCATCTCCCTCTGAATCATCATGCCTCCTAGCCGGGACATCGCCACAGCACCTGTCATTTCTTCTCTTCTTAGGGTCCTCTCTTCCACCCTTCGGGGCCTTGCCATCCACATACTTCCTCAGCTTTCCAGACTTCAGCATCTTCTTAATCTCATCCTTCAAAGCGAAGCATCTGTCTGTGACATGGCCGTGATCCTGATGGAACTCACACCATAGGTTTTTGTTCCTCTTATGTGGCGGGGCCTTCAATTTCTCAGGCCACCTCAGAGACCGGTCAGTCTTAATCTCATTGAGTATGTGCTCACAGCTCACAGTCAGAGGGGTGTAATGAGCAAACTTATCATCACCTGACCTCTTCTTCCCCTCTTTCTTGCCTTGGGACTTTCCCGCGCTACCGTAATTCTCCTCCTCATACTTGGCTGCCATTGCCTCTTCCGCATTCATCACCTTACCTGCGGTGGACAACAGCTCTGCCATAGACCTGGGGGGATCTTCCGTCAGCTTCCACAGTAGCTTTCCCTTCTGGAGGCCTCCTATAAGGGCGGTCATGGCTATGCTCTCTTTGTAGTCTTCCACCTCCAACTTCTCTTTGTTGAATATTGCTATGTAGTCTCTTAGGCTTTCACCCTTGGCCTGTTTGACATACAGCAAGTGGGTAGTCTTCTTCTGGGGTCTTACCCCAAAGCAGAAGTTGTGGATGAACTGCTCAGCCAGGCCATTGAAGTTATCAATTGAGTTCTTCGGAAGGGAGGTAAACCAACTATGAGCTACCCCTGTCAATGTCCCTGAGAAGGCCCTGCACTTCATCTCATCGGGTATCGAGTAGATGCCCACTGCCGACTGATACATCTCGATATGGTGCACAGGGTTAGTGCGGCCATCATACTTAGGAGTCACTATAGGAGGCTTAAACTTGGTCGGGGTTGGGAATCCCACTATCCTAGCCACAAATGGGGAGCCCTCTGAGTAACCCCTCTGCAATGGGTCCCTGATTTTAATGAGGTCCCCGATCTTCTCCTCAAGGCATTGGATAGAATCATTCCAGGGTCTTCTGTCATCAACTTGGCCGAGGTTGTCCCCTGCCACCTCTCTGCGATGGACAGAGGGTTCCTCAGCCATAACACGTTGACTGTTGACCTCTTCCTGTTCCCTGGATCTTCCTCCACAGGGTCGGCCTTGGTCTGGCCGACCTTGCCTACCACCTCTTTGGGAGCCTACTGCGCTCCTCGACCTTGATAGCCCGTGTCTTAGGTCATTTACCAGGCCCAGCCTCTCGAAGGCTGACCCTCTGCTCAACTTGTCAAAGGTCGACCCTCTTTGTTGGGCCTCTTCTCTTCTTCGGCCGACACATCCATCTCGGCCGACACCTTCTTGACTCTGCCTCAGAGGTCATACAGTGTTATCTGACACCTCATACGGCTCCCAGCAGTCTTCCGGGGCTTCTTCAGCCTCTAGGTCATCATACCTGTCTTCTGGGCAAGGGTTTCCCTGCCTCCCCAGGCGCAAGCGCCTAGGGTCAGCAATGTCCCTCCTCCGCTGGGGTGCAGGTTGGTCCTTCATGGGTGCCTGGGGTGGTCCCTTGGCGTCAGGATGAGGCTGAACTGCCTCCGGAGTTATCATGTCCGGTGAGACTCCAGGTGGCCTCATCATCATGGTTTGCCTGAGCTAGGCAAATTGCTCCTTCATGACTTGTTGTGTTGCAGCTAAAGATTTCAAGGCTGCTGCTACCTCCGCCATTTCGGACTGGGGAGGAGCCTGACTGGAGCTAGCCCCTCCACCTCCAGGAGGCGGAAGAGGCGGTGGTAATTCTGGTGCCATGTGTTAACAATAAAGAGCTTGAGCAGCAAGTGAGCTTAATACCTTAAAGGACCTCTTTCAATGGTGAAACAGCTCCACGCAAGGGGTGGTTCCTGGTTCACCACCAGAGTCTCCGATGAGGTTAAGCAGAAAAAGAGGAAGAGATAGCTTCTCGTTCCCACGGACGGCGCCAAAATGATGATGCTAAGAATCATCACCACCAGATAAGGTGTTTCCAAGCTCGATATAGGAATAACAATGGCAGCACAGTTATATAAAGAGATAAGAGAATGAGGTGAGGATAAGAGGAATCAAGACCGGAATATAAGTGGTTCAGCCAATCTGGCCTACGTCCACTGTGAGTGTGTGAGTAATATCACTAAATGAAGGCACTAATGGCCATGGATATAATTCTCTCAAGCTTTCTCTCTCTACTGTATATTTAGACAAAGTTTTAGCTAGGGTTGGATATTTGGGATCCTTTTGCAAGTTAGGGGATGATCCCTATATATAGTGCCTAGGGGGTGTAATGTACCCCCCATGCATGTAATGAGCATGTGTGTGGTAGCCTCACCAATGGGGGGGTTCCATCTGTCACTGCCACATGTAAGTAATGATGATGAAATATTCCCCCCACATGTGGAGAATAATCTTGTTACAACTGATTTGTGCCCATGTGTCCTTATCCAAATGTTCAACAGATGCTCGGCAGTCATATTGGTGGATGACCTCGGCCTGGGAGAGGCCGAGCTGTAAAGACTTGATGTCCGTTCAATCCAAGATGTGTCATAGGGAGCCTCGGCCTGATCTCAGCCGAGACATATGCTGGGGTCGGCCCGAGACGAGGTTGGACATATAGCATGTTGATGATTACTATGTCTGCTTCTTGTCACCTCGGCCCAAGCCGAGGTTGGACTAGCTCCATGAAGGTTACCATGGCTCCTTGTCACCTCGGCCTACTCTTGGTTGAGGTTTCTATACCCAGGTACATGAGGATGCTGTTGATGCCTGCGATGCGCGTAGTGTCCATTGAAGTGTATATGGTAGTGTCGGCCTGGGCCGAGGTTGGTCTGGCCGAGGGATGATATCGTGGGCCCATGGCCTACATAGGGTCAATCAATGTCTCGTCCATCATCTCGGCCGAGGTTGATGTCTCTGGGCCGAGGTTACACTTGGGGCATATCAATATGGTCCCAAAAATAATCTCGACATCCATCGAAAATCATTTAATCCTCGAAAATCCCAAAAATTACAATTTCGAGAAATTCTCCAAATTCCAATTTATACTTAATTATGGAATTTAATCGTCTCCAAAAGGGCGGTTTGTTACAAATACCTTTTGGAAATTGATCCATAAGTCATTGGGCGAAGTATAAAAGGTTGGTAAAAATACTATTCTTTGCTTTCTCATTGCTTATGTTACGCATTGATTATTTTATGTTATATTATTATATTAAATCATGTGTGTATATATATTGCCTTTGTTCATACAAACACTGGTAGGTGACTGAGGACCTTTGAATTACCCCTTATTGGGTTATTAAAGATCACACCTTTTATATTCTTTGTTTTCTTGGGATGGGAGATGAGGACACTAGTTGAGGACATAGAGGACATAGAGACCGTAGAGGATAGTTCTTTTTTGGAGTTTTATATAGATGTCACTCTTAGTTATAATTAGAAATCTAGGGAACTTTTACGAGGATTATATAAAGAGGAATATCATTTCTAGAATGTATTAAGAAGATGTTGTTATGAATCAAAGGCTTAGTGACTCAATTGTCATTTCACATGTGTTATTAAATTGTGAATGCTATTAATTCTTCCAAATATAATGTTGTGTCCTAGGCCTCACAAAAGCGGAGGCTATTTAAGATTTTCCCTATAATAAAATTAGTTTTTAATCTAGGAGAGAAAAAGTGACCAAACGTCCGCTGCCAAATAGGGCATGCCACTGGGCGTTACATATCAATCATGTAGAAAAGTATATCATGCAACAACACCGGATGTACAATGAAAAAACCCATTAGCAAGAAACATCTCGACCCCAAAGCAACAATCTAACTAAAACTTGATAAATACTTATAGGGGATAACCATCTTACAATCTCATAACGTGCTAACTTTCACCTTACCTTCTTTTATGAATCTAACTGAGACCAAAACCTCTATAACCTATTTAAAATCTTGACGCATTGATTTCGTGATTAAACATTCAAGAAGGTTGCCTTAAACTAACTTTAAAGTTGTCTTTCAAAGAACCACATGGTCACTTGAATCTCCCAACGATTGCAAGTCCTAAATTTAAAAAGGTTTCGATAAACAGAAGTGTTTTATGGATCACAAAATTTAATTCTTATTTGATATTGATTACACCTAAAACATAGATGATTAAGTGCAAATAAGATAAAGAAGGAGACTAAATATCAAGTCTTCTTTCCTTAAAATTTTAGGTTCTTAAAAGGAAGAACAAAAAATCAAAAGGTTTTTCTCCTTATAACTTTTATCTAGGAAAATATTGCCAAGCCTTATCAAAGAGAAGGGATAATGAGATATGTATCCTAATCACAAGCTCCCTCTAGACTTCGAAAAGAAGGAAAGATCAATAAATGATCACATCAAGCCTAAAAATTCATTTATGAAAAGATATTTTCTTTGGTAGAAGAGTCAATAATATATTGTTGAACTTAGTTAGTGCTTCATTGTAGTGAAAACCTTTGTTATTGATGCATATCATCGACGAAGGGAAGTCATGAGATCAACTAAGGAAATTCTCTGACATAAAATAAATTAAGCATGACCATAAGAGATTCACTATCGTTGTAGCAAACCACCAGTAAGGGAAGTCGCGCATATGAACAACATAATTTTTCCTAAAACCAGTAGCACTCGAGAGAAATGAAAGGAACCATTCGTTGTAGTAAAAAAGCTTGGGACTTAAAAATTACTTAGATAAAAAAAATTATGTAAATCACACACCAAGGTTTTGAAAAGATATAAATGGTTTAAATTTAAATAACCATGAAAACTAAGTCCGCTAGGTCATTCTTACCTTCATACTAGAGTGATCAATATTATATATGGATGAAAGAATGTGATAGCAAAGTCTTAAACGTTAATGAAGCTTTCGGAGACCTCTTGGGCACAAAGTGTTTTCGAACCTGAAATTCCACGAAAAAACACAAAAGATAAGAAACACATAAATAAACATAACACCTAGAAAATCTCAACCAAATACACATAAGGTATATCTCATCTCACGGATGTTGGAAAGAATAAGGCAAATTTTAAATCTTCAATGGAGTGCTTGAACATTATTTTTCATATGAACGCTATAAAATTATCATTAATGCAATAATGTGTGAAGAGAAACAATAGGAGAAAAGTTGGTAATAACAAAAGATACAAGAAATAATGTAAGGCCATATCTCTCATCCTAACTAGAAATCTCCTAAATGACTCCCCCTGAATAAGGTATCCTAACTATACAATAATTTTTTGTCTTCTCCCCATATAGTTCTCCCCCTTTTTTGCATACAATAGACAAAAGAGATAAATTAAGTAAATAAGAAAATAAATCATTAAGGGAGTTATACACAACTTCATGAATGATAAGCCAACTATGAGTAAATTATAACAATGGTTGTACAAAAGTAAGATGATGCAATATTTACATAACCAAATTCTCTAAGTATAGGTATTTATAAGGAGATATCCAAAAAGACAATTGATTAAAGACACGCTCCTAAACCATTTTGGATAAGGAAATTTATAAGCATGTTTTATCCTACTTACAAGGGTTTAAGATAAATGTCCATATTCATAATCAAGGAAAGATTATCTTAGAGTATCATAACATGATGAGTTAATATTAACCAACAACATAATATCAAATCTCATTCGTGCAAAACGAAAATAAATGAACATCATTGAGATAAATATCCAAGTTCAAGTAAGAATAATGAAGTATAATACAAAGAACGCAAAGCTTCGATTCTTGTGAAATCTCCAATATCCTTTTAAAAACACTTTTAACTACCACTTGTTCCCCATTAACGATGGAGATATGGTTAAACCTTTTTGCATCTCATATCCTTGGTGTAACCTAATTTAGAATAGATTGGAATATTTGAGAAATTTCTACTTTGAAGTTTTTTTGCAAGAGGTGGTATATAATCTAAAGATCATATAAATGCTTTTATTAAAAAATCATTGAAATATAATACAATCAACTCAAATGAAGACGTATCATGGGATATATACAAAATAAGGATTTAAAGCTCAAAATCTTAAACATGTTGATAAGAAATCAAACAACAATGCAAACACCAAATGATAATCAACGATACTCAAATCTAGTAGGATCAAGAGATTTAGTTAAAATATCGTCCAATTGATGATCGGTGGAAACATAGCTCAAACATACCACCTTGTATTCCACAAGATATCGATACAATTATGGTGAATGTCAATATATTTCATTCCTGAATGTTGAATCCATTTTTTAGACATATCAATGGCACTCGTATTATGACAATAAATAATCGTTTAATATGGATCAATTCTATAATCCTCCAACATTTGTTTCCTCCAAAGTAAATTGAGTGAAACTTCCCATCGAGATATATTCTGCTTTAGTAGTGGGAAAAGAAACATACTTTTATATCTTGGCATGCCAAGAAACTAATAAAATTTAGAATGGAACAAACCATTGGAGGTACTCTATAATAACCCTTATTATATGTGCATTATTTAAATTATGAAATTTATTATATTTTCATCTTGTGACATGTGTTTTGACTATTTATCTTTTATATAGGTTATGTAATCTATTTTAGATTTAATACATGGCAAATACATTAATTAAATATTAATGTTGGGATAAGAGGCCCCCAATTTTTAAAAATCTTATAAGAAAATATAATTTCAATTTACTTTTTAAAAGATGCGAAAGGGAGGTGGTTCAATAAAACACACACAAACACCAAATTTTAATTTATTTTCAAATTAAAATTAATTAAGTGAAATAAGATTAAATCCACACAAATTTTAATTTCACTTAAACCAACTTAATTCAACCCAAGTCCTATAAATTTGCCTAAGTCATATTTTCAATATTACCAAATTAGGTCAAACCGATTTTAACAAAATAAATGATGACTTGAATTAAATTAATATCAATTTTACCCAAAATATTAATTAGCCCAAATTAAACAAGAGTAGTGATTTAAACCAATTTTATCGTTTTACCTAAGCATGCATCTAAGGTGAGATTTGCAAAAGATAAAATAAACAAATAACCACTACGCCGCGATGTACGAGGAAAAACCCACAACGGGAAAAAACCTCGGATGGCCCTAGCCTTAAGTCCACTAAGTATGGTTTTACAATTACAAGACAGATGACTTACTTGCTCGACTCGATCCCTATCAAGCCTTAACGCGTCTTCTTGTAAACACCTCCGCCTAGTTGACAACCCCGGAGCTCCACCGGATCCTTGGACTTCACCAACGAGACTTTAGGTACACCGTCACCCACACATGGTCCATTTCACCATGTGAGAAATGCCACAGCAAAATAGGAGACTTCTTCTTTGAGGGATGTAGAAGTAAACCCAAACTTCTCTTCTTCAAGGTGTAGAGATAAACCGATGCAAAAAACTCCAAGAAATGATATATATATATATATATATATATATATATTGAAACTTGGAATAAACAAACTATGGGTGTAAAAGTGTTTAAGGAATTTTTCTTGAAGAAATTGAACACTCAAAATATGAACCTTTTCTTTTTAAGTTGAACTCTCAAAACTCTCTCTAGGAGATGGAGGATAGTGAAAAAGTTAGTTCAAAATAGTTGGTTCCTGCACTACATAAATCAGTCAAAAGTTAGTGAGCAAAAGTAATGGAAAAACTGTCAAAAACTGCCCAAAATTGCCATTTTAATTTCCCGCCGAAAATCTCATTCGAACGAGATTTTCGTTCGAGCGAAGTTTCGTTCAAATGACCCTTCTAACAAAGTTCCAGTGGCCTAGTGGGAAATCTTGTTGCCAAACTCGTTCGAACGACATTCTCGTTTGAATAAACCAATTCATTCAAATGACAATATAGAACGAAGTTCCAGTGGCAAACACGTTGACAAACCTCGTTCGAACAAAAAACTCGTCCGAACGACAATTTCGAACGACTTTCCAGAATGTATAAAAATTCAGTTTTAGCCCAGAAACTTTATTTTAAAGTTTTAAAGATACTTTCTGAAAATAAACAACAGTTTAAACAAAAAACTTACACCCAATACTAATTGTTCCAAGCTCCTATATAAATATGTAATGCATTCATACCTTAGGAGTAAACGTAACAAATGTTGTTGACGTAGAAACTAGGCATAATAAACTCGAAATTTTGATGAAGCTTTAAACTTGGCCTCTACATCTTCAACTTTAGAATGTAATAGGCTTGAAGGATGGTCAAGAACTCTATCCTATGACTGAAACGTTTTTATTCGGAATTGAGCCAAAACATCAAAGGACTCTAATGGAAATTTGTGCCCTTACAAATCTCTCACTTTGGCTATTTCGGGACAAAAACCAACAACAAAATCCTAAAGAGCCGTCAAGATCTACTAGACTTGTAAAATGTCCCACCTGGAATAAAAATACAATAGCTTGACTCAAACAACCCAAGGATCAATATCTTTGTCGACGATGAAAGTTTCCATTTAGAATAATTCCTGCACACTTAAGCAAACAATCAAACGCATAGGGAATATCAAGACTATTAAATGCATGTAATAAATACTCCCAATAAATTAATTCTCCCCTTTATCAACTTTGATCTACCTAATAAGGTCGCAACTCCCCCTAAGTTAAATCTGCCCCAAACTAAGATATGAGTACAATAGGAATAGACACCATTTCTCCCGCTATCATTCTCCCCCTTTTTGTTCAGGAATAGACAAAGGATAAAAACTAATTTAAACATGAAGCTTAGAGTAATAAGAACATTAAAGCATATAGGCAACAAACGCATAACTAATCCATGAAAAGAATAAAGGATACCAACTAAGATGTAAGAAAATGACACAATATGATACATAAAGTGTTAAGCATGGGATATCAACAAAATATGCAACTAGATAGATACCAATCATGAAGTAGAAGCATAGATGGACTAGAAAGCAAGGCAAAGACAAATAAAATACCTCATATATGAGTACATAATAAATATCATTAACGCATACTCACATATACTAGGTATAAATACTACACATGACACAAAATACAATAAGTTTTTCACACTCGTATGGCAAAAATGTGTCATATGGAAACGGAAGTGTTGGGGTGTGAACTAGAAACAATTAAATTTAGACCCAAACACTTAAAATATGTTCACGTAGTTCTCAATGGATTGCAGACTTTATCACATTTGAATATAACCTCATGTGACAATATAAATTGAACTCAATGAACAAACATACACAATGCATACAAGCCTAGAGTTTTGATTATTCTACAAACCAATAGAGTCATGACACTGAAAGTACAACTAGGATAAATGGACATTGTGTAAATCGTTGATATACCATCCAATCTCCCTCAATAAGCATATATATTTGAATGAATATATCAAACAAAAATAGGCCTTGGCAATTATTTTTCTTTTAATGCCATTGTTCTATTTTTAGGCCTTTGGACAACGTATTTCTTTTAGATCCAAACCAAACGTTGGCTTACTATTCGCAAAGGATAATAAATCCTTTCGGAGCCCTTCCCCATGCACATTTATATATAATATTTTTTATTTCTCACAAATCTCACGTGCAACGGATTTTGACATGCACTAGTCCTCCTAGGTCACAAGTATGTAGATGACAAGATTGGTAGGAGAACACCTCACAAAGATCAAATATAACATGTGACGATTAAATTTCAAAAGAGCTCGTGCATGTGTGAATAGAGGCATATAAAAATAGAATCCATTATAACAACACAAAATCCAACTAATCCATGTAAGTATGGTAAAGAACATTGTAGGAATTGACAATCTAAATCAAAAGTTCTAGCCACATGGGAGCGAAAAAGATGGAATTCAAACACAAGTATATGCCACATAAAGTGTGTCAAACTAAAATACACACACAAAAAAAACTTTTTGAGTTTTTGAACATTTCTAACAACAAAAAAAATTACTTAAAAGACACACAAAAAATCATTTGTATTTTTCATTAATCTTAAATTACTAAAAACGTAAAACATAATGATAAATAAAAATATTTTTGTATTTTTCATTTAATGCCAACTAAAATGAAAGAAATATAATACAAAAGATCAACAAAAATCATTATTCTAGCGTGTGATTAAGCATGGAGCATGGACTAGAAAATGATTAAACATGCATACACCTAGCAATGATATATAATATGAAGCACAAAAAGATATAGTATGCAAACAAAATTAACACATTCAACTTTTAAATTTAGCAAGGGAGGTTTCATGTGAAAGAAAATGAGAATCAACAAATCTAACGTCTATCGCGTCTAAAAATGATTTTCGAACCCATATAGATGTATATTTAAAATCATGGGATTTGGAAACTAATGAAATGCTAGACGTCGACTTCCTAGGACTTCTTTTAAGATCAAAATAAAATGACCTAAGGTGACCTTTCCTATCACAATGCAAGCATGTGTAAACACGATGAATGTTACCTAAGGTGTGACCTTTTCTAAAGTCTTTGGATAAAGTTGACCCTCTAAAATAAATAATGGTCTTAGCTTTAGCAACGGAAATATTTGAACAAGATGAGCTAGAACCATTACAACTACTACTCGAGTCAAGTAAACCACTTTTCATTTTTAAAATTTCGGACTCAAGTAATAAATTAGACTCCTCAATTTTACGGGACTCCTTCTTCAAATTTTCTATAACTCCTAGAAAGTTATCACGCTCCCACTCAATGTGAGAAAACTTATCCCTAAGAGTCTTTTCTCGACTATCACTCTCTTTCTTTGACATATTTAAAATATTAAAATTGTGATTTATTTCCATGAGCTTTTCACGAAAAATATCTTTTTGAGATAGCGAGGTTTGCAAAAGTTCAATTCTAGATTTAAAACCTAAATTTTCATTTTCAAGAAACTTAATTATTTTTGCAAATATTACATTTAATTCTCTTAAATTTTCCTTACACTTATTAAGCCCATTAAATTCCTCTCGAATATCAAAAACTTCATTATCATTTGAAATGGACAAATTATCATTAAGACGTCCCATCGAGAGATACAAAACAAATGATGAGAGTGAGACAAAAATGAACCACCTAAAAATATAAGGAGCACAAAATTATAAAAGCCGAAAAATGAATCTTTGACGCGATAAATTGGCGCTCCGACTCTGATACCACTTGTTGGGACACGAGGCCCCCAATTTTTAAAAATCTTACAACAAAAGATGATGCGGAAGCGAGATGGTTCTATAAAACACACACAAAGCCCAAATTTTAATTTATTTTCAAATTAAAATTAAACAAGTGAAATAAGATTGAATCCACACAAACTTTAATTTCACTTAACCCAACTTAATTCAACCCAAGTCCTAGAAATTTTCCTAACATATTTTCAATATTACCAAATTAGGCCAAACCGATTTTAACAAAATAAATTATGACTTGAATTAAATTAATATCAATTTTACCCAAAATATTAATTAGCACCAAATTAAACAAGAGTAGTGATTTAAACCAATTTTATCTTTTTACCTAAGCATGCATCTAAGGTGAGATTTGCAAAAGATAAAATAAACAAATAACCACTACGCCGCGATGTACGAGGAAAAACCCACAACGGGAAAAAACCTCGGACGGCCCTAGCCTTAAGTCCACTAAGTATGGTTTTACAATTACAAGACAGATGACTTACTTGCTCGACTCGACCCCTATCAAGCCTTAACGCGTCTTCTTGTAAACACCTCCGCCTAGCTGACAACCCCGGAGCTCCACCGGATCCTTGGACTTCACCAACGAGACTTTAGGTACACCGTCACCCACACATGGTCCATTTGACAATGTGAGAATGCCACAGCAAAATAGGAGACTTCTTCTTTGAGGGATGTAGAAGTAAACCCAAACTTCTCTTCTTCAAGGTGTAGAGATAAACCGGTGCAAAAAACTCCAAGAAATGATATATATATATATATATATATATATATATATATATATATATATATATATATATATATATATATATATATATATATATATATATATATATATATTGAAACTTGGAATAAACAAACTACGGGTGTAAAAGTGTTTAAGGGATTTATCTTGAAGAAATTGAACACTCAAAACATGAACTTTCTTTTTAAGTTGAACTCTCAAAACTCTCTCTAGGACATGGAGGATAGTGAAAAAGTTAGTTCAAAATAGTTGGTTCCCGTACTACATAAGTCAGTCAAAAGTTAGTGGGGAAAACTAGTGGGAAAACTGTCAAAAACTACCCAAAACTGCCATTTTAATTTCCCGCCAGAAATATCGTTTGAACGAGATTTTTGTTCGAACGACCCCTCTAACGACGTTCCACTGGCAAAAACGTTGGCAAACCTCATTCGAACGAAATTCTCGTTCGAACGAAATACTCGTTCGAACGATAATTTCGAACGACTTTCGAGAATGTATAAAAATCCAATTTTAGCCCAAAAACTTTATTTTGAAGTTTTAAAGATACTTTCTAAAATAAACAGCAGTTTAAACAAAAAACTTACACCCAATACTAATTGTTCCAAGCTCCTATATAAATATGTAATGCATTCATACCGTAGGAGTAAACGGAACAAATGCTGTCGACGTAGAAACTAGGCACATTAAACTTGGCATTTTGATGAAGCTATAAACTTGGCTGCTACGTCTTCAACTTTAGAATGTAATAGGCTTAAAGGTTGGTCAATAACTCTATCCTATGTCTCAAATGTTTTTGTCTGTAATTGAGCCAAAATAGCAAGGGACTTAAAAGGAAATTTGTGTCCTTACAATTAATAAGTGACGTAGTATTATGGGAGACTATAGAATGGTTAGGGACTAGGTATCAGGGGTTTTCTTATTTGAATTATTCTCTTGGTGTCATGTCCCACTGATCGTGAAGTAGTTCTTTTAATGTCATGTCGCGTTTAACTAATAAATAATTAAATAATTGAATTATTTGCCTCATACTAGATAATATATTAATTTAATGAGATAATTAAGTTAGTATAATATGTCATATTACGGGTTGGTATTTGGGACATTTATAATGTCCATTTTTTACTAAAAATAGCGGGTATTAATTCTATTAGGTTGGTACAAGGATTGGGTGGAATTTTTGTGCAATTGGAGTGGTATTTGGGATCATTGTCTTGAGGCACATAAGGGACTTAAGATTAATTTCATGGAAAGATAAGTTACTAAATGATTAGAATAAACCTAAATCACATTAGATAACTATTAATAAAACCCTAAGCGGATAGAGAGAAGAAGAACTCAAGAATTAGAAAGATTAGAAGACTAGAAGCTTGGATTTCACCCTAATTGTCTAAGGCAAGTTCACATAGTATGGGAATTTTATTTTCTTTGTGTTAGAATAATGACTTTACATTTTTTTTTCAAACTAATCCACATGATAATCTGATTTTATAATCAAACTCCTAATATTTGTAATTAATTTAATGATTAAGTTAATGTTACATGTCCATGACATAATTGATTGTATTGATAAATCTTATATTTCTAACTTGGGATAAGATAATAACTGGTAGAAACAAATTCATCGTAATGAATTAGGTAAAATCCCCTTGTTAAATTTTAGAATTGATGCAAATCTGAGATTAATTTGTTGAAGTTAAAAATCTAGGGTTCTTGGGCTTAGAATCTGAAATTTCTACTTAAACCTTTGTTTAATCATCTATGACTTGTAGAATAGATTGGAGATGAATCTATTGGTATTTTTAGTCCATTTTAGAGTGTGTTTCAGGTAGCAGAACCTTAGACTAGGTAGTAGATGTGGGTTATGGTGTTTGGTTCATAATAGGGGGCATAGGGAAGAAGAACCATGCTTTTTTAGGATTTAGTGTTTCGTGTGTCATGCAAATGGGTGAAATGGCCCACTTGAATGGTTAGCGTGCACACGGCTCGGATTAGCCTCGTGCATATGGATCTGGAAAAATCTTTAGATTATTTGGTTTTAAGGAAAACTTAGGTAAATTTTAGTGTAGGAGCCTTAGGCTTTCTAGGATAACTATTAAGTTACTTAAAACTATGCTTGTATTATGAGTATTAACCTTTGAATTAATTAGAAATAATTATTATGAGAATTTAAATAACTCTTTAGTAATCTATGAGCAGATTGGATTATTGATTTATATGAAAGAATATCATGTGTGAATGCTCGTGGGGATTATACTTGGAGGGAATCTTTATGGATCTCATACAACATCGATCGTGTTGGTACCCCGGTGATACCGATGAGCTTCCCTTGGCATTTTACCCCATGTCCTACTGATGATGTACCCATATCTTGAGGGGGAATTAATTAAGGTTATTCGTATAGTCTTGGGTATAGAGGTTTATACGAATGAAGGAAGGCATATTGACATATCCGATTAATTATGATTTGAGGATTATAGGTATAAGATGACCCATAACAATACCTAGTACACACAATTGACCCTATAGGGCAATAATGATATGTATTCGTATGTATGTGCGGGCTTGTCCAAAGTCCAATTACTTTTATGTATTAGGGACCATACTTAGGTGGATATTGGACTTTAAAATTGTTGTAGACATGTATCTACTAACATAGTTATGGAACCACTTAATTATATGCGATTGAAAAAGATGATAATTAATTTCACTTGGGTCTAGGATTAGATGGATGACATATTTAGGGTTATTTGGTTGGCATAACTAAAAACAACTAAAATATGAAAGGATGACACATAGTTATTATTATAGCCCAAATTCGGTTAAATTCGTACTCTTTGTAGACCTTCTATTAACTTTGTTGTTAAAATATGTTTTGAGGTCCTATGCCGTCATTGGAGCCTCAGTCCTAATTCTCACTTGCATTCCTTTTAGGTGCTTATCTTATAGGTGTCAATCCTGCGTGCTCATATCTTATACTTTTATTTACATTTCTAGTGTTTTCAGATTACGATAGTGGTTGTTATTAAATTTGGGATTAGATTATGTTTGAGTCAGTTTTTATTTTTAGTGATGGATTATATTTGTTGTTGAATTATGGTATCAAATATTTTTTTGGTTTATTCATTTTTCTATGTTTCAGTGTTTATTATTATGCATATTGGTTTACTTATGTCATGCTTATTCAATTTTTTAGACTCGTGTATTATTTATTTTTAGACCTAATCAACTAGTTATAGATTCTATTGGGTGTGACATAATCTTCCTACCCTCTGCATCTTTCGCCAGATTGGCATCAAAATACGTCAATAAATTGGTATTATTACTACAAAGGCATAAAATACCAAAGTGCATTATATCTCCCACGTATTTGTTGATATGTTGAACCTCTTTCAAATGGGATTCCTTGGGACACGATTTATTGCGATCACAAACTCCTATGATAAAGGATATAATGAGACGATTATACATATGGTACAAAAAACTACATATCATGCTTCCATATAAGATTTCTCCCACATCCTTCTAGTAAACATCCTTTCCAATTTCTTTGGAAATACTTACAAGAATGTGTTTACGGTTGAAAGAGTGGAGTTCAAATTTCTTCCAAAAATCCTTTTCATATTTGTGTCATAAAATAAATGTTCCACTTTCCAATAGTCTCATATGAAGACTAAGGAAAATTTGATCTACTCAACCACCCTCATCTGAATTACTTTTTACATTAACAACCCAAGTTGTTAGAATGGTTTTCACAAGTAGATACAGAAACAATATCATCTATATAAACTTGTGTTACCATTATGTCTTTCCCACAAGACTTAAAAGTAAAGTCTTGTCTACACTACCTCTTTTGAAACCTTTTCCCACAAGATGTGAGATAAATGTCCCATACCAAGCTCTCGATGCTAGTTTAAAGCCATATAATTTTTTTTATAGGGTAAAAAAATATGTTGGGAACTTGATCTCCGCAAAACTTTCTGGTTTTGACACGTAGACTTACTCATTAAGAGTGCCATTTATAAATGCATGCTTCAAATCCATTTAGTGGAGCTTAAAATCTTGTCCATGTGTTATAGATAAGAGTAGGAGAACAAAATCTAGCATAGAAACCAGGGTAAAAGACAAATAAAAGTCAAAACCTTCCACTTGGGTGTATCTTTGAGCCACTATCCTTGCCTTATTACGTAACACCATAACCTCTTCATAATATTTTTTCTTGAATATCCGTTCAGTACCGATAATGCAAACATTTCAAGGCAAAAGAACTAGGGTCCACACTTTTTGTTTGGCGAATTGGTTTAGTTCATCTTGTATGGCATTTACCCAATATTTGTCTAACAAGGTATACTTCACATTATTAAGTTCTAGTGTAGGAATGTAAAAAAAATAACTTCTTTGTGGATTTGAGATTTTGTCTTAACGCCTACATTAGGACTGCTAATAATCTTGAAAACATCATGGTCCATCCTAATCCAAGAAGGTGGCAATCTAATTCAACATTCACTTATGGTGTGGAGTTGGTGCCACTACTACACAATCATTTGTCTCATCCCTATTATCTTCTTCAATTATAGGAAATATGGAGAATGAATATTCTCAATCATCTTTAATAAATAAAAAGGAGTCACTATTATCAATTACGATATTTAACAACTCCATCATATTTTGATCTCCACAATTATAAATGTGGTAGGCATGACTATTAAGCTAATAGACAAGAAAAATCCCAACATCAGTATTAGCGTCCGGCTTAGTTCAATACTCTTTATCCTAAATTATATAACACTTGGTTCCAAATACTCTAAAATATTTGAATTTGCAATTTTTTTCTTTCTAACTCCAACGGAGGTATTAGTTGTACCATATATCCTATGGACTCATTTCATGGTATGACATTTCGTGTTTACCGCCTCCGCCCAAAACCTCTTAGGCACATCCTTGCCTAAAACATCTACATTTATATCTCTTGGATTGTGCTATTTTTTTCATTCAACAACCTCGTTTCTTGATATGATTTACGAGTAGAAGATTCATGATGTACTCCCACATTACTACACCACTCCATAATTTTAGTTCCTTCAAACTTAGTCCCATGGTGACTTCGAACTCCAACTATAATGAACCCCATTTTATTTTGGAGTTATTTTCACTTGGGAATGAAAACGTGCTTCTCATCGAACTTCCGATGCAAAAATCCTACAAAATTAAACCTATAAAAACTATCTACGATCACAAGGATGTAACGTTTACGACATATCATCTCCATATGCATTACACCCATGAGGTCTATGTGTAGAAGATCTAACACTCGGTAAGTAGACATCACATTAAACTTCTTATGTGGATTTCATATTATTTTGTAAATTTGGAAAATACCATATATTTGAGAAGAATTCGATTCGAATCGAGGTAAGTCATGAAAAAAGGCATTCCTAAGAATCTTTCTAAGATCCCTATATTTCAAATGACCAAAACTCTTATGCAAAAGATTTGTCACATATTCTTTCGTACTAGAACAAAAAAATTTAGGAGATGTATTCATATCATAACAATTATTCGTAGTTCTAGTGCACACCAAAATCCATTTACCTTTAGGGTTGAGAACTTGACATCCATTTGAGGTACACAACAGATTAGCTGATCATCACACAATTGACTAATGCTAATCAAATTAGCCTTCAATCCATCCACCAAAAGGACATTGTCTTATTTTAGAGACCCGGTGATTTCAATATGTCATTTCCTAGCACATTACACATATTATTGTCACTAAAAGTAAGCTTTCCAATTTTTCCTTCAACAAGTTTTTCCAACAATGATTTATCCCCTATCATATGACTAGAAAATCCACTATTAAAATACCATTATGAAGATTTATATGAAAATAAATCCATATGAATAACAATGCATTTGATGTCTTTCTTTTAAGCCCAGATAAATATAAATATGGAATTGGTCTCATTACTCTTATCTAAATCTTTAACATTTGGTTCAACATTATTTGACTTGGAAAAAAAATCTATTTCTTGAGAAAATAATCTTGGACTTTTCAACAAGGGTCTTAAAGTCATGCCTTAGTGAAGACAAATCATCCCTCTTCAAAAAGTGGGGTCTCTAGGTCACTTCATCCTCGTGAAATTTTTAATAAAATTCCTTTAAGTGTCCCTTCTTTTTGAAAAATGTGCACTCGTACAGAAAACATGGGACATTGTCATTAGGATGATTCGCAACATTTTTCTTCTTAAGTTAAGGAGGATACTTCTTCGAAATAAAGTTCACTTGATAAGGTTTGACAAATTTGGTTTTGGAGTTCACATTGGATTTAGCATTAAACTCTTCAAATCCAATGTCATTTTTGTCATTTAAAGATCGATTGTGTAATAAAAGCATGTTACCAAATTTTCGAACCAATCCTCCAAATCAACTTTCATACGCTTAGTGAAGAGAAAAACATTTTCAAAAATGATGATATTTTCATTGAAAGAGATATTATAATTCTTACATTCTCAAAACATGATTTTTAAAACCTTTAAACTTTCTTACAAATCAATTTTATATTTCTCCATAGATATGAGAGTTTCTTTTAGAATTGAACATTGAGACTCAACATTGCTCAAAATTAAAATTTCCTATGTGAAAGAAATTAATTCCTTTTTGGCTATTTTTAATTTCAAAACAACTTGTATAGGTAGTAAAATCCTACTAGTGGTATTCAACACAATTAAAGCCGAGCAAAAAGTAAAACATTCACAAACACACAAGAACAATGTTGACTTGATTCGATAATGTGCTTACATCCATAGGGTTTTTCTCCCTTCAAATTGAAATTATTTTGATAATAATGGTTACATGCCCCTTTTACCTGGGGAAGGGTTACATTTATTGAGAATAGAATGGAGCGTTAATACGTGAAGAACTCTATAACTTGAGATAGTTATCAGACTGATCGGTAATATCCAACTCTAAGATTTTTGTAAGTTGGTCTCAATATTATTTATCTTCTCAGGTGATGTTTTTTATAGGATCAATTTATATATGTCCTCCTTTCATGTATAATCCAATTATCCCTCAAAATTCCCTCTCAAAGATTTGAAGCAAATTAAAGATGAACAAGTTTACTTGTTTCTTTAGTTGGATCCAACACATGGTTGTTGACGATGCTAGACATCCATGGATGTTAAGGTCAAAGAATACATTACTAACTTGTGCCGGAATATGGTGATTCCATTATCCCAATTAATTTTAGAAAAAGGTAAAAACCAATTTATAGAAAATTTAAGGCGGCGCATTGCTCGAATGAAAAAGCAATTTCCCTCGAACGGGGACAGGCGTCCTCGAGCGAGCTTAGCGTGAGATCCTCCTGTCGTTTGAACGATAAATCCTGTCGCTCGAACAAAAAATTAAAAAATAATTTCTTATTTTATTTCACCAGTAAATGCTTCGCCTTAAAACTTCGAAAAATATTTTCGACGAAAAACTTAAAAAGTTCGCTCCAACACTTAGAAAACATTTCATAAAAGATATCCCAATATTTTATGTGAAATGCTAAGGAATTAAAACCCAACCTTTACCAAATTTATCTCGCATAGGCTTGAATGTTGAAGAACTTTGATATTTGGATCCGTCTTGATGCTTGAAATATTCTTCGACCATTGTAGCGGTATACGACATACTCAATTAATAACGGACAATAAAAATAATTTCCTTCCAAATCTCCCCCTATGTCTATGCCGGTACAAAATAAAAACATCTGAATTATCAAATCAAAAATTCCTATACAAATCTAATACCCTCCCATGAAGCCAAAACTGAAAAGGTACTAAACATGTAGGTCTACAACTTTTCTTCAAAAATCGTCAACTTTAAGAAAATTCAAACCTTTAAGCTTTTCTCATCAGGGTGTGCAAATAATGATCTTCAATCTTTGTACCTACACACATGAGAAAAATCAAATACCTTTGTGACGCGTCGAATTTGAAATGACATAAGAATAAATCAATCAATAATAAAATCTTCCCCATAATGCAAAAATTCCCCCATAATTCATTCTCCCCCTTTTTATTTGTGTGAAATAGACAAGGATCGAATAAACAAAATAAACATTGAGCTGTCACGACAAAAATGCATAGCAAATATGAATCAAACTAAGCTCATGCAAAGAGTAACTCAAAATCTTTCCATAAACTATTTTCAATTTTAATACTTTATACAAAAATGAAAAAATAATTTTACAAAAATCACACCCCGTGAATTTACACTAAGGCAAACAAATCATTGAAATGGAATGAATGGGTGTGAACATATTCCATAGGAAAATCAATGAAATCAAACATGACATAAGTGCACACTGAATATGTGTGCTCCTAACGAATGAATCTCAAAATCGTCCTTATGTGTCGAAAGTGATGAATTTAAATAACATCGATTCAATCCATCAACACATCAAAGTCAAGAATGATTCCCACACCAATAGCGTATAAAATAATGTAAATTCTTTTTCATGACGTTGTCGGGACGTGCAAACCCATTTTTCATTTCTTTCCATCCAAACTCCCCCATAAATAATAATCATTTATATTTTTTCTTTTAAGGTGGACTCTTTTTGGCATATTTATCTTTTTATTGCCTTTAAATTTTTTCGGGCACTTTTAAAGGGTGGCTTTCACGATGAAATAATTTTGTATTTTCGCAGACCTTTTCTCGTGATTCACTCATCATATTTTTATGCAATTAAATTCCTCACGGTAAACAGTTTTTACATGCACTACTTCCATTGTCAAGTTTTATCGCATATGGTTCGTTTCAAAGACAGAATTGAGATGACAAAATTCTGACCAATATGTGATAAACAAGTACAATAATCAACAAATCTATGCAAGTGTGCATTAAAGGAACTTATGAGTCAAACATGTAGGTAGTAACACTAAATTACATCTCAATGACTCCAAACATTGTAAAGAACAAAAATGAAATGATGACGTAAATCAAAACTCTATCAAATCATCGCGTGGATATGGAATGATGTTGTGACTCGGTCATCCTAAATGTACATTCATATACGGTGCAACAGAAATACAAAACTCTTTTTGACATTTTCCAAAAATTTTATCAAAAGCGAAATCTTTTTGGCATTTTCAAAAGATTTATCCAAAATAAAAAACTAATAAAAAAAGTACACAAGTCATAATGCTAGAAAGAATATATCATGTAACACAACTAGCATATGACAAGCATGCGAACATAATCATCTATATGATATAGCATGAGAAGAATCATGTTCAAGCAATCGAGAATCAACTAGTTTAACATGTAGTGCCTCTAAAAGTGATTTCCTAACCCAAATAGGTGTGCAACAATGCATGGGGGTTTTAGGAACCAAGGGAACACTAGACTTTAACTTCCTAGGACTTTTTCAAAGATCAAAACAAAAATGCCTAAGGTGACCTTTCCTACCACAATGTGAACATGTGGATCCGTCTAGATGCTTGAAATATTCTTCGACCGTTGTAGCGGTATACGACAAACTCAATTGATAACGGACAATAAAAATAATTTCCTTACAAATCTCACCCATGTCTATGCCGGTACAAAATAAAAACATCTGAATTATCAAATAAAAAATGCCTATACAAATCTAATACCCTCCCATGAAGCCAAAACTGAAAAGGTACTAAACATGTAGGTCTACAACTTTTCTTCAAAAATCGTCAACTTCAAAAAAATTCAAACATTTAAACTTTTCTCATCAGGGCGTGCAAATAATGATCTTCAATCTTTGTACCTACACACAAGAGAAAAACCAAATACCTTTGTGATGCATCGAGTTTGAAATGACATAAGAATAAATCAATCAATAATAAAATCTCCCCCATAATGCAAAAATTCCCCCATAATTCGTTCTCCCCCTTTTTATTTGTGTGAAATAGACAAGGATCGAATAAACAAAATAAACATGGAGTTGTCACGACAAAAATGCATAGCAAATATGAATCAAACTACGCTCATGCAAAGAGTAACTCAAAATCTTTCCACAAACTATTTTTGATTTTAATACTTCATACAAAAATAAAAAAATAATTTTACAAAAATCACACCCCGTGAATTTACACTAAGACAAACAAATCATTGAAATGGAATGAATGGGTGTGAACATATTCCATAGGAAAATCAATGAAATCAAATATAACATAAGTGCACACTTAATATGTGTGCTCCGAACGAATGAATCTCAAAATCGTCCTTAGGTGTCGAAAGTGATAAATTTAAATAACATCTATTCAATCCATCAACACATCAAAGTCAAGAATGATTCCCACACCAATAGCGTATAAAACAATGTAAATTCTTTTTCATGATGCTGTCGGGACGTGCAAACCCGTTTTTCATTTCTTTCTATCCAAACTCCCTCATAAATAATAATCATTTATAATTTTTTCTTTTAAGGTGGCCCCTTTTTGGCATATTTATCTTTTTATTGCCTTTAAATTTTTTTGGGCTCTTTTAAAGGGTGGCTTTCACGACGAGTTAATTTTGTACTTTCACAGACCTTTTCTCGTGATTCACTCATCATATTTTTATGCAATTAAATTTCTCACGGTAAATGGTTTTTACATGCACTACTTCCATTGTCAAGTTTTATCGCATATGGTTCGTTTCAAAGACAAAATTGAGATGAAAAAATTCCGACCAATATGTGATAAACAAGTACAATAATCAACAAATCTGTGCAAGTGTGCATTAAAGGAACTTATGAGTCAAACATGTAGGTAGTAACACTAAATTACATCTCAATGACTCCAAACATTGTAAAGAACAAGAATGAATTAACAACACAAATCAAAACTCTATCAAATCATCGCGTGGATATGGAATGATGTTGTGACTCGGTCATCCTAAATGTCAATTCATATACGGTGCAACAGAAAATACAAAACTCTTTTTAACATTTTCCAAAAAATTTATCAAAATGATATCTTTTTGGTTTTTCAAAAGAATTATCCAAAAATAAAAAACTAATACAAAAAGTACACAGGACATAACACTAGAAAGAATATATCATATAGCACAACTAGCATATGACAAACATGCGAACGCAATAATCTATACGATATAGCATGAGAAGAATCATGTTCAAGCAACCGATAATCAGCTAGTTTAACATCTAGTGCCTCTAAAACTGATTTCCTAACCCAAATAGGTGTGCAACAATGCATGGGGGTTTTAGGAACCAAGGGAACACTAGACTTTAACTTCCTAGGACTTTTTTGAAGATTGAAACAAAAATGCCTAAGGTGACCTTTCCTACCACAATGTGAACATGTGTAAATGGGTGGAACGACACCTATGAGTTGACCTTTTCTAATGTCCTTGTGATTTAGTGACCCTATAAAATAAATAATGGTCTTGTATTTAACACTCGAAACATTAGAACACAATGAGACACTACAATTTCTACCAACAAATAATGGTCTTGACTCAAGTAAAGATTTAAACTCTTCCAATTTTAGGGACTCCTTCTCTAAATTTTCAATTATTACTAAAAGGTTATCACCTTAATTCTTAAAATAAGCACACTTATCCCTAAGAGTCTCCTCACGTGCCACAAACTCATCGAGTAAAATATTTTTATCCACTTTGGCACAAACACAAATCCTAGATTTTTAAAGTCCTCCGATTATTTTTCTTAAAAATAGGCCTCTATCATCACTCTCCTTTTTGGACAATTTTAAAGCATTAAATTCATGGTTCAAATGAATAAATTTCTCATGATAAAAATCTCTTTGATTTTGAACCATTTGCAAAAGATCCATTGCGGATCTAAAATGACAATTTTCTTTTTCCAAAAAATCAATTCTTTTGGCAAACGTCAAATTCAAAATATTTAAATCATCCAAACTCTGACTTGTGTCATTAAAGGGTTAATCCAATTACATAAGTGCTCCATCAAAAAATTGTGATTTTTCACAAAAATAGATTTTTCCAAAAAAAAAATTAGTATCACACAATTTTGCGCAAAACAAGGACCACTCGATAACTTAGAGAAACCCGCTCTGATACCAATTTGAAAGAGTTGTGCTGCGTGATACTTATTTATCTAAATATGAAAATTCCAACAATAAACTTATTTAATTGGGGTCAATTTTGTATCCTATTTTAAATCAGCCCTAAAAATATGCAACTACATGTGTGTGTGTGTGTGTTTGTGTGTGTCAAACCATCACAAATAAAATTACTAACTCGCAGAATTCAAGAAAGAAAATCCTTTCGGGTAAAACATTTATTTCACTATAATACTTGCAATGATTACAATGAAATCCGCAATGAGTTAAATGCAAAAAACCACATAAACCGTAGCCTAGAATCAGTAAAAAACGTAGCTCCAATTAAGCCCAGGAATACCCACAAGCACTCCCTATTGACACGCTATCATCTTCAGCCCAGTACTCCCTTTAAGAGTACCTAGATCAGCCGTAGATATTTTCTCTACAAGAGAAACTTAGCACAAGATGTGTTCTTAGGTTCCAAAATAATTCACATAAACTACTAGGATCTGGTGAATTCAAAATAAAGGGATTAAAGCCCTAAAAGAGAAGACAAATGTTCCTACAGTAGCAGTTTTCGTAAAATAGTAATCTCAGGTCTTCTGAACAAAAATGAAACTAAAAAAAATAATTTATAAAAAATCTAAGATGGCACATCGCTCGAATGAAAAAGAAATCTCGCTCGAACGAGGACACGGGTCGCTCGAACGAGCTTCGCATGAGATCATCCCGTCGTTTGAACAATAACTCCTGTCGCTCAAACCAAAAATTTAAAAAAAATATTTCTTTTGCCACTAA
Organism: Sambucus nigra; assembly: GCA_949130495.1. Taxonomy (NCBI): domain Eukaryota; kingdom Viridiplantae; phylum Streptophyta; class Magnoliopsida; order Dipsacales; family Adoxaceae; genus Sambucus; species Sambucus nigra. The sequence continues at coordinate 504,356,266 of OX422212.1, forward strand.
ATGTTCTGCCTTAAAACTTCGAAAAATATTTTTGACAAAAAACTTAAAAAGTCCACTCCAACACTAAGAAAAAAATTCATAAAATATATCCCATTATTCTAAATGAAATTTTAAGGAATTAAAACACAACCTTTACCAAATTTATCTCGCAAAGGCTTGAATGTTGAAGAACTTTGATATTTGGATCCGTCTTGATGCTTCAATGATCTTGAATTATTCTTCGACCATTGTAATGGTATAAGACATACTCAATTGATAAAGGACAATAAAAATAATGCCCTTACACCAGTTAATGATGAGATTTACCTTGGAATATGTTCCAAGGCACTAACACCCTAATTACCACCGGTTAGCTTCATTTATCAACATTTTCTACTTGTCTTCAAGACCACAAAGAACATTTGTACCTCACATACTTGTTAGTTTTGTTTCTACCATCCTTGTTTTCATTTTCTGTGATTTATTCAAAGATATCTTCTTTTTCTTCCCGTTTTCTCCTATTTTCTTTGCAAAAAATATTTCCATCATCAAAGCGAAAACCATGCAGGCCTTTACATTACTCTACGGGTCACCTTTGATTTATACTCATGTCTTTTGGATTGTTACAATATAGGTAGATGATATTGGATCTTCTTCCAATTTTTGGCTGAAGTCGGAATCATTTTCCTTCCCTATTGATAATTTCTTGATCTTTGTCAGTGTTATTACATTGTTCTGGCTCAGTTCTCTCCCAGCACTTCTAGAATGATCAATGAAGTGAACCGATTTAACAACTTTATGGGACCTAAATAGGGATCCCGAAGATTTATTTATATTACATGTTGGTAAAGACCAATGAAAGTGTCTATTATTGGAAGGTAAGAAGCGGTGAGAGTTTTTTGGTGGTTAATTTTCTTAATTCCAAAAAGGAATATTAGGCACATAAATCCACTTTATTAAACCTCCACCAGCTCTTCATTTATTGTTCACCCTATGGATAGAGAACTAGAGATTCTAGAGGGATTTGTTGATTACAATCCTTTAACATCCAACACCTTGGGCTCCTTCGAGTTCATTCATATTTCCACCATTCAAACGGTTACTCCCACTTTATTAGAGGGAGAGATAGTGATAAAGTGGAAGTTCCCAAATTTGATGGGGGTGATCTTTGTACAGCTACCCCAAATGCTCACCTAGACAAGTTGAGGGAGGTTGGGTGTACCTGCAACCTTGTTTCTATAGAGGATTCCCTAAAAAGATGCAACATAAACTAATGAAGAGAATCAAGGAAAACAACAGCCTTGTCATCTAGAATTTGATGCCTCTAATAAGTGTAAAGGCTTAGATGAAAGGTCATTTTCCAATCAAACAGACTTGGATACTATCCTTTTGAGGGAAGCTTTCCTCCTTCCTAACCAATCCTTGGTCACTGGCCTATCTTTGGATAGGTTGCCCTTCACGTTGCCCAGTCACTCTTTTTCATAGATATTAATAAAAGAAGGAGATGAAAGACCCCTGGAAGGCCTTAGATGGGGTCAAAAATCCATTTATGATTCCTAAAAGAATTTTTTGGAGAATGAAGTCCAACTAAAGGCCAGGGACACTGAGGTTGGTCAAATGAAGACCAAAGTGGAGGACTTGGAGAAGGAAAAAAGGGGTCAGCCCAGAATCTTAGCACGATGTTAAAATATAACATTATTTCCCTTGATAAAGGTTGGGACTAGGACTTTTCCAATTGATATAAGCAATTGGTATTCATCGAGAAGGATTTTACAAAAAGGGTTGGGATGAAGAGAAGGGTGACACTACTAATAAGACCAAGGTTATGACAGACTTGTTAGGGATCGATATATGCAAATGAAAAATCCAACCCTAGAATTTTCGAATGATTGTGAAATATAAAGAGCAAAATGGAAAAACTAATCCTAAAAAATGTATCTAGGGTTTTGAATACAATAAATTTGCTAATTCATTTGCAATCTGATGGTGTGAAAGGTATTTGATGATAATTCGGGGCATCCTTCTTTTAGACCTCCAAAATTTTTGTATAATACACCCAAATACTTGGATATTCTAGTGTATGATCCACACAGATCTAGGTAGGAGTATGGGCAGCTTTGAAGAAGAAAAGTCTTCTAGCTTTAGACTCCTTAAGAAAAAATAGTGTTTTCTCTCATCCCTCTTAAACCCTAATCAACCATTATGCTAATTATAACCCCAACATAAACCTATATACTAGTTTAAGAGGTGGTATTGGTCCCAACACGATTTCTTTAGAATCTGGACTAACCCTAAAACAACTAATTATAATGGTTTCCAAATAAATATTCAAAAATCCCAAATTACAAATCGAATAATTTATTTACTTTCTTTATTTGATCATAATTAATCCACTAAATAATTATGGCTGTAGTTCAATTCAATTATCTAAAAAATCACTCGAATATAAGGAGGTCTTATTTATAAAGTTGATAGTGGTCCAAAATATGATTCCCCACAATAAGTTTCCAATACCCACTAGATCAAATCTTTTTTCTCTAATTGACTTTAACCAACATCTAATAAATTCCTTAGTTCTCAAATTTAACTTATTTTTATACTACACCGTATTATGAAATAATCCACTAATCAGGTTTAATTCCTGGAAACAAATCTATCAAGGCGATATCACAATCCAAGATATCTTTGGATGCGGATTCCTCTAAATTATGATCTCATACCTAGTCACACAAGTATCACCCAATATGGAGAGATCATTTTGATTCTATCTGAGATAGAATCGCACCCAAGACAATCAAAGAAATAATAATGCAAGCATTCTAATCCTCACAATTTTCGGGAATAAGATTTATTCTCCCTTTGCAAGGTGTGAGATTACATAAGTTTAATAAAGAGAGCCCTTAGACTTAAATCTCAAGGGTGGACATATTAAATACGTTCCTATATTTACCAATCACAATCCTCTTTTGAACATTCATACAAGTTCTTGAACCATTAGAGAAGTTGTCTTAGTTTAAGATAAACTACTAGGATTGTATCACAACCATTTCGATAGGATGTCAATCAAGGTTGTGAAATGTTCAAAAGAACTAGAACTAGAATTACAATATCTTGTGATCAAGTTAAACCCAACTTTTCGAAACCCTACTAAGTAGCATTGAATGATATACATATAAAATAATATATTTAAAGACATAAATATAAATAATTCTCACAAATAACATTCATATTTCAAAATTAATAAGACAATCCTTTATTAATTAAAGTCAGTGGTCTAAAAGGCGTGCCTAGGCTTCACCTAGGCCTACTTAGGCTTGAGGTTTGGGAGAAACGCACCACCTTAAGCCTTTTACGCTTTATTCTTGGTAAAAGGCTTAAGGCGCACTTTTTTAAACAAAAATGCTTTAGTGAAATGATATCACTTTTTAACGGATTTTTTAAAACAAACGGACCAATATCTCGTTCAATACAATCAAAACTCAAGTGGTATCCCAAACCTCTTTGCCTCTCATCCAAAAAAAACTAACATTATCGACCGACTTTTGACCAAAAGTATATATGTTTCATTTGAAAGTTAAAAGGTGAAAAATACATTTCTTATATTGAATCATTTTGTATTTATTATTGATTATCGATTATTTAATGATTATTGATATTGATTATTGAATTATGAAAAATACATTTTGTATACTGCCTATTAAATATTGAGAAATAAATATTGTATATTGCCTATTAAATGGTGAGAAATACATTGTATATATTGATTATGGAGTATGCATATCAGAAAGATGGCTACCAAATATACAAATATATTTTCAAAATTCAAGGTACGTATTATTTTATTATATTACTAGCCTTAGAATAATTAAAATAATAAAAAAAAGGAAAAACACCTTTATACGCCTAGGCTCGTCCTAGGTGCGCCTAGGATCCTAAGGCTTGATGCATGACCTCTACGCCTTAACCACGCCTCACCCCTTATAGGACCTTGACAAAAATTAAATGTCTTTACATGGTTTTAATAATAAATCCCCAATAATCTCCCACTTTGTCTTAAATCCATGTGTTTATTCACTTAGCTCCTATTCCCTTGGCATGACTACCAAAAGACTTAACTGATAAGATCTTTGTCAAAAGATCCGTCGGGTTTTATTACGGTGTAATCTTGGTCATGATGACATCGCCCCGCTACACAATCTCTCGATCGAGTGATACTTGCGCTCAAAGTGCTTCGCCCTCTTATGAGTTCTTGTTTCTTTCGAGTTTAAAATCATGTCGCTATTATCATAATAAAATGTAATAAACGATTGCACTAAAGGAACCATTCCAAAGTCACTTACGAAGTTTTGGAGCCACAAAATCTATTTCTTTGCCTCTAAGGAGGCAATATATTCGTCTTCCATTATAGAATCAGTAATACTTGGCTGCTTGATACTCCTCTAAATACTTGCCCCACCTATTAGGGAAAACACATATCTCAAGTCTGATCTCCAATACTCTTTATCTACTAAAAGTTTGAATGTCTGAATCCATTAGGTACTAGACTATCCGCTGACTAAAACTGGAAATAATCTCTAGTCCTTTTCATGTACTTGAAAACATGCTTAATAATGATCCAGTGCTCCTCACTTAGGTTAGACTGGAATCTTGTGACCATGTTAGCAGGGTAATAGATATTCGATCATGTACATGACATAGCATATTGTAAGTTTACCATCACCGAATCATAATTTATATTACGCATTCTCTCCATCTCATTAGATTTCTTACGACAACGATCCTTAGATAAATAAATTTCATGCTTGAAAGGGAAAAACATTTTCTTATAATCTTACATTCTAAACCTTGTGAGAACATCATCTATATAAGTGGATTTGGGATAAGACCGACATCTAATTTTTCTGATCATGCAAAATATTGATTCCAAGGATGTGATTGACTTATCGTAAGTACTTCATATTGAACTGACTAGATGGACACACTTTTATACTAGCCAATACACCCACATCATTCCTAATTAGGGTAATACCATTCACGTAAAGTACTATGAATACCACCATGTTTCTATCATGCTTTTTATACACACAAATTTCATTTAGACGTTAATGAAAACCAAAAGATTTTATTGCCAGATCAAATCAGATGTTCCTAGACCTTGATGCTTTCTTAAGTCCATAAATGGATCTCTTAAGCTTGGACACTTTGATTTTTTGTCCCTTTGATATGAATCCCATGGGTTGCATCATATACATGCATTCGTCAAGATTACCTCTTCAAGAATGCAGTCTTAACATCCATTTTCCAAATTTAAAAATTTAGATGAGTCACAATGGATAAGAGAATCCGGATTGACTTTACCATGGCTAACAGTGATAAGGCTTCCTCATAATCTATCCCCTCTTTCTGAGTGAACCATTTCGCAACAATCCTTTCCTTAAAGGTTTCCACCTTCTCATTTACCCCTCTTTTCTTATTATAAATACACTCGCAACCGATAGGTTTTATCCCATCTTCTAAGTCTACAAGTTCCGATACTTGGTTCGAATACATCGAATCCATCTCGGTATTCATAGACTTCAACCAAATCTTGGCATCCTTATCTTATAGTGCCTCATGTTAGTTTCCAAGATCCGATTCGTGTTCCCCTAGGAATTCACTAAATTGCTATCATATACACACTAGCCTATAAGTATGACGCATGATTCTCCCACTATGATATGGCTCCACTCGTGGTCGAGTATGAGTGACAAGTGTACCCTGACCATTGGCAATACTCCCATTTCCGCTAAATAATGTATTATCGATATTAGATTGTATTTCATCTTATACGAGTGTTCCCGAAGCAATTACATGGTCTTGTAAAATTATCTTGCTCAAGGGTTTATGATCAATTATATAATCTTCCTCTAAGTATCGATAATTTGTGCCAGCATATAACTTACTGCCATTGGTTCTTAAAGATAACCCACAAGGAGACATATATCCATACTTGATTCCAACTTCCATGGATCCTTCCATAGCACTTGTGTTAAGTTACCTCAAATCTAAACATGTCCTATACTACGTCTGCGCCCAGTCCATAGTTACGTAGGAGTCATTGAGACAGATTTCGAAGGAACCAACTTCAATAAATATATATCCATCTGTAGTGCAAAGCTCTTTACGGAATATGACATATCTGAATAACTCAACATAGACCTAACCATATCCAAAAGAGTCACGTTCTTTCTTTCTGCTACACTATGTTATTATGGAGTGCTCGATGTAGACAATTGAGTTCTAATTCCTAAATCCAATTATTGATGCCTAAACTCTACCAAAAGTTATTCCCCTTCATGATCAGATTATAGAGTACAGATTAGTTTATCGTTCCTATGATCCATCTCATCCTTGTAAACTTTGAACTTATCAAAGGCTTCAGACTTGTGGTGCATAAGCTAAACATAACCAACCCTCGAGTAGTCATCGATGCAAGTTGTGAAGTACTTATATCCACATCTTGCCTGGATAGTCATAAGACCACATAAATCATAATGAACCAGTCTTAACACATATTTGGCTGTATATCCCTTGGTCATAAATGACCTCTTGGTTATCTTACCCTCTATGAAAGATTCACAAACGAGAAGTGCACTCTGGCCCCCTCGAGAATTAGAATCTCAAGACATCAACTCATTAAAATGATTAGGTCCAACCTAGATGATGATGTGTCCACCTTTATCCTAATTGGGCAAAACTCGAGACCTTCTCCCACTTATATAAACTACACATTTGATCGTCCAATACATATTACAGGATCCTCAATCGCAGAACTAGAGGATGCTTAATAAAACCCCCACTATGGAGATGTCATCATAAGCTGCTTTTACTACCTCTTAATCCTCTAAGGGGATACATCTCCTAAGACTGGGGACGCATTCATCCTTAACTCCTATATCTGGGAATTTATGGCACAATGGGACCATTATCTTGGCAAAGGATTAGGGCTTAATGACCAAGGACCTAATTTCTTTAAAGGATAAATATTTGATATCACGATTTTGGTTAGGATAAGAAACATCTCTAGAAGAATACGCTCATCATGAACAGCGTAAAATGGTAAGCCGAATGATGAGATGAGGGTACGCAGTAGGCATCTTGCGACTAGGACTCTCCTGTAAAGGGTTGACTTTATAGTTTTTCAACAATAAGGGAGAAACAAGGCATCATCCTGTCAATATCTATGAGAGTCTCCAAAAAATTGGGTGGGACAACCTATAGGAAGAACTACATGATACTTCCATTAACTTACACCCTAACTACCCCGAGATCCTTCCATCGTCTTCAGATAAACCCATGGAAGACCCAGCTAATACATACACAGAACTAGACCTCCTTAACCTATAAACAGCAATTGATATATCCATCCTCAAAATCTAACCTTGGACTTATCACCATACCTGTTTTGGAAAAAGCTATGGTAACACATATTTTGATACAACTCACATTATCGGCATCATCAAAATATAGGTAGAAATAACCAGCATAGGCAATTTACCCCCTATATAAAGATATTTGTATAAATGTGAGGAAGAAATGGGCATCCATTCTCCCTATGATAATGCACAGTGGAAATATAATATCTCTGAAACAAACTCTCCACTTTGGTTGTCACTGGGTTCATCAAAGTCCATTCGCCTCGGGGACCAGAGAATGTAGAGTAGCGATACTATTATAGGGAGATCTACTATTGGACCAACAATATAGTAAGGGATATAAATTCAAGATCATCTAAAGATCCTCCTCGAACGAAGATCCTAAAGATATTCTATTCGATGATGAAATTTTGGAAGCTAAGTTAAGGTCTTCTACACCTTTGGAATCCTCTCCCAAACACAGAAAACCATGGGATACACACGTTCTTGGAATAGTGCCAGAGATCAATACCCCCTCTTTTAAAGCAAACATGATTATACATTAGATAGAGGATATAACCCAAAGTCTCCCATCAAACTCATGTTAAAATTTATCTTAACTGAGAGAGAACCTCATCTCTTGATTGGATCGAAGCAGTGAAACAAAATTCACCTCCATTACAACCCATAAAGCATACATAATCGATCTCTTAGTTTCAAAGAAGCTGAGAAAAATCACGATCAGAGCTACAAATCTCCCCAAATAAATATATTAACATCTTCACATGATCAAAATGACTTTCCACCCCCTACAATTCTACCGACAAAGGAAAGGGTTAGACAGAGGAACCATGATTAACCTCCCATAAGAAAGAACTAAGGTTCATGATCTACTTTATGGGACATCTAGGAACTACCAGACACATCCCAAGAACATCGATTTTCCCTCGTACAGTAGCTATCTCAAGCCTCAACACCCTCAGAGTGATCGCTAACAGAAATGTCCGCCATCATTGGGCCATCACCATAAAGAAATACATTAGTTTCTTCGACGAAGACCTCCCCATGCAATTCCACAACCATATATTTGCATTGCAATTAACCACTATAATACATGGATAGATTGTTCCACTAGAGTTGAAAGACAATAGGTCTTTTTTGAATAAATGCCTCCTCCATATAGCCACCAGATTGGGCTACACCGTCATAAACTTTACACCATCCACGATGACCATCCGGTCCTATTAAAACACTCTATAAGAAGTCCTAGGGTCCATAAACTTCACCTTTATTATTGGGCCCATCAAATTCAATGTCAAATTTTAAGTACTCGAAGTCCCTTCCAGTTTCAACCTATTATTAGGAAGAAACTGGATACACCCCATGAGAGTAATGACTACATGTAAAAGTTATTTTTTTTTTACACTAATGTCCTCACCATTTAAGGAGATGATGGTTGGTCCATAATCATTAGTACCAGTATTACTCCCCTTTTGATCACCCAACATGATAGCATTATTATCTGCCTTAGAGGATTCTGGGTCAATTCACTACTTTAAATAATCATGGTATAACCATTCATCCATAACATACCCACTTGAATCATTTAAGATATGGGATATATGATCGGGTTCGGACTAAGAATGAACCAACAGAGAAATTTAAAGTCGTCACAACCATGTAAGACAACAAAAAAATCGATCTAGGATATTCCTGCTGTAGAGAATACTAAATCACCCCCTCAAGTATCCCAATCTTGGGTGGAGCATTCACTTTTGTATTCTAGGAGTAGATTTTACTTATCACGTCCTCCCAAAACCTTGGTATTACGAGAAAAATAAATCCTATAATGTCCCTGAATTCAACCTATCCCTGAATTCAACCTATCCCTGAATTCAACAGACAGGGGATGGATAGCCAATATCCTTGAATTCAACCACTACCTCTTGATACAAGATACCATAAAGCCTCTTCTAGAAGCTCCATCTCAGGCCAAGTCTCAAGACACAATCTCCCAATCATTATGAGGATATCAATGGAAAGAAGAAAATCACCAGTACCTAGTGCAAACCCTCTCATAAGACATCTATTACACTGATCGTCTATTGGTCCCAACCAAGGATACTTCTAACAGGACGAAGGAAAGTACATTTGAGACTAATGGACTAAGCCTACCCAAACCATACAAGGCCTCAGGCCACCTAGAGGATACTCCCAATATCCTTCGACAGAACTAGGCCTAAATCATCACAAACATATTCGAAGAAGAACTCTTGAATAAGTAAACTTCTGTTAGTTACATATTGATACATGTTATTTGGAAATATTTTGAGTTTGTCTTCTTGAAAATTGAGTCTCCCTTTATTCTATCTCCTAATGTAACCCTATATAAAATAGACTTCTCTACCCTTATAATTCATCTCCTTTCACCTTTTCATGGAATAGTATTATGAGTTCTAGTACTTGCCCTTGTGTATTGCATGTGATGGTTATGAACCCCGTAGAAGGTTTGATCTCACACCTAATAATGATGACTCTGCAATTCTTAAATACTTACAAAAATTTGGCCAAAGTCAAACTAACTGTATATATATCCTAAAAAGATTACATAATAACCGTAAATCTCGTCACCCCTAAAACCCCCAAATACCTGCAATCGGGTCCTTCCTCGGAAAAAATGGAATGAGATGAACTAATTAACCTTTTCACTAGTTTCGTTGACATATTTGCATGGTACTACGTTGACATTCCCCAAATCAATTTAGTAACCGTTATGTATGAGATACAACTCTCCCTCAAGTAAGATTAATCAATCAAAGGCTTCGTAAGTTGATACCCGAATGCTTCTTATACGTTAAGGAAAAATTAGGGAAATAGTCGAGTGTCTAGTTCATTAGAGTAGTGGAATACCATACATGTCTTGCCAACATTGTTCTCATACACAAGTCTAGTAGAAAAGTTTGAATTTGCATAGACTACAAGGATTTTAAGAGGTCCTTCCCCAAGGATGGCTTTCCCCTACCTCACATGGACTTACTAGTAGACAATACAACCAACAAGGCACTCGCCTCCTTTGGTGACAGTTTTCTGGGGTACAATCAGATAAAACTTCACCCAAATCACAAAGAGAATACCAAATTCATCAGCTCATGGGGCTCATACTATTACACGGTCATGCGACTCAACTTCGAGCATAAAAGGGACAACCTATTAGAGAACCGTAACATTCACCATTCCAGATATCATTCATAATGAGGTGGAGGTTTATATGGATGATATGATCATCTAGTTAAAAGATTGTGAATGACACATCCCGTCTCTAAAAAAATCCAAAGGCTCCGCCTTTTCAAGATAAGGTTGAATCCTCAAAATTGTATCTTCGAGGTTACTAAAATGATTTTCAGACTTGTACATATTTTTGTATCGCATTTGTTCTTCAGGTTGTATCTCTAATCCACCATGCGGTACAATTTCATAAGCGGTTCGTTATGGTAATATCTTTCCTCTCTTGTGCTTTTATTTCTATATAGGACGATGTTCTCTTTTGTTTGGGGGTGGAAAATTTATCAAAACCGTACCTATTTTGAAAAAAAATTAGAAACCATTTGATAAGTAGCTTCTTGGGTATATCGTTGTCTTCAAAAGTCACTCTCAAAATTCCCTTGAGTACCTACAAAACTTGTCTAAAAATAACTCATATTGCGGTAAGTACGGGCATCAATCCAATTTTCAAGGTGAAACAATTTATGTTAAAACGTGCAATTCAATTTTTTTATGAAAATAATTTTTAATTTTTTAATTTTTTTTCTTTAAAACAATTTCAAGGGAAAAATTAACTAATGCTAAAATTACGAAACAACTAAATAATTAAAAAAAAAATGTGCAACCGAGTGTGAAATAATGTGAGAAGGTCAAGAGATGGGATTACACCGCATAATCAATTATTTTAATTTCTCAATTTATTAATTTGAAATATTTTGAGATAATATTAAATCGATAATCTAACTCTCGTTATAATTATAAATTTAATAATATCTTTTTCAAAAAATTAATTTAAAAATGTCACACAATGAAACATTAGGACTTATACTATTTTCAAAAATTACCCGTTAGGATTAATTTAACGAAAAGAATAGCAATCTTCAAATTTCAACACCGAATTAATATTCAAATTTCAGAAAATCCTATCTCTAGTTCGATTCCTGAATTCAAACATTAATTTCTTCAATTAATTTACTAACTATCATTACATAAATTAATTGGTAACAGTTAAAATTAATTTACCTAGAAATATAAAAATAAAGAAACTAATTAATTAAATTAACATCATTCACAGTGCATCCCACCCCTTGAACGAGGTGTTTAGCCAAACATTCTCATGTCAGAATAAACAACATAAAAATTGAAACAAGGGGGAAAGAATACGATACGCAATAATTCCTTGTGTCAACTGTGCATGAACACGCGTCTCAATCTTCTCACAAATCCAGTACTTGATTACACCAAAAAGAATAAAAACAAACCAAAAAATTTATTCTAAACTAAACTATTTTTTTTTTGTATTTTTTTGAAAAAATTTCATGACCCTAAACTGTACATAATATATACACCGTCTCTCTCTCTATGCGTCTCTCTTTTTTTTTTTTCTTCTGTTGAGAGTCTTGTGAGTCCTCCTTTAAAAGTGAGCAGATGCCTTTTTTTTATAACCCACGATGTTGTGTTGGGAGATTTTCTTGGGATTTTAAGAACCAAGTCAAAAATATGTGGGTTTTCTTGAAATTGTGACAGGTGTCTTGGGAGGTAATTTTGGTTCCTATTTTAAAGGAGAAGATTTGGTTTAAACAAATGGGTTTAGGTTATGGAAGATTGGTTTCATGGAAATGGAAGGTAGGTTCAATGGTTAAGGTGGTTATGGGGATGGATAAGGTTTGTTGGGGCCGGGTTGAAATCAGGTAGGGGTGCTCGGGTTCGAATTTGGGCAGGTAAGGTCGCGATCGGGTTAGGTCCAGGATGGGGTTCCGAGTTCATGGGTATAGGTGGAGGGGAAAACGGGTTCACCGACGGGTATGGGTTAGAGGTGGTCGCGAGTTAGGGGTTGGGTTAGACTGGGATGGATCTCGAATTTAGGGACGAAAATGGGTTTTGTCACGTGTTTGTATGGGTTAAGGGGAGGTTTGAAATTGAGGGAGGTTTGGTTGGTGGTTAATGGTGGGAAGAGAGAGTGTGGTAGAGTTGGAGGTTGAAAATGGGTTTGGAGTTGATTGTGTGTAGAAAGGTTTATGATGTGGGTGTGTGTCTTAGAGGTTGTTTGGGGTATGTGCTAGGTGTAGGCTTATGTGTGTGTGTGTGTGTGTGTGTATTTAAGTTGGACCCTTAAAATGACACAATTAAAAAAAATATAAAAATAAAAATAGTACTCTAAAAATAAAATAAAGACTAAAAAAAACTAAAAATAAAAATCTATTAATCTAAAAACTTAAAATCCTAAAATGTAAAATCTAAAAAAAATAAATTAAATGAAATCCTAAAAACTAATCCTAATAAAATAAAAACTAAAAACTAATAAAATCAAAATAAATAAATAGAAAAATAAAAAATAAATTACAGAAAATTCTAATTAAATCTAAAATAATTCCTAAAAATAAAATGACTCAAAATAAAAATCTAGAAAAATAATGGAGGTACAAACTCAACACACACGAGGCTCGGGGTATGGACTGGGCTCGGTCTGAGCTAGGTTAAGATTACGGGACTAGTTCGGGGCATCGAAACACATCTCGGCTTGCTCAAATAGGACTTCAGACTTCGCGGTCTCATTGATTTCTTCAATGCATGCCTTTAACCGCTACTTTGTCGCAATTACACCGATTTAGCAATATTTGATACTGCGACTGCTGATTGACCTGAAAAATAATAAAATACGATATAAGGCCATTTTTAATTAAAACGAGCAACTAAAATGCATCTATTCGGGGTATAAAATAGACAGTTTTGGGTGCTTATCACACCACCCCCAAATAGAACATTGTTAGTCCTCGAGCAAGAATAGAGAGAAAATAAAGATAAGTAACCAAAAGTGTGCCACTTTCACAGGCATTGGCAATTGCACTTAGCATGTGCAAGAAGTCGTTAAACCTATAGGTTGCCCTACAGGTTGAGTGGTGTCTCGTGAGGGTTTGCAGTGAATGTACCTACAAAATTTAAAAACTTATTTAAATGCAGTATCTGAGTAGATGATGAATGCTATCCAACCCAACTTTAAAAGGACATCAAGGAACACCGTATTCAACTATCAAAATAAGATATGAAATTACTTAATACCAAAAGTGCAATCCTTCCTAAAATTCAACGTATGTTGTGTGAAACAATTTTAAGTATCATTAGAGTAATTCTTAGATCGCCTTTATAAAATCAAAACTTTGACTTCAATTCTCACTAGATATATCTCTCTGAATCGAACTCTCTGAGAATTGGGTAATGTATCTCTCTAGTGTGTGAGGAGGTGAGTAGATGTAAACAAGTTCAAACGTCTCACACACATTGTAAAAAAGGACGGATACATGAAAAAATCTGATCTCATGAACGAAAGCTAACCACTATGTTGAGAATGTCGAATTATTCACCATATAATCTTTTCGTTTGACCAAACACTTTACCAAGAGTGAAAATGGGGTTTATGTAAGGTATGAAGGAGAAATAAAGGAGATGAATGATATAATGGGTTGTTTTGAGAAGTGTGTAACACAAGAATAACGAATGTCTTCATTTTTTTGAACTTATTACCACATGCTTTCTTTTCCATCTTTTCTATTTTTTTCTTTCTTTTTCTGCTTCTTTTTCAACTTCTTTTTTTTTTCTTTTTTAAATTTTTTATTGCGATACATTTTTCTTTTCATAACAAAATGAAAACAATTTTCATTGATAATTTCAAACACTCGTTTTCTCAAAAATGATGGTAGTAATGGGGATTGATGTGTGGATGGTGTCTCGGACATATATGGGTAAGGGAAATATGGAAAATGGGTGAAGTGAAGGGTAAAAATGAAAAGTGTATGGCAAAATCGGTTTAGTGCTCGGGACAAACTACGAGACACGTGTTTCTTACAACTCAAAAGTAATGTCATTCTCAATGATTAAGCCAAAATTAAAAAAAATAATGAGACCATGCAACGACTAAATGTGGTACCCAAAGAAAGTTGAGTCAACTCGTGACTCAGAGATACGTAAAAACCCTCAAAAAAGTGAATGGCTCAAATCTCACGGGTTTTAAGTCGCCACAAGTGATATTTTAAGGCTTTCTTGAGAATATCGTTACTCTTCAACTTTTGATTGTAAACATGATAGTGCAAATTGCCGAGTTTAGGAATTCATGGTGCAAGTACGCTTTAATAGGTATAAATTAATTTATTATAAAAAGAGCAATTTTAGGTCGAACATGGGTATTCCGAGACTTCTAAAAGCGGGATGATAGACAATTCATAAAAAAATATTTGTAACTGCACAAAACGTTTAAAATTACTTGTTTCTGAAATTTTTTCAAAATAAGTATGGTTTTGATAAATTTTCCACTCTCAAAATTCCTTTGAGTACCTACAAAACTTGTCTAAAAATAACTCGTATTGCGATAAGTACGGGCATCAATCTAACTTTCAAGGTGAAACAATTTATATGCAAACATGCAATTCAATTTTTTTATGAAAATAATTTTTTATTTTTTTATTTAAAACAATTTCAAGGGAAAAATTAACTAATGCTAAAATTACGAAATGACTAAATAAAAAAAATGTGCAACCGAGTGTAAAATAATGTGAGAAGGTCAAGAGGTGGGATTACACCACATAATCAATTATTTTAATTTCTCAACTTATTAATTTGAAATATTTCGAGGTAATATTAAATCGGTAGTCTAACTCTCGTTATAATTATAAATTTAATAATATATTTTTCAGAAAATTAATTTTAAATGTCACACAATGAAAAAATAGGACTTATACTATTTTTAGAAAATTACCCGCTAGGATCAATTTAACGAAAAGAATAGCAATCTTCAAATTTCAACACCGAATTAAAATTCAAATTTTGAAAAAACCTATCTCTAGTTCGATTCCTAAATTCAAATATTAATTTCTTCAATTAATTTACTAACTCTCGTTACATAAATTAATTGGTGACAGTTAAAATTAATTTACCTCGAAATATAAAAATATAGAAACTAATTAATTAAATTAACATCATTCACAGTGCATCCTACCCCCTGAACGGGGTGTTTAGACAAACATTTTCATGTCAGAATAAACAATATAAAAATTGAAACAAGAGGGAAAGAATACGATATGAAATAATTCTTTGTGTCAACTGTGCATGAACACGCATCTCAATCTTCTCACAAATCCAGTACTTGATTATACCAAAAAGAATAAAACAAACCTAAAAATTTATTCTAAACTAAACTAATTTTTTTTTGTATTTTTTTGAATTTTTTTCCAGCCCTAAACTGTACATAATATACACACTATTTCTCTCTCTATGCGTCTCTCTTTTTTTCCTTCTGTTGAGAGTCTTATGAGTCCTCCTTTAAAAGTAAGAGATGCCATTTTTTTATAACCCACGATGTTGGTGTTTGTTTGGAGATTTTCTTGGGATTTTAAGAACCAAGTCAAATATATGTGGGTTTTCTTGAAATTATGATAGGTGTCTTAGGAGGTAATTTTGGTTCCTATTTTAAAGGAGAAGATTTGGTTTAAACAAATGGGTTTCGGTTATGGAAGATTGGTTTCGTGGAAATGGCATGTAGGTTCAATGGTTAAGGTGGTTATGGAGATGGATAAGGTTTGTTGGGGCCGGGTTGAAATCAGGTAGGGGAACTCGGGTTCGAATTTGGGCAGGTAAGGTCGCGATCGGGTTAGTTCCCGGGTGGGGTTCCGAGTTCGTGGTTATGGGTAGAGGGGAAAATGGGTTCGCCGGCGGGTATGGTTTAGAGGTGGTTGTCGGAGCTGGGCACAAGTTAGGGCCGGAGGTGGGCGCGAGTTAGGGGTCGGGTTCGGCCCGGGATGGATCTCGAATTTAGGGACGAAAATGGGTTTTGTCAGGTGTTTGTATGGGTTAAGGGGAGGTTTGGTTGGTGGTTAATGGTGGGAAGAGAGAGAGTGGTAGAGTTGGAGGTTGAAGATGAGTTTGGAGTTAATTGTGTGTAGAAGGGTGTATGATGTAGGTGTGTATCTTAGGGGTTGTTTGGGGTATGTGTTAGGTGTAGGCTTGTGTGTGTGTGTGTTTAAGTTGGACCTTTAAAATAACACAATAAAAAAAATTTAAAACTAAAAATCTAAAAATAAATTACTAATCTAAAAATAAAATAAAGACTCAAAAAAACTAAAAGAAAAAAATTAAAAAGAAATAAAAATAAAAATAAAAATAAAAATCTATTAATCTAAAAACTTAAAATCCTAAAAATGTAAAATCTAAAAAAAATAAAATTAAATGAAATCCTAAAAACTAATCCTAATAAAATAAAATCAACTAAAAACTAATAAAATAAAAATAAAGAAATAGAAAAATATAAAATAAATTTCAGAAAATTTTAATTAAATCTAAAATAATTCCTAAAAATAAAAGGACTCAAAATAAAAATCTCGAAAATAATAGAGGTACAAACACAATACACATGGTGCTCGGGGTATGGATTGGGCTCAGTCTGGGCTAGTTTAAGGTTACGGGACTAGTTCGAGGCATCAGAACACGTCTCGGCACGCTCAAATAGGACTCCAGACTTCGCGGTCTCTTTGATTTCTTCGATGCATGCTTTTAACCTATACTTTGTTGCAATTACGCCGATTTAAAAATATTTGATGTTGCGAATGCTGATTGACCTGAAAAATAATAAAATACGATATAAGGCAATTTTTAATTAAAAAGAGCAACTAAAATGCATCTATTCGGGGTATAAAATAGACAGTTTTGAGTGCTTATCAATATACATATTTTTGCATGCATGTGGTTGTAGTGTGTGAGTATTCTTTTCTATCGTTCATTTCTATACTGCTTTTATAAATCCCACTGGGTATAAGCTCATGTTCCCACTTTGTTACAGCAGGTTGGGAGTGATTCCGTATTTTGAGGTTATTTTACAAGTAAGTATATTTTATCTATGTTTATGTTAGTAACTCTATTTATCGGGACTTAGGGGTGCTCCCCATGGTTCCTCACGTAGTTTACAATTCCACCAAAGTGGTCTAATCTAATAAATTATAAATGCTGAATTTTGTGGTAACATTCAAATACTATGTCTTGGTTGCTCCAAAGACTCTGCATATATGGTTTTGAGTGTTCGGATTATTAATGATTTCATTATGATTTGGTTGCTCCAAAAGTCCAGTTGCAATGGTGAAATTAATTATTAAGGGGCAAGATATTTGTTTATTAAGGCTGATATCCCAAAGAGTCCATAACCTTCCTTAATTTATAAATACATTTTTCATTTATGCCTTTTGAAAATATTAATGCTTGCTGAAATTATTATACAATCCATAAAATAATGTAATATTCATATAATGGATAGTTTGGTAGTCACCAAACTAATCCAACTAGAATGATTGTGAATATTTAATTTAAAGATAAAAGTGGTAGTAATAACTCATCATGCTTATATATGTAAAGACATTAATGGGGTGTATTTGATTTATTTCGTCAAGCAAAATAATTTTCCAAAGAAAATTTATTTTGAGTAACTGAAATAAATATTAAGTTAGGTGGTGCAAAGCTATCCTAAATAACATGTCCATATAAATTACATATCATGGTACCCAATAAATTCATATATATATAAATATTTAAAGTTATTACGAAAGAAAGTCCACATTTATAAAATGTTATTAATGCACGTGTTGTTAACTCATAGAATTAATATAGTGAGTTATTTATTTCATTAATTTTATATTACTTTATTTCTCTAAAACTACAGGTTTGATCCATTTTAATGTTCTTGAGACTGACTTCTTAGAATGAAATAAATAAGGTAAGTTTCACTTAAAAATGTTAGATCGCTGTAATTCAATTTTACTCGAGGAACCCATTATTAATGAATTAGTGTGTGAAACTCATTTAAAACCTTGAAGAATTATTAAACGGATTAAGTATAGAGTTTATGCAAAATCTCATAATATTCGAGATTAAAATATGAGTACCCATTACATAACATACATACTTTAAGCTGTATTATGTGAATTATAATGTATCATTCGATTTGAATGAAATAATTTATTTTATTTTTCAAAAACTAGAGTGCTACGAAACATTATTCTAAATCGATATGAGGATACTTACAAGATAAACCATAAAATAAAAGATAAATTCTTGGATGTTATTTTGTAATCATTTCAAAAAAACCTCAGTGACAGTTAAAAATATTTTTTCCCGAACATATAAAACATATTTAAGTATACATGAGAATATATTTTCCTTAATTATGTTATTCTCATTAGTGGTTGGTACAATCATTTTTTATGAAACTTTTACAAGAGAAATGATTCTGATCCTATATCAAAATGTTGAACTTTCAAAGTAGATTTTTGATATTGTGACATAATTGAATATCAGACTCTTTTAAATCTAGACCTACTTTGATGATTTAATAGATTAGATTGTTTATGAATTCTCACTTATGAATCTTGACACACACGTTTGAGCTCTTAAGGTTTTACAATTATAGAACGATCTATGTGGCCCAAGTAGGAGATTATAGTCCTTTGATAGTTTACCTACATCGATGGATAGTGGACCTACATAGATCATATCATTATAAAACAATAAATCAAACACAGTAAGTCGATATCCCACAACATTTATTCACACAAAATTCCATATTAAATTTTAATTTTATTATATAAATTCTACTTTACTTACCCAATTTGACACGCCCACATGATTGGTAATGTCAAGTACATGCATGGATTTAGAATCCACTAAAAGAATTGGAATTTATAATTATGTCTACACTTGAAAGAGGACACACTAATTACTTTCGAAATCGAAAATGTCAAATTCTTTAAAGAATGGTGAAATTAGAGGGAGTATAATGTGGTTATAAAAGAAGTTAAGATGCTCATGGCATTCCTTAAAGAATCAAAGTAATTGTTCTTTTGGTTAGAGGATATGAATAGTTTTAAGAAGCTATTAAATGAGTTTGCTATTCTGAATAATTGTGAGATATCCACAAGAATGAGAATTTGACAGAGGAGTAAGAAAATATTCGATTTTGATAATCAACGATATAAAGCTAGACTTATGAACAAAATTTTCATTACGAATAGAGAAAGAGGCTTAAATAAATATTTTCACCTATATCTTTGAATATTAAAGTAGGTTTAGTATCTCCTTTTGAGTAAGAATTACATTTAGTGTGAAAACTTATGAGAGTTTAAGAAATAAGATGTATAAGTTGAGAAATCACTATATAAACTTACGTCAGTTTTCCATTTGTGGTATTTTGAGAATACTTTATGTATTTTGATTAAGTATATATATACCTTGAAGTCAGTGGGAGTAAATCTATATATTTCTGTAATTTCTCTTAATAATGAATGATAGATTAGAGAAATAAAATAGTTTAAGAGTATGAAGTAATGAGATGCTTAAAATATTATATACTCACAGTTAAGATAATTTTTCTATCTTGATTAAGTAGATTTGTTTTGTCATAGTGACTAATGTTATGAAAGAGTGAGAAATAATTAAATATTGTATGTAGCGTGCTTTGGCTTCGAAAAATTTATTTTATGACCTGGAGTTGTCGACACTATTACCAAGTCCCTGAAATGTTATGATAATGTCGTTGCAATCTTCGTTATGAAGAGATGATATGTATTTTAATGAAGTTAGGCACATTAAAATATAATACATATATATGAACGAAGAAGTCCAGAAACAACAAGTGTCAGTTGAACACATTAATAAAAAATTTAACATAGCATATCTACTAATAAATGAGCTATCACCAAAGAGTATTCATAAAACATGCTTAATATATGAGTCTTGTGTGTAGCCAATTAAGTATAAGTGTTAGTGAATTTTTTGGTACTTATATTTTGGCACTATACTTGATATCAATTAAAGTGTATTCTGAACATTTCAATTTGTGTCTTGTAATATAAGTTTACATGCATGCGAATCGATAAATGTGACAGAAATAGTCTTTTATATAAGACATTATTGGACCACTATTGAATAACCGGATTATAGACCTTGTTAGATGAATTGTTAATGTTGTAGTATATGGAAGCGATCATGCTCTTGAATTAGTATGTGAGCCTCATGACTCGTATTAATGGTTTGTTTGATTAAGGTGTTTATGAAAAAAAATATTTAAGGATAACTCAAAGATTATTGTGCATCTTATGATAATTATGGACTATGTGGGAGAATGTTAGAATTATTTAAAAAAATAATTCTACATAATGTGCTCCATAATTATATTAATACTAAGAATCACTTTAGTTAATAAAAGGGTACTTCAAATACCAAGGGTCAAAAGGACTCGTGATTTTCTACCTTGATGGACGGTTAAGATTGAGTGACTATTGAAGATTTGGGTTATGTCTCTACCTATAAATAAGTGATTGATTTTCCATGATTCAGACACATGAAAAGACAACATAATGTAATTATAGGATAAGGGAGAAAAATCCAAAGATTCAAGTTTATGTTAATTTTCGACATACTATTTTGGTTATAAAAGAAGACCCAACCGTTGGAACGTGCTAAAATTTATAGGTTTCGACAAATGTATGTGCGTGTGTGTGTATAAAGAAAGATAGGAGAGAGGAGGGTGAAGGGTGGTGAAGGGACGGAAGAGCAGGGCTAGGGATAGCAGAGGGGTAGGAAGGTGGTGGCTGGGGTAGCAAAGGGTGAGGAGTAGTAAGGCGAGGGATAGGGTTGGGCAACTGGGGGTGGGGGGAGCAAGTTTCCATGGCTGAGATTAGGGCTAGTTTTCGGTCAGTTTGATCGATAAATGGAGCATATCAATACCATACTAAGTTTGAAATCATCAAACCAAAATTACCAAACTATACTGTGCGGTACATCAGTAAAATCGATTTTTTGCGGTAAAATCGATTTTCCAAAAAACACTGTAGATATCAATAAAATTCTCTTTACGATAAATTTGCTACTACTAGGTATGTGATGGTAATTTTTTGTACCACTTACCTAAACCTTTTTATATGCATATTTTAAAAAAATTTACCGACATAATTGTGTCGTCTCAATAAATATATATATAAACACATTAAACTCTAAAATAAACATCACAAATTATAATTCAAGTTACACTATTGTCCAAATAACTCAAATAAATATCAACTCGTATCGTCATATTCAATAACAAATCAAAATAAAAATATTTCACATTCGTTGTTTCTTGATAATTTCAATTTGGTAAGTTCGATAATATCATTTTGGTATTTTCAATACATTAATTTCGGTATTTCATTTCGGTACGGTACAGTAAATCAGTTTTTAAAATGTTAAAATTAAAATCAATCACGAAAAATTCGATAATTTCAGTTTCGATAATTTTGGTTCTATTAAGTAAAAACTCGATAATTTCATTTTTGATAATTTTGGTTCTATTAAGTAAAAGCTGTAAACTATTATCGCTAAATTTTGATTTTAGCCGAGAGAGAAGAAAGAGAAAAAAAAGAAACTTGAAATAAAGAAAAGGACACAAATCATGGAGCAAAAAATTCGAAAAACATACTGTGTAACGCACATGACCAAGAAAAACCAATTTTCCTGGGCTTTCTTTTTTGTAGAGTAAATTATAGCATTTACTCTCAAGAAAAACCAATTCCCCATCAAGAAAAACCAGATAGAACAAGGTCGAATGATGAATCTCAATCAAGTCGTCGTCTCCTATCGCATGTAGACAATTTTTGCGTAAATCATTTCAATGTACGAGTGATTAGTAATATCCATGTGATGTGAACCCTTTTACGCGTAAAACAAGAAGACGAGATGTGGATTGGGTTCCTTTCCTTCAAACAGTTGAAAAGATGGGTCAAAGGGTTGTTATTTTGGAAGGGAATCAACAGGCGTTTCCATGCTCAATTATCTAGTTCCCTAAAGGCATAACAACCGTCGAATAGCTGAACACACACAAAAAAAGATATATTCTATGAAAGGATATTTTTTGTGATTGTGTTGGAGCAGTAAACTTGCAATAGAAAAAGAGACGTTCCTTGGAGACTTAAAAATCCAATTTAATGATGCAGCAGCTGTCAATTTTTTTTTTTTCAAACTATAATTTTCAAATAAAAAAATTTTGTCGAATAAAAAAACATAAATACATGCTATATATAAATATATATAAAAAAATATATGCTAAAATTATGTGTGTTAAAATACAACAAGCAAAGATACGAAATTGTATTTTTTTATTTAACACAAATTAATTAAAAAATTACACAATATGATTAAGAATATTTTATTTTTTAACTAACACGATCACGATCAAAATAAAACGCTACATGACATGGAGTCAAATTTTTTTTGTACCTTTGACGTGGTCTTTTTTTACTATTTAAAAATAAAATTACTATTTGAAAAAAATAGTCTGCGCCAGCAATATATATAGGCCGTATAAAGAAAATACGACTTTATGTCATGTCAAATTTTATTTGGGTCGTGATCGTGTTAGTTAAAAAATAAAAGATTTTTAATTGTTTTGTGTTAAGTGAAAAAAATATGATTTTGTGTCTTGTCTTGTTGTATTTTAACACATATAATTTTAACTTATGTTTCTTTGCATATCTATATAATATGGGACAATGGTGTTATGAATAATAACTCATGTATGATAAGATATGCATGATAAACATGCATGACATTTTATGTGTTGCATGCTTGCATGCATACACATGCATGTATACATGCATACATACATACATACATTATTATTTTATTATTTTTTTATTAAAATATTTAAAAAATAATAATTTTTTTTAATATTTAAAAAAATATATTTTTTTTATTTTTTTCAAAAATTTTTTTTCTAAAAAATGACAGGTTATTATGCGCTGGGTTTTATCACGGGAACAAATTTATCACCGTACCTCGGGCACAGGCATTCGCTGGTATTTATATATAGCATATATTTATGTTTTTTTATTAAACTATTTTCTTGTATAACTTGAAATTTATATTTTTAAAAAAAAAATTATAAAATGATAAAGCAAATAAATGGGCCTTTAATGATGTGGCAGCTATCACATCGTTAAGTTGAATTTTTAATTCCAAAATGAATGTCGTTAGTCTTGCTCTTTGCAATAATAGGCTTCTTCCCATTTCAAAAAGTGCAGTAATACTTTTTTAGACCACCTAAAGTATTCAGACCATTAAAATATTTATTTTCCCTGTAACGCTTCTAAAGTATTCTTTGATTTCAGTTGGACCCTTTCATTGATTTTGAACCATTCACTTAAACGCAATTAAATAATATTTTGAACCAACTAGTTAAAATATTTTTGACAAACTATTTTTTGGCAAGTTCTTTCTTATAAAACTTGAAATAAAAAAATTATTTATATTTTTTTGGGGGGCCACTTTTATTTATTATAACAGTTTCTTATTTATAAAATTATTTTTATCTCTATTTTATTAATTAAGAAAAAGATTCCTATTTCAAAAAAATTGTTCAGAAAAATCATTTTTAGAAAACATTATTATAAATATAAAAAATCATTTAGTTTTATTCTCTTTTTCTCCCTAGTTATTATTAATTAAAAGAAACAAAACTATTTTTTTGTTGTCCAAGTTTTTATTGATTAAAAAACAAAAAGAATTACTCTTTTTGGTCCCCCTTTTGTCATAATTTTTTAATAAAAAATAAATAAAATTCAGTTTCTTTTAATTTTTTGCAGTGATTGTTTTCTTAAAAAATAAAATAAAAACTGTTTTTTGTTCCCTTTTTCATCCTAGTTTTTAGTTACTACAAAATTAAAATTTTATTTTTTGTCCTTGTTTTTTATCTATTTAAAAAATATAATTTTAATTATAATTTAACTACTTTTGTTTTTTTCACTGTCAATTTTTATGGGCACTAAATACTATTTTACATTTATTAGTTATGATATGCATAAAGTAACGTAAGTATTATTATCAATATCGTTTTTAATAGAAAATACAATAATTAAAGATTATCTAATTATCTTGAGCATAAAATATCCCTTTATGGTTTATTTTAATTACCATTGGCCTAAAATATATTTTTAACCCAAAATTCCATTAAAGTTCACGGTCAAAATCGGTGGAAGGGCGAAACTGAAGCCATATACATACTTTAGGAGCTTAATGGGAATACAAAATTCTTTAAGGGATAAGAATAAACTATTTGTATACTTTAGGGGCCACGTAGATAATGCACCCAATTTTACATGTATAAGAAAAAAAGTAACAAAAATGAGGGTTGTACCCTTACATCAATGTTGAAACTTCGACAAATTTAAGAGCTTTTTTAATTAAAAAATCCAATTTAAATACATGTTTATAAAATTAATGCACTTGGAATGTATTTATAAAAATATTGCACATCTTAAAATCGCGGTTAATAACTGCATTTTTACCTTGAATCCACAGTTTTCAACCATGAAATGAGGTTAGATTAAAGGTGTCATTAACTAGGATTAAGTAAAAGTGTTAACCTAAAATCGTGGTTGGTAACCGCATAATCATTAAACAGTTTAATTGAATATGCAGTTGGTAACCGCATATTCATTTAAAACTAAATATGCAATTGATAGCAGCGGATTCACTAAACATAAAACCACTTTGTAATCTCACAGAAGACGTTCAAACTTTGCCAAAAAAAAACCATTCTAGCTCTCATACGAGTGATAGAAGGTACTCCACCACATCCACCCACCACACCACCTATCAGTGATGGCATACTATATCTACCCTTATTCTACACTATAAAAAACACTCCAGTGTTAGTTTTTCAATTTATATATTTATGATATTTGAACGTGTTACTATTTATATGTTGATTTGATAACCAATTTATGAAATAATGATATGGAATGTATATATTTCGCATGGTCAGAATTTTGTATATAGTGTTACTCAATTTGTGTATATTGGAATCCAATTTCTATTGATGCAGGAGCAACCACTGAAATTCTTACAAGTTCCTAGAAGCTTCATGGCTCATTAATTGGGCTTAAAAAAATCGATAATTTAATTTTGGTTTGCAGAATCAACATTTACACCCTTTAGTAAAATGTCCTTAACTCGCTCATCAAAAGTCCAAATGTTGTGATTCAAAGTTCATTGGAAATAAGACTTTCAAAATTTTCATTTGATATATGGTTCATCTACTAACTCAATGTACATAAATAACGACAAGCATTTAAAGTGACGTCAAGGCCCATATTTTTCAAGTTTCAAATGTCTAGTCTTTTAGTTTTTCAACTTCTAATTTGTCTAATATACTCTTTATTATCTATTAATTACCTATGGAGGGAGGGATGGTCCAAGCACCTATATAAAGTTTAATAAGGTATGAAGATAAGGAAGATTGATTTCAGAATATAAACAGACTTTTGTTGAAGAAGTGAATTAATATTATTTTTTTCTCTTAATCTTTTGGTAAATTACAATTGATGACGAGTATTGCTCCATCTATTTGGTGGATTCCTTATAGTGTGAATGTATTACTTGAGTTTAGAATTGCATTATCTCATTCGCTTTCACTATTTGGTGTCAGAATGGTATTAGAGTTTTAGTTGTGATGGTTAATCGTCATCTTCATTACAGGATTGTTAATGCATCGGTATGCGAATGAGCCTTGCATGACATTAAAATGGATGATTTGAAGAGACAAATGCAAAAACTCCAACAACGTTTACTATGCTACGAAGATCAGGAACATGATGATTCGCATCATGTTTCGAGAATGAATTATCACAAGATGAAGAGGATACTTTACAATGCTCATGATTGAGTATGAGAAACAGAATTGCATTTAAATCATAGAGGTGGAAGAAACCATCCTTATAACCATGGTTATATAAAAGTGGACATTTCAGAATTTGAAGATCAAATCTAAGGCGATGAGTTCATTCATTGTCTTAACACCGTGGAAGGAATATTTGACTACCATGAACTTTCAAATATTAAAAAAGTGAAGTTGGTTTCCATTGAGTTGAAGAAGTATACCTCAGTTTAGTGGGAACGTCAAAAGAAGCAATTCAACCGTGAAGGAAAAAGAAGAATTGTAACTTTGGAGAAGATAAAAAAGGAGTTAAATAAAAAAAATATTTCCTACTCATTACTTACAAGATGATTTTCTTAAGTTTCACAAATTCAAGAAAAATGAGTTGTCCATGGAGGAATATTCAAAATAATTTGTCTATCTCCTGATGTGATGAGATTTATCTGAGTTAGAGGAACAAACGATTACTCACTATCTTGGCGATTAAAGACTGAAATTTCAAATGTTTTCAAATTGCAACCTCATTGGACTTATAATGATGTGTTAAAATTGTACATAAAGATGCATAGACAACTCAAAGAGAAAAGTAGTGTTCAAATTTGGAGTCGTGAAGGAGGTTCTAACCGGGGAAGTATTTTTACTTCCAGGCCTCAAATGACATCTTTTTTCAATCCACCTTCGAAGAAAAACGTAAAGGGTAAATAAATTCAATCCTAATTCTCGACAATATTAGGCATATTTCATTTGAGTGTCCAAATTGAAAGATTATTTTATTAGTGGAAAAGGGCAACAAAGAATATGTGGAACCAATTGTTATGTGACACCCCACCTAATTAAAGATCAGGTGATCAATACATTATTAAATTAAAATAGGATTCCCTTTTGGTTTATTCTTAGCAACACTGTCGAAAAATATTAATTACTAATCAATTATTAGTTAATTAAGCCGGTGTCAAAATTTTATCTTTTCATTTAACAAATAACAATATATGGAAATTGGATTAAACCATTGATACAATAATAGAGTCCAAACCATCACGGGATATAAATAAATAAATAAATATATTACCAAATAAACCATCGACTACAAACCCCGAATTTAAATGATAAATCCAATAGATAATAAATAAGTCTTAATACAAGTCCTAACTGAATAAACTGAATAAGTCCTAACTGAATAAACTGAATAAAGTGTTGTTGGGGAAACATGCCCAAAAATAAAATACCGAGATAAGGAAGTCCTAATCTACAATGAACAACTGAGGCACCTAGTCCAAATCTTGTATGCATCCACAT
Source organism: Sambucus nigra (assembly GCA_949130495.1). Classification (NCBI taxonomy): domain Eukaryota; kingdom Viridiplantae; phylum Streptophyta; class Magnoliopsida; order Dipsacales; family Adoxaceae; genus Sambucus; species Sambucus nigra. The sequence continues at coordinate 504,383,917 of OX422212.1, forward strand.
ATGCTGCAGGTGCACATCCCTGGAATAGATAATCAAGTCTGGCATCCCTATGACTGGACACCTAAAAAGTTTTCAAAATATTATTAGCAAAGGTTAGAACCAAAACCATTTGAAAAATATTTGCAAGTAATTAAGTTTGTAGTAATTAAAATGCATGCATACTTTTCATATTTAAGCTAGTGTCGCATTCCCTTGAGATAATACTCATCCCTCAACTAGTGTGCACACCTACCTCTTTCATTTTAACCCATATAGTTGTTCTATCTTGTCTAACTAGCCTTGTTATGAGACTTTCCTAATCCACTACTCTAGCACGAGTAGTATTATTGTTAATTATTAAGTTATTTCACCCAGTAACTATTTTATTCAAATCAGATAGAACCATATAACGTTTTCACTAGTTATATAAATAATACAATTTCACTTCATGTATTTTACCCGTATATAAATAATCACACTATTATATACGTATAATTATACTACAACATTCCCACACATGCCGTATATAATATCCATCCTCTCGATTAATAACTCACTAGATGTTTTCTCTAAAATGTTATCACCCTAGATATACTCAATCCAACTCAGATACCACGAGACGCTTAACTCACACCGAACCAGTAGTTAAAGTAATAATAAGCGTAGTGGAGGTGGCCATATTTCCCTGAGTGTGAGACCAAATCATACCCAAGATGTCTCACTCCAAAAAGAATCATAACATAATATACCGTACGCAATGAACTGGGAATTATACTCTCCCTGCTTTCACGAGCCAGGGGATTCACCCACATTGCTCAACCTCCTATGATAGCACTAGAGGGGTATGTATTTCATATAAATATCATTCACACCGATCTCTCTCTCTCTCTCTCTCTATATATATATATATATATATATATATATATATATATATATATGTAAAGGTAAGTAATTCATGCTAACCCGTGCCGAACCCTCCTGGAACTAGCGTATTATAACCGAGTCTGTCTACCTGACTCTAATTTCTCTTTATCATACTGTTTTTCAAATTTGAGTTTACTCACTCTACCGGAAATCCCATCCCGATATTCGAAATTCTGTCCAATTCACAATATATCCAAAAAGGTCATAGTCTTGGGTTTCTTTAAATTTGGCTAAACAACTCCCCTAATATAGCCTACTGAAATTAAATATGTCCTTCCTCATATTTTAAAAATAACACAAAAGTTACCCCGACAATTAATCGTGAATTTAAGGCGTAAACAGAATAGTTTCCTCAAATCTACGCAGCCGAATCGATTTAACCTTATTTCGAATCAATTCGCCTTACTGAATCCATTCGGCTTTGGAACCGAATGTATTCGCCGCGAGCAGTTCTTCTTCTTTTCCTACTTTGTTACAATTTCGACCATTGTTAACTTTTAAATCTTTTTTTCAGTCCAATTCTCACCCAAAACCTTTATAACGATTTATATATTTTCTCAACCATTACTAATCATCAAAATCATCATTTAACACTAATGATTCTCACATTCATCCCATAATTCATGAATTGGTTTTTTCTCCCATTTATCCAAAACCCTTCCTAAATTTGATTTCACAATCATCAAATCAGCACTTCTAATTATGGATTTCGTATGGGAATTCAATTTTAATAGTATTACATGATATCTCATCACTAATTTCATGTTTAATTTACTAATTTGCATTCAAATCATAAAAATTCATTTTCATACGATAACCCACCCAAAAATGGATTTTAGTTTACGCCCACTATGATATGGACCGGAATTCTATAATTTAGATTGAAAGCAAGTTAACCACTTGCCTGATTAGACTTATAGAGTCTGATTCCTTTGAGCTAAAAGATGAATTGACGAAGAACACACCCAATTCCTCTTGATTTAGCTCCCAAAAGCTCCCCCAATTCCTTTCTCTTTTCTTCGCTCAAGTTCTTAGGGTTAAAATGTGATTAAATGTCACTACACCAAAATGCTAATTTTGTGACTGCCCTTTTGTGACTGCTAATGAGGGTGACAAACTTATCACTCCCAGGAGCAGTCACGAAACCATTTGTAACTCCCATTAGGGGTGATAAAATCAATGGATAATAAAAAATTTGAGCCAATTAGTTTGTCACCGCTAATGAGAGTCACAAATGTTACCATATAATTAATTTGTGACTCCTATAAGCAGTCACAAATTTATAACTGTCACAAGCAGTCACAAATTTATCAGTAGGCCTAAGTTATGACTCTTATGAGCAGTCACAAAATTATAACTGCTATGAGGAGTCACAAATTTTGGTATAATACTAAGTTTATGACTACTATCGACAGTCATAAATTTGTAACCGCTCTCATCAGTCATAACTTTAAGTCTAATACTAAATTTGTGACTGCTATTGGCAGTCATAAATTTGTAACTGCTCTCGACACTCACAAATTTTGCCTAATACTTAATTTATAATCGCTATTGGCGGTCACAAATTAAATTTGATTTCCCTCTTCTCTCTCATCTCTCTCTTTTACCACTCCCGCCCCTTTCTCTTTTACCACTCCCGCCCCTTTCTCTTTCAATCTCTCTTCACTTACTTAGGGCGATTAAACGATTACGGTATTTACTTCTGGTAAATACCAAACTTCAAGACGGGGAAGTTGGGTCCCGACTACATTTCCACCAAAGGGGCAACGAGTATAGATTTGGCCTCCATAGAGCTAAATTTAGGGTTTTCTTGATAGTTCTTGTGGTTGAGAGGGGCCTTTGGGTCCATTCGGTCGGATTTCGCACGGGCGGACGACGACTTTTGATTAGTGCCAACAAGGGTTGTCGGTCGTTGACTAAGGGTTGAGACAAGATCATGGGTGGTGAGAGTCCGGGATTTAGGGCTTTCGAGGTCGCTGGTGTTGGGTATTCTTGCACAAGGCTATGAGGTGTTGAGGAAGAGGTTTCATGAGGCTGTGGAAGCTCCAGTGAGTCTAGTTGGACGTTGGCGGGGGTGTCGCAACGCCGACAAAGGTGTAATGGCCAGAAATTTGGTGGTGATAAAGATACCGTTGAAGCTCCGCCGCCGCTCGAGTGGAAATTCTCTCAGGTTTTTGGTGAACGGACTGTTGGTGAAGAAGTTCAAGAAGGTATTTTACTTAATAATACCTCTAATCTATTTGGATCCACCATTATTTGTATGTTAGGGTTTGGATAAGTATTTTTTATCGTTTATTTGAGGATTTTCAGTAGGGGTGGCAATTCGAGTTAGTCGTGTCATTTTCGGGTCACGTTGATTTTTATTTGAGTATAAGTTTTGGGTAATCTTAAATCTATACAAGCTAATCGTGTCAATTTCGGGTCGTTTCGGGTTATTACCATAAACGGGTTATCGTGTCAAAAATTGCCAGCCCTAATTTTCAGTTTTGGAATTGATAGACAACTGTAAATGTTCGTTGATGACTTGATTGTTAATGGAATGGTCTAATGTTAGTGTTTATTTGATTTTATTTTTCATAATGTGCATGCACGTGTTTTTAAGTATTGATTTTAGTTAACATTAAGTTGTGAATATGTCAATTTTGAGACTGTAGTTTGAATCTCTGGATTACATGGCCTGTATTTTTGTTGTAGTTTCGTTTTTAGTTTTGGATTTTATTTTTTGTTAATGTGGATGTTTAGTGTTGGTATTAGTTTTATTGAGTTTAGTAAAAGTGATCAAGAAATTTACTATGCCTGGTATCCGCCCTTCGATTTCTTTTTCCCTTTCACACCTCATTTACAAGGTAGAATATGGAAGAGTATTCTTGGTATCCACTAAATTGTTTTTTTTTATATTGTTGGATAGTCCCTTGAGAAGGGTGGATAGTCCAATGAACAAAGGAGACTCCGCCCAATTTTTTTAAAACTTTGACACTTTATTTTTTTTAAACTTTGACACTTTATTTTTTTATTTCATTCATCTACATATTTTTGTTCGTTCATATGTTAATTAAAACCTTTTTTTTTATTCCATTAATGATTAGTTTTATTGCTATAATGTTTTAATGCTATATGTGTATTAATGATCAGTTTTAATGCTATATGTGAATTAAAACCTTCATATGTGAATTCATCCCTCCTTATGTGGTTAAATGTCATCCCTAACATCATAAAAGTATCAGCAAGACTGTAACATCAATACCAATCTGCCTATATTGCAAATTGTACCTTCTTCCATTTTACATCGGGTATTAATTTAGATCAATTAGTCTGCTAATATTCACTGTGACGTTTCATATTGCAAATGGCTTTGATGTTTCAAATATTTGACAGTGATGTTTCAAATGTGTTGGTTTCTTTGTTTTCATATGTGTAGGTTCAACCAATTAATAGCGACAACCGTGTCAATCAACATGAGAAGGGATAAGAAAACGTGCCACTGACTGAGGCATTGTTTCATTGCATCCCATTGTATTGTGCAGTTATATCTTCACAGGTTGTGGGGAAACCGAACATTTAATAGACATGACCTGCAAAATTTAATTGATTTTGGAATGCCATTCACTTAAAATCTATGAGTTGGATTTCAAATATATTGTGCTTTTGTGGTCTGTTGAGTTAACTAAATTGTCAATAGGCTTCCTCCACTACCACATGTCAATTTAGTTTACATCTTTGTTACTTCTCTCCTCCTTTATGGGATAATTTATTGGATTTCTGATGGTCAATTAATATATGGTTGGAACAATGCTAAACTCCGATTATTTTAGTATATTTGATTGGTTGAATGTTAAACTTTGTTTTACAGATAGCAAAAGAAAGGATAGGCTCATAATAGTAAGTAAAGTTTTTTGTTTTTTCCCTTTCTCACTCTACTCTATAGTAAGCACACATGTAATCTATATTTTAGGGTTTGTTTATGAGGTTTTTTTCTGTCTTTTGTATAAGATAGTTTGATCAACAAGTGTTTTTCACTATTATCGTAGTTTTACATTTTTTTGCGTATGTTATTAACAAAAATTTATTTAAGGTGCTTGCCCATATTGGTCATATGTTGTAACATTTTTCATAGAATCTGTCATCTATATTGATTTACTCAACTTTGTGTGACACCCCGCCTAATTAATCCCGGGTGATCAGTCCTAAATCAAGTTAGAAAAGGTTTCTCAGTTGGTCCATACTTAGCATCACTGTCGTCTTTTCAAATTACTAACCACCTAAGTGAGAAAAATAGACTAGTGCCAATTTTTATCTTTCAATTAATTAAATTAAAACTCATGTGGAACATACAACAATAACCAATCATAGTTAATTAAAATAACCATGCACAAATAAAATACCTAACCGAATAAACCATCGGTCCAAATAACCAATACAATAAATATCAGGAAAAATATCTCAACAAGTCTACTACTGATAAATGAACTGTGAGCGACAAGCTCAGATAACTACTAGAGAGTCTCTATAAGAATGGAAGAAGGAGGCGTCTATCAAAACCCCGCAACATCCACATGTGCTGCAGCAAAGGGTACCTGGAATAGAGTCAAGCTTGGCGCCCTTGTGGTTGGACACCTAAAAGGTTTTTAAAAATTTTGTAGCAAGGGTTAGTACCCAAAAATATTTGAAAACATTTAACAAATGATTAACTTGCAGTAATAAATAAATATGCATGATCTTCATATTTTAGTTAGTGCCGCACTCTCTTGAGGACTTCCTCACCCCTCCCCTAATGTGCACTACTAACGCTTCCAATTAATTCACTAGGTCCTATGCCCTGACCCATTGTTTAATTTAACCCTTGAACTTTACCAACTCTAAACGCGTATGCCTTAAATCATGATTTTTCTTAAGTTATTATAAACGTCAACTTATTTAAATCATTACTCCTTTTAATTCCATACAACATTCACACCAGTTATATACCTAATACATTTTTCACTATGTATTAATTATTCCCTATATAATTATTTACCTAATTATATAATTCAATCATATTACAGTATTCACAAACATACTGAAATAACATTTAATGCCAACTTTCGACCGAGTAAGAATACTCACAAAATATAAATTTTCCCAAGTGCTATCCCACTAGGTGTATTCACGTAACCTAGTTATCCAAGTTAGATTCGCTCACTAACTTAGTTTAACATATGAATTGGAGGCGTTCATATTCCTTGCCTGAAAGTGAGATGCCCCTCACCCATATAACGGACGCTATGACCTGGGATTATACTCGCCCTACTCCTCAAGCTAGGGGATTCATCCACTACGCGCAACCTCCCCCTATATCACTAGAGTATATAATAATAATATTCAATCTATGATATTAATGCACACACACTATATATATATACTATCACACACCATATATATATATATATATAAATAAAACGTCCCGGCTACACCATGTACTAAATCCGTAACACCAGCCTATTTTATTTATTAAGAGTTTGTGGTCCAACCCTAACTATTAATTAATTTGCACATTAATTAATTTAGTCACCTTTGGTGTCGCTCCCACCATAAATTTGGACTTACTCTTATAGCCCGAAATAACCTCACTCGAGTCTAAATTCCCGACTCTCGAATTTATAATCATGACGTGTCACCCAAAACTTTCCTCAAATCCTAATTAACTTTACTCATTATTAATTAGGTTTAGACTCATATATTAATTTTCCCCATAATTAATTACATAAGGATTTATTATATAAAATTTTCTTTTATACACATAACTGGGCAGAATTGCCGAAATCTGCCGACCTTCGATCGATCGACCCCAGACCTTCGATCGATCGATCGATCGAATAGGTCTTCGTCTTCTTCGCGAAGACAGAATCAACCATGGACGGAAAATCTCAAACCCTAATTCCTTCTATGAGTAACCTCAAGCCATCTTAGCATTAATACATGTTAGAGACCTTATTAGGGACCTCCAGAATGTCCGCCAACATCATTAATTCGTCCATTAACTACAGTTTCTGGATTTGGGGAAAAATTCATCTTTAACCCTTAACCCATTTACATCCCAAATCCCTTCACCAAATTTGTTTCTAATTATCCAGATGTCATCCTATCAGATGTGTATCAGTTCATAATATCAGATTTCTACCAGAATTTTCATTAAAATTCGTAAATCAGATTATCTCTTTTCAAAACCTCATGTTTATGCCATGAACACCCAAAACGAATTTCTGATCAAACACATCACATGAATATGAATTTAAAAAAAAAACAGGTTTAATACTATTGCAAGTTATCCACTTGCCTTAGGTTTCGTAGTGTCTGATTCGAAGATGAATTCCAAGGTTGAAGATGATCCTTGTTGGCTCTCTAGTAAATCCCAAAATTGCCTTTAACTGCTATTAGGGTTCCTTAATCCAATTAGCCTTTTTCTAAAACTCTATCAGCCGTTATATCATTCCTCCAATTTCCTTAATTTACCTAAATCCCGTTTTTTGCCTAATGGGCCAAGCCCAAGTGACCCAAATGCCCCTGTGTGGGCCCGGTTATGTCTAAAAATGCCCCGTGACCCGTTTACTACCCACGGGTACACTTTTCTGACTATCTCGGCCCATCCGGACTCAACCGTACACTCAGAATTGGCATCCGAATTAATTTATAACAATGTGTATCCCCTCACCCCTTTAGTCTATACCGACTCCCGGTTGAGATAAGTGCCTACCCTGTCATTAATACTCGAAATGACTTAAATAAATAATTACTATTCACTTAGTAAATAACTTCCCGTAGGTATTAACCATTTATTCCTTGATTAATATTTAAATAATATTTCCCTAATTAATTCAATTAAATTACGATTCACAAGTAATTTTAAATTCCCGAATTAATTAAATATTTAATGCATGAAAATGCGGGGTGTTACATACTCCCCCCCTACAAAGGAATTTCGTCCCCGAAATTAGGTCATACATGCGATGAAAAGCTCTGGATATTGCTCCCGCATATCCTCCTCCCGCTCTCAGGTAGACTCATCAATGTTGTGATGACCCCACTGTACTCTAACTAGTGGAACAACCTTGGATCGTAATTTCCGCTCGCTACGGTCTAGGATAGCCACCGGCCTCTCCTCATATGAGATGTATGGCTGTAAATTAATTTCTTCGAGTGGAATGTGCCAAAAGGCCCTCTCACTCCTGCGATATTTCTTCAGCGATGCTACATGGAACACGTCGTGTATCCACTGAAGATGCTCCGGTAATCCTAGCCTGTAGGCTACAGGCCCCACCCTCTCGATAATAGGGAAAGGTCCCATGTACCTCGGTTCTAGTTTACCCTTCTTGCCGAACCTCATTACCCGTTTCATGGGGGACACCCTGACCAATACCTGATCCCCAACCTCTAATTCCACGTGTCTCCGGGAAGCATCAGCGTAACTTTTCTGCCTATCCTGAGCTATCTGAATCCTCCCTCGGATCAGATCTATCTTGGAAGATGTCTCCTAAACAATCTCCGTCCCCAACAATTTGTTGTCCCCCACCTCTAACCAACAAGCGGGTGAACGACAAGGTCTCCCGTATAATGCCTCGAATGGTGTCATGCCGATCGTGAATTGGTAAGAGTTATTATACGCAAACTCTACTAGAGGAAGATATTTCTTCCAACCTCCCCCAAAGTCCAGTATACACATTCTGAGCATATCTTCCAACATCTGATTGACTCTCTCGGTCTGCCCGTCGGTCTGCGGGTGATAGGTTGTACTCAAACGTAACTCCGTGCCTATGGCCTCCTGAAAACTCTGCCAAAAATGGGCTACAAAGATCTTGTCCCTGTCTGACATAATATTAATCGGTACCCCATGCAGTTTAACAATCTCCGCTATGAATAGATGTGCATAACGCATCGTTTCAAAGTCTGCGCGAACTGGTAGGAAGTGGGCCACTTTGGTCAACCGATCCACAATAACCCATATGGAATCGTGACCCTTCTGTGATATCGGTAATCCTGTAATGAAGTCCATAGAGATGCTCTCCCACTTCCACACAGGAATTTCAAGTGGTTGTAGCATCCCTGATGGTCTCTGATGGTCAACTTTCACAAGCTGACACGTGGCACATTTCGAAACAAATTCTATTATGTCCCGTTTCATCCCTGCCCACCAATACTGTCTCCTCATATCTTGATACATCCTATCCCCACCGGGATGTACCGTAAATCTCGACCCATGAGACTCTGTCATAACAGCGTGCCTCAACTCCGCATCCTCTGGCACAATCAACCTCCCATTATTGCGTAAGCCTCCCTCCGAGCTGATCGAGTAACCCTCTACTCCCTCAGCTAGCAACTGTCTCACCCTATACCGACAGGTCTGATCCTCTGCCTGGGCCCTCACAACCCGCATAATGATCTCGGGTGTGATGGATAATGCTGACATGCAAGCCCTGGACACGTCATCCTCGTATCGAAGTTCTCTCCACTTCGCTTTCCAGACTTCTGATATATCCCTAATCGGTTTCCGACTCAATGGATCTGCCACCACATTAGCCTTACCAGGATGATACTGAATATCAAACTGATAGTCTTTCACGAATTCTAGCCATCGCCTCTATCTCATATTCAAATCCTTCTGAGTGAATAGATACTGAAGTGATTTGTGATCCGTGAATAGCGTGAACTGCTCCCCCAGGAGATAATGTCTCCATATCCTCAAAGCAAAAACGACTGCTGCTAACTCCAGGTCGTGAGTGGGGTAATTCTTCTCGTGGGTCTTTAGCTTCCTGTACGCATAAGCTATAGCCCTTTCCTCCTGCTGAAGCACACCCCCAAGTCCCTGTAAAGATGCATCAGTGTAAACCCGATACTCTAATCCTCCTTTCGGCAATGCAAGCCCGGGTGCAGATGTCAACCTGTCCTTTAACTCGTCGAAGGCTAACTGACAGTGATTATCCCAAGTGAAAGGTACCCCTTTCCGGGTAAGATTCGTCAAAGGGCCCGCAATCTTCGAGAATCCTTTGATGAACCGTCTGTAATAACTGGCCAACCCCAAAAAACTGTGCACTTCTGTCGGTGTCGTGGGCTGTCCCCACTCCCTCACCTCCGATACTTTACTTGGGTCCACCGCAATACCCCGGTCTGACACCACGTGGCCAAGGAACTGGACCTCTCGTAGCCAAAATCCACACTTACCGAATTTGGCATAGAGTTGGTGATCCCGTAATGTCTGTAACACTATACGTAGGTGCTCTGCGTGCTCCTCCTCGGTACGCGAGTAGATCAGGATGTCATCAATGAACACGATAACAAACTGATCGAGAAACTCCTTGAATACTCTGTTCATGAGGTCCATGAACACTGTTGGTGCATTGGTGAGTCCGAATGTCATCACCCTGAACTCGTAAGACCCATACCGCGACAGGAAAGCGGTCTTTGGAACATCTTCCTCCCGGATACGTAATTGATGATATCCTGACCTTAAGTCGACCTTAGAGAAATATGACGCCCCTCTCAACTGGTCAAATAGGTCGTCAATCCTAGGCAACGGATACTTATTTCGTATCGTGGCCTTATTCAACTCTCTATAGTCCACGCATAACCGTAGTGAGCCATCTCGCTTTTTCACAAATAACACCGGTGCACCCCACGGTGATGTACTCCGTCGTATGAAACCCTGACCCAGAAGCTGCTGAATCTGCTCCCTCAGCTCACGCATCTCTGAAGGGGCCATGCGGTATGGGGACCGAGCAATTGGCCTCGTCCCCGGTGCTAAATCGATCACAAATTCGATTTCCCTGCTAGGTGGCAACCCTGGTATATCCTGAAACACATCCTCAAAGTCTCTCACCACTAGGATTGAGTCCAGCGGAATAGCCACCTCCTGTGAGGTTTCCTCCTCAATGTAATACAAGTGCGTGCGTGACCCTCCCTCGGGTAGTGGCATTGCTATTAAGAACATCTCCTGCCCTGGAATGGAGAACACAATAGTCCTTTCGTAGCAATCCACCGTCGCCCGATAACCTGCCAACCAATCCATACCCAAGATGACATCGTACCCCTCCATGTCTAATACTAGTAGGTCCACTGCTAAACTAAGTCTCCCAATCAAAATGTCCACACCCCTACAAATCGAGTGAATCGTGGCCCCGCTGCCAACTGGCGACTCTACACACATCCGAAGACCTCCCGCGGTCTCTAGTTGTCCGTCCCGTTTAGCAAAATTTAATTTAATGAATGAATGTGATGCTCCTGTATCAAAGAGAATACTACCCTCATAACCATGAATGAGAAACATACCCTCAACTGCTGGCGGTGCTTGCTGCGCCGGGGGATTAGGAACATCCCGGACGTTATACACACGTCCGTAGTGCATCTGCCCTTGCTGAGGTGGGGCGGGTGGGGCTGGTGCTGCTGGTGGTAATTGCCCCCTTTGCCCCTGTTGGGCCTCCTGCTGTGGGCCTCTGCCCCTCTATGGGAATTCCCTCTTGAAATGTCCTGGTTGGCCACACACAAAACATCGTCTCTGACCATCCCCTTGTCGTTGACCCTGTTGGCCTTGACGTGGCTGGCCCTGGCCCTGCTGGCCTCCCCCATTATTCCCTTGGCCCTGATGTCCCTGAGGAACATGCTGCTGCTGATTCGGGCCCGGCTGCCCCTGCCTGAACCCCTGTCCTCCCTGTCGAAAACCACCAGGCTTATCCTTCTTAGCCTGATTCCCTTGCTGACTACCCGCCTGCTATTGAGTATCACCTATGTCACTACTAGTAACAGCCTTGCCCTGTTGGCTCGGCTTCTCTGTTCGCTTTCTCCCCTTCGCATGGAAGCGATGGTCCTGGCAATGTACAAGTGCGGCATTAACGACGTCTGTATACGTCACTAACGCCGGATTCCCAATCAAGTGTTGCCTGATCCTCCAGGCTAAACCGTCCATAAACCTCGATTTCTTCCGTTCCTCATCGCTCACCTCATTTGGCACAAAGTTTTCCAAACGGGTGAACTCTTCCTCGTAGTCTGCCACTGATCGGTCACCCTGAACTAAATCACTGAATTTCTTCCTCATCTCAGTCTCTACTGCTGGTGGAAAGTATTTGCGGTCGAACCGCACCCAAAACTCTACTATCAGCATCAAGCCTCGCTCCCCGGCGGTGGTAACTGACTCCCACAACTGTAAGGCAGCCCCTGATAGACGAAAGGTAGCAAGCATCTGCTTCTGTACCTCGGTACACTCCAGCATGTGCAGATGGCGCTGAATGTTCTTCTTCCAGTCACAAGCCTCTATCACATCTGTACTACCCCGGAACTCAGGTGGGTGACCCTTCTGAAAGGTCTCCCTAACTCTCTGCCAAGATGGTGGCCCCACTGGACCCTAAACTGCTGGTGCCACTGGAGGCGGTGCCTGGGGCCGTGGAAAGTGAGCTGCCATAGCTCTCATTGCTGTTTCGATCGCCTGGGCCACTATCACTGCCACCTGAGTAGTGGAAATTAACTCGGGTGGGGGTGGTGGTAGCGGTACCTGTGGCTCCTAATTAGCCTCCCTGATTTCATCCCTAGTCTCAGCCCTCTCGGCTCTCAGTCTCCTCGGTGGCATCTGAAATAGATTGAATTGTATGAGTACACAATTTACACAAAAATATACACAGCAGAAATACGATATCTCACAAGCGAAAAATGAATCAACAGTCCTAATAATAGGGCTCTATAACAACGAGTGTTACACTGAAACGTAGAAAGCCGCACAGATCCAAAGGACACTAGAACCTGATGCTCTGATACCATCTGTGACACCCCGCCTAATTAATCCCGGGTGATCAGTCCTAAATCAAGTTAGAAAAGGTTTTTCAGTTTGTCCATACTTAGCATCACTGTCGTCTTTTTTAATTACTAACCACCTAAGTGAGAAAAATAGACTGGTGCCAATTTTTATCTTTCAATTAATTAAATTAAAACTCATGCGGAACATACAACATTACCCAATCACAGTTAATTAAAATAACCATGCACAAATAAAATACCTAACCGAATAAACCATCGGTCCAAATAACCAATACAATAAATATCAGGAAAAACATCTCAACAAGTCTACTACTGATAAATGAACTGTGAGCGACAAGCTCAGATAACTACTAGAGAGTCTCTATAACAATGGAAGAAGGAGGCGTCTATCAAAATCCCGCAACATCCACATGTGCTGCAACAAAGGGTACCTGGAATAGAGTCAAGCTTGGTGCCCTTGTGGTTGGACACCTAAAAGGTTTTTAAAAATTTTGTAGCAAGGGTTAGTACCCAAAAAAATTTGAAAACATTTAACAAATGATTAACTTGCAGTAATAAATAAATATGCATGCTCTTCATATTTTAGTTAGTGCCGCACTCTCTTGAGGACTTCCTCACCCCTCCCCTAATGTGCACTACTAATGCTTCCAATTAATTCACTAGGTCCTATGCCCTGACCCATTGTTTATTTTAAACCTTGAACTTTACCAACTCTAAACGAGTATGCCTTAAATCATGATTTTTCTTAAGTTATCCAACTTATATAAATCATTACTCCTTTTAATTCCATACAACATTCACACCATTTATATACCTAATACATTTTTCACTATGTATTAATCATTCCCTATATAATTATTTACCTAATCATATAATTCAATCATATTACAGTATTCACAAACATACTGAAATAACATTTAATTCCAACTTTCGACCGAGTAAGAATACTCACAAAATATAAATTTTCCCAAGTGCTATCCCACTAGGTGTATTCACGTAACCTAGTTATCCAAGTTAGATTCGCTCACTAACTTAGTTTAACATATGAATTGGAGGCGGTCATATTCCTTGCCAGAAAGTGAGATGCCCCTCACCCATATAACGAACGCTATGACCTGGGATTATACTCGCCCTATTCCTCAAGCTAGGGGATTCATCCACTACGCGCAACCTCCCCCTATAGCACTAGAGTATATAATAGTAATATTCAATCTCTGATATTAATGCACACACACTATATATATACTATCACACACCGTATATATATATATAAATAAAACGTCCCGGCTACACCATGTACTAAATCCGTAACACCAGCCTATTTTATTTATTAAGAGTTTGTGGTCCAACCCTAACTATTAATTAATTTGCACATTAATTAATTTAGTCACCTTTGGTGTCGCTCCCACCATAAATTTGGACTTACTCTCGTAGCCCGAAATAACCTCACTCGAGTCTAAATTCCCGACTCTCGAATTTATAATCATGACGTGTCACCCAAAACTTTCCTCAAATCCTAATTAACTTTACTCATTATTAATTAGGTTTAGACTCATGTATTAATTTTCCCCACAATTAATTACATAAGGATTTATTATATAAATTTTTCTTTTATACACATAACTGGGCAGAATTGCCGAAATCTGCCGACCTTCGATCGATTGACCCCAGACCTTCGATCGATCGATCGAACAGGTCTTCGTCTTCTTCGCGAAGACAGAATCAGCCATGGACGGAAATTCTCAAACCCTAATTCCTTCTACGAGTAACCTCAATCCCTCTTAGCATTAATACATGTTAGAGACCTTATTAGGGACCTCCAGAATGTCCGTCAACATCATTAATTCGTCCATTAACTACAGTTTCTGGATTTGGGGAAAAATTCATCTTTAACCCTTAACCCATTTACATCCCAAATCCCTTCACCAAATTCATTTCTAATTATCCAGATATCATCCTATCAGATGTGTATCAGTTCATAATATCAGATTTCTACCAGAATTTTCATTAAAATTCGTAAATCAGATTATCTCTTTTCAAAACCTCATGTTTATGCCATGAACACCCAAAACGAATTTCTGATCAGACACATCACATGAATATGAATTTAAAAAAAATAGATTTAATACTATTGCAAGTTATCCACTTGCCTTAGGTTTCGTAGTGGCTGATTCGAAGATGAATTCCAAGGTTGAAGATGATCCTTGTTGGCTCTATAGTAAATCCCAAAATTGCCTTTAACTGCTATTAGGGTTCCTTAATCCAATTAGCCTTTTTCTAAAACTCTATCAGCCATTATATCATTCCTCCAATTTCCTTAATTTACCTAAATCCCGTTTTTTGCCTAATGGGCCAAGCCCAAGTGACCCAAATGCCCCCGTGTGGGCCCGGCTATGTCTAAAAACGCCTCGTGACCCGTTTACTACCCCCGGGTACACTTTTCCGACTATCTTGGACCATTCGGACTCAACCGTACACTCAGAATTGACATCCGAATTAATTTATAAAAATGTGTATCCCCTCACCCCTTTAGTCTATACCGACTCCCGGTTGAGATAAGTACCTACCCTGTCATTAATACTCGAAATGACTTAAATAAATAATTACTATTCACTTAGTAAATAACTTCCCGTAAATATTAACCATTTATTCCTCGATTAATATTTAAATAATATTTCCCTAATTAATTCAATTAAATTACGATTCACAAGTAATTTTAAATTCCCGAATTAATTAAATATTTAATGCATGAAAATGCGGGGAGTTACACTTTGTTTGTTTCTAGCCAAGGTGAATAAATCCCACATATAGGAAGATGGGATGAGCACGGGAGTGCGAGAATAAATCCACATGTAGGCTCTATGGAAGCAGTTAACTCTATAGCAGGCCCTGTAGCATACTAAGAAGCAGCCATTGATTTATTTGATTCGAGTTCAACTTCAATCGTGGTCATTGTCGGTTATTAGCTACTCCATATGCTATTGTTGCAAGTCTGACATCGCTTCTTGAAGCCACTTCTGCCCTTATCCCGCTGCCGCAAAAAAGGTAATCTCTCCCACACATGTTCTCACCTACAATTTTTTTGGAAAAATTAATTTTTTCTTGGTTTTGCCGCTACAGTTTCAGTTTTGTTGTTTCGATTCTTCATCTTTGGTAGAATATCTCAATATTGCATTTCATGTTTCTCGAGCTCAAGAGGTGGGCTGATTTAAATTTTGTTGGCTATGAATTGCATCAGGTATGCAGTAGTAGCAGGTGGGCATTGGGAGGGGGGGGGGGGGGGGGGAGCAACAGGTAGGGGGTGATTGGGGGGGGGGGGGGCTGAGTGGTGATGGGCACCAGTAGGTAAGGGGTGATGGCAGGGGCTGAGTGGTGGCGGCTTGGGGTGACAGGTGGGTCGGAGAGGGGGGGCATCAGCAGGTAGGGGATGATGGGAAGCAAAAGGTGGGGGTGGGGGTGTGTGGGAGGGGGCGGGGGGCAGCATTAAGTGGGGGTGGGTTGGGGGAGGCCACATCAGGTGAAAGCATTGAAGGATAAAATTATTTGCTCAGGTTTGCTCACATCAGATTTCAGTTTATATATATATATTTTTTAAGATGTTTTTTCCATTGAAGTTTTTGTTAGGCGATTTTTTTTATATTGTTGGATTTGTCATTATCCCTTGAGAAGGGTGGATAGTCCAATAAACAAAGGAGACTCTGCCCAATTTTTTAAAACTTTGACACTTTTTTTTTAGACAATGAGAATTCATTTGATGAATATTAACTATTTGAATGTTGTTGGACAATTTGTTGTTTGTTAAGCATGGTGAATAGTTTATCAACAAAGGAGATTATGACCAATCGTTATAAATTACTCTTTTTTTTGTTAGGAGCGATATTTTTACCGTTTTGCAATTATGTACTTCGAAAATTTTCACCGTTTTGTAATTACGTGCTTTCCAAATTTTCGCCGTGCCTTCAGGCACGGACCTGATACTGCATAAACCATTATCATTCTACGCCAAAATTCTGTTAACAGGTATGGTTAGTACTCTATCTAATTTTTTTTATGTTTTCCTATATTTGTCTATTAGTTATTGACGTCAACATAATTTTTTGAATGTAAATGATACATAGTTTAACCATAACTCTTTTATTTTCTGATTTCATGTACTTGAACCTCCCCGTTGTTGGGGAAGGCACATTGACTTTGAGATATTAGAGGGTGATTAAGAAAGAACCAGAGCACTTGAAGGTGTCGATTAGTTATGTAAAGTTTGAAGCATCTTATAGGGAAGAAGAATCTATTCGTGAACAGAAGCTGCAATTCCTTGAGTGTGCCAGAAGGATTTTTGATAGTGCAATTAACTACTTCAAAAAAACTGCTCCTGATCTGAACGAGGGAAGAGCTATGCTACATGAGGAGTGTCCTGCATTCGAGAGAAGTTTTGTAGAACTGGGGGATGTGAATTTAGTTCGAGTGAAGCATCCGATGTTACATGATCATGACATTTCATGTCATCGAAGTGTTGTGTCGTTATTTTTTTAATTTATTTTTTATTCTATGTTCATTTTGTACTTGGCACCCAAGAAGGGTTTATTGGATGTTAAATTAAGTTTAAACAAGTTTTATGTGTATCGTATATTTGGAATCTCATAAATATAAATGAAATGTTGTCGAATTTTTGACTTGTTATCATGATATTTATTTTACTTTCATTATTTCATCATTTTGTAAAAATATAAAAATATTTGTAATAGTTCTTATCACATTTAACAAATTTAATTTCGTAATTGCTCATAGCAGTCATAAATTTGTCACTATTATCAATTTTGTAACTGCTGACAGCAGTCACGAATCTTATATTTGTGACTGTTGTCAGCAGTTACGAATCTTATATTCTTGACTGCTGTTAGCAGTTACAACTAGCAGTTATAAATTGGGGTCACCAGTCATAACCCCGTAAGGGTTATAAAAATTTGTGACTGCTGCTAGGAGTTATAATTTCTCTTTTGTCACCCCCTAAATTATGACGGTAAATAGCAGTTATAAAGGCCATTTGTGACTGCTAACAACACTCACAAATCTCCCATTTTGGTGTAGTGTAACGACAATCATTTAAAGTGACGTTAAGGTCCATATTTTTCAAGTTTCAAATGTCTAGTCTTTTAGTTTTTCAACTTCTAATTTGTCTAATATACTCTTTATTATCTATTAATTACCTATGGAGGGAGGGATGGTCCAAGCACCTATATAAAGTTTAATAAGGTATGAAGATAAGGAAGATTGATTTCAGAATATAAACAGACTTTTGTTAAAGAAGTGAATTAATATTATTTTTTTCTCTTAATCTTTTGGTAAATTACAATTGATGACGAGTATTGCTCCATCTATTTGGTGGATTCCTTATAGTGTGAATGTATTACTTGAGTTTAGAATTGCATTATCTCATTCGCTTTAACTATTTGGTGTCAGAATGGTATTAGAGTTTTAGTTGTGATGGTTAATCGTCATCTTCATGACAGGATTGTTAATGCATCGGTATGCGAATGAGCCTTGCATGACATTAAAATGGATGATTTTAAGAGACAAATGCAAAAACTCCCACAACGTTTACTATGCTACGAAGATCAGGAACATGATGATTCACATCATGTTTCGAGAATGAATTATCACAAGATGAAGAGGATACTTTACAATGCTCACGATTGAGTATGAGAAAAAGAATTGCATTTAAATCATAGAGGTGGAAGAAACCATCCTTATAACCATGGTTATATAAAAGTGGACATTTCAGAATTTGAAGATCAAATCTAAGGCGATGAGTTCATTCATTGTCTTAACACCGTGGAAGGAATATTTGACTACCATGAACTTTCAAATATTAAAAAAGTGAAGCTGGTTTCCATTGAGTTGAAGAAGTATACCTCAGTTTAGTGGGAACGTCAAAATAAGCAATGCAACTGTGAAGGAAAAAGAAGAATTGTAACTTTGGAGAAGATACAAAAGGAGTTAAATAAAAAAATATTTCCTACTCATTACTTACAAGATGATTTTCTTAAGTTTCACAAATTCAAGAAAAATGAGTTGTCCATGGAGGAATATTCAAAATAATTTGTCTATCTCCTGATGTGATGAGATTTATCTGAGTTAGAGGAACAAACGATTACTCACTATCTTGGCGATTAAAGACTGAAATTTCAAATGTTTTCAAATTGCAACCTCATTGGACTTATAATGATGTGTTAAAATTGTACATAAAGATGCATAGACAACTCAAAGAGAAAAGTAGTGTTCAAACATGGAGTCGTGAAGGAGGTTCTAACCGAGGAAGTATTTTTACTTCCAGGCCTCAAACGACATCTTTTTTCAATCCACCTTCGAAGAAAAACGTGAAGGGTAAATAAATTCAATCCATTTCTTTGAATTCTAATTCTCGACAATATTAGGCATATTTCATTTGAGTGTCCAAATTGAAAGATTATTTTACTAGTGGAAAAGGACAACAAAGAATATGTGGAACCAATTGTTATGTGATACCCCGCCTAATTAAAGATCAGGTGATCAATACATTATTAAATTAAAATAGGATTCCCTTTTGGTTTATTCTTAGCATCACTGTCGAAAAGTATTAATTACTAATCAACTATTAGTTAATTAAGCCGGTGTCAAAATTTTATCTTTTCATTTAACAAATAAAAATATATGGAAATTGGATTAAACCATTGATACAATAATAGAGTCCAAACCATCACGGGATATAAATAAATAAATAAATATATTACCAAATAAACCATCGACTACAAACCCCGAATCCAAATGATAAATCCAATAGATAATAAATAAGTCTCAATACAAGTCCTAACTGAATAAACTGAATAAGTCCTAACTGAATAAACTGAATAAAGTGTTGTTGGGGAAACATGCCGAAAATTAAAATACCGAGATAAGGAAATCCTAATCTACAATGAACAACTGAGGCACCTAGTCCAAATCTTGTATGCATCCACATATGCTGCAGGTGCACATCCCTGGAATAGATAATCAAGTCTGGCATCCCTGTGACTGGACACCTAAAAAGTTTTGAAAATATTATTGGCAAAGGTTAGAACCAAAACCATTTGAAAAATATTTGCAAGTAATTAAGTTTGTAGTAATTAAAATGCATGCATACTTTTCATATTTAAGCTAGTGTCGCACTCCCTTGAGATAATACTCATCCCTCAACTAGTGTGCACACCTACCTCTTTCATTTTAACCCATATAGTTGTTCTATCTTGTATAACTAGCCTTGTTATGAGACTTTCCTAATCCACTACTCTAGTACGAGTAGTATTATTATTATTAATTATTAAGTTATTTCACCCAGTAACTATTTTATTCAAATCAGATAGAACCATATAACGTTTTCACTAGTTATATAAATAATACAGTTTCACTTCATGTATTTTACCCGTATATAAATATTCACACTATTATATACGTATAATTATACTACAACATTCCCACACATGCCGTATATAATATCCTTCCTCTCGATTAATAACTCACTAGATGTTTTCTCTAAAATGTTATCACCCTAGATATACTCAATCCAACTCAGATACCACGAGACGGTTAACTCACACCGGACCAGTAATTAAAATAATAATAAACGTAGTGGAGGTGGCCATAGTTCCCTGAGTGTGAGACCAAATCATACGCATGATGTCTCACTCCAAAAAGAATCATAACATAATATACCGTACGCAATGAACTGGGAATTATACTCTCCCTGCTTTCACGAGCCAGGGGATTCACCCACATCGCTCAACCTCCTATGATAGCATTAGAGGGGTATGTATTTCATATAAATATCATTCACACCGATATCTATAATAAGCATATATATATATATATATATATATATATATATATATATATATATAAAGGCAACTAATTCATGCTAACCCGTGCCTAACCCTCCTGGAACTACGTATTATAACCGAGTCTGTCTACCTGACTCTAATTTCTCTTTATCATACTGTTTTTCAAATTTGAGTTTACTCACTCTACCGGAAATCCCATCCCGATATTCGAAATTCTGTCCAATTCATAATATATCCAAAAAGGTCATAGTCTTGGGTTTCTTTAAATTTGGCTAAACAACTCCCCTAATATAGCCTACTGAAATTAAATATGTCCTTCCTCATATTTTAAAAATAACACAAAAGTTACCCCGACAATTAATCGTGAATTTAAGGCGTAAACAGAATAGTTTCCTCAAATCTACGCAGCCAAATCGATTTAACCTTATTTCGAATCAATTCGCCTTACTGAATCCATTCGGCTTTGGAACCGAATGTATTCACCGCGAGCAGTTATTCTTCTTTTCCTACTTTGTTACAATTTCGACCATTGTTAACTTTTAAATCTTTTTTCAGTCCAATTCTCACCCAAAACCTTTATAACGATTTATATATTTTCTCAACCATTACTAATCATCAAAATCATCATTTAACACTAATGATTCTCACATTCATCCCATAATTCATGAATTGGTTTTTTCTCCCATTTATCCAAAACCCTTCCTAAATTTGATTTCACAATCATCAAATCAGCACTTCTAATTATGGATTTCGAATGGGAATTCAATTTTAACAGTATTACATGATTCTCATCACTAATTTCACGTTTAATCTACTAATTTGCATTCAAATCATAAATATCCATTTTCATATGATAACCCACCCAAAAATGGATTTTAGTTTACGCCCATTATGATATGGACCAAAATTCTATAATTTAGATTGAAAGCAAGTTAACCACTTGCCTGATTAGACTCATAGAGTCTGATTCCTTTGAGCTAAAAGATGAATTGACGAAGAATACACCCAATTCCTCTTGATTTGGCTCCCAAAAGCTCCCCCAATTCCTTTCTCTTTTCTTCTCTCAAGTTCTTAGGGTTAAAATGTGATTAAATGTCATTTTATCCTTTTAGATTTAGGTTAAATAAATGCTAAACCAGAAATTAGGCTTATGGGCCCATCCCAAATGACCTGAACAACCCTTTGTGGGCCCAGTTATGCCTAAAAATGTCACGAGACCCAATTATTACCCAACCGGACTTAACCGTACACTCAAAATTATCATCCGAGTCACTTTACTAAAAGTCTCCATCTCGACCTTAATATAGTCTATACCCGAATCTTGGTTGAGATACAATAAAATCTCATCGTTTAACTCACTATGAAGCATAATAATAGTCACGTATTATTTACTACACTTAAATTTTTTTTATTTCATTTATATTAATTATTGTCTCCCACGATTAATATTTATATACACACATAATAATTAATTCAATTAAATTACGACACACTTGTAATTTATATTTAGTCGAATTAATTAAATATTTAATGCTAAAAAATATGGGGTGTTACATGCTAGTGATGAAGATGAAAAGGAGGGTGCAACTGTATATGATGACCGAGGTGAATCATTTATTATTTAAAGAAGTTTAAATGCAGCCCATGTGGATCCTGATTAATGGCTTAGTAGTAACATTTTTCATACCCGTTGCACTTCTCATGGAAGGGTGGGTAATGCTATCATTGATAATGGCAGTCGTGAGAATGTCATGGATATTAAAATGATGGGGAGATTAGACCTCAATATGGAAGAACACCCATAACCTTATAGGTTATCATGGCTTAAGAAGGGAAATAATGTAAAAGTAAAGCAAAGTTCTTTAGGGCCCATTTGACAATCCAATTTCAAGGCTTAGAATTAGAATTGGAAGGACAATTTCAATTATGTGGAATTAAAATTGGCCTTCTAATTCCAATTCATAGCCTTGGAATTGGGTTGCCAAACGGGCCCTTAGTTCAGTTTTTAACGGGAAGATTTAATGAGATGAAAATTGTTGTGATGTTTTGCCTATGGATGCTTGTCATTTACTTATTGGGAGACGTTGGGAATTTGATAAACATATTAAATGTGAAGGGTTCAAAAATACTTATATTTTTATAAGGATGGAGTTAAATTTACTATATACCCTTCAAAGCCCGAAAACTCTCTTGCATTGTTAAAGGGTATTGTAAATCATTTACTCTCAAATGAAGAATTCGATAAGGCAATGGAATGGGATGAAAATGATTTGATTCTAGAGGTAATAAAATAAAATGAAAATAAGTATGATGTCCCACCTAACCTTCAATATTTATTTTATGAATTTTATGGTGTGGCACCAAATGGGATTCCATCAGGCCTCCCGTCGGTGAAAGATATTCAACATTGTGTTGAGTTTGTTTCAGGTATAATGCTTTCAAACAAAGAAATCTATTGAATTAATCCTAAGGTATATGAAGAGCTTCAAAAGAAAGTTGATTATTTGTTAGCTAAAGGTATGATTAGAGAGGGCATGAGTACTTATGTTGTCCCGACATTACTTGTTCCATATAATGATGGATCTTGGAGGATGTGTGTTGATATTAGGGCGGTGAATAAATTTATTGTCAAGCATTATTTTCCTATTCCTCGACTTGATATCTACTTAAACAACTTTGTGGGGTTGTTATCATTTTAAAAATAAACCTTAGAAGTGGTTATCATCAAATTCGCATGAGATAGAGAGATGAGACATAAAATGGACTATTTGAATGGATGGTGAACCCATTCAAGATTTCTAATTGTCATAGAACATATATGTGTATTATGAATCATATATTCAAGCCTTATATTGGTAATTTTGTTATGGTATACTTCAATAATATTCTTTTGTTTATAAAAAGACCAAAATCGACATTTTAAGAATCTTTGAATGGTTTTTATGTGTTGAGAAATCAGAAGTTATATGTTAATTTAAAGAGGTATGACTTCTTGACATATAGACCGGTCTTCTTAGGTTATGCTATTTCAAGTGATGGTGTAAAGGTAGATCCAAATAAAGTGAGGGGAAACTACTAGTTGGCTAATTCCTAAATCGTTTCATGATGTTAAAAGTTTTCATGACATTGCTTCTTTTTATAGGAGATATGTGAGGAACTTTAGCACAATTATTGCTCCCATTAATGAATGCTTAATAGGGCCACCTTTAAATGGAGTAATGAAGTACAAAAGAGTTTCGAGTTTATAAAAGTGAAAATGATGGAAGCACCATCTCTCCCTTAAATTTTAATAATTTGTTTGAAATTGATTGTGATGCTTGAAATGTGGGTATTGGTGTTATTGATAGCCAAGAAGTGATGCATATTACACACTTTTATGAGAAATTGATCAATTCTCGCAAAAAGTATTTAACTTATGACAAGGATTTAAATGTTATTGTTTGAATCTTGGATCAGTGGAGACATTACCTTATGCCTAAAGAGATCATTCTTTTTTCGAATCTTATGGGGTTAAGTACATTAATGGTGGATTGAATTTTGTAGGCCTTTACTTTTCATATCGAACACAAATTTGGAGTTCAAAATCAAGTGGAGGATGCATTAAGTTGAAGCCATTCCTTTATTCTTTTTATACAATTGAAGGTATTGGGATTCGAAGTGTTAAAGGAGTCGTACAAAGATAATCCATTATTTAGTTATAGTTTGGAAAAGTGTTCCAATGATCCTTATCAACAATTTTTATGGTATGGTGGCTTTATTTTAGAAATAATCAGTTGTACATTCATGACTGCTCATTCAGAGAAGCTTTTTCTAATTGAAATTCATAGGGGCAGACTGGTAGACACTTTAAAAGAAATGAAATACTTGCTCTTATTAAGGAGAATTTTGTTGGCCAAGGATGGAGTGTGATGTTTCTAGGCATGTGGATATATGGAGAACTTTACAAAAATCCATTCCCAAAATATCGGTTTGTATATACCTTTGACCGTTCTATTATCACCTTGGAAGTATGTGAGTTTAGACTATGTTGTTAGGTTCCCTCAAACTTAAAGGAACAAATATTCAATCATGGTGGTTGTTAATTGATTTTCTAAAATGTCTCATTTTGTTCCATGTAATAAGACCTTAATTTCAGATCATGTTGTTAATCTTTATTGTCATGAAATTGTTAAGCTACAAAGCATTCTAAAGACTATCACTTTTATCCCACTTTGTGGAGAAATCGGATGGAAATTTTGAGTGCGGCGGTGTATTCGTAAGGGTTGATATAGTCAGAAAACACTACTCGGGTGTTATATTTGGAGTCCAGAGCATTTTAGCCCAAAATGACAACCCCGAGGGGTATTTTAGTCATTTGGGATTTTTGAGTAATTAAATGGATGAAAATTAGGTTTAATTAAAAGCTATGTGGGTTAGAGGTCTGTCAATTTCAACCCACGAGAGAGAGAGAGAGAGAGAGAGAGAGAGAGAGAGAGAGAGCGAGAGATGAGTACCAAGGAGGAAGAAGACTCCATTGGAGAACAAGGGCAATAACTCAAGGATTCCCATAAAAAGTTATGCCAAAATGTAGATCGCAACGAGAGGATCAACACATACCAATTTCAGTCTCAGAACAGAAATCCACTTTAAGGCAAGTGTTTATCTTGATCCTCTTTTAGCAAATATTGTTCCAGTTGATTTAGATTAGATGATATAAACTGGTTGTAATGAAAACTTAGGTTTAATTAGACTAACTTGTAAGGAAACTTTATGAATTGGAGATGGGTTTTCATGTAGAGGATATTCCCATCTTAGACCTATTAAATTTGGTCATTATATGTTGGAAATCACAAAATTAATTGGGAATTTTGAAAGTCTAAAAGAAATTATGGGTTCATATTTAAGAGATATTTTAGCAATTAAAGAAATTATTGAATTCCATTTGAGTATATAAGGATTTGAACTTTAATTTGTATTAGAAAGTTTCTTAGGGTAATTTGGAATAGTTTAGGATCATTAAATTAGAGTTGGGTTAAATTTTGGATTGATATTGAAGATTGAAATTTGGAAAAATTGAATTTGGAGAAGAAAAGGTGTCTACCCGAATTTCTCGTTCGAAGTCTGACCTGGTCATTCGAACGACCTCATTCGAATGACCTCATTCGAACGATAATTCCAACGACCCTTAAAACGAAATAATCGAGTTCATTCAAAGTGAGAACTTCGTTCAATCGAACTCGTTCGAACGAGATTCCCTTGACTTCTAACAAGATTTCAGAATGGCTTTGTAGGGCCCGTTCGAGTTAAAAATTGTCCGAGGGTTATCCAAATAAGAGTAATGACCTATGTGAGGGTGTTGGGATTGTAATATTTCTCGATATATAGGAAGTTTGTAGAACCTAGAAGGGAATGTAGGTTCGAGAGAGGAAATATATGATCGAATCACGGTGAGTGGTAGAAATAATAATACTACTACGTATTCTAAAAATCAGGTTACATGAATGCCTATTGAATTATATAAGTTGTGTGCATGCTTATTACTTGAGATATTATGTGTATGACATACCTAGCTACTGGCTATCGAACGGAGGTTAGTGCGTTGTGGACGACCATTTCTTGTGTGCCTTCGGGGGATTTTGTGTCGTATCACTAGAGCATAGAACCTAGGTACGGGCTATCTGTGAGAACGATAGTGTTGACGGTCATATGGGTGCAAAGTTATGTACGCAACCCATTGTCTTGGAACTATGTTCGCCTCTAATATGTGTATATATTTTATTGGTTCTTGAGAGATTGAACCTGTTGTCCTTCATGCGTGAGCGTTGCAATGGGACTAGATAGTCGAGTATGCCAAGCACCAAGGGTTTCTTAACCATGGGTGCATATATATATATATATATATATATATATATATATATATATTGAGATTTTATATATGTATACGAAGTTCCTATCCTGTGTTTCATATTGGCCGCTTTATTATATTATATACTTATTGGGTCACCTGCTGAGAATTAATAACATTATGAGAATGAGTTAAAGCATATTTAAACCTATTCCTAAATAATATCAATATATTGTCTTCGGGTTATTTATATATTTTATCCGTCTTAGTGGTTATACTACATATATCTAGGCAGAGTATCATGACTAGTATGGGTAGTTAGGCTCGCTAGGCGTGCACATTAGATGAGAGGTGAGCATCTCAAGTGAGTACGCTAAGTTAACATGAATAATATTTGTGTTAATTAACCAATTTAAGCACTTGTATATTTAAACTATTTTTTACTCGGGCTCTGACCCGTTTTTTTGCAAAACTCTTTTCTTGTTCCTTTATTTTAGGTGCTCGGCCACAGGGACACCAAGCTTAGGAGATTCCATTCCGTTGCCGAGTTGTAGTTGATGTGGAAGCTACAAGACATTGATAGTAGACACTTCATATTCTATTATTATTTATCTATCAATTATTTACTTCAGTTGGACATGTCGTCCCTTCCTATTCTATATTTCAGAGATTTAGATGTTTTATTCTGTCAGAAGACTTTTATTTCATGGCTTTGGATTATTGTATGGGATTTTGACTGGAAGTGTTTACTCTAGTTCTTTATTTTAATTCAGCTAGTTCTTTCCTTATGCTATTGGGATGAATAGTATTAGTTAATTATGTCCTTACTTGATGATGGCTAATAACAAGATAAAATTTTGATATCAACTTTTTAAAATATTAGGTGGTTAGTTTTAATTAAATAAAATTGACGATTTTCGCTAGTGATGCATTATATGAACCAACTTGATATTCTGGATTTAATTAATGAAAGACTGATCAACCCAGTATTTAATTGGGAGGGGTGTCATAGGTGGTATCAAAGCATCAGTGTCCTTAGGATCTGTACGGATTATTATGTTTTCGCATAGCGTCCTTTGATATAGAACCATATATTTTAGGATTGTTGTACTCTTTATGGATTTTACGTTCTTCAGATATATTGAGATAATAACTGTAGATTTATGAAACTTTTCTCTCTTTTTAGATGCCTCCTCGACGTGCATAGAGAGTTCCTAGGGAGGCCCAGCCCGAGCCTCAGCCTGCACCAGCTCAGGGTATGATTAATGCCACTGAAGTTGCTGCCATTGTACCTCAGGCGGTAAATGCCGCATTGACAGTTATGTAACAGGCACCACCTCAGGCACCGATGGTGGCTCCAGCTCAGGCCCAGGTTTTCCTGTCAACTCAGGAATGTGTTAGGGATGCCTTCCAAAAGGCGCATTCTCCGAAGTTTATAGGGAGCTCCGATGTTGTGGTAGCGAGCTAATGGAAGAAGGACATCCAAAGGCATTTGAGGATGCATGAGTGCACGAAGGTGCAGAGTCAAATACTGGCCACGTTTAAGTTAGTGGGAGTAGCACTATAGTGGTGGGAGTCTATTACCACCACTTAGGAGAGAGACACACTCATGAATTGAGAATTTTGGGTGCGGTTCGATCGAAAATATTTCCCCTCGGTCGTCGAGACAGAGATGAGACAAAAGTTGGTGAACTTGAAGCAGGAGGGAAAGATCGTGGCAGAATATGAGGCAGAGTTTATCAACCTTCAAAACATTGTACCTGATGATATCCCGACTGAGGAAAAGAAGATTCAGCGTTTTATGGATGGGTTGACGTGGAGGATTCGCCAATATTTGATAGGCAATATCTCTTTGGGCACCTATTTGGACGTGGTTAATGCAGCACTACTCCACTGACAGGAACATCATTTTCATCTGTCAAAGGTTAAGTGAGTAAGAGAGTCCATCCAGTAGGGCAGGACATGAGGAAATGGTGCTAGTGGGGCTCAGGCAGTTCAAGGTCAGCATAGGCACAGTGATCAGGGTTTCTAGCAGGGGGATACTAAGACGTTCAGGTCAGGAAGTTTTAGACATGGACAGGGAGGCTTTTGATATGGCCTGCAGGGTCAGCACGACTAGCAAGGCTAACAGCAGGTTCAGCAGGGCCAACATGGCCAAGGGAGGGGTGGTAATGACCATCAGGGCCGAGGATAGTAGGGACAGAGGGGAGGACCCTTCCCAGGGAGATGTTTCACTTATGGAAATGCTGTCCACAAGCGTCAGGATTGCCCTCAGAAGGGTAGAGGCCTACAATAGCGGTAGCAACAGGGTGCTCTCCAGGAGCCCTAGCGACTATTATTTCCCGTAGCTCTCCTAGCACCCCACAGATGCCAGCACTTCCACCCATTCCAATCATCCCAGTTGAGCAGGGGAAGCTTCAGTATGGACCAATCTATAATCTTCACCAGGACTCAGTCCTGCAGGATCCACCTGTGATTGAGGGTATGTTTTCTATCCAGGGGACTTTGGGACGCATTTTATTTGACACGGGGGCCACACACTGTTTTATTGACATGGGGTTTGCACGTATTATGGGATTATTTTATATAACAAAGAGTACTGTTACTTGTGTGGATTCGTCGTTGAGTAAAGGGTCTGTAATTTCTTTTATTTTTCGGGGAGTGGGTATAGAGATTGGGAGGTTTATCTTACCCGTTGACATGCTCGTGCTGGATATGTCCAAGTATGATGTGATTATAGGTATGTATTGTCTTGTCAGGTATAGGTCCATGATCGATTGTTTTAGTAGGAGTATAGTTTTTGCCATACCAAGTCAGGAGATGTTCCTAGTGGTGATGCCTCGCCCTGAGGGAGGATCGTCCACATATTTATACTACATAGAGGAGGAGACCTCTAGGGAGGTGGTGGTACCGCTTGACTCGATTCCTGTTGTTCGAGAGTTCGCTGATGTATTTCAAGAGATTTTGGGGTTACCACCAAGTAGAGAGATAGACTTCATCATTAATTTAGTTCCAGGCACTCGATCGATAGCCTGCGCACCTTACCATATGGCTTTAGCAGAGACGAGGGAGTCACATGACCAGATTGAGAAGTTGTTGGGTCAGGGGTTTATCCGTAGGAGTACATCGTTGTGGGGTGCTCCCGTACTGTTCATTAAGAAGAGGGATGGATCGTTGAGGTTATGTGTCAATTACTAAGAGTTGAATAAGGTCACAATACAGAATAAATATCTGTTGTCTCGAATCGATGACTTATTCGACTAGTTGAGAGGAGATGCCTTCTTCTCGAAGATTGACTTGAGATCGGGATACCATTAGTTGCGTATCAGGGAGCAGGATGTGTCAAAGACGGCCTTACTGACAAGATATGGTTCTTATGAGTTCAGGGTTATGCCTTTCAGGCTAACCAATGCCTTAGCCGTGTTTATGGACTTGATGAACAGGGCGTTCGGAGAGTTCCTGGACCAGTTCATCATCATCTTTATGGATGACATTATGGTTTACTCGCAGATCGAGGAGGATCATGCCGAGCACTTGAGGCAGGTCTTGTAGACACTGTGCCAGCATGAGTTGTATGTAAAATATGAGAAATATGGGTTTTGGCTGAAGGAGGTCTAGTTTTTGGGGCATATCATCTCTGACAGTGGGATATCCATGGATCCGAGGAAGGTGTCAGCGGTGAGGGAGTGGGGACAGATCACGACACCGATCGAGATACGTAGTTTCTTGGGCCTAGCCGGATACTACAGGATTTTCATTTAAGGGTTTTAAAACATAGAGGGTCCGTTGGCACACCTGAATCGCAAAGGGGTTCCATTTATCTGGAGCGACACCTGTTAGTTGGACTTAGATGAGTTGAAAGACAAGTTAACCTCAACACCAGTGTTAACATTGCTCGGGATGGGAGTGGAGTAACTAGTCTACACTGATGCGTCCTTATTAGGACTTGGAGTGTACTCCAGCAGGAGGATCAGGCTATAACTTATGCCTCCCGTAAGCTTAAGCCTCACGAGAGGAATTACCCCACCCACGACTTGGAGTTGGTGGTGGTCGTATTTGCACTTCGAGTTTGGAGACATTACCTCATGGAGGAGAAATTTTGCTTGTTCATAGATTACAAGCCATTACAGTACCTATTCACATAGAAAGAGCTAAATATGTGTCAGCTCCAGTGGATTGAGTTTGTGAATGATTATCACTTTGATACCCAATACCACCCGAGGAAGGCTAACGTGGTAGCAGATGCGTTGAGCCGTAGGCCGATAGAGGAGGTGGTCGAGGTGTGGAAAATGAAATGGAAGGAGTTAGGACACTAGGATACGGTGGCTCAATCATTCATGTCTATAATGACAGTTACGCCTCATATTATTACGAGAGTAATTCAGGCTCAGGCAACTGATCCATTCTGCCAGAGTTAGATAGTGCAGCTTCTAGTAGAGGGGGCTAAGTCTTATAACATGGGTTTAGATGGGGGTTTACATTTCAATGAAAGGTTGGTTATTCCTGAGGGATAAGACTTGCGATACAAGGTGATGATAGAGTCGCACGGTTCACGATTTGTGCTACATCTCGGTGGGGATAAAATGTACCAGGATATGCGGAGACAGTACTGGTGGAGCGAGATGAAGAAGGATATTGCTGAGTTCATCTCCAAATATGCCACTTGTCATCTAGAAAAGGTGGACCATCAAAGATCGGCGGGACTTCTACATCCATTAGAGGTTCCTATGGGGAAATGGGAGAGCATTTCCATGGTCCTCATCACAGGATTACCTACATCGTAGAGGGATCACGATTCAATATGGGTGATAGTGGATCAGCTGACGAAGGTAGCCCACTTTTTGCCAGCTCAAAAGGATTACACCATGGGATAGTACTCCTAGATATTCATAGCAGAGATAGTGCGACTCCATGGGGTGCATCTTAACATTGTGTCTGACAGAGATAAAGTGTTTGTGTCTCGGTTTTAGGAGATTTTTTAGGAGGCGATGGGTATGGAGTTGCAGTTGAGCAAAATCTACCACTCGTAGACGGATGGACAGACCGAACGGATAAATCAGATGTTAGAGGACATGTTGCGTATGTTCATCATTGATTTTGGCAGAGGCTAGGTGCAATATCTTCCACTGGTGGAGTTTTCCTATAACAACTCCCACCAGTTTACTACTGGTATGGCTCCATTCGAGGCACTATACGGCAGACCTTGTCGTTCCCCAACATGTTGGTTAGAGGTGGGGTACAATAAGTTACTTGGTTCAGAGGTGATTTGGGATACTTCGGTGAGGATAGAGTTGATACGAAACCGTATTCGGGTTGCTCAAGATTGACAAAAGAGCTACGCCGATGCCAAGCGATATTTTCGGGAGTGCAATGTGGGGGAACAGGTGTTACTTCAGGTGTTTTTATAAAGGGAGTTATGCATTTTGGGAAGAAGGGAAATTTGGTGCCTAGGTAGGTAGGGCCATTCCCTATTATCGAGAAGATTGGGTCAGTTTCTTATAAACTTGGTTTACCAGAGCACTTACATAGAGTCCATAACGTGTTCTATATATCTTTGCTAAGGAGAGATCTTCGAGATGATTTGTCTCATACTCACATTGCGTTGGAGGAGATCGACTTACAACCTGATAGCCCCTACGAGGAGGGGCCGATTGTTATCCTAGACCGTAGCGAGAGAAAGTTAAGGCTGAAGAGAGTACCACTAGCCCGTGCTCAGTGGGGGCACAATAATGTTAGGTAATCTACCTAGAAGTGCGAGGATGACATGCGTGAACGTTATCCAGAGTTATTCTTGCTAGGTCTATTTTCATTTCCGAATTTGGAGACGAAACTCTGTTATTAGGGGGAAGTATGTAATATCCCGTATTTTTACGCATACTTATTTTATTGTGAAATTATTGAAATTTGGATTAATCGTATTTTTACGCATACTTATTTTATTATGAAATTATGGAAATTTGGATTAATTAATTTAAACGGAGAAAATTATATTTATAATTAATCCGATTTTAAGGGTAATAATTACTAGAATTTATCAAAAATTATTATGTCAAATTATAATTATGTTGAACATTATGTAGTGAGTAACGTAATAAATGGTTTCGAAGTTAATAATATGGCCGGGACGAGATACACGGAAGTTAAGATGTAATCATTTGGGACGCATGTATGAGTCGCGTCACTATTATC
Source organism: Sambucus nigra (assembly GCA_949130495.1). Lineage (NCBI taxonomy): Eukaryota > Viridiplantae > Streptophyta > Magnoliopsida > Dipsacales > Adoxaceae > Sambucus > Sambucus nigra. The sequence continues at coordinate 504,416,455 of OX422212.1, forward strand.
TATTTGGGGGTTAAAAGGTAAATTATTTTTATATAACTAGAATGGAAATTTTGAGTGTGCCAGTGTGTCCGTAAGGATCGATATAGTCCGAAAATACTACTCGGGTGTTATATTTGGAGTCCGGAGCATTTTAGCCCAAAATGACACCCTAGAGGGATATTTTAGTCTTTTGGGATTTTTAAGTAGTTAAATGGACAAAAATTAGGTTTAATTAAAAGCTACGTGGGTTAGAGGTCTGTCAGTTCAACCCACGAGAGAGAGAGAGAGAGAGAGAGAGAGAGAGAGGGTACCAAGGAGGAAGAAGACTCTATTGGAGAACAAGGGCAAGAACTCAAGGATTCCCACCAAAAGTTGTGCCAAAGTGTAGATCGCAATGAGAGGATCAACCACATACCAATTTCAATCCGAGAATCAGAAATCCACTTTAAGGCAAGTGCTTATCTTGATCCTCTTTTAACAAATATTGTTCCTGTTGATTTAGATTAGATGATATAAACTGGTTGCAATGAAAACTTAGGTTTAATTAGACTAATTTGTAAAGAAACCTTATGAATTGGAGATGGGTTTTCATGTAGAGGATCTTCCCGTCTTAGACCTTTTAAATTTGGTCATTATATGTTGGAAATCACGAAATTAACTGGGAGTTTTAAAAGATTAAAAAAAATATTGGTTCATATTTAACAGATTATTTAGGAATTGAAGAAATTGTTGAATTCCATTTGAGTATATAAGGATTTGAACTTTAATTTGTACTAGAAAGTATCTTAGGGTGATTTGGAATAGTTTAGGATAATTAAATTAGAGTTGCTTTGAGTTTTGGATTGATATTGAAGATTAAAAGTTGGAAAAATCAAATTTGGAGAAGAATAGGGGTCTGTCCGGAACACTCATTCGAAGTCTGCCCAGGTCATTCAAACGACCTCTTTCGAACGAGAATTCCAACGAACCTTCTAACAAAATAATGGAGTTCATTCGAAGTGAGAACTTCGTTCGAACGAACTCGTTCGAATGACCTCATTGGAACGAGATTCCCATGACTTCTAGCGAGATTTCAGAATGGATTTTTAGGGTTCGTTCGAGTTAAAAATCGTTATAGGGTTATCCAAGTGAAAGTAATGACGTATGTGAGTAATGGGTGACTTAAATTCTGAATTATTAGGGTGTTGGGATCGTAGTATTTCTTGGGATATAGGAAGTTTATAGAACCTAGGAGGGAATGTAGGTTCGAGAGTGGAAATATATGATCGAATTACGGTGAGTGGTAGAATTAATAATACTACTACGTACTCTAGAAATTAGGTTATGTGAATGCCTATTGAGTTATATAAATTGTGTGCATGCTTATTACTTGAGATATTATGTGTATGACATACCTAGCTACTGGCTATCGAACGGAGGTTAACGCGTTGTGGACGACCTTATCATATGTGCCTTCGGGGGATTTTGAGTCGTATCACTAGAGCATGGAACCTAGGTACGTGCTATCTATGAGAATGATAATATTGACGGTCATATGGGTGCGTAGGAATTTATGTAGCCCATCATCTTGGAACTATGTTCACCTCCAATATGTGTATATGTTTTGTTGGTTCCTAGGAGATTGAACCTATTGTCCTTCATGCGTGAGCGTTGCAATGGGACTAGATAGCTGAGTATGCCTAGCACCAGGGGTTTCTTAACCATGGGTCCAGTATTAATATATATATTTTTATGTATACATATTGAGATTTTATATACGTATACAGAGTTCCTATCATGTGTTTCATATTGACCACTTTATTATAGTATATACTTATTGGGTCACTAGTTGAGAATTAATAATGTTATGAGAATGAGGTAAAGCATCTTTAAACCTATTCCTAAATAATATCAATATATTGTCTTCGGGTTATTTAGATATTCTATACGGCTTAGTGGTTATACTATGTATAGTCAGGCAGAGTATCATGACCAGTATGGGTAGTTAGGCTTGTTAGGCATGCACATTAGATAAGAGGTGAGCATCTCAAGTGAGTACGCTAAGTTAATATGAATATTATTTGTGCTATTTAACCAATTTAAGGACTTTCTATATTTAAACTGTTTTTTACTCGGGCTCTGACCCATTTTTCTGCAAAATTCTTTTCTTGTTCCTTTATTTTAGGTGCTCAGCCACAGGGACACCAAGCTTAGGAGATTCCATTTAATTGCCGAGTTGTAGCTAATTTGGAAGCTACAAGACATTGGTAGTAGACACTGCATAGTCTATTCTTCATTATCTATCAATTATTTACTTCAGTTGGACATGTCGTCCCTTCGTATTCTATATTTTAGAGATTTAGATGTTTTATTCTGTTAGAAGACTTTTATTTCATGACTTTGGATTATTGTATTGGATTTTGAGTGGAAGTGTTTGCTTGAGTTCTTTATTTTAATTCAGCTAGTTCTTTCCTTATGCTATTGGGATGAATAGTATTAGTTAATTATTTCCTCACTTGATGATGGTTAATAACAAGATAAAATTTTGACATCAACTTTTTTAAATATTAGGTGGTTAGTTTTAATTAAATAAAATTGATGATTTTCGACAGTGATGCATTATCTGAACCAACTGAATATTCTGGATTTAATTAATAAAGGACTGATCAACCCAGTATTTAATTAAGCAGGGTGTCACAAGCTTAAGCCCAGAGTTGATGGTCCGTTTGAATTCCTTAAGAGTTATGGAGATAATGCTGAAAAGATAGAACTTTTAGGAGAGTATAGAGTTTCAACAACTTTTAATGTGTTAGATCTTTTACGATAATATGATGATGAATCTGACTCAGATTCGAGGAAGAATATTTTTTATCCAAAATTGAATGATGCAGAAGCAACTAGTGAAATTTCTAGAAGTCCCTAAAAGCTTCATAGTTCTTAGTTTGGCTTAAAGAAACTCAATATTCTAATTTTAGTTTGCACACTTAACATTTACTCCTTTAAGTAAAATGACCATAACTGAATCCTCAAAAGTCCAAAGGATGTAATTCAAAGTTTATTGGAAAGAAGTTTTCCACACATTTCATTAATACAAGGTTCATATCCAAATTCAATGTACATGGAGAACGAAAAGATTTTTAAGTGACGTGAAATTTCAAAGATCCTATTTTTGGTGTTCTTAAAGTCTAGTCTTTTAGTTTTCCAACTTCTAGTTTATTTAAAGTTCTCTTTAATATATATTAATTACATTTGGCTGGAGGGATATTCGAAGTTATTATATAAATTTTGTGAATTTATGAAGCTAAGGCATACTGATTTGAGAATATAAATATATTTTTGTTTAAGAAGTAGATCCTTCTTATTTTTTATCTTAACCTTTTTGGTGGATTCCTTAGAGTGTGAGTGTGTAACCTGACTTTACACTTATGTTATCTCCTACTATTTCATTATTCGGAGTCTATTATATGTATTAAAGTATTTGTCGGCACATATACTTTTTATCTGTGTAATAAGGTTTTAAAACATGTATCACAGGTATGTTTGACCCAAAATCTTGTAATGCGTCTATTTTTTCCATAGCATTCTAGTTTTGATATGAAATAAGCATATAATAGGAATTGTTTTGGGTTTTGAATTGGGCACATGTTTTTATTTTGGATTATAGACTGATTTATATGTGTTATCTTGGGTAGAGTAACAATGCAAATTATTGCATACAAATTTGGAAGATTGAAATGGCTCAAACAAAATTTTAAGGATCGTATTTTGGGGGGTTATATTGAATTTCTTTAATTCGAACACAAACGGTATACCTGAAATACACCAACATTTTCTTGTTTTGAAAATTTTAGAAAGATTTTGTTTTTATATGTCACACGTATGTCCTGATTTCGCCCAAGTAAATGTTTCCATCAACATGTCACACATTATTGTATCGTACCGTTAGTAATAAAAGTTAAATATGGATTTAAAAAAATGCTCATTTTAATGTATTCAAGAATTGTATAGGATTTCCAATAATGAAGTCTATGGGTTTGAATTGATCAAATAATTTGTTTAGAAATGTAATATAAGCATTTAACTTAATGTCGCTTGGATAAAACATTGAATAGGAGTAAATGTTTTAAAAATGTAAAATAAGTGATTGAATTGACACGTCAGACATATTTGACCATTTAAATAAGGTGGGCGATTTGCGAACACTTGACTGACACATTCTAGATTTTTATATAAATGAAAAAATATAATTAAGTTTAGTGTCAACGGGTGAATAAATGTGAGTTTGAAAACAAAAAATTTAATTCCACACCAATACCCATTTATTTGGAAATAAACCAATTCATTTTCTTGATTCACCTAACATCCCACACCGATAATGCCTATTCATGTATATGTAATGTAAGGACACAAATTTCCAATTGAGTTCTTTGTAGTTTTGGCTCAATTTCGGACAAAAACGTTTGCGTCATAGGATAGAGTTATTGACCATCCTTCAAGCCTATGACATGCTAAAGTTGAATATGTAGCGGCCAAGTTTAATGCTTCATCAAAATACCGAGTTTATTGTGCCTCGTTCCTACGTCATCAACAATGTCCCGTTTACTCCTAAGGTATGAATGCATTTTAATATATATATAGGAGCTTGGAACATTTGATATTGGGTGTACTTTGTTTTTAAAAACTGTTGTTTATTTTCAGAAAGATTTTATTAAAACTTTAAAATAAAGTACATAAAGTTTCTGGGCTAAAACTAAAATTTTTAACTTTTTGGAAGTTCGTTCGAATTGTCGTTCGAACGAGTTTTTTGTTCGAACAATAATGTCGTTCGAATAAGTTTGCCAACGAGTTCCCACATTGGCCACTGGAATGTCATTCGAAGTGTCGTTCGAACGAACATGATGTTCGAACGAGATTTTTAATGAGATTTCCAACGAGTTCACACTAGAACTTCGTTAGAAGGCTTGTTCGAACGAAAATGTCGTTCGAACGAGTTTTGGCGGGAACAGTTAATTGGCAGTTTTGAGTAGTTTTTTCCCTCTTTCTCACTACTTTTTCCACTAACTTTTTTCCTGAATATCTTAGTTTGGGAACCAAGTTTTTTAACTTAACCTTTTCACATCTTTCCATATCCTAGAGAGAGTTTTGAGAGTTCAATCTTCCAAGAAAAAGTTCATGTTTATGAGTGTCTATTTTTTCAAGAAAAATTTATTAAATACTCTTATTTACGCCCAAAGTTTGTTTATCCAAGTTCCTCTCTATATATACTTTGCTTGGAGTTTGTCACGAGTTTGATCTCTACCATTTGAAGAAAAGTTTGGGTTTTCTTCTAAATCCAACAAAAAAGAAGAAGGTGTTTTTGCTGTGGCATTCTCATATGGTGAAAGACACCATATGTGGTTGACGGTTGCTTCCTGGTTCCTCATTCGTGAATTCCAAGGTTCTGGTGGAGTTCGAGATTGTCAACTAAACGGAGGTCGGTACAAGAAGGAGCATCGGGGATTGAAAGGAGTCGAGTCATGTGTTATAAGACTTTCGTGTCTTGTACTTGTAAAATACCATACTTAGTGGACTTATGGCTAGGGCCATCCGAGTTTGTTTCCCGTTTGTGGGTTTTTCCTCGTACATCGCGACGTAGTGATTCATTCTTTATTTTATCTTGCAAAATCACCTAGAACGCATGCTTAGGTAATTCAAGATAAAATTTAGTTTTAATCACTACTAATGTTTAATTTGGTGCTAAATAAATATTGGGTAATGTGTAGTTAATTCAAGTCATTAATTTAATTTGTTAAAATTGGTTTGGTATAATTTGGGAATATTGACAAATATGACTTAGGCAAATTTTTCGGTCTTGAGTTAATTAATTGTGTTTAAGTGAAATCAAATTTTGTGTGTGTTCCATCTTATTTCACTTGCTTTAATTTTAATTTGAAAAGAAATTAAAATTTGTGAATTTCTTTTAATTGAACCATCATTTTCGCTTCCGCATCTAAAAAGGAAATTATTACTTTTTGAAGTATAAGAATTTTAAAATTGGGGGCCTCGCGCTCCTTCAAATTGGTATCAAAGCCAAAATAATAAATTACTTCGTTAAGATCCTTTAATTATTTTTGGCTAAATCGAATTTTTCCCGTTTTCAAAATTTCCTATTTTCGATGGTTCTAACTACTCGTATTGGAAAGCGCGGATGGAATCGATACTAAAATCTATCGAGGAGAGGGTTTGGTTGTCTATCGTTAATGGGTGGTCCTCACCTACACATTTAGTAGATAATGTGCATTATCCCAACCCGGCTGATAGATGGAGTGAGAATGAGTTTAAACTTTCAAATTTTAATTCTCGAGGTTTAAATGCCTTGTTTAGTGCAGTCACACCGGATGAATTCCGTCGCATTATGATGTGTGAAATCGCTAAATAAGCTTGGGATGTTTTACAACTCACTCGTGAATGAACTAGTGTTGTAAAAGCTTTGAAACTCCAAAACCCCACCACTCAATTTGAAACCATTAAATGAACGAAAAAGAAACTTTCGATGAATTTTATGCTAGACTTTCCGATATAGTTAATTCATCTTTTAACTTGGAAGATAAAATACCCGACAACCGATTAGTAAAGAAAATTTTAAGGTCCCTACCCGATAGATTTATTCCAAAAGTGACCGTTTTAAATTCTTTACCAACTTTAGCCTCTACAAAATTAGAAGAGCTTGTAGGTGATTTACAAAGCTATGAACTGGACATGTTTTCCTCTAAAACTAAAAAGAAAATTAAAAAGGGCATAGCTTTAAAAGCCCGAAAAGAGGAAAAACAAGTAGTAGAGAGAGAGAGTGATAGTGACTCGGAAGATATAGCCTTGTTTGCTAGGAAATTTTGAAAGTTTCTTAAAATTAACAAAGATAAATTTAAAAATGATTTTATGAAATTTAAAAAATCTACGCATGACAAAGCCGAGAATATTCCTAAAACTATTAATGAAAATTTAAATAGAGTCAAATAGGTGTTTTGGTTGTGAAGGGTATGGCCATAGGGCTTTTGAGTGCCCCACTAAACTAAGGAGAGAGGGTAAGCAACCAAAGTCTTTTAATGCAACCCTTAGTGATAGTTATAATGAAGAGGTACCCGATTCCTCCTCTAAACCCAACATTGTGGCTTTTATGGCTAGTCATGTGAGTGATAGTGAGAACTCATCTATTGATGAAATTTTAACACATGACACTTCCAAGGTCAAAGTTTATGATTCCCTTATTTTGATGGTTGTGAGAGTGAAGAAGAGAGAGAGAGAGAGAGTGAAAATGAAGAAGAGGTTAATATGAGTGAGCTTCAAAATTTTCAAGAATTATATGAAGAATCTATTAAATTAAAAAGAGAAAATTTGAAGTTAGAAGCTTGTTTAAAAGAGCGTGTCAAGGTCGTTAATGAGAGTGCATTAGTGGAAGACCTTAGGACACGTGAGAGGACTCTTCGAGAGAAGCTTGAATATATAGAAGGTGAGAGAGATAGCCTTATAGGTTTAATGGAATCCTTCAAAAAGGATCTTCTAGAGTTTGAAGAGAGAAATGTTTAATTAGAGTCTAAAATCCTAGAATTAGAAAATAAATTAAAAGACTCTAGTAAAGTCAAATTTGATTTGGAGTGTCGTTCGAAAAAATTAGATAAAATATTAGGAATGGTCCGAATAAAAAATGGCACTTATGGTTTAGTCTTAGATACTTGTAATGAATCTACTTATAAAGCTAAAACTAATGTTTTAAGAGAATCACCTAGGAAATCCTTTAGAGATCAATCCTTAGGTCCCAATCTTCGACCTGTTTTTACTTGTGCACATTGTGGTCGAAAAGGTAATCTTAGGAAATTTTGTTTTGATCTTAAACGAGGTCCTAGAAAATCCCATCGTAAGGAAACCAAGGTAGTCAAGATTCCTACACCCTGAGATAGTCATTCATCATTAGTTTGGGTTAGGAGATCCTACTTGGTAGCTTTACAAGATAGGATTTTTAATTCTCAATTACTATCACATGCTTTCTCACTTGCTAAATCTAAAGGTTGAATGTGTTAGTTTTCTTTGCATAATCTAGCTTTTTGTGCTTCATATTATATATCATTGCTAGGTGTATGCATGTTTAGTCATTTTCTAGTCTATACTTCATGATCAATCACATGCTAGAATAATGATTTTTGTTTATCTTTTGTATTATATTTATTTTGTTTGTATTAAATGAAAAATACATAAAGATTTTTGTTTTATCATTTGTGTTTTATTTGCTTAGTAACTTCGGCTTAATGAAAAATTCAAATGATTTTTGTTTGTCTTTTCAATAAATAATTTTATTTTTGGTTAAAAATTTCAAAAAACTCAAAAAGATTTTTATTTTTGTGTGTATTTTAGTTTGACACACGTTATGTGGCATATACTTATGTTAGAATCCCATCTTTTACACTTCCATGCGGCTAGAACTTTTGGTTAAGATTGTCAATCCTTAAAATGTTCTCTACCATGCTTATATGGAGTAGTTGGATTTTTTGTTGATTAAATGGATTCTATTTTTATATGCCTCTATTCACACATGAATGAGCTCTTTTGAATTTTAATTGTCACATGTTATATTTGAGCTTTGTGAGATGTTCTCCTACCAATCTTATCATCTACATATTTGTGACCTAGGAGGACTAGTGTATGTCAAAATCCGTTGCACGTGAGATTTGTGTGAGATATAAAAAATGATGTATCTAAATGTGCACGGGGAAGGGCTCCGAAAGGATTTATTATCCTTTGCGAATAGTAAGCCACCATTTGTTTGGACCTAATAGAAATATGTGTTCCAAAGGCCTAAAAATAGAATTATGGCATTAAAAAGAAAAATAATTGCCAAGGCCTATTTTTGTTTGATATATTCATTCAAATAATATATGCTTATTTAGGGATATTGGATGTTATATCAACGGTTTGCACAATGTTCATTTATCCTTGTTTCACTTTCAATGTCATGACTCTATTGGTTTGTAGAATCATCAACATGCTAGGCTTGTATGAATTGTGTATGTTTGTTCATTGAGTTCAATTTATATTGTCACATGAGGTTATATTCAAATGTGATGAAGTTTGCAATCAATTGAGAACTCCGTGAACATGTTTTATGTGATTGGGTCTAAATTTAATTGTTATTAGTTCACAACCCAACACTTCCATTTCCATATGACACATTTATGCTATAAGAGTGTGGAAGACTCATATTATATTTTGTTTCATGTCATTTTGGTGTTTATATCTATAGGTGTGTACTTATGCTTAGCTTGTATCTATTATGTATACATATATATGATATTTTGTTTAGTCTTTGCCTTGTTTTCTAGTCCATTTATGCTTCAATTCATAATTGGTACCTTATTTGTTGCGTAGTTTGTTTGATATCACATGCTTAGAGTCTTACTTGTCAACTTGGTATCATTTGTTTTCGCATCATAGTTGGTATTCATTTGTATGGATTAGTTATGATTTTGTTGCCTATGTGCTTTAATGTTCTCATCACTTTATGCACTAATGCATGTTTAGCTTGTTTTCCCATATTGTTTATCCCTTGTTTAGTTTAGAGGGTGTATATGCTTTAATTGGGGGAGATAATTTATTGTTTGATTCTTTAACCTTTGTCTATTCCTGAACAAAAGGGGGAGAATGATAGGGGGAGAAATGGTATCCAATCCTATTGTTATCATATCTTAGTTGAGGGAGATTTATCTTAGGGAGATATGTCTTTCTAAGTAGGTCATTTGTTTTGATAAAGGGGAGAATTAATTTAGTGGGAGTACTTACTTTAATTGCATTTCATATTTTGATATTCCCTATGCGTTTGATAGTTTGCTTAAGTGTGCAGGAATTATTCTAAGTGGCAACTTTCACCGGTAAAGATTTTGATCCTTTAGTTTGTTTGAGTCAAGCATTGTGTTTTTATTTTGGGTGGGATATTTTTATTAGTCTAGTAGAGCTTGACGGCCCTTTAGGATTTTTGTTTAGTTTTTGTCCCGGAATAGCCAAACGGGGAGATTTATAAGGACACAAATTTCCAATTGAGTCCTTTATAGTTTTGGCTCAATTCCGGACAAAAACGTTTGCGTCATAGGATAGAGTTATTGACCATCCTTCAAGACTATGACATGCTAAAGTTGAAGACGTAGCTGCCAAGTTTAAATCTTCATTAAAATGCCAAGTTTATTGTGCCTTGTTTCTACGTCATCAATAATGTTTCGTTTACTCCTAAGGTATGAATGCATTTTAATATATATAGGAGCTTGGAACATTTTATTTAGGGTTTACTTTGTTTTTAAAAATTGTTGTTTATTTTCAGAAAGATTCTATTAAAACATTAAAATAAAGTATATAATGTTTCTGGGCTAAAACTAAAATTTTCAACTTTCTGGAAGTTCGTTCGAATTGTCGTTCGAACGAGTTTTTCGTTCGAACAATAATGTCGTTCGAACGAGTTTGCCAACGAGTTCCTGCAATGGCCACTAGAATGTCGTTCGAAGTGTTGTTCGAATGAACATGATGTTCGAACGAGATTTCCAACGAGATTTCTAACGAGTTCACACTGGAACTTCGTTAGAAGGATCGTTCGAACAGAAATGTCGTTCGAACGAGTTTTGGTGGGAACAGTCAATTGGCAGTTTTGAGTTGTTTTTTCCCTCTTTCCCACTACTTTTTCCACTAAATTTTTTCCTGAATATCTAAGTGCGGGAACCAATTTTTTTAACTTAACTTTTTCACATCTTTCAATTTCCTAGAGAGAGTTTTGTGAGTTCAATTTCGAAGAAAAAGTTCATGTTTATGAGTGTCTATTTTTTCATGAAAATTTTACTAAACACTCTTGTTTACACCCAAAGTTTATTTATCCAAGTTCCTCTCTATATATACTTTGCTTGGAGTTTGGCACCGGTTTGATCTCTACCATTTGAAGAGAAGTTCGGGTTTGCTTCTAATTCCCACAAAGAAGAAGAAGGTGTTTTTACTGCGGCATTCTCATATGGTGACAGTCACCTATGTGGTTGACGGTTGCTTCCTAGTTCCTCATTGGTGAATTCCAAGGTTCCGGTGGAGTTCGAGATTGTCAACTAAACGGAGGTCGGTACAAGAAAAAGCATCGGGGCTTGAAAGGATTCGAGTCATGTGTTGTAAGTCTTTCGTGTCTTGTACTTGTAAAATACCATATTTAGTCGACTTATGGCAAGGTCCGTCCGAGGTTGTTTCCCGTTTGTGGGTTTTTCCTCGTACATCGCGGCCTAGTAATTCATTGTTTATTTTATCTTGCAAAATCACCTAGAACGCATGCTTAGGTAATTCAAGATAAAATTTGGTTTTAATCACTACTAATGTTTAATTTGGTGCTAAATAAATATTGGGTAATGTGTAGTTAATCCAAGTCATTAATTTAATTTGTCAAAATTGGTTTGGCCTAATTTGGGAATATTGACAAATATGGCTTAGTCAAATTTCTAGGACTTGAGTTAATTAATTGTGTTTAAGTGAAATCAAATTGTGTGTGTGTTCCATCTTATTTCACGTGGTTTAATTTTAATTTGAAAAGAAATTAAAATTTGTGAATTTGTTTTAATTGAACCATCATCTTTGCTTCTGCGTCTAAAAGGAAATCATTACTTTTTGAAGTATAAGCATTTTAGAATTGGGGGCATCGCGCTCCTTCATGTAAAGTATATAAATGTGTAGTATAAATAAAAAAATTCTCTAGTTTCACAATTTTAATCGAAGAAATTCGTCCATACCATACCATCGAATATGGGTACCTGATAACTCTACACTAGTTTATAATTTTGTGTTGCACTTTGTTCTAGCCGACAATATTAATCATATAAGTGGTGTTGTCATATCTAGTTGTTGTAATATTAAAACAAACTTAAAGAATACTACATTATTATGGAAAAGCATAATGCCCCATGAATCTAATAATTTCATGAATAGAGGCACCTATAATTTCAGAGTTAAAGATTTAATAATTTTTTTATCATAAATAGTTGTAGCATATAAACTTCCTCATCATATTTTCTTCCATTTGCAATCCAGTAAATGGAAATCAAACGTGCAACATTAATGTGCTAATGGGGAGGTAGAATTTTTACTGACCAAACAGTTGGCCTAAGCTACGGGGGTCAGCCCCGTAAAGTGGTAACTTTGATCATAACATCCACTTATAGCGACCTGTTAAAAAAGGCACAATGTGCAATGGCTATAGACTTTTCTACAGTAAGTATTAAGATCACTTTTCACTAGTCTACGTTATCTATACTCGGTGAATTTGAATACCAGAAAATGATTGTAGATGAAGACAACCTTGTGCAAAGTATTGTCGATCTCATTTTGAATAATAACGGATTAAATAGTGTTAACCTATACTTAGAATCAACCTCTTCTATTAGTAAGCATCATGAAGATGTTTATCGTTCTTCATCAGATTTCAATTGTGATAGAATAAACCCACCCCCATTGGCACCAAAAATTTTCTCCCAAAATCTAACCAAACATGGGACTACGATCTTAATGTTCCAAGAAATATTTAGAGAAATATGGAAACACATAACAACTCTCACAAGGGTGATTTGTCAATATCGGTGACTGAATTAGCCAATCCATCTAATGTTGCACCACTGCATGCAACCTTAGTTGATGAATTAGCATCTAATAATGAACATATTAGCCCTCACATGTTTAATTCAATGGTGAATGGTGCATTCAACAATGATGATCCCAAGGAAGATAAATATGACTTTAAAATGAACGGTGATGCATACGAAATAAGCGAGGACGAATGTGTGATGGAATCAAGTCCCTCTAAGTACTATAAACCACGTAGTCTGTATTTATCGATGACAAAGTATGTCACTTGCGAGGAAGATACCATACCACTAGATCACAACCGTGAAATCCCCTTATGTATACATCGAAATGGGTTATTTCATGCAGGGGTGATTACGGGTGTTGCCCTTGTATAACACAAAAAAACAACAAAATGATGTCATATGCTACAACATTGATGTATGAAGGGATTAACGATAACCCCCCCCCCCCCAATCAAACTACTCTATTAAAGTTAATAACCATGTTGAGTTTGAATTTGTTGAGTCCGACACTATTACATGAGTTGTAATGTGTAAAGAAAGATTGATAATCGGATATAAGTGGCGCCTACGAGTGAGGAAGTTGTTATGGACTAAAAATTTGAATTTAAGAAGTATGATATCCTTGAAACTAGAACATTCCTTATTATTGGAACATATCAAAGATAGTTGAGTTTAACATACTTGGTGGGAATTATTTAATGTTTGGTTAAGGCAAAACTCGGCGTTAAGACATGCTTGCTAATTACGTATGCTAAGCAACAAACTCACTAAACCGTACCTTATCCCAAGGAGTGTAATGCAAAAATGAATCCAATTGTTGCTCAGTTTGGTGATTCGGATTTGTCATACAGAGCATTTTCCCATATTCTTAAATGCAATCCAACAGAACAATCTAGGAATATTCATCAAGCTAGTTAGTGTCCCACAACCTAATGGTTAGGAGATGTTTTCCAAAATTTTATTTGCACTTTCAGCTTCAAGAGAAGGGTTTATACACTCCTAGCCTGTAATGCGCGTTGACGAACCCCACCTTTATGGTATATATAGGGTAAGATGTTGATGTCCATTAGATTGGATGATAACGGGCAGATATTCCCACTAGCATTTGCCAAAGTTAAAGAAGAGAATATGAATAACTGGAGTTGGTTCTTATACCATGTTAATATTCAAATCATAATGGTGTATAAAAATATCTGTTTTATTTCCAACCAATATGCAGGGATAAAGGTTGATGTGCGGGAGAAACACCATTTATATGGATTTTATAAGGACGATAACGAGAGATATAGATATTGCCAACATCTTGTTTGTAGAAATTTTGTGAAGCATGAAAAACGCTTTATTAAGAGTGGTATGATTATATGTAGAAATCATCGATTAGGTCACATAAAATCAAAATTCAATTTAGTCCAAATTTAATCTTGATTAATTAGGTGAAACTAAACATGTAAGATATTGAAACAAAATAGAAACAAACAAATAACAGACCATAAGATACGAGATGAGTAAAAACCTATTTCGAGCAAAACTTTTTTTCAGTACTATTATAACTAGGTATTACAGAATCACATGGATAGACTTACAAAAACATGGACTCCACTAAGTAACACAGTTGTGTCTTCCTTACTTGTTGTTAACATATAGAAATGAAGATCAAGTAACGCTCCATAACAAGCTCCACTTGCCTCGGTGTACACCGAGAAGCCTTAGGAAATTATATTCCTATCATTAGTAGTGGAGAATCAACTCCACAAGGATATGAACATGGTATGCGATCTTCTAGGATTTGATTAAATTCTCAACAAATAATCCAAGGGGTTTTAATTTGAAAACAAAAGCTTTTTTGTAAAATACGATTTAAAGACCTTTTGGTTTTGTTTGGGAGAGAAATTTTCGCCAAAAGTCCCATGTAAAACTGATTCCAATTCCCTTTTATTTAGAAAACACAAAATATTTGCGGCGACACAAATTTTGAGGGATCGTTCAAACAAAAATAGGACTTCTTTTGAAAGAAAATGCATAACTCATTCAAACCAAAAGAAAACTCATTCAAACGAACAACCAATCCCGTTCGCACCATCTTCGAACGAGCTTTGAATGATATTTTATCTGTTAACAAAAAAACTCGTTCGATGTTCGTTTGAAGTTCATTTGAACGAGCTGTCAATCTCTTACCTAAAGTTGCTCGAAGGACATAAAAATAAAAAATATTTTTTCTTTGATAATATTTTTAAACCACCCCTCAAATATTTTATTAAAACAAACCCTAAATAAAAATTTTAAACATAATCAAAACCATATACCTTCTTCGACTATTGAAATGATGATCTCAAATCTTTTGATCTTCGATTGTCGCATTCGATCACTAACTTGTCTTCACTTAAAGTTCTTGAGAATGCACATGATGGTGAAGGTGTAATGGAATATGCCAAAATTAAAAACGTGATGGGATATTATAAATATTAATCTTACCAATCTCCCCCTTTGGCTATTATGGTATAAAACACAAAAACCAGAAAATAATAACCCCTAAGAGAAGTTAAACTAATGTTCATCCCAACCTTGAAAAGGAAAATACACCTGTGACTTTGTCTTCAGCTAAAAATCTTCAATGTATAGTCCATGAATTCATCAAGGCGGAAAAGACCCGCACACATAAAGTAAAGCAAATACAGTGACCCGTGAAGTTTAATGAAAACAATCAAAACTCCTCATTAATATATTCTCCCCATGAATATGTTCTCCCCACTTTGTTTGTAATAGACAAAGGTTTAGAATCTTATCCCAGAAAGTTAGCATCACGATAATCCATATTTGAAATATTATCACAAAGAATAGACAAATAAGAATACGCGATGAAACTTCAACAAACTAACGAACTATTTTTAAATTTTTTAGACTTTTTGAGTATATAAAAATAAGTATAAGTACAAACAGTTACTCCATGGAGTAGCATGAAAATATTCGAATCATGGTAATGTAATGAAATTGTGTGAACTTAATGCATGAGGAAGTCGACATAGGCATACGTAGCGATGGTGCACGAAGACAAAGAGACACTAATAAAGAAAGAACTCATTTAAACGTTTGGCATAAAAATGTTGAAAAAATGAAATTGACTCATTTTAACAAAAAGTAATGAAATTGACTCAAATAAATAGCACCAAACTATTCCATTTTTTAAGGAATTTCATTGTGCAAACAAATTAATCTTCAACGTATAACACACTCAAAATCTCACATTTTAAGCATAAACTCTCAAATTATTTGACGGAATCATATTGGTCATGAGAATGTAGCGTCAATGAAACAAAAAAAAATAGCCTTGGTACTTCTGTTTTTATGTGACAAAATCATTTTTTAGGCTCTTGCCAAAAGTGGCCTTTATCATAAAGAAGACAGCTTCTTGAGTATCCTTTTTCCATTGCTTAAACATAACTTAATTTTTTTAATTTTTCAAGAAAAAAATTCAAGCAATAATTATTCATGCACAATTAGTTCCTAGTATATTTGGTTCATTATTAAGCATGATTGAGATGAGAACATCTTATTTGACATATGATAAGCAAGTATAATATTCAAAAGTTCGTCCATGTGTCGAATCAAGGCAATATAATGAGTCTAGCATGAAGGCAGTAATAAACAAAGAACAACGCAAAGCTAAACATACATTTTTAGCACACAAAAGAAACAAAGCCAACTCTCATAACACCGTGAGTAAGTCATATGAAGGGATGGAATGTAATTATGATTCGAACATCCTAAATCTGCATCCATACATGGTTTAAAAAATACAAAAATATTTTTAAACTTTTGAAAATTTTATCAAAAATAAAATCTTTGTGAAATTTTTAGAAATTTTCTAAAACAAATGAAAATATTTTTGGTCTTTTCAATATATACACATAAGAATACAATCTAGTAGGGATAAATGATAGCAACATGAAAATCACACTATACTAGAAGCAATACCCGAACTCAATCAATGGCACAAATACCCAAAGACTTCCTCAATTCCTCAAATATAAGTGCATATAAAGGCTTAGTGAAAATGTCAATCAATTGATGTTTGGCACTCACGAAGTTAAAGGCAATGATCTTATCTTTAACAAGACTAAAGTGCTTAAGAATGCTAATGTTCTTCCTATGGGAATGTTGGTCTAGATTATAAGAAATGTATATTGCACTTGTATTATCGCTAGAAATGGTCATTATTCCTTGAGTAATCTAATAATCCTCAAACATTTGCTTCATACATAAAAGTTATATGCAATAACTTTTGATGGATAATGGGGTTTTTCTTCTTGCTCAACCATGAGATAAAATTACTCCCAAATTAAAATCATCCATCGGAGGTGATTGTATAACCATCAACATCCTCGGCCCAATCAGCATCCTAATAAAAAGATAAACGGTAGTCAGTATCAAAGGAATACCAAATGTCATAAGAAAGAGTGTCACTCATGTATTTGACGATACATTTAAGTGAAAGCAAGTGTGATTCATTTTGTAACGCTTGGTACCGTGTACAAAATCCAACACTAAAGGCTATATTGGGATGACCAATGGTCAAGTAGAGGAGCTATATATCATACTCCTATAGAGTATTTGCCCTACGTCCGTACCTAAATTGTCATTGCTAAGCTTAGTATAGGAACTCATGGGTGTGCCTGAGTGCTTAGCGGAGTCCAACCCAAACTTCTTTACTAGGCCCCTATCATATTTAGATTGAGATATAAAAATCCCATTCTCAAGCTGATGCACTTGGAGACCTAAGAAAAAAAAATAAGTTCACCAACCATGCTCATCTAAAATTAACTCTTCATCTCCATCTCAAAAGTGTGAGAATGCTGAGAACACATCGATCCAAAGACTATGTCATCCACATAGACTTGGGCAACCAAGATAGAACCACCATTTCTCCTAATAAACAACGTCATATTAACTCCCCCTCTCTTGAGACCAAGAGCTAAGAGATAAGAAGTTAGCCTTTAGTACCAAGAACAAGGTGCTTACTTAAACCATATAAGGCCTTCTTTAGATAAAAGATGCGTCCTCGATGTTTTGGTTGTCAGAAACTTCATCTTAAAGACTAGAAAAGTGTCTATAGTGGTGTGTGGTAGCATGTGTGTGAGAGACTCTTTCGAGCTTGTAACAAAACTCCCTAAGATGACCTAGTTGTTTGAAATGGGTACAAACATAGATTAGTTTGGGTCTACCTTGGTTAAATTTCCTAAGGTGAGTTCTCCTTGGTGGGTTAGGTCGAAACCCAATACGGATTTATCACAAACTTGGGAATCAATTCGGGTGCGATATTAAAACTGGATGCATCTTCATAACCTATCCATTGCCACTCTTTAAAACCTAACACATGACCTAGGAACATCTTTCCAACCTTCTTAGATATGTCTAACACCACTTTTAATTAAATACCGGGTGATCAGTTCTTTATAAAATTAAATCAGAATATCCAGTTGGTTCAGATTATGCATTACTGTCGAAAACTTTATTATAAAATACTAACCGCCTAATATTTAAAAAGTTTGATGTCAAAATTTTATTTTTTAATTAATATAAAACTAGATTTATGAATAATTAAACATTCACCATTCACATCAATCTCATACGATAGGAAGTAACTGCAGTAATAAATGCAACTGGAGTAAACACTTCGAGTCTAAGTACCAAATACAATAGTCCAACATAGATAAACCAACAATTGAAAGAATTAAATACCTAAATCCATCATCTCTGAATGTACAAATAGAATAGAGGCAACATGCCCTAACTGATGAAATAACTCAAAAGGAATAACTGATGAACATACAGGCGTTTACTACCAAGGTCTTGCAGCTCTAGCTCGTTGAGTTAATTGAACTCCTATGCTTGGTGTCCCTGTGGCTGGGCACCTAAAGTAATTTGACAAGAAAAGAGATTTTCATAAAATGGGTCAGAGCCCAAGTTGAAAATAGTTTAAAAATTAGTAAGTGATTAAAATGAGTTAATAGCACATATATTAGTCATGTTAGAATATTGTACTCACTTGAGATGCTCACCTCTCATCTAATGTCCACGCCTAACGTACCATCAAACCCTACTAGTTTCTATCCCCATAATAACTAGTTATTTCCCGTATAACATCTAATCATAGCCCAATATCGTTCCCAAGTATTTCCCTCGCAATATACATAATACCTTTAATCAATTTCTCTTTAATAATGGATAAGCACTTTTTTAATTTAATATTATTAAGTGTTTCCCCAACTTAATTCATTTCAGGTTTCATTATCATTCAAGTCTACTTAATTCACACAGTAGATAGTATCACAAGTATACATATATACTTTCACTCTACTTCATATATATATATATATATATATATACACATACAATACTTCACCCCGAGACACAACTGTAGTGCATGCATACTCTGCTATCATTTCCTAGTGCATTGCTCATTGCATAAAGGACTATAGGTTTAATCTCTCGCGAACCATCAAAATAAACACATATATTGGAGGCGAACATAGTTCCAGGCCGATGGGCTACACACATACCTACGTACCCATACGACCATCATCATTACCTTTCTCACAGATAGTATGTACCTTGGTTCTATGTTCTAGTGGTACAAATCAAGATTCCACTCGAAGGCCCCTCAAGGCCTGATTGTCCACAATGCGTAACCTCCACTCGATAGCAAGCAACGTAGGTATGATATACACATAACAGTTCAATCAATAAGTATACACACAACTTATTAAATTCATTAGGTATTCATGCAACCCAAGTCCCATCTCTACAACTCACAATACTTTAAACTTATGACTTATCTCTCTATCGTATACCCTCTTTAAGCCTCTCTCACTCCAACACAATCCCTTAGTATTTAAAAAATTGATCTCATAAGAAGACCATAAAACGAAGCTACTCCAGAATACTGTAGGTCCTATTCTCTCACTTGAATTAACCTAGAAGGCTTTTAACTCGTCCGGGAAAAAAATTACATTTCTAAAATCTTGTTAGAAGTTGTGGATTCTCGTTCGAACGATGTCATTTGAATGAAAATCTCACTTACAAATGAACTCAAATATCATTTTTAATCTCGATGGAATTATCGTTCAAACGAGATCATTCGAATGACCTGGGAAGGTCTTCGAACGAGAATTCTGAAAGCTTCCATGTCTTCCAAAAGTTTCGTTTTCCCAATTCATTCGACATCAAAATTGCTTCAAATCCATCCTAATTCGCATTCAACAACTCCAATCTATATCCCCTAGTATTAGAACACTTTCCCATCCGTTTTTAATATCAAATCCCTAGAATTTCAACATGAATTTGGATAAATTTTGCAAATCGTCAATAGGCCCTAATTTCATATAATCACCATTAATGACCCATTAAACTCAGACATAATTTCATGGTTTCAACACATAAAATTTAGGTTTTTAATCCCCAAACCATAGCTATTCAACTACTTGCAATTCCTATACCACAATCATGAAAAATTTCCCAATTTCAGTCCCAATTACATGATATTATGATTAAATTTATCAACTAAATTAGCATGAATCATATATGCTCTAAAAATCCAACAAGATAAACACTTGCATTTTTTTGAAATTCTAATTTTCTGGATGAAATTGGTATAGGGGTGATCCTATCCTCACGATCTACGCATTGGAGTGATTTTTGGTGTGAGAGCTTGAGTCTTTATCCTAGGGCTCCTATGGAGTTCTTATTATCCTTCTTTGGTTCCCTCTCTCTTTCTCTCACTTAGGTTTGGAAAATGATAGATATCCTATTACCCATGTACAATTCCTTTTTATTTTCTATTTTCGTCCATTTTAATTCCCAAAAATCTTAGAGAACTAAAATACCCCTCCGTGGTGTCGGTTTGGCCTAAATTACTCCGAAATCCAAATAAAACACTGGAGTAGAGTTTTTTGACTATCTCGACCCTTACGAACTCATCGACGCACTCTAAATGGTCATATGAGTTACTTAAAAATAAATTATCTTTTTAAACCAATGAGGTAATACCGACATGACTCACATGCGCGTCCCAACTAAGTATATTACAACTGTCGTATTTTTTTACTCCCGGCCATAATAATATCTCTATAATACTCTAAAATTCTCTACAAGGAGTTAACACTCGTGACCTAAGAGATTATCCATGTCATCCGTTAAATAGAAATTAGGATATTCACGTTTAATCATGTGAACTCTTGATATCCATCCTTTCCCTTTTCCCAACATTTTCCTCTTTTGAGCCTCTTTCTCTCTCTCTCTCTCTCTCTCTGAGAGAGAGAGAGAGAGAGAGAGAGAGAGGCGGAACATAATATAGATATAATTTTTGTGCGAATCATCCATCCCACCGTCCCCAAATGACCAACTCTAGCATTAGGAGAATGCAAAATTTTGCTCCCAAAGCTGCCGCCCAACATTTAGCTCATGCTATGGCTTCTCAGAAGCCTGATTATGATTATGATGATGACGATGGCCAATAAGATGCTGATCTCGACTTCCAGTTTGGTGCTTCTAATCCTATTTCCTCTTTATCCAACAAAGCTAATACTAGAAGTAGCTTTAATAATACATTACTTGCACCTGCTGTTTCTTTTGCTAAGTCCACTAGATCTCCAACTCATGCGGTAATTTTCAATTTTCCACGCCTCTTATAACTTATTGTATTAGACAACTATTTCTTTTATTTGTTGGCCTATTTGAATTGGATGCTAGATGGATTTGAGGTTAACAGTTGAGGGTGATCGCCGAACTTTATGGTTTCTGGCCGGAGCATGGGTAAGTTGATGGTCATTTTTTTGGAAGTGAGGGGTAACATGTATGGTGTGGAATGGATTCAAGTTTAAATGAGTTTGGGTTTAATGGTCGAATTTTTTGTCTGAATGTATAAGCCCCCATAGCAAGTGGGATGATATTGTGTAATGGCCAGAGGAGTTGGCTATTGTTACTGGAGATGGAGTAATGGCAAGAGTGATGATGGGTCATCGACTTGGGGGGTTTAGGTAGGAGAGAGAAGATGAGTGTTTAATTTGTAATAATAAACATATGACTTTCCTCTTTTTAATTTTGGTCTCCTACGTATGAAATATTTTAGAATTAGTGTTTCTAGATAAGGATTTGAACATAATTTTTCAATATTATTTTTGAGGTTTGGATATTTTTTTATTTATTGCAAACTTTTCTCCACTCTGTATCACCAATTGATGTCTGTCTCTATTCTTATTGTTTTATGAAATTGAGAATTTTCTTCATTATAAATCAATATCTTCAAGTTATGTACATAAAAATATTAGTAGTTTGTAGTAAAAGGTTTTGTAAGTTACAAAGATGAAAATCGGAGGAAGCGAATGGAATAGAATATAAGAAACGTTTTTTCATTTGGTGAATATAAATAAACTTAATTAGTAGTTATCTTTATGTTATTTTTCTATCATTTTTATTTTAATAAAAGGCATTTATCTTCGTTTTAATAACTTGTTTCATGTGTTAAAGCCCCATTAGAAATAAAAAAAAATTCAGCTATTGTTTGCAATTTTAGTTAGAAGAGTATCGCTCGCGCATCGTGCGGGTTTACACCTAGTTTTTATAATTATATATGAATTTACTCGCTAAGTAATATTCAACATACTTATCACCAATAAGTAATAACTCTCGTCATGCTAGTAATTATTAAATTTTAATTGGGATTAATTACAAATAAATTTTCTCCATTTAAATTAATTAATCCTAATTCCATAATTAAAATAAAATTCCTCAAAATACGGGGTATTACATATTTCCCCATAATAATAGAATTTCGTCTCGAAATTCGAAAAAGAACAGAATAAAGGTATACCTGGTAGGAAAAACTCTGGATATTTGTCTTGCATGTCATCCTCACACTCCCAGGTAGACTCCTCTACATTATGATGGCGCCACTACACTCGTACTAACGACACGATCTTTGACCTCACTTTCCTCTCACTGCGGTCTAAAATAGCAACCGGCCCTTCCTCGTAGGAACCATCGGCCTGTAGATCAATCTCCTATAAGGAAATATGGGTGTGGGCCAAGTAATCCCGAAGATATCTCCTCAGTGAAGAGATATGGAACTTATCATGAATCCTATGCAGGTGCTCTGGTAACCCAAGTCTGTAAGCTACTGGCCTAATCCGCTCAATAATAGGGAATGGCCCAACATATCTAGGCGCTAACTTCCCTTTCTTCCTAAACTTCATTACCACCTTCATAAGAGATATTTGCAACAATAACTCATCTCCCACACTGAATTCCCTGAAGAACCTCTTGGCATCGGCGTAACTCTTCTACCTATTCTGAGAAAACCGAATGCAACTCCATATCAACTCAATCTTATTCGAGGTGTCCTAAATTGCCTCCGTCCCAAGTATCTTGTTGTCCCCCACCTCAATCCAACATGTTGGGGAACGACAAACTCTACCATATAATACCTCAAATGGAGCCATGCCAATAGTAAACTTGTAGGAGTTATTATAAGATAACTACACCAGTGGAAGGTACTGCTCCCATCCCCCTCCAAAATCAAGGATACACATCCACAACATATCCTCCAACATCTGATTCATCTACTCTGTCTCCTCGTCCATCTGTGGGTGATAGGCCGAACTCAATTGTAACTCTGTACCCATGGCCTGCTGCAAACTCTCCCAAAATCTGGACACAAAAATGGGCACCTCGTGGAGTCTCGCGATCTCGGCAATGAAGATCTGAGCATACTTCCCCGTAGTATAGTCGGTTCGAACTGGCAAAAATGCGCTACCTGTAACACCCCGTATTTTAATTAATTGTCATTCATTAATTTGGAGGAAAATAAAATCTTGGAGTTAATGGCCTTTAAGAATTTAACTTAGTTTTGTTAGTAAATTTTCAATCAGGAATTAATTCGGGTCTTTATAAAAAAAATATAAGGTTTTTATTTAAATATTTAACTGGCAGGTGCGCACATGTTCAGCAATGTATTTTTATCAGATAATTAATTTAGATTTTTTAAAGATTTTATTTTTTGATTTAAGGGCTCATTTGAACGACAGGGGCGGTGGATGGATGGGAGACTCCTAATTGAGTTTTAACTCTTAAACCCTTAATATGCTAAACTGATACGGGGTGGGGACTTTGAAAATCACTTTTCTCTCAAACTTTCTCTAGTAAGGTTCTCAAAACATATTTTCTCTCATCTTCAACCCCTAGCCCCTACTTTTAACAAGTTTTGAAGATTCAATTGTTGTTTTCTCAAGAGGAGTTCAATAGTCTATTTAGATTTTGATCAAATTAATAATAGGCATGAATACTCTATTCCTTTCATTTAGTATTACGCTTCTTAAGTGTTGCCTAAACCTTAATTATATATTTTCTTAAAATCAATTAGTAACCTAATTAGAGAAAGTGAACAATAAAGTTTGGGGCAATTTTTTTGTAAACTCTTTTAATATGAATAATAGTTATAACCCTTGGGTACATAGGATTCATGAGTGGATTTTGGGTTTTATTAGTGTAGGTTGCATGTAGAAATACTCTAGTTTTGAACTAAATGAATTTGGGGACGTATTACTCACGTAAATTGTGTAGAAATAATTATACTTGTAAAATGATGTATTAATGATGAAATCTCGGTGTATTTAATCTAAAATAATAAAATGAGATTAATTGGGTGTTTATGAAAATGTAATAATTAAATTAAGATTCAATTGAATTGGTTTTTATGCATAGTTTTATACATTAATTAATTATGCAAGTTTGTGTGACTTGTTGGTATTTTTATATTGCCATTGCGATAATGAGTTGTTGGATATTTTGTGACACCCCGACTAATTAAATACCGGGTAGCTACTCCTTTATTAAATTAATACAAAATGTCAAGTTGGCTCAGTTCATAGTATCACTGTCGAAAAACGTTTTAACAATTACTAGCCACCTAATATTTAAAAAGTGAGTTGTCAAATTTTAATTAAATCCGATTAACATGCAATAAGTAAATTATGAAATGCTAACACAAGCACCACAACATAAAGACAATAGAGTAACCATAAAATAGTAATGAGTCTGGAGGAACACTCCTCACACAATCCAAATGCTGAAATAAACAAGTACCAAGTCTGTATCACTAAATTAATTACAACCCAAATTCTTGAAATAACTGAATTAAATAAAGTGCCTCAAAAAGTAAATAGGGCGACATGCCCAACAGATGAGAAAAGATGATAATATGGAGTCAAGATCGAAAATTGAGGCGTCTACTGTCAAGGTCCTGTAACTTCCACAACAACTACAGTACGTCACCTGAATGGAACTCCTATACTTGGTGTCCTTGTGGCTGGGCACCTAAAAGGTTTTTGCAAAAAAAAAAATTGAAAGCAAACAGGGGAGATCCTGATTGTGGAAAACAGTTTAAAATATAGCAAGTGTTTTAATGACAATAAAACAATGAATGCAAAATACATGTTAGGACGTGCTCTCACATGAAATACTCACCTCTCGACTATTTGTCCACTCCTAACGTACCCGTACCCATTCTAGTGATTCCCATATCTAACTAGTCCAAAATAAATTCTAGCATTTCTATACGATTCACGCTTTAATTCCAACATCATCAATAAACTAGAGAGCTTTACATTAATTCTCGATTTCCCAATTATTAGCAATACTAATTTACTAGAGATCTTCCATTTTATCTTTACAGAACATTGCTATAATTATACTCACAATTAAACATGACAGTTCATTTCAATTAACCTCTCATAAATATCCATTACTAGCACCCCGAGACTAAGCTGCGGTGCACACATACTCTGCTATCCAATCCCGGTACATCACGTACATAAGGACCACGCATTCTGAATCTCTCAGGAATCGTTTTTCAGATAACAATATTCACACAAAATGGAGGCGAACATAGTTCACATCACATGGGTCACGCACATACCTACGCTCCCATGATCAGCAAACTTATTAACTTCTCAATAAGTCCTTCTCTGACCTATGCCCTCGAGGTACCAATCTAAATCCCCCCGTAGGCACACAAAGATTAGATGGCCCTAATCGAACGCAAACCTCCCATGATAGCATGTAGGGTAGGTATGTTATACACATAAAACCACATATACTAAGCATTCACACATCTTAGATATATCGTATTATTAATATAGGTATACTTCTTGTTCTTATACCGTCATTTAATGTTATACGATCACAAGTCCCCGATTTGTATATTAACGTTATCAACCTTTCTCATGTCATAATTAGGTACTCGTTTCCTACTCCACAATTGACATCCGATTTTATTATAAGGTTCTAAGTTCTACTCCTCAACGTACCCCAATTCTCACAATAATACCCACTAATCAATAAGGGAAGGTTAATACTCCAATTAAATAAGTCTACGGAATGTTTGAAATGAAATCAGGCCAAAAAGGCCATTCTGTCAACTCGTTAGAAGTCTCGTTCGAACGAGTTCGTTCGAATGAAATTCTTCGAACGACCTCGTTCGAACGAGTTCGTTCGAATGAAATTCTTCGAACGAACTAACAACTCATTAGAAGGGACACTGTCATCTCGTTAGAAACTCGTTCACTGGGCAGGTCTTCTAACGAGATTACAGTTTTCGCCCAGAAATTTCCCCAATTCATTTTTCTTCAACTTCTCTCCCTTAAATCCATACTAAGATCATCCCAAATGAGTTTTAACGTGAATAAACTACTCTAAGTTATCCTAAGTCATTATTTGACATATATTTGGTGTCAATTCTTCCTAAATTAACATGAAATCATCAAACTTCTCAAATATTGTCTCAAACCCTATAAACATGAAGCCAAAATTTTAATGTCTAAAATCACTTCCTCATAAATCCGTTTTTAAACCATCATAAGATATATTTTGGACATGACATTCATCCAATAACATTCTACATGCAATCCCTATATCATATTATGAATTCTACCTCCAATTTCATGGGTTTTCATCAAACTTCCAATATAAGACAAATATTCAATTCTAAGCATGGAAGAAACATTTGTTTGAAATTAATGTAATTAAACCACTTGCCTTAGATTCGTTTTCCAGATTCGTTGTCGAAAGATGAAGGTTGATTCTCCTCTTTCTCTCTACAGCTTTCTCTCAAAGATGGTGATGGTGGTTATGGGTTTTCTTTTGGAACTTCTTAAGACTTTCCCTATAACTCCCGTAGCCCTATAACTTACCGAATGCTGATAATGGATTAGTGGGTTCCTAAATAATATAAAATTAACTCCTAAAATTCGTGGGTCTTAATTCCCATATTTTTAAAATTACCAGAATACCCCTTTAGGTAGCCGGTTTGGCCTAAAAGTGCCCCGAGACCCAAACTAAACCCCCGGTTAGTGTTTTCTGACTATATCGACCCTTCTGGACACGTTGGCGCACTCAAAATAACCATTCGGTTGATAAAAATAAAATTCACTATTTAATTTAAATAATTTTATTTCTAACGCGACTGACACGCGCGTCCCAACTGAATTTCCAATTTGTCGTATATCTACCTCGTGACAATTTATATATCATCAATACTCATGTATTACCATACATACTCGAAAATAATAAATTTTTAACATCATAATCAAATACCAACTCACATCTCGTTAGTATTTATACCCGAATTAATTTCCAATTAATTCTCATTTAATTTAATTAATCCCTTAAATAAAAATCTATAAAATTATGGGGTACTACATACTTCCCCCCTAATAACAGAATTTCGTTTCGAAATTCGGAATTAAAGAGTACCTGGTAAAAATAACTCCGGATAGCGTTCGCGCATCTCTTCCTCGCGCTCCCATGTGGACTCTTCAGCATTATGATGTCGCCACTGAACACGTACTAACGGTACTATCTTCGACCTCAGTTTCCGTTCGCTTCGATCCAAAATAGCAATCGGCCCCTCCTCGTAGGAACTATCGGGCTGGAGATCGATATCCTCCAAAGCAATATGAGTATGGGCCAAATCGTCCCTAAGATATTTTCTTAGCGAGGAAATATGGAACACATCATGAATCCTATGCAAGTGCTCCGGTAACCCTAGTCTATACGCAATTGGCCCAATACGTTCGATGATAGGAAATGGCCCCACATACCTGGGTGCCAGTTTCCCCTTCTTCCCAAAATGCATGATCCCCTTCATTGGAGATACTCTAAGTAACACCTGGTCCCCCACCTCGAATTCTCTGAAGAACCTCTTGGCATCAGCATAGCTCTTCTGCTGGTCCTGAGCTACCCAAATGCGGCTCCGTATCATCTCTATTCTTGCTGAAGTGTCCTGAATCACTTCCGGCCCAAGGAGTTTGTTATCCCCCACCTATAACCAACATGCTGGGGAACGACAAGGTCTACCGTACAACGCCTCAAATGGAGCCATACCAATGGTGAATTGGTAGGAGTTATTATAAGCAAACTCCACCAGTGGAAGGTACTTCTCCCAACTACCTCCAAAATCTAGGATGCACATATGCAATATGTCCTCTAACATATGATTTGTCCGCTCTATTTGCCCATCAGTCTGCGGGTGATAAGCTATACTCAG
The DNA here is from genome assembly GCA_949130495.1 of Sambucus nigra. NCBI lineage: Eukaryota > Viridiplantae > Streptophyta > Magnoliopsida > Dipsacales > Adoxaceae > Sambucus > Sambucus nigra. Next base: position 504,444,631 of record OX422212.1, read on the forward strand.
CCGCAACTCCGTACCCATGGCCTCCTGGAAACTCTCCTAAAATCGTGAAACAAATATCTTGTCTCAGTCAGACACGATATTTAGAGGTACCCCGAGATGTCCACTATTTCCGCAATGAAAAGATGGGCAGACTGTCACGTAGTGTAGTTGGTCCTCACGGGCAGAAAATGAGAAACTTTGGTCAACCTATCCACAATAACCCAAATGGAGTCGTGACCCCTCTGCGACGTAGGTAACCCCGTGATAAAATCCATGGATATTCTCTCCCATATCCACGTCGGAACCTCCAACGGCTGTAGGAGTCCTGCCGGTTTCTGATGGTCTACCTTTACTAGCTGACAAGTGGCACATTTAGAAACAAACATGGAGATATCTCTCTTCATCCTGCTCCACCAATACTAGCGTCTCATGTCTTGGTACATCTTATCCCCACCAGGGTGTAACGCGAACCGTGAACCGTGCAACTCTGCCATTACCTCTTATCGCAAGTCTTCCCCTTCCAAAACAACCAGTCTCCCATTGAAGCGTAATCCCCCATCTGAGCTAACGGTATAGGATTCGGCTCCCTCTGCTAGTAATCGAACCTGACAGAATGCGTCATTTGCCTGGGCCTTTATCACTCTCGTAACAATCTGCGGTGTAACAGTCATCACAGATATGAACGATCGGGCCACTGCATCCTGGTGTCCCAACTCCTTCCACTTAGCTTTCCACACTTCGGCCACCTCATCTATCGGTCGACGGCTCAATGCGTCTGCTACCACGTTAGCCTTCCCTGGGTGATACTGGATATCGAACTAATAATCCTTAACAAACTCAAGCCACCAACGTTGACGCATATTCATCTCCTTCTGCGTGAAGAGGTATTGTAGAGACTTGTGGTCTGTGAACAACCGAAATTTCTCCCCCCGGAGATAGTGTCTCCAAATCTAAAGAGCGAATATGACTGCCGCTAACTACAAGTCGTGGGTGGGGTAATTTCTCTCGTGAGGCTTAAGCTTACGGGAAGCATAAGCTATGGCTTGACTCTCCTGTTGCAGCACACCTCCAAGTCCTTGTAAGGACACATCGGTGTAAATTAAATACTCAACTCCCGGCCTGGGCAATGCTAACACAGGCGCTGAGCTCAATTTGTCCTTCAACTCATCGAATGCTAACTGACAGGCATCGCTCCAGATGAATGGTACACCTTTGCGAGTCAGATGTGTCAATGGACCTGCCATCTTTGAGAAACCCCGAATAAACCTCATGTAGTATCCTATTAGGCCCAAGAAACTACGAATTTCAGTCGGTGTCGTGGGTTGTCCCCATTCTGTTAATGCGGATACCTTCCCTGGATCAACATATATCCCCCGATCTGAAATGATATGCCCCAAAAACTGAACCTCCTTCAACCAGAACCCGCACTTCTTATAATTTTCATAAATCTTATCTGACGCAATGTCTGCAAAACCTGTCTCAAATGCTCGGCGTATTCCTCTTCTGTCTAGGAGTAAACCAGAATGTCATCAATAAAGACAATGACGAACTGGTCTAGGAACTCTCTGAACACCCTATTCATCAAGTCCATAAACACGGCTGGAGCATTGGTCAAGCCAAAAGGCATAACCTGAAATTCATAGGAACCATATCTCATCAAGAAAGCAGTCTTCAAGACGTCCTATTCCCTGATACACAACTGATGGTATCCCGATCGCAAATCAATCTTTGAGAAGAAGCAATCTCCCCTCAACTGGTCAAATAAGTCATCGATTCGGGGCAACAGATACTTATTTCGTATCGTGGCTTTATTCAACTCCCGATAATCTACACATAATCTCAATGATCCATCCCTTTTCTTTACAAACAACACAGGGGCACCCCATAGAGAAGTACTCCTCCGGATAAACCCCTAACCTAACAACTGCTCTATCTGATCCCTTAGCTCTCTCATCTCCGCTGGAGCCATACGGTGCGGTGCGCCGACAATGGGTCGTGTTCTCGGCGTCAAATCAATAACAAAATCTATCTCTCTACTAGGAGGTAATCCAGGTATATCCTAGAATACATCAGTAAACTCCCTCACGGCTGGAATCGAATCAAGTGGTATTACCACTTCCTTAGAGGTCTCCTCCTCTATATAGTACAAATGAGTGGATGATCCTCCCTCAGGGCGAGGCATCGCCACTAAAAACATTTCCTGCCCGGGAATGGCAAATATGATACTCCTACTGAAACTCAATCATGACTCAGTACGCAACTAGCCAATCCATACCAACAATCGCATCATACTCAGTCATCTCTAATACTAACATATCAGCGGGTAAAGTAAACCTCCCGATCTCTATACCCACACCTCTATAAATAAGAGAAATTACATAACCCCTACTCAAGGATGAATCTACACAAGTAATCGTGCTCTCTGCAGTGTCTAACAACCCAATAGTTCGTGAAAATCTCGTGATAATGAAACAATGTGTGGTCACCGTATCAAATAAAATACTCCCCATAGTCCCCTGAATAGAGAACATACCCTCAATAGCAGGTGGATCCTGTGGGATGGTGGCCTGCTGGAGCTGATACACTCTCCCATACTGAAGTTGTCGCTGCTGAACTGGGACCGCTGGAATGGGTGGTAATGCTGCCATCTATGGTGGTGATGGGAGGGCGGCGGGAAACATAGGCCTCTGTGGCTCGTGTCGAGTATCCTACTGCTGCTGTGGGGCCCTGCCCCTATCAGGACAATCCTGGAATTTGTGGCCCATCTTTCAACACACGAAGCACTTCCCTGGGAAATTTCCACCTTGCTGTCCCTGTTGCCCTAGGCCCTGATGGCCGTTACCATTCCTACTTTGAACATGCTGGCCCTGCTGAAACTGTTGTTGCTGACCAATCTGACCCTGCTGGCCCTAATGGCCATTCTAACCCTGATGGCCATGTCTGATACCTCCCTGACCATTCCTGAAACCCCCATATCTGAATCTCTTAGGATCCCCCTGTTGGGAACCCTGTTCACCCTGCCTGTGCTGACCCTGAACAGATTGTGCCCCGCTGGCACCATTTCCCACTGTCCTGCCCTGATGGCTGGACTCTCCTAATCTCTTACTCTCAGACATGTGAAAGCGGTGATCATGGCAGTGAAGCAGTGTCACGTTAACCACGTCAGAGTAAGTGGCCAACGAAATATTTCCCAACAAGTGTTGTCGGATCCTCCAAGTCAATCCGTCCATGAACTTCTGAATCTTTTTCTCCCCAGTCGAAATTTCATCGGGAACAATATTCAAGAGATTTGTGAATTCGGCCTCATACTCGGCCACGGTCTTTCCCTCCTGCTTGAGGTTCATTAACTTCCTCCTCATCTCAGTGTGAACAGCTGATGGAAAATATTTACGGTCGAACCGCACCCAGAACTCCTGGATAGAAAGGGTGTCTCTCTCCTCCACGGTGGTAATAGACTCCCACCACTGCAATGCTGATCCTACTAGCTTAAAAGTAGCTAGTATCTTCTTTTGAACATCCGTGCACTCGTACATCCTTAAGTTCCTCTGAATATCCTTCCTCCACTGACTGGACACTACAACGTCGGAGCTACCTGCAAACTCCGGAGGGTGTGCTTTCTGAAAAGCATCACGAACGCATTCCCAAGAAGACGGGAATGCATGAGCCTAGACTGGCAAGACTATCGGCGCCTGGGGTGGTGCCTGCTGTGCAACCTCTAGGGCGGCATTCACCGCTTGGGCTACAATAGCTGCAACCTCGGAGGCATTCATGGTGCCCTGAACTGGTGCAAGTTGTGGCTCGAGCTGTGCATCCGTAGGAACTCGTTGTGCACGTCGTGGAGGCATCTGAAATGAGAGTAAAGTCTTATAAGTTCGCAGTTATTATCTCAAAATAGCTGAAGAGCGAAATATACATAAAAGAATACAAGAGTCCTAAAATATAGGGCTCTACATCAAAGAAAGCTCAGCGAAAACATAACAAGCCGTACAGATCCTAAGGACACTAGAACCTGATGCTCTGATACCACCTGTGACACCCCGACTAATTAAATATCGGGTAGCTACTCCTTTATTAAATTAATACTTAATGCCAAGTTGGCTTAATTCATAGCATCACTGTCGAAAAACGTTTTAACAATTATTAGCCACCTAATATTTAAAAAGTGAGTTGTCAAATTTTAATTAAATCCGATTAACATGCAATAAGTAAATTATGAAATGCTAACACAAGCACCACAACATAAAGACAATAGAGTAACCATAAAATAGTAATGATTCTGGAGGAACACTCCTCACACAATCCAAATGCTGAAATAAACAAGTACCAAGTCTGTATCACTAAATTAATTACAACCCAAATTCTTGAAATAATTGAATTAAATAAATATCCTCCAAAAGGAAATGGGGGGACATGCCCAACAGATGAGAAAAGCTGATAATATGGAGTCAAGATCAAAAGTGGAGGCGTCTACTGTCAAGGTCCTGTAACTTCCACAATAGCTACAGTACGTCACCTGAATGGAACTCCTATACTTGGTGTCCTTGTGGTTGGGAACCTAAAAGGTTTTTACAAAAAAAAAAATTGAAAGCAAACGGGGAAGATCCCGATTGTGGAAAATAGTTTAAAATATAGCAAGTGTTTTAATGACAATAAAACAATGAATGCAAAATACATGTTAGGACGTGATCTCACATGAAATACTCACCTCTCGACTATTTGTGCACTCCTAACGTACCCGTACCCATTCTAGTGATTCCCATATCTAACTAGTCCAAAATAAATTCTAGCATTTCTATACGATTCACGCTTTAATTCCAACATCATCAATAAACTAGAGAGCTTTACATTAATTCTCGATTTCCCAATTATTAGATATACTAATTTACTAGAGATCTTCCATTTTATCTTTACAGAACGTTGCTATAATTATACTCACAATTAAACATGACAGTTCATTTCAATTAACCTCATCATAAATATACATTACTAGCACCCCGAGACTAAGCTGCGGTGCACACATACTCTGCTATCCAATCCCGGTACATCACGTACATAAGGACCACGCATTCGGAATCTCTCAGGAATCATTTTTCAGATAACAATATTCACACAAAATGGAGGCGAACATAGTTCACATCACATGGGTCACGTACATACTTACGCTCCCATGATCAGCAAACTTATTAACTTCTCAATAAGTCCTTCTTTGACCTATGCCCTCGAGGTACCAATCTAAATCCCCCCGTAGGCACACAAAGATTAGATGGCCCTAATCGAACGCAAACCTCCCATGATAGCAAGTACGGTTGGTATGTTATACACATAAAACCACATATACTAAGCATTCACACATCTTAGATATATCGTATTATTAATATAAGTAAACTTCTCGTTCTTATACCGTCATTTAATGTTATACGATCACAAGTCTCCGATTTGTATATTAACGTTATCAACCCTTCTCACGTCATAATTAGGTACTCGTTTCCTACTCCACAATTGACATCCGATGTTATTATAAGGTTCTAAGTTCTACTCCTCAACGTACCCCGATTCCCACAATTATACCCACTAATCAATAAGGGAAGGTTAATACTCCAATTAAATAAGTCTACGGAATGTTTGAAATGAAATCAGGCCAAAAAGGCCATTCTGTCAACTCGTTAGAAGTCTCGTTCGAACGAGTTCGTTCGAACGAGTTCGTTCAGACGAAAGTATTCGAACGAACTACCAACTCGTTAGAAGGGACACTGTCGTCTCGTTAGAAGCTCGTTCGACTGGGCAGGTCTTCTAACACGATTACAGTTTTCACCCAGAAATTTACCCAATTCGTTTTTCTTCAATTTGTCTCCCTTAAATCCATACTAAGACCATCCCAAATGAGTTTTAATGTGAATAAACTACTCTAAGTTATCCTAAGTCACTATTTAACATATATTTGGTGTCAATTCTTCCTAAATTAACATGAAATCATCAAACTTCTCAAATCTTATCTCAAACCCTATAAACATGAAGCCAAAATTTTAATGTCTAAAATCACTTCCTCATAAATCCATTTTTAAACCATCATAAGATATATTTTGGATATGACATTCATCCAATAACATTCTACATGCAATCCCTATATCATATTATGAATTCTACCTCCAATTTCATGGGTTTTCATCAAACTTCCAATATAAGACAAATATTCAATTCTAAGCATGGAAGAAACATTTGCTTGAAATTAATGTAATTAAACCACTTGCCTTAGATTCATTTTCCAAATTCGTTGTCGAAAGATGAAGGTTGATTCTCCTCTTTCTCTCTACAGCTTTCTCTCAAAGATGGTGATGGTGGTTATAGGTTTTCTTTTGGAACTTCTTAAGACTTTCCCTATAACTCCCGTAGCCCTCTAACTTACCGAATGCTGATAATGGATTAGTGGGTTCCTAAATAATATAAAATTAACTCCTAAAATTCGTGGGTCTTAATTCCCATATTTTTAAAATTACCAAAATACCCCTTTAGGTAGCCGATTTGGCCGAAAAGTGCCCCGGGACCCAAACTAAACCCCCGGCTAGTGTTTTCTGACTATATCGACCCTTCCGAACACGTTAGCACACTCAAAATGACCATTCGGTTGATAAAAATAAAATTCACTATTTAATTTAAATAATTTTATTTCTGACGCGACTGACACGCGCGTCCCAACTGAATTTCCAATTTGTCGTATATCTACCTCATGACAATTTATATATCATCAATACTCATGTATTACCATACATACTCGGAAATAATAAATTTTTAACATCATAATCAACTACCAACTCACATCTCGTTAGTATTTATACCCGAATTAATTTCCAATTAATTCTCATTTAATTTAATTAATCCCTTAAATAGAAATTAATAGAATTACGGGGTATTACATATTTTTGCTCTCCCTATATTTTAGGATGCCCTCTAGGTATGGTACTAGTGGGTAGGCCTTTTATGATTTACGCCTGCTAGGTATGGGACTACTGAGGGTAGATTATTAAGACTTTATTATGTCGGAGGTGGGCTATTTTTTGTTACTTTATTGTCGTTACGCTAGCCTACGCATGATACTAGGTAGAGGTTTTTTTTTCAAATTCATCCTATACATATGGTAGGATGTATTAATAACTTGGGAACCCTTAGGTATAAGATTAAGGGGTATTTTGAGGATCTCACATCGATTAAAAGGGTGGGGTAATTTATAAACGAGAAATTGAGAAAATGAGAATTAATACCTAAGATAAAAATGGGTATTAAAATTGGTGGCGACATAATGTGCCAGGGACCGATAGTTTAAATGGGTCAGCGAATAATTTATTTCGTGTCGTGTGTTGGAATCTTGTCAAATTGTGGCGGATTGACAGTTTAAACAGATTCACCTGGCATTTTGGCAAGGGGAAGTGTGACATTTTGGTCAATTATCACCCGAGGCGGGAGAACCATCATACCTAATAACTATTGAAATAAGAACATAAATATTTGAGAAATTTGGTAATTTGGGTTAATTAATTAAAGATTTACTCCGTGGGACTTGGGAATTTAAAATTATATTGGTGTGCCTTTGAAAATGGGGATGTCTACGGGTAGTTAATTATTTATATTTATCGCGGCTAATTATTTTGTTTAATCTAAAATACTCTATTTTGATATTTATTGCGCATATTGTTACTGTTTGGATTCAAGGATCCTATTTGAGGGGAGTAGTGTGTATTCATGCTCGGGGCTCTGACCTCGTACATTGACTAACTTTTCAGGAAATAGTATTTGGATAAGCTGCATATAATTATTTGGAGATTTTCTTAGAGGTGCAGTTGGAGTTGCATGGGTTTTATTAAGTTATCTCACTGGATTCAGTTGGAGATTATTCATTTTCATATTATTAGAGATTGATTTTACTTTGAGTTTAGCATGGACATGAATCTTTTAACGCTTAGTTGGATGGTTTATCTTTTAGGATTGATTATCATTTATCTCGTGGATTAATTTTATATGTCTCATAGCTGTCTCTTGCTAAGAATCGTATTTTATTTACTCACTCCCGTCTTAGTTTTGGTGGCGGTCAACACTAGAATTAGGCGGGGTGTGACAGATGGTATCAGAGCATGGTCTTAAGTCTTATAGGTTATGAGTCCATTTAGTTTCCACGCTACCGATCTTTGATTCCCTTGGTTGATTCGTACTCCTTAAGGTAGAGGGTCTAGCATACGTGTTAGATGTGTTTCTTGGAGATATGAAGTTTTGTGCTAAGGACGTTGTAGGCATTGAGTTAGAATTAGTAAGCTTGATGGGAGGATCCTTAGAATGAATTTTGGAGACGATAATTATTTTGGAGATTTTAATGCTGATGTTAGGTATCGTATGTATTGATTTTGGTGTTGAGATTTAATTTGAAGATGTTAGAATTTTTATGACTTACGGATATAGGATCGAGTGGGAATTTGTGGGAGCGTGTGGTACGCCGTTATTTCCATATTTATGCGTATGTATATAGGCAATATATATTATTTTGTTGTTCATGGGGTAGGTGCGCATAGAATTGGGTGTATGGGTGCCCAATTATGGCATACGGGTAGCCATATGCGAGCTATATTTTCTTTTGTGAGATTTATGTGACGTGTATGCTTCGTCCAATTTCGAGGATGATATTCTTTGCTAGTGGGGAAATATGTAACAGCCCGTGTTTTAATTAATTGACTTTAAGTAATTTGGAGGAAAATAAAATCTTGGAGTTAATGGCCTTTAAGAATTTAACTTGGTTTTGTTAGTAAATTTTCAATCGGGAATTAATTCGGGTCTTTTATACAAAAAAAAAGATAAAAGGTTTTTATTTAAATATTTAACTGGCGGGTGCGTATATGTTCAGCTATGTATTTTTGTCAGATAATTAAGTTGGATTTTTAAAAGATTTGATTTTTTTATTGAGGGGATCATCCGAACGACAACGCATATCGTTCGAACAACAGGTGTCCTTGTTCGAACGATAGGGGCGGTGGATGGATGGGAGACTCCTAATTTTGTTTTAACTCTTAAACCCTTTATATGCTAAACTGATACGGGGTTGGGACTTCGAAAATCAGTTTTCTCTCAAACTTTCTCCAGTAAGGTTCTCAAAATATATTTTCTCTCATCTTCAAGCCCTAGCCCCCACTTTTAACAAGTTTTTAAGATTCAATTGGTGTTTTCCCAAGAGGAGTGCAACAGCCTATTCATATTTTGATTAAATTAATCACGGGCTTGAATACTCTATTTCTTTCCTTTAGTATTATGCGTCTTAAGTATTGCCTAAACCTTAATTACATGTTTTCTTAAAATCAATTAGCAACCTAATTAGAGAAAGTGAACAATAAAGTTTGGGGATATTTTTTTTGTAAACTCTTTTAATATGAATAATATTCATAACCCTTGGGTACGTAGGATTCATGAGTGGATTTTGGATTTTATTGGTGTATGTTGCATGTAGAAAAATCCTAGTTTTGAACTAAATGAATTTGGGGGCGTAATACTCACGTAAATTGTGTATAATTAATGAGACTTGTAAAATGATGTATTAATAATGAAATCTCAATGTATTTAGTTTAAACTAAATGTATTTGGGGATGTATTACTCACGTAAATTGTGTAGAATTAATGAAACTTGTAAAATGATGTATTGATGATGAAATCTCGATGTATTTAGCTTAAAATAATTAAATGAGATTAATTGGGTGTTTATGACGATGTGATAATTCAATTAAGATTTAATTGAATTGGTCTTTTATGCGTAGTTTTATACTTTGATTAATTATGCTAGTTTGTATGATTGTTGGTATTTTTATATTTCCATTGCGATGACGGATTGTTAGGTATTTTTCCTCTCCCTATATTTAGGAAGCCCTCTAGGTATGAGACTAGTGGATAGGCCTTTTTATGATTTACGCTTGCTAGGTATGGGACTAGTGAGGGTAGATTATTACGACTTTATTATGTCGGGGGTTTGCTGGTTTTTGTTACTTTATCATCGTTACGCTAGCCTAGGCACGAGACTAGGTTGAGGTTTATGTTAGAAATTCATCCTATACATAGGGTAGTGTAATGCCTCGTATTTTTATAGCTTTTAAAATTGAGGATTTATTAAATTTAAATTGAGATATTAATTTAATATTAATCCGGAAATTATTTTTAATATTTACTAGCATGATGTGAGTTAGTACTTTTTGGAAATTTGTTTAATATTACTGGATGAGTAAAATAATATATGAGATTGATTTTATTAAAATTATCATGAGTGAATAAAATGGCAATTATGGAAATTTAATTCGGGATGCGCCTGTGTCGTTTCAGGACTAAATTATTATTATTAAAGTGAATAAATTATAAGTCATCTGTATAGTCGTTTTGAGTGCACCAAACTGTCCAGAAGGGCCGAGATAGTCAGAAAAGTGTACCCGGGGGTTTAATTTGGGTCTCGAGGTGTATGGATAACTTGGGGACCCTTAGGTATGAGACTAAGGGGTATTTTGAGGATCTCACATCGATTAAAAGGGTGGGGTAATATATAAATGAGAAGTTGAGAAAATGAGAATTAATGCCTAAGATAAAAACGAGTATTAAAATTGGTTGCGACATAATATGTCAGGGATCGACAATTTAAATGGGTCAGCGGACGATTTATGTCATGTCGTGTATTGGAACCTTGTCAAATTGCGAGGATCGACAGTTTAAACGGATTCAACTGGCGTTTTGGCAAGGGAAAGTGTGACATTTTGGTGAATTATCACCCGAGGCGAGAGGACCGCCATACCTAATAACTATTGAAGTAAGAACATAAATATTTGAGAAATTTGGTAATTTGGGTTAATTAATAAAAGATTAACTTCACGGGACTTGGGAATTTAAAATCATATTTGTGTGCGTTTGTAAATGGGGATCTCTACGGGTAGTTAGTGACTTATATTTATCGTGGCTAATTATTCCATTTAATCTAAAATACTCTATTGTGATATTTATTACATATAATGCCACTGTCTGGATTCAAGGATCCTATTTGAGGGGAGTAGTGTGTATTCATGCTCGGGGCTCTGACCTCGAGTGTTGACTAACTTTTCAAGAAATAGTATTTGGAGAAGCTGCATAGAATTATTTGGAGATTTTCTTGGAGGTGCATTTGGAGTTGATCTACCTTATTTGTATTGATTTTGTTTAGTTTTCCATTCCTTCACATTTACTTAGAGACACAGTTTATGGTTTTAATTGGGCCATTCGGTTCCAATGTTGCATGGGTTTTATTAAGTTATCTCACTGGATTCAGTTGGAGATTATTCGTTTCATATTATTAGAGATTGATTTTACTTTGAGTTGCATTCACCGCCTATGCCACAATAGAGGCAACTTCTTAGCATTCATCGTGCCCTAGGCCTGAGATGGCCGAGGCTCGGGCTGGGCATTCTTATTGTCTCGATGTGCTCGTTTGGGATGCATCTAAAATAAGAGAGAAGCTTTATAAGTCACGGTAAATATCTTAAATAGCTGAAGATGTAGAATGCGCTATTAATGAATACAACATTCCTAAATATAGGGCTCTATATCAAAGAAAGCTACGCGGTAAACATAATAACACGCACAGATCCTAAGGACTCTAGAACCTGTTGTTGTGATACCACATGTGACACCATGCCAAATTAAATACCGGGAGATCAATCCTTTATAAAATTAAATCAGAATATCTAGTAGGTTCAGATTATGCATCACTGTCGAAAACTTTATTATAAAATACAAACCACCTAATATTTAAAAAGCTTGATGTTAAAATTTTATCTTTTAATTAATATAAAACTAGATTTACGAATAATTAAACATTCACCATTCACATCAATCTCATACGATAGGAGATAACTGCAATAATAAATGTAACCAGAGTAAACACTTCCAGTCTAAGTACCAAATACAATAGTCCAACAAAGATAAACCAACAACTGAAAGAATTAAATAACTAGATCCATCATCTCTGAATGTCTAAATAGAAGAGAGGCAACATGCCCTAACTGATTAAATAACTCAAAAGAAAGGAATGATTGACATAGAGGTGTCTACTACCAAGGTCCTGCAACTTCCACAGTATCTACAGCTCATCGAGTGCATGGAACTCCTATGCTTGGTGTCCATGTGGCTGGGCACCTAAAATAATTTGACAAGAAAAGAGATTTGCAGAAAACGGGTCAGAGCTCGAGTTGAAAATAGTTTAAAAATCAGCAAGTGCTTAAAATGAGTTAATAGCACATATATTAGTCATGTTAGATTATCGTACTCACTTGAGATGCTCACCTCTCATCTAATGTGCACGCCTAACGTACCATCAAACCATACTAGTTTCTATTCCCATGATAACTAGTTCTTCCTCGTCTAACATCTAATCATAGCCCAATATCGTTCCCTTGTATTTCCCTCACAATATACATAATACCTACAATCAATTTCTCTTTAACAATGGATAAGCGCTTTTTCAAATTAATATAATCAAGTGTTTCCCCAACTTAATTCATTATAGGTTTCATTATCATTCAAGTCTACTTAATTCACATAGGAGATAGTATCACAAGTATACATATATACTTTCACTATACTTTATATATATATATATATATATATATATATATATATATATATCAAGGTTCTAAAAAACGCTGGGCGTGATTGAGGCGTGGAGGCCAAGCCTTAAGCCTTAGAAGCCTAGGCGGGCCTAGGCGTAAAAAGGCATGAAAAGGCATTTAGGCTTTCTTAATATATTTTAATATTTTTTAACCATAGCAAGGCTATTAAAATACAAAAATTGCACATATCATAAAAATATGTCTGAATATATGCAAATTAAAATACTATCTGATTATTTTGGAAAAGATAATGGTTCGGTTTGTAAACAAATTCTTTAAAAGGCGGCATCGTTTCACTAAGGCATTGTTGTTTTTAGAAAAAAGTGCGTCGTAAGGGTTTTACCAAGAATAAGGCGTGAAAAGCGTAAGGCGAGGCGTTTCTCCTAAGCCTTAAGCCTAGGCGGAGCCTAGGCGGGTTTTTTAGAACAGTGATATATATATATACAATGTTGCACCCTAAGATACAGTTACGGTGCATGCATACTTTATTATCATGTCCTGGTCAATCGCTCATTGCATAAAGGAGTATAGGTTCAATCTTTCGCGAACCATCAAAACAAGCACACATATTCGAGGCGAACATAGTTCCAAGTCGATGGGCTACGCATCCATACGATCGTCATCATTACCATTCTCATAGATAGTCCGTACCTAGGTTCTATGTTCTAGTGGTACAAATGAAAATCCCACCCGAAAGCTCCTCAAGCCATGATTTTCCGTAATCTGCAACCTCCACTCGATAGCAAGCAACGTAGGTATGTTATACACATAATACTTCAATCAATAAGTATACACACAACTTATTAAATTCAATAGGTATTCACGCAACCCAAGTCCCCAAATTTATATGTAGTATTATCGTCTCTACTACTCACAATACTTTAAACGTATGACTTATCCCTCTATCGTATACCCTCTTTAAGGCTCTCTCACTCCAACAAAATCCCTTAGAAGTTACCCAATTCATCTCATAACAAGACCATGAAACAAAGTACTCCAGAATAGCATAGGTCCTATTCTCTCATTTGAATTAACCAAGAAGGATTTTAACTCGTTCGGGCAAAAATTTACATTTCCAAAATCTCGTTAGAAGTTGGGGATTCTCGTTCGAACGAGAATCTCACTTCGAACCAACTCAAATATCATTTTTAATCTCAATGGAATTCTAGTTCGAACGAGGTCGTTCGAATGACCTGGGCAGGTCTTCGAACGAGAATTCCGAAAGCTTCCCCGCCTTCCAAAAGTTTCATTTTCCCAATTCATTCAGTAATAAAATTGCTTCAAACCCATACTAATTCACATTCAACAACTCTAATCTATATCCCCTAGTATTAGAACACTTTCCCACCCATTTTTAACATTAAATCCCTAGAATTTCAACACGAATTTTGATAAATTTCCCAAATCCTCAATAGGCTCTAATTTCATATAATCACCATTAATGACCCATTAAACTCAGACATAATTTCATGGTTTCAACATATAAAATTTAGGTTTTTAATCCTTAAAGCAATAATCATTCAACTGCATGCAATTCCTATACCACAATCATGAATAAATTCTCAATTTTAGTCCTAATTACATAATATTATGATGAATCCTCAACTCAATTAACATGAATCATATATTCTCTAAAAATCCAGTAAAATAAACACTTAACTTTTTTTTGAACTTCTGATTCGCTGGATGAAATTGGTATATGGGTGATCATATCTTCACGATCTACGCGTTGGTGTGATTTTTGGTGCCAGAGCTTGAGTCTTTATCCTAGGGCTCCTATGGAGTCCTTCTTCTCCTTCTTTGGTTCTCTCTGTCTCTCACTTAGGGTTGGAAACTGATAGATAGCCTATTACCCATGTCCAATTCCTTTTTATTTTATATTTTCGTTCATTTTAAATCCGAAAAATCTCAAATGACCAAAATACCCCTCCGAGGTGTTGGTTTGGCCTAAATTGCCCCGAAATCCAAATAAAATAATCGAGTAGAGTTTTATGACTATCTCGATACTTACGAACTCAACGGCACACTTGAAATGGTCATATGAGTTATTTCAAAATAAATTATCTTTTTAACCCAATGAGGTAATACCGACACGACTCACATGTGCATCCCAACTAAGTATATTGCAATTGCCGTATTTTTCACTCCCGGCCATAATAATATTTTCATAATTATATATTACTTTAATCGCTAAGTAATATTCAACATGATTATCACCAAGAAGTAATAACTCTTGTCACGCTAGTAATTATTAAATTTTAATCCGGATTAATTATAAATAAATTTTCTCCATTTAAATTAATTAATCCCAATTCCATAATTAAAATAAAATCCCTCAAAATACGGTGGTATTACAATATGTCCTCTAAAGTGACCTTAACCTCTAAGGCATGTTCAATATTTTTCTCAAGTTGGAAAACATGGGATTCAAGTTTATCATGAGTCTTTAATGATGCTTGAAGATCTCTCGTAAGACTCGCAACTTTGTTGGTCAGATCATTCTCCCCCCCCCCCCCCACCAAAAAAAGTTGCTCACTCAAAGAAATTCTCACCGAGGTCTCACTCTCTCTCAAAATCTTTAACTACTTCTCTAAAGACACCCCCCTAAGAGCCTAAATTTTATTTGCCTTTTGTTCTTTAATGACTTAGTGTAAAGTTCGGAGTAGGCTTGTTGGAGACCATGTTCTCCCTCACTCAAATCATCACCCTCAAACTCTCCAGAATGGTTCAACTTATTAACGAGGTAATCACATTTAGAAATGCCCTCATCGGCATGATACATACTTGAAGTGCTAACATGACTAGATATGAACGTGATGAAGTTATGTCCATGCAGTGATTCATCTCCAAAATCCACCGACTTAACATCACTATCGCTTAGAAGTGGCATTATAATCAACTTTACATTTTTCATGTCTCTTAAGCCTAGTGGCACACTCGTGGGCTTTATGACTATTCCCCTCACATTCATAACATCTTTTTGAATCATCTTTATTATTATACTTACCTCTATCTTTCCTTTAATCATTCTAAAAAACATTCTTACCCTCTTTGAAATTTTTATCTTTCTCAGAACTTGTATTTTCCACTTTAGAAGAATTTTGATTTTCGTGTTTGAAAAACTATGTGAATTTTTTAGCAAACTAGGCAAGATCATCTAGGTCAAATTCAAAATCGGAGTAAAAAACCTCTTCTTTTTTTCCTTTGATTGATCTTTTAAAGGTATTCATTTTCCCTTTTTCTTTGGGGTTTTGGGGAACATGTCTAATTCGTAAGTTTGAAGATCACCTACGAGATCTTCTAGCCTAAGCGTCTCTAGAATTCCCAAAGCATTAAGGAAATAAACTTTTGCACTAAACTCAGATGAAAGAGACCTTAGAATTTTCATAACAACTCTATTTTTTGAAATTTACTCACCTAAGTTAAAACGAGAATTCATAATATCAAACAAACGTGCAGAAAATTCATCAAAAGTTTCAGATTCAAGCATGCTTAGTCTCAAATTGTGTGGTGGGGATTTGAAGATTAAAAGCTTTGACAATATTGGTATGCTCATGTATGAGAGGGAGGATAACCCAAGATTTTTTAGGCATGGTACACGTCATGATACGACGAAATTTGTCGGGTGTAACAACATCAAAATTCACATTTAAGACTCGAGGGTCAAAATTACTCCATTTAAAGTCATCTTCATTCCAAATTACGGCTGGATTGATATTAATGACATTTTCATTAGTCATAGTGGAAGGAGTCCACCCCTTTTCAACAGTTAGCCAAATGCGCTTATCGATCAATTTCAGAGACAATCTCATTCGAGCTTTCCAGCAGGCATAATAAGAGCCATTAAACAAAGGTGTACTTTAAACAAGTTATCCATATAACCACCAAGATTTTTAACCCCTATAGATATGGTGATAAACGATAACCCATGACCTCTTCAGTAAATACAAGTGAACACACAATATTATATATAATCAACACTCAGATTGAACTCATAAGTCTCTCGTGCATAACTCAAGTAATAATAAAAGGAAACTCAAAAGCAACTCGTTCAAAGGGAGAGAGAAATAAACACCCTAGATACACCTTGGCAGGTAGCCAATACACCAACAACCTCTAAAATATATCTGGTTTTGCTATTAAAAGCTTCACAATAAATGACAATGGTGGGTGAGTAAGAACTCTGGTTTGCAATAACTCCTCTCTGATATATTATCTCTCTAGTATTAATCTCTAGAAAGAACTTTATCATCTTAAAAGTGGTTGAGGCCCATAAATAGTTCCACACCCCTTCTCGAGATGTTTCAGTCTTCATTAATGTTAAAGATCTACCTATCACACTTTACGTCACAAATATTAAATGCATAATGGGCCAACCTTTCCTAAGTCATAAACATTAAATGCTAAGACAAACCTTTTTCCTAACCATTATGCATTAGAGAACTGTCACCACAGAGGTGGATTACGACACTATTTGAAAACTCCAATACTATAGTGGTTTACTTGAGTTTAGATTGGACAGTGTTTAGCTGGTTGGTGACATCACCTAAAGTAAAAGTAATATTTGGTAAGGGACTGTCTAGCTCAAGGCTCAATAAACGATGGAACTGAAGGTTGCTCTACATGAGCTTCCACAGTGAAAAGGCCACTCGATGTTTTACCAGGTGTGTCTAAGATTGTTAGAAAAATCCCTAATGTTACCTCACTTCTCAATCCTCCAAACCAAGTCCCTCTAAAGTTCCCACGACGAGGTCATTCGATAGAGCATGTAAGCTTTCCTAGGCCCTTCCAGACCTGATCTCTCACGAGTACCGTTTAACCTCACACTGAATACTACAATCGTTACAACATTACAATTGATTTTACTTAAGGGTACAATTTAACTGGGTAAGACTAAGAAGGAATAGAATGAGCTAGCTCGATCAATCTCCTCGCTGGGCTGTGTCACTGGGCTGTCATGCTTAGCTGCCTCACTAAGCTGTCTCATTGCTTTTATGCTTCTTTCTTCCCTTGAATCTCTTATATTAACTGGGGAGTCTTTCTCTAATTCAGAGACTATCTTTAAGCCCCCACATTTTCCCCTTCGTGTAGAGATTCGTTGTGATAACAAGAAATGTCTGCAGGAAAAACTTCTCAAATCCGATGAACCGTTCAGTTATGATCAAGAATTCTTCCATATCTATCTTCGTTAAAACTTTTGTCATTATCTGTGTTAGAAAAAGTTAAATTCTCCCCAATGTACCTGAACTAAAGTTTTACAAATTCTTGGCAAATGGCGAGGGGACATCGTAACTTTTTTCTATTATTTTATCCTAGTCGTTTTGTCCTCTTCACCGGTGGTTGGAATTCTCCTAAAATATCTGAGGAAAATGTCCATCACCCATTCTGACTGTTCAAAAGTTAAATTCTCCCCTATTTGCGGTATTCCGTCCCCCCACTGAGTTCCGTCCCCCCACTCAGTGAACCTGTAATGAGGGTACCTTATTATTAGGATTGCCACTGGTGGAACGAGTTCTCGTCGTTTTTGCTTGTCCGTGGCCGTACCCACTTTAACTTGTTCAAAAATTTGAATTCTCCCCAATGTAACTGAGCCAAAATTAACTGCGATCGGGCTTATGGAGAGGGGACATCGTGAAATTTTTGAAAAATCCTACGAGGAGCCTTTCTTCTAACATTGATATTCTCCCTAGTCCCTCTTCAACCCATTTAATCCTAGTTTGGGTTTTCAACGTGAGGACTCTTTATAGTTCAAAACATTTAGCGAAAAAACTTAACTTCTCTTGAAAGAAATACATATTTTTCCAAATGTCACCTCATTAATGACATGAGACTATCTTTTCAACTGTCAAAGCATGCTCCGAAGCGCCACATGTCCACTAACAATAATTTTGATAGCTTGGCACATGCCTCTCTGGGAAACTCAAACATCCACTTGATTTTCAAAAGCCTTATGCTCAACACTTAGTCATATTTTTTTCTTCTTAATGTCTTTGTTTGCCTCTATAATTACTCATGTTTTAGAGAGAGAAAGTTCTACCCGCCATTGTTGCTCAAGCTTTTCTTCTATTTCTTTCTCCCTTTATCGTCATCAATCTCTTCTACTCCATCATTTCCAATCCACTCCCTCTTCATTCAAGATTTTTTCACACTTATCCCATGGCATCTTTTTCCAGTTCCCCATTAATGAGAGGGAAACTGAGTGTTCATTTAGGGACACTGTCATATAAGCGTTAAAGAAAGCATATATTCAATCCTCACGAATTACACTCAACAAATTAAATAACATGAACGGGGAGGTAATACATGGGACACGTGGGCATAAAGAGTAAATGTATATGGAAATTAGGCCGCACACATGTCACAAATGAAGAACGCTATATAGGAAATTAAAAACTGTAATCTCAATGAAAGATATCGCTCAATAAAAGAGGCGAAATGCATTTTCACGGATTATTAAACTATTTAAACTTTAAAACTCAATTCACCCTAGGATCACATAGGACTTGATAGGGTTGTAATGTAGGTTTGGGGTTAAGGTACGAAACGACGGAAATAGGTACGGATTCAAAGTGTTCTGAATGAAAACTCAGGATGGAAACATGAGGACAATTACGAAATGGAAAACAAGTTCCAAAATCAAGCATTAGATATAACAATTGGAGAGTAACAAGGATTATTTAACTATACATACACATCATATATACACACTCTCTTTTCTTCTTTTTCTTATGTTTTCTTTTATTTTCTTTTGCTTTTTTCTTTTTCTTTTCTTTTTCATTATACTTTCTTCTTTTCTCACTCTTTTCAAGCTCAAATTGCAACCACACTACATAACATCATTCAATCCTAAGCAACATTCCAAACAAAGGTAAGGAAGGTAATATATATGGTTTTAGCTATAATTTGGAGTTCGTTATGGGATTTTGGGGTTATGAAATGAAAGGCTAATATTAAGTCTCAAAAGGGTTGACTAAGAAAATATATGAGGTGAGGTCAAGGCTAATATGGGTAATATAACAAAGATGGCCTATGATCATTTCATAAAGTTTACGCAATTCTCGAGTCAAAACAATATATGAAAATCATGCTCAAGTAACACATTTTAAGATATAAACTCAATTAATGAACGATCAATGAAAGAATAGAGAGATTACCGATGAATTCAACGCTTTCAAAGAGGAAATAATAGTGTATAATACTCACAAACGATGAAAGGTACAAAGCTTACTCAGTGTAAGTTTATAAAATGCAACAAAAGATTATCGAGTTATAAAAATCTTAAATCAAATCAATATAACAAGAAAAGCACATGTGCTCAAGGGATAAAGTTTAATTCATGAGGTTATTTACAATATCAATGATTTGAGGACTAAAGTCTAATAACTTCTAAAATTGAGAACATGAATCATTGAGTTGTCTAATTGATTGGGCAATTATTGAAATTTATCATCGGAAATAAGGCAAAATGCCCAACAAAGAAGAAAAACGAAAGAAAATATTTTTGAAAATTTTCAATTTTTTACAAAAAGGCATGCTTTGTAATAAAATGTGATGAAACCCATGGACTAAAAATGAAATGGATAGAATATCCCACATCCCCTAACTTAAATGTTGCATTTTCCTCAATGAATATCAAGAACACAACATAAAGAGAGGAAAAGAACGACATTACCCAAAATTAGAGCGATCTCCATAAACACAAGTCCAAACGAATCTACAAAACAAGTTAGTACTGAGCATAGAAAAAACAAATAACAAGAAGTTAACTAATTACACTAGACTAAATTAAAAGGAAAGAAAATCAAAAAGCTAACTATTTACAACCTACTAATTAGGCTCCACACTAACTATACACTAGAAGTCTAATTTTTTGCGGATCCACCCAAACTACATTTTGACTTTGAAAGATCAATGATGGACCCTCCAAAGGAATCATGCGTCCCGAAAAATATGAATTCCGTTTTAACAACGGAAGGCATGTGGGTGGTGGAAAAAGTGAACCATCGTCAATTTGAAATTTTGGGCAGACGACGGGGGATTTGGATAACAAGGGGGAAAGGTACACTAGAGGCCCAAGAAAAATCGACTCATCTCCCAAAAGGTTTTCAAGTGGAATAGGAGATGGTGCACACATGGTGAAAACATCCATCGAAAACAAGTCCGGTAAAGATTCCTCATCGACAAAAGGTCTAGAAGTTTTAAAAGTTTCTACCAACTCATAGGAATCAACCGGTAATTCTAATGGTTCGATCACTGAAAACGAATATGGTGATGAAAAAAATTCAATCTCAATTGACTCATCATCAGAAGGAGATTGAATTTCGTTGGAGAATGATGCACACTCGATGAGAAATTCTTTGCATTAATTAGGTGAAACACAAGTTCCCACCACCTCGTTATTTTGTTCATAATAACTCATCACAAAGTGCTCCAAGTCTCAATCCAGCACCATTTAGGCTTTCCAGACCTTGGGAGTAAAGAACAAAAGTTTCTTCAAAAGTAAGTTTCCTCGGCTCTAGATCCTCAGATTCCTCATTTGGTTGAAATTCTTCTTCACATTCATCGGAATAAGAATCGCTATTGAATTCGAATAATGAATCCAACTCAAGATCCCAAAAAGAATTTTCATTCCGATAATTGTTTTCAAGTATTTCAATCTCAAGAAAATCTTTCAAACAAAAAACTTGAAAACTATCCCCAAAGTAAGAATCATTAAAATGACCATAATAACTATAAAGGAAAGACATGATCTCCAAATTGTATGTAGATGGAGAATCTGATGAAAAGGTGCGTGAGAATTAACGTTTCTAAGCAGTCAAGTATGCAAATCCTCCAAGAAAGGTTAAAACAAAGAATACACATACAAAAGAAAAAATACTACGAAATAATAAAAAAACTACAATCTAAAAGACAGTCCCTGGCAACGACGCCATTTTGATGAGAGGGAAACCGAGTGTTCGTGTAAGGACACTTTCATTGATTTTGGCTCCCGCTCTACATGCAAAAACCTAAGCTATTACTACAATTGCGAGGCAAGCACATTGGTAAGTTGGGTATCGTAAGAAATCCACAAGAAGTGATTGAATTTTAGATTGTAATTGGTTAATTACTTGAGGAATAAAAGTGTAAAATAAATAAAATAAAAGGTGATAGTTGGGAATGGTGACAAAAGAAAAGAATAAGTTATGCTACATAAAAGTAAAGAGAGGATCGGGATCACATTACACCACACGGATCGAACAACTACTAATTAGAATTAAGACTCGAAAGAAATTTAATCGAGCATAAGAAATTAAGCATAAATATCACACAATAAGGAATTTAACCCAAAGTTGCGAGATTAGAAATTTAACTGAAAATGCTCACACACGGATTAAATCAGATTGTCTCTATAAACTCTAACGTTGCGTGATAAAGAAAGATAAACGCATAGCAATCCATCTTTGATACGCACGGTTTCAATTAAACGCAATTTTATGCAAAACCTAGTTTTCGGATCTTAAACCCATTAATGACGGAACACAACCCCGACCCTATTTATCGAAGGGCAATACACAAATTAAACTACTTTAACAGTAGGAAAGCAATAAATAAATGAAATACAAGTTAATCTAGATAAAGAATTTAAATGACATCAATAGAAATAAAGCGTAAAAAAAGAAATACAACTATATTAATGGTAGGGGTGATGAAAAGTTAAACTTACAACAAAGGGGTCACAACCAAAGAGAGAATAATAAGAGATATCCAAACCCTAATCCTAACCTAAAACTAACATGAATGATCTCCCTCAAAATGAGAGAAAAAGGTATTTATACAAAAGATATCCCATGGAAAACTTGTAAATAAAAGGGAAGAAGAACAAATATCTGCAGGGACGAATCATGCACCGTTTGTAGACACACGAAGCTTGGCTAGGGGACTACAACTTTCGTGAATATGTTGGACCAGGTGCCGAAACTGTAAAATGACTTAATTGCCCTTGCGCGTGTGGTTGTGTATGGAACTTCATCGAAATGCGTCCAAACTTCATACTAAGCATCCAAATACCTACAAAAGCTCAATTAACCCCTGCAATACATGTTAACATCAAAATTCAGAGGTTTTCTGGTTAATGAGCATAAATATAGGGATTAAGATACCCGAGGGGGCTAATAATGCATAGGTTAACGGGTGAAATACGCAATATTTGCATCGTATCACCCATACGTACCAGTTGTTCCCACTACCACTACTCTGCCTGCCATCATCACCACTCCTGCCCCTATATTGGATATCACCACCCTGATGGCATCTTGTTAAGAGAAATTTCACTTCTACCATCGCTTTCCTATTTTTGGCAAGGGTGATGATTACTCAGCTATGTGCCAAACCATTATTCTTAACGCTAAGTGTGACTCCTTGACACTTGGTGATAAGATGACAATAATGACGATTGGGGTTTCTTCCCCTAGGGGGACTATGCGTTTCCATCTTGACCGTGGTAAATTACCTTATTCCTAGATAAATTTTAAAGCGCCAGGAGGTTCCATGGCTAAGTTTGTTGCCTGGAATGCGTATATGCAAAAAACTTATGTTGATGCCCTCACCATGATTGGGATCCATCGGGAAAACTAGTTTGGTGAGCTCACCCTTTTCAAACACAACTCTGCGCTTCAAGTCTTGGTCTCTCGCTGGAATGTTACCACCCACACTGGTATCGCTGTGTGGGGTGAGTTTACCATAATGCTGGAGGATGTTTGTGAACTGCTAGGGATTAAGCCCATAGGTGACATGCTTTATACTAATGAGGCCCTAGACGTTGAAGAAGATGCTTCTCGTGCTGAGTTATATAAGATATGTCGAAGGTGCATAGGGACTTCGAACAAAGTTACCTTTACCCCTATAATCAGCTATTTCTTTTAAGATCCCTCTGAGAAGGATGATTCTTCTGCTGTTGGTAAGGGCCAAGGTACATCTCTGGAGCTTCCATCTTACATACTTATCATTCTTTCCTATTTTGTGCTGCTTGGGAGAACAAATAACCAGCCCCGAAGATACCTCATCGACATTTCCATCTGTTTGACCAGAGGCGTCAAGCTTCTTCTATTAGCTAAGGCTTGGGGTCTCTCTACACTTTATTGGATAGGACCCATTTGGACATAGAACAGTCCATTAGCTGTTATAACCTACCCAACTTTTCTAACACCATACTCGTAATGAGTTTCCTCTATACCCGTTTCCCGACAAGGGAATCCATCAAGCCCCATTGCTTTTACCATCACCATAAAATATGAAGTCGTAAGGAAATATTGTCTGTTTTTTATAAGACTGACAGTTTTTTCATGAGGCCTTATTGTGAAGAAATTTTCCTCCACACTTGTTTTTTTTTTAACATGAAGCAAGAATGGTACAACCAACCACTTTGTACCTTATCGTTGAAAATCCTTCTCTGTTTGTTTTGCTTATGTTCTCTCCAGGGTATTTACCTTCTTACACTAAGTGGGGATATACTTCAGAGCACTATAACCTTAATCGGCGTAACCATCAATTTGGTTTAGACCAAGGGTCCCCTCGCCCAGTTTTCCAGATGTCCTATCCTAAGGTCACCTTTACTGAGGCTTGTTCTTTCTATACCAGTTTCGTTGCTTGGTCCATTATCTCAACAATCGTTGGGCGAATCACCATCCCCAGTATTATAAGGAAGGGGGATGTGACTTTTCTATTTGCAACCAAGTACTGACCGATGTAAATGGCCAAAATTTCTGAGTTTATTCAAAGTCCACTAGTGTATCCCCCGGTTCTTTCTTTCCCTTCTTCAGAACTGGGCCTTAAAGGCAATTATGTACTTGGTGTTGAGTTCCCTCTGAGCATCACTCCAAAGGATCCCTTGAGCGAGATACCTCCCTATTTCCCCATGATACTCACTGTTACACCCAAGGATAAAAAATCTCCCATGCCCAAAAAAACTATCATTGCCAAAGGTTCTTCTAGAGAGGGGCCTTCAAAACCTCATTCAAAAAAAACCAAGACCTCTAAGAGTGGGACTTCTTCAAAATCTAAGTCCCAGCCTAAGTCTCAAATCCCTTTGGATGCATTTCCTATTTCCTTAGCTCCCCCTCATGCGTCTAAGAAAAGATAGGAATAACTTCAATAGGCAGTTCGCACTGAGTTTAAATGGGTACAACGTGAGTTTCAATGACATGCTCCCCCCATTTCCCTTGCTGCTGCATTTTCCACCATCGTGGTAGATCTATATGATGAAGTAATAATAAGCAAAAAAAATTCCAGAGTCTCAAGCACCCTATATCTTTGACTCATTTGAGTCTACATTATAAAGGAGCTCATCTAGTTTGGAAATAGAGACAAAATTGTGTCTATCCCTAGTTGAACCAAAAAGCCTCAGAACTTTCATAGCTTCATTAATATTCCTCTCAAGTTCAAGAAGGTCTATCACATACACCACACACTATGACTGCATTCATATATTGATTTAGTCATGATATAATCATGTGTGAGTTATATTCCCTTAAAATGTTTTTAAATAAATTTTGGGATTTATTTAAAATTTTCTAAGTATTTAGTTATTTTTTTTTGGAAATTAAAATCTATGCTTAATAAAGTTTGTGGTTGATTTGTAATTATACTTTTCTACTTAAAACTACTCTGGGTAGAAATCGAAATCGGCACAAACTTATGTGGGCTCAATTTTTATTTTATAAAACTCTAAACACGCGCGCTTTAAACTGATCTTTACCATACACGTGTTTAAGTTATATCGAATTGATTTATGTTTCTTCACATAGTCATATCCTTTATTTAATCTGGTTCATTCATTTGTGTTAGTCAACTGTTGCATGTTATTACTTTGCGATCCATGTGAAATCATATCCATATATATACGGATTATAACCCTTTACCTCCGTTTACTTTTTTTTGTCTTTTTAGGGTTTCCTCATTTTTTTAGAGACAAATGAGAGAGAGAGAGAGAGAGAGAGATAGAGAGAAAGAGAGGAACATTCAAAGAGAAGAAAATTTTTATTTCTTTCGTACAAACCCTAACCTATTTTTCGATCAAACACTATATATCTTTAACCCTAAACCAAAACCTTAGTGTTTTGAGAGTTGTTGATGGGTTAGTTAAAGCTTCTTCATGGTTTTATCCTCTGTTGTTTGAGATCTTCATTCAAACTTAGTCATACTGGTTTGATCTGTATTTCTTCATATAGAAACTTTAGATCTAAATATTTTATGTCATATATCACTTAGATCTGCATTATTTTGTTTCTCATCTTGAGAAATCATATTTGTTGATTATTTCGATTTGTAAATGTTTTTGAAAACTTCAGTATCAACAAATCTTATTTTTGTTTCTACTTCTTACAAAATAATACTTCTAGTCTAGTTCGAATCGCAATCGGCAGTTTACAATTTAAAAAATCATTTTCAAAACCTCTGAAATTATTTAAGACCTTGAACGTATTCTAAGCAAGGTAACCTTGGATTTGGGGATATATTAAAGATCAAGAAGTCATTTTTTGTTTAAAGAAGAGAGAAACAGAAAGCCTAACATCATTTAGATCTGATTTATAATTTGATAGGATTTGTTTGTATAAATAAGTGTGAGTGTGTGCATGCATGTGTTAGAACACTATCACAAAACACTTAGCACACTACTACATAAGAAGTTTTGGATTTAAGATCTTAAACTTCAAGAGTCGACGTAAAGCTGGAACAAAATCAGAGAAGTTATGAAGTTGGTAAAGCCACAACAACATCAGAACTACAGAGAAGTTGGAATCAAGCCAGTGGAGTTGGTATATATTCTAAACATGTATAGGTCTGATTTACTTACTTTTGTGTTAAATAGCGTGTAACTTGAATATTTTGTTTTAGTGGATTTTTGGTTTGTGGCTTACAAGTCACCATGGATGTTTCCTCAGCTGGGTGAGGTTTTACCACGTTAAAAATTGTGTGCACTTAATCTTTCTACATCTTGTCATCCTCTTCTAGTTGGTGTGCTAAGTTAAACTGATTTAAACAATTTTTATTTTTGTTTTTCAAAACTAGTTATATAATCTTGAAGATATCTCGTACATAATTTGATATACACATCTTGTGTTAAACAATTTGATTTAAAGAAAAGAGTTTCCCCAAAAAATATTTCAGAGCTACTTAGATAGTTTAATCTTGTATTAAACAACTTAAGTTGTATTTTTTCAATTGGTATCTGAGCTTGGGAAATTTTCTTTAAATATCTTATGTTTCTAAAATTGTTTTCTTGAAATCATCCAATGGACGAGAAATTTGAAAGATTTGGTAACTTGTCCAGACCCCCCTCTTTGATGGAAATAACTTTCCTTACTGGAAGGTAAGGATGGTTGCTTTCATACAAGGAAACTTGGGAGATGATGTCTAGGACATTGTTGAAAATGGATACACTTATCCTACAAAACCAACCACTGTTGGAAGAACTGAGAGGATTAAGAAAATTTTAAGTGAATTCACTAACTAAGATAAGCAAGACTCTCTAAATAATAACAAAGGCAAGAATGCCATTTTTATGTCTACAAATGAACATGAGTTCAAAAGGATCTCATCTTGTACCACTTCTAAGGAAGCTTGGGATACACTTATGACTGCACAAGAAGGTGATACCAGAGTTAAGGCTTCTAAAACACAGATGCTTATTCAGCGGTATAACTCACTGATTATGACAGACTATGAGTCATTTGATGACTTCTATATAAAATTAACTAATATTTTGATCAAATTACACGCAAATGGTATTACTTATGATAGGAGTGAAATTGTATCTAAAATTTTAAAATCATTACCACATAAATTTGACAACAAAAGGTATGAAATTAAGGATATGGGTGATCAAAATCTTACCCATGAACTCCTAAGTAGAAAATTGAGAACTGTGGAAATGGAACTAGAATTCAAGAAGCAGTTAACTCAGTCCCATAGGAAACAGTCTAGTTATAATTTAAATTTCTCCTTTAAGTTGATAAAACCTGAATTGTCTATACCTATTGTTGACTTAGAATCTGCTGAGGAATGTAACTTAGATAGTCTTGATAATCAGATTGCCTCGATGTCTAAACAATTTAAGAAAATGATAAAGTTTAGAAATAAAATGGCAAATGGACATGGCAAGCCCAATTATCAAACTCCTTCCACTAGCAGACCTCATGAGAAGAGATATGAAAATCATAATTCCCATAATCCCAAGAGACCTGAGAGAGATCTCAAGAATGTTGAATTCTATAGATGTGGAAAGTTAGGACATATGGCACAAGACTGTAGAGTAAATTTGAATAAGAACCACAAACATACTAGGGATAACCTATGCAAGACATGGGATGACTCAAGTGACTCTGAAAATGATGAGCCTGAGTCACCCAACACCATTGATCCCTATATGTCATTCCTTACTAAAATCATTTACAATGATGATCTGCCTATGTCTCTGACTGAACTTGACACTAATACTTCACCTCATGCTATAGTGAATAATCATATTACTGGATTGGATACTTTAATACTTGAGAATTCTTTTGATGCTAATGCTGCTGTGTGAGTCAAATGGGAAGCGCTGATGTCGATTCCAATGTGCGTGTGAGTCCTAAAACTGAATATCCAATGGACACTACACACTATGCACATAGTGATTCACATAATGAAGACCTCCCTGATATACACACACTGTATGCTATGACTCTAAAGAAAATCTCCAAACTTGACAAAGTTGTCAAAGACCTCACTAGGAAACTAGATAACATGAGCCAAATGGTTAAACTTAATGCTGAAGAGTACACCACCCAATGTCTAGTTTATGAAAATAAAACAAAAAAATTTGTTGAAAAAGTCAAGGAATTGCCCAAAAAGACTGAAATTCTGGAGAAAAAGTACAAAGCTACTTTGATGGAATTGGAACAAACGAAGTAAAATACCTCAACTATTTCCAAAAAAATTATCAAGTTTGAAAACAATTCAAAATGCTTTGAG
The DNA here is from genome assembly GCA_949130495.1 of Sambucus nigra. Lineage (NCBI taxonomy): Eukaryota > Viridiplantae > Streptophyta > Magnoliopsida > Dipsacales > Adoxaceae > Sambucus > Sambucus nigra. Next base: position 504,473,250 of record OX422212.1, read on the forward strand.
GAATTTATTTCTGATTGCAAAACCAATTCTGATGATCGGTCTGGAATAGGATTTTGTCACAGAGATGACACACAACCTAAAATGTTTGAAACCATTAAGTTTGTTTCTTGGGAAAAAGACCTATGTAAGTATGTCTAGATTTTTAGTCTTTAAAGAATAATTTGAGACAAAACCTAAAATTCTAGACATTGGTGAGTCAAGTATCTCTAAGGAAAAAGTTAAACCTAAGGCCAAATACGTTTGTCCTCCTATAAGACGTTTCGTAACTCCATTTCAGCCAGTATATAATAAAAATAAACCTAGAGTTCAAACTAGTCTGATACCTATGTTTAGTAATTTTCCTAAGGAAAATCAGTCTACCTTTAACCTTTACTGTTCATACTGTGATGTCTATGAACATTCACTTGAAGGATGTTTTTCAAAATGTTTCTATAAATCAGTTTACTCCTCTCCTATGTACCAGAACTTCAACTATTTTAGGAAGAATCGAAACCACTATGTCTTAGCTAGATAGCCTGATAGGAATTATAACTATCGTAATAGGAAGAGAAGATCCAATACTAAAAGGACATCATCAAATAGGAATTCCAGATTATTTACTAAACCTATTGCTCGATATGATCAACCTTTTCATAAAATACAGAGGCATGAGCAAAACATCAAGGTGGACGGTTGGTTCAATCTTAGCATCACTGTCGCAAATCAAATTTCCAATTTAACACCCTAAATAATTAAGCTAAGTGTCAAAACAATTTAGAACCTTATTTCCATTTTATTAAGTCCAATTATGAAAACCTTTTTAATAACCAATAATTTAAGATTTCATAAATACTGAGGATGAATAATAGCACACAAGAATTTAAATCATCTAAATAAACCAAACCAATTTAAAACTATAAATGAAACCATCCTGACAATAGTTAAAACCCAAAGGGTACCAAATACTGAAAATAAAAGAACATTAATCTGTGACAAATTCAACTGAATAGGGAAACGGGAGACATATGCCCTAACTAATAAGAAGTAAAAGTAAGAGTGGAGTCAACAATGAGGTCATCTAAACAATGGCTTGCAACTCCCACCTAAGCTGCAGCCCGTCCGTTCTAAGGAATCTAAGCTTGACGCCCCTGTGACTGGGCACCTGTAATATATACATATATATACAAGAGAAGAGAAATAACAGGAAACATGTTAGAGTCCGAGTGTAAAACAGTTTAAAATTAGTTTAGCAAGTATTTAAAATTCTTACCGGCTAATGTAACAACCATGTTAGTATGCGTCACTCTCTTGGGAAATTCTCACCTCTCATCTAGTGTGCGCGTCTACCGTACTATTAACCTCAAAAGTTCATTTTAACTTAACCTTCCCATAAAGTTTCATACCACTAACTACGATGGCTAAGATAATTAATTTCTGAAATTTAAGCTCTCATATATATATATATCTTATTTTATATAAAAAAATAGCCCGCTGTTGTCACAAAATTTTCAAACACTTATAATAAAGTCAGACTATTTACTCATTACATAACTACTTTTACACACAGTAGAAAGTTACCATACTTAAGTATAAATATATATACTAGCCACTCATATAATATATATACTATCGGCACCCCGCATAAAATCTATGGTGCTGGCATACTCTGCTATCAAGTCCCTGTATCACACATATTAAGGGAAATACTAGTAGGGAATCACTCTCGAACTATATTAACATAAAACACATACAAATAGAGGCGAAGCATAGTTCCAAGTCACTAAGAGGTCATCACATACCCTCACGTCTCTTAGAACCATTCGACAATCAATCAGATAGCCTATACCAAGGAATCCTATGTTCTAGGGTACGAGTCAATACCCCCATAAAGGCCCAATCAAGATAAGACCGTCCCGACTCGAAAACCCCCGTGATAGCAAGTAGCCCGAGTATGATTTTTATACAGATATATAATATATGCACAATCACACATTCATATATATATAAATATCCACATTTCTAAATTAGGTGCGCTCACGACCCATAATTATTATTATCCGTTATTAACACATTTTACTCGATTATTTCTCATAACAGACTCGTCATTTTTATTCTCATTTATAATTCACGTCATACTCACTTATCCTCTCTCTAAGTATTCTAAGTATAATTTCAGTAGGCACACACTCGCCCACCTTCTGGTCTAACTCCCTTACGAGCCTCGATCTTTCTACTAAACGTACGCCTATTTTCTTATACGTAAAAACAATTCCTCGTTAACCCAAAATCTCACCCTATATTAAATTTCACTCAATGGGGTCTACCTAGACCCTACTGGTCTTCTCTATACCCCAAAAATAATAATCAAGGGTTCCTATGCATTTTAACCCGATTAAACCATTGGAGGAGAATTATGTAGTTTTCCAGGAGGGGTCGATCGATCGATGTGTGGGGGTTGATCGATCGATGTTCTTGATCGATCGATCGATCAAGCAGTTTTGAAGAAATCTTCTCTTTTTCAATTACAGGTTTACCTCTACAACTTCAACCAAATCTCCATTAATGATTCCCAAACTCCCAATTAACAATACTACAGGTATCCTTTACCTAACAACAAGATTTTCTACGTAAAATATGTCCGAATTCATCAAGTACTATAATTTAATGGGGTAAAATTCATATAAACTACAAGAACCCTAATTTTCTTTTAGTTTCCATTCTTTCAATTCTTTCCCAGATTTCTTACTTCTAAACCCATACAAATTCGTGGCTTATCCTCTACATGTGATTTATATGTCCAGAATACGTCTACTTCCTCTACACATATGATTTCAAATATCCAAAAATATAATTTCTTCCATGAAATATGTTATACACAACCCTAGACTAACATGATTGAAACATTAACTAAAATAAAGCACGATAAATACTTGCTTGGAATTTGGGTTTCTGAATTGTGGATGAAAGTGGTATGTTTGCATTCATTGTCGCGCGATCTATGCTTTGGCGGTGGTGGCGATGTAAACGGTCGAGTCCTTGGCCTTGAGTTGCTTGGGAAGCTCTCTAACCCCTTCTCTAATGGCCATTCTTTGCTTTTATTTTTATTAACCCTAGCAGAAAACTCCTAAAGGCTGATTTATCCTTAGGAAATTCGTGGGTTTAATTACCAAAAAATTTAAGATGTCTAAAATACCCTCTCGGGATGTCAATTGGGCTTAAAAATGCCCCGAGACCCAACCTAAACCCCCAGGTACATTATTTTGACTATCTCGACCATTCCGGACACATTGACGCACTCGAAATGACCATATAGGTGAATTATAATTTATTTACTCTTGATAATAATAATAATTTAATTCTGACACGACGCAGGGGCGTCCCGATTTAATTTCCACAATAAACAAATTATACACACATGATAATTTAATAAATTTGATCATACATATTATTTGATCCATTTAGTAATAATAAATAAATTCTCAATAATTACAAACTCTCATCATGCTAGTAAATATTTAATATGATTTTTGGATTAATATTAAATTATATCATAATTTAATTTAATAAATCCCCAAATTTAAGAGTCATAAAAATACGGGGTATTACATACTTCCCCCTAATAACGAAATTTCATCCCGAAATTCAGAAAATAAGGTATACCTGGTAAGAATAAATCTGGGTATCTCTCGAGCATATTTGCCTCACGCTCCCAAGTGGATTACTCCACATTGTGATGCTCCCACTAAACCCTTACAAGTGGGACTACCTTCGACCTCAATTTCCTCTCGCTATGGTCTAGGATAGCCACTGGTCTCTCCTCGTAAGAGTTGTCAGGCTATAAATAAACCTCCTCTATCACGATGTGAGTATGGGACATGTCATCCCGAAGATATCGTCTCAACGACGAGATGTGGAACACATCATGAATGCGGTGCAAATGCTCTGGAAACCCCTGATGATACGAGAAATCGGCCATAAGGCGTTCTCATATCAGCAAGTCAAGAGTAAAGTGCGTAATAAACAAGTAAAGAAAGTAAATAGAGAGAAGACAAGATATAGAGTGGTTCAACCTTTAAAATAGGCCTACGTCCACTATGTTGCTCCATTCTCATTATATGGTTGCATTGTACAATATAATCATGCCTAAAGAGGCGTACAAGTATGAGAATAAAGGGGAATACATGGCAGTATTGTAGATTCCGATGATCCCGAAAGGTGGCTATGATGTAGATTTGTGACATCCAAGGTGTATGATGAAGGTATATAAAGGGAATCTGTATTGTAGAGCTTTCCATGGACGAGTGTGGAATCGATCCCTTTCCTTCGAGGTGTAGTCCTCTATTTATGAGGTAAATGTGCTAAGTCACGTGCCCTGAGCATGTGACTTGTACCAAGTCTGCAGTAGTTGCGGATGAGGGGGGGTGTGGCCTGCAAAGCAAGCAGTGTTGTAAGCTGTTGGAGGCGTGCCGCGCACCATATAGTGGAGTTTCGCGGTCTGTCCTTGGGGAATAATCGCTATGTGCTGCGCCTTATAATTGTCAGGGCCGCACCCTGTGGGAACCATCTCCGTGGCATCTAGATGGCATGCCGCGCCCTGTGTGAGATCTGGCCACGCCCAGGATGACCTAAGGTACTGTCGTGTACTGAATAGAGAAGAATACATTCCGCGGAAGGGTGCTATATTTTTATTATCAATAAGATCCTAAGCCGTAGTGCCAAGAGAAATTAATTGGGGCTGCGGCTTAATGGCTAATGTGCCGCGGTGCTTCTAAAGCGATGATTCGTCTTCCGCGCTTCCTTATATAAATTGTTCCTGGCCGTGGACTTCATTACGTTTCCAAAACTTTGAGAGCACATCGAGAGCGAAACTCTGCACTTCCTTTCTCTTGCATATTCCGGTGACCTTCTGAGGTGGTGTGTGGTAGTGCAAGGCGGTCTGAAGCTGAGGATTACAAATTTCTTCCTTTCCAGGTGATTTTTCAACCACTTCACTTTCTTAAAAGCCTTCAAAATTTACAGTTTTCTTCCCTTTTGACATGATTTGCTTTTTCTGGATCAATTGATAGAAATCTAGGGTTTTGTTTGTACGTTTTTCTCTTTCCTTCATATGTTCGCATATGACATACATATAACTGTTCTTGGTGTTCATAGTTGAACTCTTCATATTCTGTGAGTTTGATCTTAAAATGATTAAAAGTTAGATAATCAACTGTTTTGGATAGAGGCCGCGACATGATAGGACTTCAATACTCTATTCCCCTGGACCGATGTCCCTCTTCATCATACGGTGCCAAATGGCCGCAGTCCCTTAGATTGTCTTCCGCGGCATTTAATCACCACCCTTGTAGTTTCGAACAACCTTCAAACTTTCATGAACCCAATACATATCCATGTTAGATAACTGTAATTGCTACTAAATTCCCCTTTTAGCAAATTTAGGTATGACTGTGGCCAGGAATCTCTTTAAGCGATTCGAGCTTATAACCGCGGCAGTATATGTTCCATTACTGATGCGGATATAGCCGCGGCTAATATGACCAGAGTACGATCCCATAAGTAATAGAGTTGGCCCGTTAATAACTTCGTTAGGGAACTAATTCCAAACACATTTTTAATATTTATAGCTATCCTTCTGTGGCTTCTTGAAGTCTTTTCCAAACCATACTAGCTGCGGTGCCTAACTGTGAATTCTGCCTTTCAGTACTACTGCAGCCATATGAGCTTTGACCCAGATGAGTTCCTGAGAGGCTTTTGGGCAAAGCACTTTGGAACCTCTCCTCCTGAACTCCGTTCTGTGCTCCCTCTAAGTATCAATAGGTCCTTGCAAACTAAAAGATTGCCCAAACTGCATGATACTTGCCTCAGACTCCGGAGACTCAGCAACTGGGAAGGATTTTCAATCCGCATCGATGGAAAAGGAAGCCAACTCAAGAACTCATCCGATGGGTGCAGGAGATGATGCCACGGAAGTTAGAGATAACCCAGGTAGTACATCTGGGAGGGCTGAGAGACCCTTGGTTGCGCTTGATATCCGCAGCGCCATGACCCAAGATTGGGTTGAGCAGGTGGCTAAGGCCTTCGAATTTCTAGAAAATTTGAGGTGCTCGGCTCCTATCGCGAACCAGAGATCTTGCACGGTTCTAGTCGATGGTGGAATTTGCTTCCCTCTACATGCCTTCATTTACGGGCCGTGGCTGCCTGTTCCAGTTTCCATCTGCTGTATTTTTCAGATAATGAAACTAGCCCCAGCACAGTTGGATCCTAATGGATGGAGAGCCATTCTTACCGCCGTTGTCCTTTGGGAGAATAAATTAAAAAAGGACATCACTCCCGCGGAATTCTTTCACTTCTACCGCCCCAAGGAGAATTCAGTGAAGTTCGCGGGATACTACTACTTTTCAGGCCGCAGTAGGGACGAGACCATTTACATGGGGAGACCAACCAATGTGAAGAACTGGAAGGGGAAATGTTTCTACCTCTTCGGCGAAGGCTGGGAGATGCATCCCGAGGAGAATGAGAGGGAAAAGTCATATAGAATGCCGCGGCAATTGGGGCTTCCCTCAAAATTAGTTACTAAGACCATAGCCGCGTCCTTTTATATAATTTCGTATCTTAATTTCCACTAACCTTTGAATTGTCCTTTCTGCAGCCCTTGACAATCTGCAATTGAACAAGCAGCAGGAAAAAAGAGTTGCTGAGGCCGCGACAGTTCCTGCTGAACATAAGAAGTTTAGCACAGTTGTAATGTCATCAACCATATTTTAAACGAGATTTTTCCTAAACAAGTCCATTCCTCAATAGATGGGAGCGAAAGGTAATTAACTGCACCATGATTTTTACTCCGCGGTTATTTATGCTCTTGAACTCATGCTGTTGCTTTTTCAGGTGAAGAAGTCGACAGGGAACTGCTAGTGGTGCAACTAGCGGAGATGGACGAGGACGTAGTCGTCCTAAACAACACTGTGCGGAGCAGAAAAAGGAAAAGGTCCAGAGCCAAGGGACCTGACGTGGCTCACTCCGCAGAAATAAATGCTACTCCTCTCGCGGCTCACACCATAGAAATAAATGCTACTCCTGCCGTGGACAAGGCGGTAAACGAAGTGAACCTCCCGCGTGGAGAGTTTGATGATGACATAGGAGCAAACTTGGCCGCGGAAGGGTTATTGTCATCTGACATTCCTGTCCATTCATCCTCTCCTCCGCCGCCACCTATTATAGCGGTAAACGCGAACTTGTCGCCTCCTCAATTCCGCAGAGGGTTTGGGTATGATGGTAGACCAAGGTCCCAATTAAGGCATCCTGACCCCAATTCTTCTTGGTACACCACCAAAAAAGCTGCGCGGAGAATGAGAAGAGCCTTAGATATCGCGGACCTTAATAGGCTGGTGGGAAAGGATCATGACGAACATGAGGATTGTGGCTTCTATAGTCTTTTGAGGGTACGTGCCAGTGCTATCAGTCTTTAGCTTTTGCATCCAATATTTTTTCTTACTTCTTTTATTTCAGGCCGCGGATGTGTTAGTGGTCCAGAAGAGGAAGTACGAGGCCTTGTACAAACTGAAGGAGGCCGAGAAGAGTACTCATGCTGCGGATCTGCACGCTGCACGGACCTCTTCATTTGAGGCTGGGAAGATGTCTGCTGCTGCGGTACTTCAAGCTGCCCAAATGAACTTGGAGGCAGCAGAAAAGGCAAGGGAGGAGGCGGAGCAAAACTTCATACAAGCCGCGAAATCCCTTAAAGCCTCCAAGGCTCAGACCGCAGAAGCTGCCCACGCTACAGAGATCGCTAATAACAAGATCCTATTTCTTCAAAAGAAGTACGATGAAATAGAGTCCAAGTTTGCCCAGGATGCACTAGACCATGCCGCGGAAATAAAAAGGTTGGAGGTTGATCATGGTGACGCTCTCCAGCTAGCCGTAGATCATGTCGTGGAGTCATTTAAGGCTCCAAGGACTTCTTCCTTATCAACAACAGGGCCTACCTCTGCGGCTACCAGGAGCTGTGACAGAGATTTATAAAGAGATTCCCTAAGACTAAGGAGGACGTCCTTGCCTGGAAATTAAGCGATGTCGAACACCAAGAGTGCATCGCTGAGATTAAGGCCGCGACGGAAGAGAGAGCAAGGCTGAGGGTTGAGGCAGAAGCAGCGGATGCATATGGAGAGACAAAGACTGCCACGGATGGAGAAGAGGCTGATGATGCTACTGATGATGATGCCGCCTCTTAAACTCATTCAATTTATGTTGTTCATCATTAATATAGGGCTGCGTCCCTCCTCTTTGTAATTTTAATTTCTGTTGTGGCTGCGGCCTCCCTTCTGTAATCTTGACTACTAATATCAAGGCTGCGGCCATATTTAATACTTTGTACACGATTGATTACTTACAATTCCTTGCTCTTTCGAATTTCATGTTTACATTGCTTGCCATAATGAATGGTTGAACATAACTGCTTCATATTTTAAAATGCATCCGTGTCTATATAAACATAACATTTTAAGTCCACGAATAGAGATCGATTTCTTCGTAGTATGATTATTTGTCAATATCCGCGCCCACATAAATGGTGCAATTTTACTTCCGAAGGACATCGGCTGCTGCTTCATAAGGCTGCTGCGTGCAAGCCGCGGTCCTTTCTTATGCCACGTCATGTAAACGACTTAACTTAATTTCGGCGAATATTATTTCAAGGCTGTCGCTTGCTGATTACATGGATCCCCGGCTGCTTTCATTGCACCAGGTTATCTGAACCGCTTGTCTTTTTTCATTCCGTAACCAATATGGAACATGTAGAGAAGGCCTTTCCTCTAGTGATTCGATTGCCAAATCTCCGTGTCAGAGTATAATGGCTCTTGGGTTGTTATACCTTCTCTGCTTTCCCTAGTCTTGATGCAATTGACTCTCCTCTTCCGTGGCATTCGGCATTGTGGCTTTCTCATACTTCAAAGTGTTATTACCTCGGCACTTTCATGAATGAATGGCTCCTAGAGATCTGCAACCATATCGGTGGGCTGCGGCACATTTCTGGTCTATTTGAACAATGTGCCTCCATAGGCATGCGTTGGTATTTCCAAGCCCTCTCGAGGAGGGTCATGTTATCCAGCCATCCATAGCTATCAGATAGGATATTTTCAAGCCTCTTTAGGTTGGGTTATGTTATTAAGCCACCCATAGCTAATATACGGGACACTATCAAGCCTCCCCAGGCTGGGTTATGTTATTAATCCACCCACAGCTACTGATATATATAAAGCCATCCCTGGCTAGATATTATAAGCCTCCCAGCTCAAAGATGCATCCCAAAAACTAAGAATGAGCATTATAAGACCCCGTGGCTAATTGCGATTTCCAACAACTACTTTAGCGAATATGATCATCATACGATAAGATATAGTTGTACATCCTGAGAGGAACTTCTGCGTTAATTAAGATCGCAATGCCCTCATAGGTGCATCTCGAAGTAAAATAATCATTTGAGATAATTTTATTATTCTTCCTCTAGAATCTGTTTAAGACAAAAGTCTTTTTGTGAGATAACAGATTATGAAACCAAGAGAGATATCAGATATGGCAAAATTTGCTAATTTATACATTCATATATTTATGCTCCAGCTAATGTCTTTGTTAACAAAACATAAAGTCTTGAATATTAGGGCTATAACGAGCTTCATTAAACATAAACAAAACTAGTTGAAATTCGTAAACAAAAATATTTGAAATTGGAAAAACTAAGGATGAGATGCAGTATGCAGCCTCTTTCAGGTCTAGCTGAATCCTTTATGCATTCTTCAGGAATCGCTGTAGCATCCCTTGCCCAACTAGCCTTTCAACTTCATCCTTCAGAGCATAGCATTGCTCGGTGTCATGGCCATGGTCCTGATGGAATTTGCACCAGGTAGCCTTGTTCCTCTTGTGGGGCGGAGCTCTCAACTTTTCTGGCCATCTCAAAAGCTTGTCCTCTCTGATGAACTCAAAGATTTCTTCAATCGGGAAGGCCAGCGGAGTATAGACACCCGACTTCTTCTCTGATTTCTCCGCTCACCTTTTCTGGCTTCTGCCGATTAATTTCGCGATTTCTTTAACATCCGCGGCAGTCAAGGCTGTTGGTGTTTCCTTCGCTGTCGCGCCTATATTCTGAGTGGAAACGGCCTCTAGCATTAGCACCCTCTGAGTAAGATAATTGACATGGGTCTGAAGTGAGGCATGGATGTCATAGAGGTGATTAAGGTGATTGTACAGTTGCACAATCTCCTTGACTTATGCGCTCTGGATGGCTCCTCCTTCCATTTCTGCTTTTGTTAGTCCTTATAAAGTATATAGAATCTGAGACAAAACTAACAGAAGTGAGTGATCACAGGAATATTGGGAAGGAGGATTTGAACTGCTCCATGATATGCTGATGAGGCCGCGGCAAGTATGGCACATAAGTGCACCTCCGCGGCCCTTTAATGTTATTCACCAAGGTTGATCTGAAGGGCACTCAAGTCCTCCCCCCGATGATTTTGAGTTGTTGTAACAGGTCCGCGCTAGTAGGGGTCGCGACACGAGTGGTTGTTGAACTTACAGGCCGCACCCCTGTCTAGGCAGTAGAGAGATCCCAAGATAGGAGCCCGAAAATTGATATTTTCTCCCCCAACACGTGAAGAAAACCTACTAGGGTCCATCGATGAGAGAATTCCCTTGCGGTGTGCAAGACGGTACAATTTCAATGATAACCCCTAGATCATAGGTCGATGGCAACAAAAAGGGGAGTAAATATAACCCTTCCCTAATCATCCACCTTTTCGGGACTAAAGTCCACCATGCTTTTCAGCACTATCTAGATGGAATGATATCACAGAGGTATGTAAAATAGATCCAAATCCATCAAATGAAGATCCAAGGATAGATCCGGAAATATGAAATACCCGTTAAAGGGGGCGAATGAAAAACGGAGCCCAATAACCAGTAATCGACCCATGAGAAGATGATCCATAGGACCCTCAGGGATCGAATGAGGTGTTTAAGAACTCATATATGTACAGAAATAAGATCGAAATATCTTGGTTTCCCACAGACGGCGCCAAATTGATGATACGAGAAATCGTCCATAAGGCGTTCTCATATCAGCAAGTCAATATTAAAGTGCGTAATAAAGAAGTAAAGCAAGTAAATAGAGAGAAGACAGAATATAAAGTGGTTCAGCCTTTAAAATAGTCCTACGTCCACTATGTTGCTCCATTCTCATTATATGGTTGCATTGTACAATATAATCATGCCTAAAGAGGCGTACAAGTATGAGAATAAAGGGGAATACATGGCAGTATTTTAGATTTCGGTGAACACTGGATATCTTCTATGTAGGATGAGTTGCTTCAGTTTAAGAATAATAATATCTAGGAACTTATCCCACGACCTAGTGAGACTAATGTGATAGGTACCACATGGATTTTCAAGAATAAAATGGATAAAAACGGTACCATAATCAGAAATAAGGCTAGGTTGGTCGCTCAAGGCTACACACATCGAGAAGGTGTAGACTTTGGGGAGACATTTGCTCCTGTTGCAAGGATTGAGTCCGTCCGTTTACTACTCTACATCTTCGCTTCAAGTTCTATCAGATGGATGTCAAGGGTGCATTTTAAAATGGCATTATATAGTTAGAGGTTTACGTGGAACAACCGAAAGGGTTTGAAGACCCTAAGCACGCGGAGCATGTCTACTATCTGAGGAAAGCCTTGTATGGTTTGAATCAAGCACCCCTTGCTTGGTACGAGAGGCTTACTTCCTATCTCTTAGCTCGTGGCTTCAAGAGAGGGGGAGTTGATATGACGTTATTCATTAGGGGATGACGGTGCTATTTTGGTTGACCAGGTCTATGTGGACGACATAGTCTTTGGATCCACGTGCTCCCAATATGCTCATCACTTTGAGGAGGAGATGAAAAGTGAGTTTGAGATGAGCATGTTTGGTGAGCTTACGTTTTTCCTTGGTCTCCAGGTCATCAGCTAGAGGATGGGATGATCATCTCCCAATCTAAGTATGCTAGAGACCTAGTGAAGAAATTTGGGTTAGACTCCGCCAAGCATGCACGTACACCTGTGAGTGCCTCTACCAATCTTAGTAAGGACACTTCAAGAAAGGACGTAGAGCAAACCTTGTATCGAAGTATGATAGGGAGTCTTCTCTACTTGACTGCTAGTCGTCCCAACATAGCCTTTAGTGTTGGAGTCTGTGCGCGATATCAGGCCTCCTCGAAAGAGTCACACTTACTCTCTCTAAAACGTATTATCAAAAACGTGAGTGGGACTCTCTCATACGGTATTTGGTATTCCTTTGAACTGATGACCGTTTGTTCGCCTATTCAGATGCCAATTGGGTCAGGGATGTAGATGATTATAGGAGCACTTCTGGTGGGTGTTTTTATTTTGGTTCTGCTCTTATCTCCTGGCTGAGCAAGAAGCAAAACTCCATCTCTTTGTCCACTACGAAGGCTGAGTACATAGCCGTCGGGAGTTATTGCACGCAAATTTTATGGATAAAGCAAATGTTGGAGGATTATGGGATTTCATAGGACACCATGATCATTTCCTCTGATAACACGAGTGCCATACACATAGCCCGTAATCTAGTCCAACATTCATGCACAAATCACATCAGGATACGCGAGCACTTTATACGTCAGTTAGTTGAGGAGAAAGTCGTATCCCTAAGTTTCGTACCCACTGACCATTTGTTAGTCGATATTTTCACAAAACCTTTAGATGCCCTTAGATTTGAGAGTCTTAGGAAGTCTTTGGGGATTTGCACAGTTGACTGAGGGGTTGGTCCGTGTCTAGGATAGGATGCTTTTTCATGTTCATATCATATGCTTCCTATTGCTAGTTTGTTTCATATGTATTATTACTTTGTTGTATATATATATATATATATATATATATATATATATATATATATATATATATATATATATATATATATATATATATATATATATATATATATATTTTGAAAACTCCAAAGATATTCCTTTATAAAAAATTTAGAAAAGCACAAAAAGATTTTTGTATTTTATTTGCACCTTTTACGGATGATCATTTAAGATAGCCGAGTCACAATTTCATTTCATTTCTCCATGTGACTGTTTGATAGAGATTTGAGACGCTACATCATTTCATCCATGTACTTTACATTGCTTGGAGTCTTTGAGATGTGATTAGTGATGCCCTTCTACATGTTTGACTCTTATCTCCTTTATTGCACACATGCACGATTTTATTTGATTATTGTACTTGTCTATCACATATTGGTTTGAGTGTTTCCATCACAATTATGTCTATACAACTAACCATATACGATAAAACTTGACAAGATTGGAATGCATGTAAAACCCGTTTGGTGAGACTGTGTGTTTATTTGAAAATGGGGAAGGGTTGCGAAAGGTTCATTTAGCCTTTGCGATTCTAAGACACCGTTAAAAAGGACCTAAAAAATTGAGGAATTTTATTATTCGGGGTCCAGAGAGGTTAAAAGAGCCCGAAAAAAATTTACTGGCAATAAAAAGCAATATATGCTAAATATGGGCCATTAGGTTTCATCATCAATTCTCCAAAGTTTGACAATTTATATCGCCTCTATTCAAAATATAAGTCTGAAGGAGTTTGGTTGGAAAATATAAACGGGTTTGTACTTCCTTGAAAGTCCTGAAAAAGCATGAAATAGTTTAGGGCGTTATTGGTGTGGAAATCACTTTGAGCTTTGATTTGTTGATTTGATTGAGTCAATGTCTCATATTACCATCTTTTTACACCAAAGTAAGATTTTGAGTTCATTCGTTAGGAGTATCCATTCATCGTGCACATATGTCATGTTTGTATGCATTGATTTTCCTATCGAATTTTATCACACCCCTACATTTACGTTATCATCGACTTGGTTGTTTTTGTGCTCTTTCATGGTGTGATTCTTTGTTGTGTATTATGTGTGAAAAAAATTGAAAAATACAAAAATATCAGTTTATTACCTTGTGATATTCTCCATGTGCATTCATTTATGCTTCTCATATCTGTCTATATAGGGACATCATAAAAATGGGGAGAATAATTATGGGGGGAGAATTGTTTTGGTGTTTAGTTGATTTATGAATGATTTGCTTAAGCTTAATTGATCATTAATATTTTGCATATCATTATATTTCAAACTATTGCTTGTCACGGGTATTTGCTTTATCTTATGTGTGTAGGTACAACAATGTTCATTATTAGATTGCACACCCTCATGAGAAAAGCTTTGGAAGTTTCTAAAGAGCTAAAGATTTGGAGACATGTCAAATTCGTATTCTCAGTTTGAGGGTTTAATGGGGATATTATCTTGTATCTCATTTGATTTCATAATTCGGATTCGAATTTTTATGTATGTAGCGGCATAGACATAGGGAGAGATTGGTAAGGACATAATTTTATAAATGTCCGGGGTAGAATCAAGGAATTTTCTATTTTTTCCTAGATCACAGTTTGTATGTCTGATATGGCTACATTCGGCATGTCAACACGATCATCCTCGATGGCCTTTATCCAAATTCAATGCACCCATTATCATCACGTGCATCATGCTACATGCGATGTGCTGCTCAGCTCATTCCCACTACTCCACTACGCATTATCGGTAAAATAGTTTATTGGAGCTTTAATATTTGCATAAATATTCGGGAAATTTTTTTTGAAAATTATTTTTGAAGTCTGGATTAATTTTTATCAAAAGCAGAATTTTTTCTAAGTGTAGAAGTGAAGTGCCTTGAACGACGAGCTCGCTCAAACGAATCTGGATTGTCGTTCGCGCGAGAAAGTCATGTCGCACGATCTCATTCGAACGACATATGTCCTTCATTCGAGCGACATGGCTATCTCGTTCGAACGAGCCACCGCCTCGATTTTTGTATAAATACCTGTATACCTTCTACATGATTTTTAAGTCTTTTCGTATCTCAAAATTCTGCGAAAGTAGCCCAGAATAAGACTTCATCTTTTTAAGGTTTTCTAAACCTTTTTTATTCACAAAACCACTCCCATATATGTGTGTGAATCTTTAAACCTTCAAGAGGGTCATTTACTCATCTATAGTATCTTGTGGAGAAGCTGTCTCTCTTCTTCATTGCAGCCCTCCTGGAAAGGGAAAGTTCCAGCCGACGACATCAGAACCGACACCCGAGGGTATTTCTGTGTCACTTATTTTCATTGTAATCCATGTAACCGTTTTTACAAAATTATAGTGAAAATAAAAAGTTTTTCCCCTTTGGGGGATTTTTCCTCATTTGTGTGTGTTTGAATGTTCTTGCTTGATTTTATCATCATCAATCACACCTAGATGTATGTTTAGGACTTAATTGATAAAAAATGAGTTTAATTAAATAATTTCTTTATTTGAACGCAAGTGCACTCTTTCATATCATAAAGGTGATGTTAGAAAATAATTGTAACGTAGAGTAATTTTTGTAGTACCAGTATTTACTTTTCATAGACTGGCATGTTTCAGCCAAGGTCCTTGGATCTATTCAATAGATACTTTTGAGCACTAACAAAAAAGAGATCCACTATTTTCTTTAATGAAAATAATTTTCCATTCCCTTTGATTATTTTAATATAACTATTATATCTATAAAATGTTATCTACTCGAGTATCCTCACTACTGTAATAGGAATCAACTTAATGGTAAGTTCACTGAATTTGGAGTGTTACCATAAAACTATTAGGAGTGCCCGCAAATTATTATTATTATTATTATTATTATTATTATTATTATTATTATTATTATTATTATTATTATTATTATTATTATTATTAATAATAATAATAATAATAATAATAATAATAATAATAATAATAATATAGAAGAAACATGATTCAAAACAAATTATATGTATAGTTCAATTGCTAAAAAAATGTGGAAAGATTTCAGTAATTTAATGAGAGTAATCCAAAATTCAAACTCCATTCAGGGCACCCTCATTTACTGGTGGTTAAACTCTAGGAAACCAGACCAATCCTAGTGGTTGTATAAAGTTATTCCAGTAACCATTTTTGGGGAAATTTGGTTTAGTAGGAAAACGGCAGTTTCTGAAGACAAAAATATGAATTCTTATATCATCATCAGTAAAGTCATTACAAGAATCTCAAATTTAGCTCAACATTATGTTTTTAAATATGGTTTCAAGGATGTCAGTCAAGAAATTCAGCAAGTTTCGGTCTTAAAAAGCCTGAGCAGAGAAACAGCCCCTAGAAGTTGGTCTGATGGAAGAATCCATCAAAAGGGAGACTAAAGTTAAACTCAAACGGCAGGCCTGATGCAAATGTAAGTATGGTTCAAGGAGCTATTCTTAGATATGGTAAAAGTAGAATGATACGGGCGATTTCAAACTCTGGTTTAGGTAGTGGCCTTGGCTATTAAGAGATGTCTAGCCTATTGTCTTGAAAGAGGCAAAGATTATGTTGATGTGGAAACAAGTTTAAAAAAAATCTTAGAATGTTTATCCAATTACAATAAGATAATTCCTTGGATGATAAGAATAACTTTAAGTGAAATTCAAGACTACTGTAAAAAAAATGCACGTCAATTTCAACAACTGTACTAGGGAAATCAACTGTATAGCGGGCCTACTCTCCAAGAAAGGTGAAATTCAAAGAAGAGAGTTTATTTATCATAATTTTAACTCCTCCCTATGGGCATTAAAATTGTTATATCTCTGGATTCATCAAAGTTTCCTTTTCTTAGAGTTTTTAACTGTTTAGTTAGAACCTAATTATTATTTTTTTCTTTTCAAGTGTCTCCCTCATAAGCCTCCTAGAGAGGGCTATTCTCTCTAATCAATCTAATAAAATTTATTTTTCTTAAAAAAACATAAGTCTTTAGAACTGAAATCAGTACAAGGAAAAAATAAGTAAAACAAACTGACCTCTCTTAATGCATGATAGTCAACGAAATTTAGGGGAGAGCATGATGTCAGTAATATACCATGGAAGTAAATCTCTTTACATTTATCTCGAGACATCTTGGGAGAAGGAGTCATAGTGTAAATCCCTCCGTCTTGTTTTATTTTATGGCAAAGAACAACTTAAGATGTTCGTCAAGTTGTGAACAGACTTCCACAGTTACCTGGCATCCTTAAATATAGGAGGACATACCTCAATTATGACACCCTCTATGAGTTTTAATGGTGAGAAAGTAGGGAGGACAACAAAGTTTGATGGTTATCCATCAAAGGTTTGTCATTTCTTGAAAAAACTTGCAAGGAAGGCTTCCAAGAGTGGTGCCGAAAATAAGGTGAACTGGACTTCAACATCAGGTTGTCATGAGAGAAGGATCAGTGATAAATCTCATTCATTCTAAGATGAAGGTTTAGCCATTGGTGTGTTAAAGTCTGCTCTGATAGGGAAGGCACGTGATGGCTCTGCAGAAGTGAGCATTGCATTGTCAACTTTCTCAAGCCTTACTTGCTCAGTAAGTTTTGATGAAGAATCTGATGAGAGGATTTTTAGTGATGAAGGAATACATTTTTGGAATTCGTTAATACCAAGTATGTTTTTTGACGCTAAAAACATTATGGAGATTAAAAGTTCCATGCAACCACGAATGCAGAGAATGCTGTCTAATATGAGGATCTCTAGTTATATGGGAGAAGTCACCTGCACTGGCATACATCTGGGGAATTTTCCTCTATAATATTCATTATTTACCCAACAAAGACGCTGAAATTTGATCCTCCATCTCTCGTGATGGCTTAACTAACAAGTACTTGCATCACCAGAAAATACATTTTATATGAATCACCGGTTATGTATCGTAAGAGAGACTGATTAAGAATAAAATCAAGGGGCATTTATGTTTAGATCCTATTAGACTTTCTTATATACATTCTAGTCCCATCATGTTTTTCCCTTACATATAAGTCCTATTCCTAATTTTGGAACTTTTTTTTAAATTTTACCCTTTTAAAATCTACAATCCGTAACTTCCTTGAGGAAGTTACATAAGTGGTTGAACTTTTTTTTTTAATATTCAAATGATCATAACTTTTGATTCACAAATCTGTTTTTCACAAAATTACTATTTTTGAAATCAGCTCGACGAGATCTATCAAACAAGATCCATGAAGGCTATAAAATTCCAAAGAAATTTTTTTACACAAACAGTAAACTTTACTATATGCACTAGAATATGAAATAGTTTTATATATGCGACATTTTTACAAACAGACAGTAACATTTACTGTGCTAATACTACTCAGTATATCTATATAATAAAGGAGGAGGGATTTTTTGTCTAAACCAGCTAACGGTTGAGATCAAAAGTTGATGAGTTTGGTGTTTATCAACTAGCGGCTCAGATTTAAGCAAATATCGGTTGAGTTTTGGTCCTAAGCAGTGAAAAGAGCACAACGCTCAAGGAAATGAGTGTACAAAACATTACAGTATTGTACATTGTCAGAAAAGTAGAGCCCTCTACATGGCACAAGGCTCGATGCTCCCTCTCTTTATTTTGAACGTCCGCCCATATTTTCTCTTCTCAAGAACACACCATCACTTTAAACCCTCTACACCTCTCACTACACCATCACTTCTGTTTCTCTCTCTCTCAAATGCGAACACACACCTTCTTCTCTCACTGTAGCTCTCTGTCTCTCGCGTGATTTACTCTTTAAAGTGCCTTCAACATCACCATCAGATATTTCCGATGGGCTCCGATGCCTTCAAGGCAAAACGATGTACTCTTTGCGTTGCCTTCAAGGCAATTTACTATTTTCGCTGCATTCAAGGCCCTTCAAGGCATACCGATGTACTCTTTCCGGTGCCTTCAAGGTGATTTACTATTTTTGTTTTCCTTTTTAATTTCATCAACCAAAGATTTCACGGTGTTATTTGGTGCTGGGGTGTAATGAGTCTCTATTTTTCTCTGATCTGTAAATGGGTCTTGATCTTTGTCTGTTATCTTAACATGAACTGGGTCTGAGAAGGGATTACATACCTCACTGTCTGTAAATGGGTCTCGATCTTTCAGATTTCTATCAGATTAAAAGGTTTTCTCTCTCATATCTTTGTTTTGGTAAAATGGTGAAATATTCTTTATTTTTTTTATTCATGGTTATATTTTCAGAAGCGTGGAAGAGGAGGGGCGTGTACACTGCAAAAACGAATCTAACACCCAACGTTTGTTAATGATGAGATTCCTTATTTTTGCAGTAGCATTTTGTTGGTATTTAGATTCCTTATTAATGACCCATTTTCATCAGCGTTTTGTAGGTATTTTATAGATAAAGACGGAGATGGCAATGTTGTTTCTGGGTACCTCATGAATATGCTAAACAAGAGTCAGCAGTATTGGATTCCCAAACAGTTCTAATGTCCTGTTTATTACAACGGACCTTCAATCGATAGAACAACATGTAGGTACCTGGTAGAATAGTTTCTTCATAAAGAAAAAGATGATGGTATGGGCATGCTCTTTTAATTTAGGAGATTTCAGTACTATCAGTTTTATATTTGTTTTTTCTTTGTTTGTCTTAATTTAATTTATGGTTTGCAATTTTTCTTTGGTGGTTTAAATGGAGTAGAACAATCTGCTTCTTATCTTTGTAGAGGGCCAAGACCATCTTCTTCTTATCTTTGTAGGAACATCAAAGTCAATGACATGGATCTTTTTTAGAAGCTATTAACTGGACATGGATATTTATCGTCAGAAGCTCGAGGTCTCTGTCCATCACCGCAAACTTGTATATTGCTGGGGGTGGTAGCAGGAAAAGAACGTATGTGATAACTCTTAAAGTTAAGAGGCATAACTTCTACCCATTTTTAAAATTTATGTACTCTTCATATTTTTTGTTATTTTTCTATTTCTTTTTTTAATAAATCACAATTTTTAAACTTTTTGTCTAGCGGTACAGAATTTTTCCAGTCTCTGTTTTCAATACAGAATTTGATAGAGGTTCATTTCTTTTTACGGAGTTTTTTAGTTGTATGTTGGAGTGTTTTTAATATGTTTGTAGGTTTTTTTCCATATATTATAGATTTGAGTTTTTGTTTAATGTAATTGTTTAAACACGCTAACGGTAGGCATCGCCACCAACTCCAAGAGAACACACTTATTCGGAGGTATTGGGTTTTCTATTTCATGTTTAGAGCTTTTAATCTATATGATGTTAAATATATTACACTTTCACTTTTAAAATGTTTGAAGTTTCATTTTCTCTTAAGTTAAATATTTCATGTTTGAACCTTTATTGCTGTTACAAAAAAAAGTTAGTTTGATTCATCCTTAATTTTTTTTATGCTCTCATAATATTAAAAATTACAACAGATCCTCCCAAATTATATTATAAAATATTTATTTGTTGTGTTTAGTAATTGTTCTAAGCACCTTTTACAAAAATATTATTATTTTTAAATTATTTTTTATATTACGATTATTGTACTGAACACTTTCTCTAGACTTTTATTTCAAACTATCAATTATTTCCATCGGAAATTTTTTAGCACATGGCTCGAGGTGGTAACAGGAACAACAGGCTAATATGAATCTTACGACTGAGGATCTCCAAACCCATTCGTCTAACGGCTAAGAACTATGGTTCTATTCGATGAACCCTAAAACTTTTATCTGGACATTAACAAACAATAAATAAAAAATGATCTTATCCGGTTACCAGAATTCCTATGCGGTGAATTGAATTGTTACTAACAAGGCTTCCTAATGATTATAGGTGCATTCGATCAAGCCTAAAAAAGAAACAAATGGGTAAATAGTAGTACAAACTATAACTTGCTCCTATTATCAAATACTAAACCCACTATTAACCCTACAGTGCCTATCTGGTCAACTAAAATTGCGATGTCATTCATTTTTTTTCATTATGTTTCATCTTATGGACAGGAGATCATGGCGCAAGGCTCTAGGAGATTAATTATTTGTAAAAAAAGAGCATATATTAGGGGTGGCAATTCGGGTCAACGGGCCGTGTTTTGGCCCGACACGACACGACACGAGAAGGTTTTTTTGGACACGAACACGACCCGAATAAAAAATAGCACGGCACGACACGACAACCATAATTTCTTAAATTTCAGGCTTAAAAAACACGATAACACGACTCGTAATTAAGGCACGAACACGACACGATTTCGTGTCAAAAAAACACTGGCAATAACACGACACGAACACGAAACATCGTGTCAATTTCGTGTCGTTCCGTGTCATTTTTTCGTGTCGTTTCTAAAATTTCCACCCCTATTATATATATATATATATATAATATAACAAAGACCTAAAATATAGCTTTTAAATTTATTTTTAAATAACGTACAAAATAAATTGTATTTGATATTTTTAGTGTTTTTAATAATTTTTTAAATACAATACTTTTTATATATACAAAATAGTTAAAACGATCATTTTTTAAAAGTTTTAAAACTTCAGAGTTAAAAAAAACTTTGAAGTGTACTTTAAAAAACAACCAAATAAATTATCTTACATTTTAATAATACATATATGATACGTTAATTTTTTATATTTTATGAAAGAGTTTTCTTAATTTTATACAGGATTTTAAAACAATTTTGAAAATTATGTTCATATTAAAAAAATTTGGATGTTATTGGGAAAAAAATTAAAAATATTTTATTTGGATGTTAACAATTCTAACGTTTGATGGATATGTATGAAATCATTTTATTTGATATTATTTGATATTTAAAGATATATACACATGTTCTAATACTGTTATTATGCATATTTTATTGGTTGTGAATATATCTATTATGCCTAACATTTGATAATTAAACTTTCTTTTATTGTATGTAGATATATCCATTGATATCTATTTGTTGTTAGTTATGAAAGTTTGGTAATTGAGAAAAAATAGAAAAACAACCATCCAATGGTGGTCTAGCAAGTAGGTTGTGGGTTTAGGTATTAGCAGTGGGTGTGAGGTGCATGCATTAAAAATATTGCACAATCTGATTAGAGTTAATGATACTGGACAACAAAGTTTTAATTGTGTCAAATTAACGGGCTTTGAATTAATATGTCAAAACTAACATACAAGTCGTGCGATGCAAGGACGATGTACAATAAACAAATATTCTCATTTTGTCATGTTTAGTTTTCTTGAAATACATGTTTGAGAAAAACATGATGGAGTGTTTCTTGAAATACAAGTCGTGCGATGCATGGCCATGCATGTTGCATACTACTATGTGATATAGATTTTAATGATAAAAGTGATATAGATTTTTTTATTTGATTTTGCTTTAGGCATATACCTAAGTGGTATTTGCGTTACTCTTATTCTCCATTTTTTTTATTTTACATATATTTGCTTTTTCGGTTTTACATATATTTATATTTTGATGAAATTTAGTTAGTATTTTTAATTCTTTCTTAAAGTGACATTAACATGGGAGTGTGAGTCTTCTATAATCATAAATACTCGAGAGCAAATTGGTCATAGTGTCATCGGCACGGGTATGAGTATGACATAACCACAAATATTCGGGAGCAAATTTATCACCGTGCCATCGGCACGGGTACACCCTAGTATATATATATATATGGTGGATCCAAACCCTTTTTTTCAGAATTACCTTATATTTGAAGGTTCGCGCTAGCGGTATCCAATCCTTACCACCATTATTGGAGCTTCAACGACCTTCGTTAGAGCTCCGATTTGGGGTGGGTAAGGGTGGCATGTGGTGCCGCTAGCGCGGACCTTTGAAAATAAGAGACTTTTGAATAAATGGGCTTTGGATCCACCGAAGTATCATGGGGGGCCGCTGGCGCGGACCTTTGAAAATAAGATTGGATAAATGGGTTCGGGATCATCTGGAGCGCCAACTTAGGGTGAATATGGGTGGCACAGAACTTTAAAAATAGGAGCATATTGGATATATATATATATATAGTTTGTAAAAATGTCATAGATATTAGACTTTATTGTATACACCAGAAAATAAAATGGTTTTATATTTGTGACATTTTCACAAACAATAACATTTACTGTGATAATATATTTATGAAATATTTTTATATATATAACATTTTCACAAACAGTAACATTTACTAAGTTTATATACAAACCTCTTTTTTTTAAATTACCATATTTTAAAGGTTTACGCTAGCAACATTTAATCCCCACCACTACCCACCCCAATTGTCGAGGCTTCAACGACTTTCATCAGAGCTATGATTTAGGTGAGTAGTAGTAGCATAGGGTGCCGCTGGCGCGGACCTCTGAAATTAAGAGAATATTATATAAATGGAGTTTGGATCCACTGGCGCTCCGATTTTGGGTGAGTAGGGGTGACATTTGGTTAAGTTTATATCTATAATATTTTTACAAACGTTAACATTTACTGTGTTATAACACAGTATATAAATATATATACGGTGGATCTAAATCTCTTTTTTCTGATATTGTCTTATTTTTAATGCCCGCGCTAGCGGTATCTAATCCCGACCACCATCAACCCCAATTATCGGAGCTCCAACAACCTTCATCAGAGTTCTCATTTGGGGTGACATGGAGTGCCGCTGGCGCGAACCTTAGAAAATAAGAGAATATTGGATAAATGGGGTTTGGATACACCGGCGCTCCAGTTTGAGGTGAGTAGGGATAGCATTGGATTAGGTTTATATCTGTAATATTTTCACAAATAATAAATGTTACTGTTTGTGAAAATGTTACATCGGCATCCCATGCCACCTCAAATCAGAGCTCTCATGAAGGTTGTTGGTGCTCCGATAAAGGGGGTGGGTGATGGTGGGGATTGGTTGCCGCTGGCGCGGACCGTTAAAAATAAGATAATATCATAAAAAAGAGGTTTGGATATATATATATATATATACTGTGTTATATGAACACAGTAAATGTTAATGCTTGTGAAAATGTTATAGATATAAACCTAACTCAATGCCACCCCTACTCACCCCAAATCGGAGCTCCGGTGGATCCAAAATTCATTTATCTAATATTCTCTTAATTTCAGAGGTCCACACCAACAACACCCTATGCCACTACTACCAACCCAAACCATAGCTCTGATGAAAGTCGTTGAAGCTCCGATAATGGGGGTGGGTAGTGGTGGGGATTGAATGTCGCTAGCGTAAACATTTAAAAATATGGTAATTTTGAAAAAAAATAGTGGTTTGGATCTACCGTGTGTGTGTGTGTGTGTATATATATATATATATATATATATATATATATATTATGTAATATTAACTCAGTAAATGTTACTGTTTGTGAAAATGTTATATATATATATTGGGTAATATTAACTCAGTAAATGTTACTATTTGTGAAAATGTTATATATATAAAACTATTTCATAAATATATTATCACAGTAAATGTTATTGTTTGTGAAAATGTCACAAATATAAAACTATTTCATTTTCTGGTGTATACAATAAAGTTTAATATCTATGGCATTTTTACAAACTATATATATATATATCCAATATGCTCGTAAATTTTTAAAGTTCCGTGCCACCCCTATTCACCCCAAATTGGCGCTCCAGATGATCCCTATCCCATTGATCCAATCTTATTTTCAAAGGTCCGCGCCAGCGGCACCCCATGATACTCCGGTGGATCCAAAGCCCATTTATTCAAAAGTCTCTTATTTTCAAAGGTCCGCGCCAGCGGCACCACATGCCACCCTTACCCACCCCAAATCGGAGCTCTGACAAAGGTCGTTGAAGCTCCAACAATGGTGGTATTTTGGATGTCGTTAGCGCGAACCTTTAAATATAAGGTATTTTTGAAAAAAGAGGGTTTGGATCCCCCGGATGTATATATATATATATATATATATATATTTACTGTGTAGTATTATCACAGTAAATGTTACTATCTGTTTGTGAAATGTCACAGATATAAAACTATTTCATATTCTAGTGCATACAGTAAAGTTTAGTGATTGTGTAAATTTTTTTCTTTGGAATTTTATAGTCTTCATGGATCTTGTTTGATAGATCTCGTCGAGCAGATTTCAAAAATAGTAATTTTGCGAAAAACGGATTTGTGAATCAAAAGTTATGATCATTTAAAGATAAAAAAAAAAGTCCAACCACTTATGTAACTTCCTCAAGGAAGTTACGGATGGTTGGTTTTAAAAGGGTAAAATTGTGGAAAAATTTCCTGAAAAGTTGGAATAGGACCTATGGGATTATTAAAAAGTCAATAGGACTTATAAGCTTGTTGACCCAATAAATAGGACCTAGATATAATTACCCCTAAAATCAATGGTAACCGAAATAGATTATATTAAACTAATCTTTAATATACGTTTGAACCATTATTTATTTTTTTCTTATCTATACTATTTTAATAAACCATGACAAATTTTCGTTTAGTTGTCATGTTTCTTTTCCTGTAAATTTTTTCACTTTGCGATGTGAGATGAATTGTAAAAAGGAAACTAAAGAAAAAATGGAAAATCAATAAAAGGAATGAGATATAAATGGTGTGGTAACCAGTGTTATTACGTGCCCCACCTATAGTATAAAATTGAAAAGGCAATATGTACATAACTTTAAATAGTACTCAGTTCCATGGATAGAGCAATAAATGACTAAAACCTTCCATTTCGAGAGGCACTAATAAAATTGATAAGTCAGTAATATTGGATCTTATAGAGGCAATGGTCCGGAGAAGCTATCTAAAATGTTATTTTTAGTTGTATATTTTTTTATTTATAATAGAAGTGAATACTCATTATTGTAATTTGGGTAAGGATAATAAGTAACTAATATTTTTATCATTAGTTATTAGGATTTAGAAAGAATTTGCATTACACCAAAATGGGAGATTTGTGAGTGTTGTTAGTAGTCACAAATGGCCTTTGTAACTTCTATTTACTGTCATAATTTAAGGGGTGACAAAAGAAAAATTATAACTCCTAACAACAGTCACAAATTTTTATAACCCCCAGGGGGTTGTAACAGCAATGACCCCTCCCAATTTGTAATTGCTATCAGCAGTTACGAATATAATATTTGTGACTGCTGTTAGGAGTCACAAATTAAGTATTTGTGACTGCTCACAGCCGTCATAAATTAAATATTCGTAACTGCTAATGGCAGTCACAAATTAAATATTCATAACTGCTATTAGCAGTCACAAATTAAATATTTGCGACAGCTGTTAGTTGTCACAAAATTGACGTTAATGATAGTTTTATGACTAATGTTAACAGTTATAAATATCATTATATTTTCACAAAATAATATTATACTTTTACATAATATATTTATATTTTATGTGTCACTGCTAAGACAAAATACCATCAACATGTAACAAATGTAAAAAAATTAATACGGACATTTATAAAGAATAAAAAAATTCGACAACATTTCATTTATAATTTGAACATTCCAAATATCCTATACACATAAAACTTGATTAAACTTAATTGAAAATCCAACGAAGCCATCTCGGGTGCCAAATACAAAATGAAAATCGAAAAAACAACTAAAAAAATAACGTCCCAACACTATTAGATGATATGAAATGTCATGAACATGTAACAAATCATCCTAAACCTAGAGAAAGGGTCAACGCGCAGTTGATATGCTTCGTGAAGTCTAGGTATATAAATTATGGGAGGTATTGATGCGGTGACATCCTCCCTCGTATACTCATAGTATGCCTGATGAGCAAGTTCAACGAATTCGTATTTTTTATACGCGACGCATCGGTTACTATTGACTTGTACTTGTATTGCTTTCCATGAAGTATAAACACCTGGATTTAGGCCTTTTCATACTCTGTATTCCATGTGTATACCTGAAAACAATGAAATGTAATTATTAGCGTTTGAATATAAGTTAACCGTTTGTTTCGGGACCGAGATATAAAAACAAAATAATTATCATTTGCAAAATTATGTGGAGAAGTTTTGAAACAGTAGCTAATTTTCAACATACAAAAAACAACACAATAGATATATTATAGTGGCATGTACCTAATTTGAACAGATAGCTAATTTTCAACATACAAAAATCAAATAGCTAATTTTCAACATAAAAAAATAACACAACGCAACAAATAGCTAATTTGAACAGATAGCTAATTTTCAACAAACAATGTTGAAAATAGTTGGCGATATTACCTACAATTAGTTTTAAAAGATACTTTTTTACTCAACTAGCACCAACTAGCTAATACCACATCTACCAACAATGCATCCTACTAAAAACATATATAACGTACAAAAACATCGACATCGACAACATTACATAGAATGGATGAAAAGCCTATACCAAACACTACTTAAGGGCATAATACTAATGCCCAATGGCTTGGTATTAAATATTATTCTGTCTAGACTCTTCATTAATCAAAATCAACAACCAATTATATATAGGAATATCAAGATTATTCTGCCCAGACTCTGAATTTTATTATGTCCAGACTCTACTATGTAACTCACTAGCTATTATTAGACTAATTAAATAGTAACTAAGTTCCCACTAACGAGGCACGAAAGAATTTAAAGATTATACTTTTTTTTTACTTATTCAGTAACTTAATAGACAAGGGCCTATAAGACTATTGTATCATATCTTACAAATGAATTAAACAAAAAATCATTGGAATCACTGACTTTGGAATCACTTTTATAAAGTTTGTTACTGTTCATGGTCTATAAAATAATTGTGTTAATCCAAACATCATTCAACAGAGAAATTGATTTTCCATTCCTAATAATCCATCTGTTATAAATATGAATGGAAGTCAGAGACTATTTAATACTTGACCGAATGGGGAAAGATATGTAGGATTTAATACATGAGAATAATCACTAATAGGTCCATATTATAGTTACCTGTAAAGGGGAACAATCTTCTCATGTACTCATGCGTGCCTTTATTTAATATGATATTCTGGGTGCGTATAATCAAAACAAGGGCTAGTATGAGAGCTAATACACAACCAACAAAGAATTACGATAAGTAAAACTATCACAAAGAATGAAAAGTTAAGAGGATAAAACCAAAACCAAAAAGAAAGAAGAATGTTAAAAATCTTTTTTACCGAATATCTACATGGATATGTTTCACAATTTATTCTACAATTATAAACTCGAGATTTAAATTATTCTGTAATCATGTGTGGACAATTTTTTCATTACATTAGGAAGACATGTCCTTGGGTGGTATGCAGTGCCAAATTACCAAAACATATAAGGACTGTATCACATTTTAGCATCTGTTTTACTCAACAGAAACATTTATGGCGTCTTCCAACCTAGGACATGGGGGAGTATGAAGTTACAGATCTTTTAATGGCGTTAATGAGACATCTGATTCAGTTGACTGAATTGGGAGGGAGACTCTTGGGATGAAATTTAATAAGGGGAAAACGATAATGACATAGATAATGAACCAGGTATAGTTACTGATGCGGGTACTAATGAAGGACATGTGATAAGAATGAGTATTGGTGATCAAAATGGTCAATCAAAGCAGATCGTTAGTTATATAGCAGAACATGTGGTTGGAACCGACTCATTTGGTGTTGTTTTCCAAGCAAACTGTAGAGAACCTAGAGAGATTGTTTCATACATTTGTTCTGGATATTATTGTGCCCCTGAACTCATATTTGGTACCACTGAATATAAAACTATAGATAAATTTGGTGCATACAACTATACAAAGGCCAAATGTGCATACAACTATACAGCTATAACAAGGGTAATATACATTTAAAACTCAAATGGAACCCTAAAATGAAACTCACTATTGCATCCATTATGGATCATAAAAATCACAAATGGTTTGTGTAATCAAACCAATAGAAACTTTGTTCAGCACTTCAAAATAGTTTAATAGATATGCAGGTAGAAACAAAACAATAGAAATGTAATTTATATGATAATAAACAAATGACATCTTTAATATAATTTTTTTAAACCAAGTGATCGATGAGCTCATGCTCAAAAATAAAACATATGCGGAAAAATGAAACACAACTAAATGTACCGTGTTCAGAATATCTTCATTGCTTACACATAAAATTCCCCCCTTTGATCCATTAACCACTAATGTCTTTGCCATCATTTTTGCATCCCTGAAATACCTTTCCCCAAATGGCATTGTTAACTTTTTTTCCTTTCAAACTTTAATGTTTTCACCATTTGTAGGGATACCAAATATATTTGACACATACCTTGGGGTCAACTCACTCTAAGTATCTTAACCAAATGGCGTTGTTGACTTTTATATGTTTTTGTGACAATTTTGAGTAATGGAAATGATATTTAGGTCATAATTCTTCACAAAGAGTGAACATTTTTATTAAACATTTGAACATCTACGAAATATATCAGTGTCTTTTCCATTGTAAAATGCATTAAAGATTTGCCAAAAAGGTGTAAGTTTAAACAATTTTAAGTGTCCTTCATTTATTCATACCATTGTAAATGATTCCAAACAGATAACAAAGGACAATATTAGTGGGTATCAAATACTTCTAATTTCATACCATTGCAGATGAATGGATAAAGAAAATAGAAAATTCCAATGACTATAAATGCATCCAATATTTTACCAATTGTCATTTGATCAAAAAATAAGGTGATGGACAATTGAAATGAATGTATATGAATCCAAACTTTATACAATTTTCAATGCATTAAAATAATGGATAAGAAGATTACAATTAAGTATCTATAAAAAAATCAGCATATGGGCCCAATGAGTATCTATACATCTAATTTTCATATTTTACTAACATTGTAAGTGAATTAAACATAGAAAAGTGTACAACATAAATGAGTATATATGCATTTAATTTTCCTATTTTCTTACCCTTGTAAATGAATCCATATAGACATAAACAAACAAAATCCATGAGTATCAAGTAAAATAATTTTTTATACCATTATAAATAAATCAAAATAGAGAAAATGAGACGCCAATGATTATATAGGCATCCAATATTTTATCAATTGTCATTTACTCACAAAATAGGGTGATGAACAACATAGGGTAATAAACAAATGGATGATTCTCTTATCCTGTCTCTACCCTACTAAAGTAAACGTTATGTTCAAATTACAACAATTGATGTCCATGCACCACCATTCCAGTAGTTGCTGAAGAAACAACTTGTCCACTTGAAATCTTTCTTGTATATGAAAAATATAACAAATAGACATATGGATGATGTGGACGATCACTTAAATCTCTAAATTTTGGATCAGTCAATGAAAGGATATGCATGTAATCGTGAGAAGCTGGATGTTGGACAGGACTGTGATCGTGAGGACTTGGATGAGGGAAGTGAGTGTAATCGTGAGAACTTCGATGAGGGACGAGTGAATCATTAAAATTGCATTCAAATTGTTGTGGTGAAAATCGGTTGGCCTTAAGTTTACTTTTAGACATAGGGCCAACACTATGAGTCGCCTCCACTGTCTTTCCCTTTATAGGAGACCAGTGCATCAGTATCTAAACCTGTAAATAATGGCCTTGTTTTGGTGTGTTCTCTATATGAAATGCCACTATTTTGTTTCCCGGTGTGTTTTAGCTTGTGTGCGCTTGAATAGAACACAACACTATTGACATGATATTTTCTAAACTCCTTGGCTACAAAACTAGGTCTATTTTCTAGATGTGCAAGCCTCGTTGATACTTCACCAACTTTCAATATCTGAAATCAATGGTGTTCCATGTACCCATACTCTTACCACAAATTGTACTAATTCAAATTTAAGGTAACATTACCACAAACTGAAGCATGGTGTTTTCTTAGATGATTGCTTTCATACATCCTAAATGTACTTCTCTATTTTCAGTTTTATGAGGATAACTTCAACCACGAACAAAATTTTGTTGTGCGTCTTATTGAGATAATGTATAATAATGATACAGAAGAAATGTTAAAGGTACTAAAAATCGAGGACGGAGAAAGTAGGCAACATGAAATAAAAAAATTACATCCCGAATTAATGTGATTATCAATGCCTAAAAATTGTTCACCATCTAAGGATATGAATCAAAATGACTAAAAACTCATGTTTCATGCAATTATCAATGTTTAAACATACCAAAAGCCACAATATGTATCATTTGGAAAAGGAAGCATGTAGTACCATGTTCTTAATAACTCATACCTATCCCTACCATTTGTAACAAATTGTCAGGAGGAAGTATATCCCATACTTCCTACCCCATATGCCGATTATAATATGAAAGGTTTTCAATAACCCATGAAAATTCTTTATACACACATTTAAGTAAATAGGCCCTCCATATTCATAACAAATTCAATTAACCGTATAAATATAAGATACTTGCTACCTAAAATGTCAATGGGGAGTACAAAGTTTGGTACACCATGACACAAAGATAAAGAATACTTCTTTGTAATCCTTTTTTTCTCAAACAGAATAGAACATATGTCAATCTTATCACCATTTGTAAGAGGTTACTTTAGATAAGATGGAGGGGTAACCCCTATTTGAGTGTGGTAATGATAAGCTAATCCTGGCCAAAGCTTTTGATTAATGATAGGACACATGAGCACAAACCCAATGAAGATAAACTCACTTTAAACTCACAAAGCTCTCGTGTATAACTCAGGAAATAGTAATGAACTTTAGAACTAACTTAGCTAGAGGGGGAGAGAAGTAAGAACCCTAGATATACTTTGGTAGGCAGGTAGAAACACACCTAACACTTTCACGAATCTCTGTCAAGTATTAAAAGCTTCGTAATAAGTAACAATGGTGGGTGGGTAAACCCTCTAGTAATAACGTATGAACTCTCAAAAGATCGTCCCCTCCTCAAAGGTGGTTGGGGTCTTTAAATAGCCCCCACACCGCCCCCGAGGGAACTCAGTCATTAAAGACTATGAAAAGACATCCCTCATACTTTATGCCACAACATTAAATACTTGATGCACTAGTTTTCTCCACGTCATAAACATTAAATGCCAAGACATACCTTTTGCCTAACCACTGTGTGTCAGGGGGCTGTTATCGCAGAGGTGGCTCACCAACTGCCTGACAGCCCCAAATACCTCGATGGTTTACTT
The DNA here is from genome assembly GCA_949130495.1 of Sambucus nigra. NCBI lineage: Eukaryota > Viridiplantae > Streptophyta > Magnoliopsida > Dipsacales > Adoxaceae > Sambucus > Sambucus nigra. The sequence continues at coordinate 504,505,297 of OX422212.1, forward strand.
AAGTGCAGATCTGACATTGTTTAGCTGGATAGTGACATCACCTAAAGTGGATGTGACATTAAGTAGAGGGCTGTTTGGTTCACAACTCAACGCCCGATGGAACTCCAAGCTATTCCACCTGAGGTTCCACGGTCAGGGTCCTTCGGTGTTTTTACCAAGTGTATCTAAGATGGTCAGGACAAGCCCAAATGGTGCCTCACTTCTCAATCCTCCAAACCAGGTCCCTCTAAATTTCCCACGGTGAGGTCATTCGATAAAGCATAAAAGCTCTCCCGGGCCCTACCAATCCTAGTCTCTCGCAAGTACCGTTTGACCTCATACAAACTCATTTGTTATTATCGTTACATCATTACAACCGTTAGGGCTTACGCTCATCAATAATGAAAATACAATATGACTAATACAACAAGCTAAAATATGAGCTACCGCGCCAATCTGCCTCGCTAAGTTTCCACTCCTTAGTTGCCTCGATTGCTTAATATCAAATACTGTTGCTAATTGGGGATTTGTCCCTAATCTCAAGATTACCTTCAGGCCCTCTCTACATTTTCCCCCTCGTGGAGAGATTTTTTGGAACAAGAAATGTCTGCACGAAATGTTCCAAATCGATGGGCCTTTCTTTGTGTGAAAAGATCCAGGCCTCCTCTCCTTTATTCAGAACCCGAGCGTTAGAGTCTTCGGGAAAAAAGTAAAATTATGCCCGATGTACCCTAGGCATAACTAAACAATCGTCTAGACTTATGACAAGAGATCATCGTAGCTTTTTGGAACCGTTGGGACATCTTCTTCATTGGGAGTCCATTGGATATGTCTAACAAAAAAATTCTTTGGCGCCAAAACTTAATCTTGCACAGGAAGGCAACGGTTTGTGTTCCGCAGGTGTCACTTCATAAATGATGTGGCGCAGTCTTCTCAACTGTCAAAGCACTTCCCAATGTGCCACGTGTTCATTGGAAATGATTGCAGGCGGCTTTGCACGTGCTATGGTGGGAGACTGAAACGACAACTCCCAAATTTTCAAACGGCTATATCCAAAACCCTTCAACCTTCTCTTTCTTTTTTCTTACACTGTTACTATCTTCTTCAGACTTCCATCTTTTTAGAGAGAGAAAACCCTGTAAGGACTCCATTGTTGCTAAGCTCATGTTCGCCTTCTTCCCTTCTCATCCTCTAAACCGCTACCTGTGGTCGTGGTCTTCTAGTCTTGTTCTTTAAACCGCTCTTGCTTAAAGCTTTTCTGCTGTCTTCATCATCGTTTTCAAGGGCAACCTCAAGCAACCCTGCTATCTCTCCTACTGGTGCTCCGTCTGCCACCACCACTGTTGCCTTTGCCCTGGATGCTGCCCTCCAAGAACAGCTGAGGTTTTATCATCGCTCTCCTATTTTTGGGGAGGGTGATAACTTTACTGTTGCCTGCAAGGCTGTGCATTTTTCTTCCAAGTTTGATGCCTTACTGTTGGGTGATGAAGACGAGGATTCTTCTGAGTGGGGCTTTCTTCCTCCAGAGGGGACTCTACGATTTCTCTTGGAGCGAGGGGACTTCCCATGGTCCCATGTTGATTTCGAAGCGCTAGGGGGCTCTCCTACCCACTTTGCTGCCTGGAACTCCCATATGCAAAGTCCTTATGATGATATTCTCACCAAGCTTGGGTTGCAATGGGATAAATGGTTTGGTGAGTTCACTCTTTCGAAGAACAATGCTGCTCTTCCTATCCTAGTCTCTCGATGGAACGTTATTACCTATACGTTCATCGCTGCATAGGGCGAGTTCACCATAACTCTAGAAGACGTGTGCGAGCTCTTGGACCTCGATGCAACAGGTCATGAGCCCTATACCGATGAGGCTCTTGATGCTCAAGAGACTGCCGATCGTTTGGAGTTGGATCGTATATGCCGAAGCTGCATCGGTTCATCCAATAAAGCTACTTTCTCTCTCTTGATTAATTATTTCTTCAAGGGTTCTGGTGAAGGCAGTTCCTCGACAGATGCCCCTGGTCAAGGTACATCGTTGGAACTTCCTACCTATATTCTTGTGATTCTCTCCTATCTCCTTTTGACGGGCAAACCCAATGACCAGCCCCGAAGGGACCTTATTAACATGTCCCTTCATTTGGCCCGAGGCATAAAACTTCCACTGGATGTAATTGCCTTGGGATCCCTCTACACCTGGATGGATAGAACTTTGTTCGACATGTAACGCTCTCTCGAACGTTATAACTTGGCCAATTTTGCCAACAGCTTCCTTTACTTTCGCTTTCCTGTCGTAGCGGCCAAAACCAACAGTCCTCCTTCGGGGGAAATAATTCTGCCTCCACGGTCTTTTATTTATCATAGGAGACAAAGCCGAAAGGAGCTAATATCTGTGATTGACCGTTTTGATAACTTTTTCATGAGGCCTTATCAGGAGAAAGTCTTTTTTCACACTTGTGAATTTTTTCAACATGGAGCAAGTGGTCCAGGCCCTACCCCGGATATTGAGTGTTGCCCAGATATTAACTCAAGAGGGGGGGGGGGTGAATTGAGTTTAGCAAACTTTTTGGGGTTAATTTAATATTTCAGAAAATATTTTAATTTAAATCATTTAATATAAATATCAGAAGAAATAAATCTTCAACGATTAACACTAAAATTATCTAACAATTTTAACTAAATAAATTAGACAAGATAAATCACAGAAATCAATACCCAAATAAATCTTTAATCAGATTTCGTATTTAATAAAAATTAATATTCTGGAATTTATTAATTATTACGAAAATAATAATTTCAGTCTTAAAAGAATTATAAATTTTAGTTTTAATTAATTTGCAAGTCTAAAGCTTGATAATGAAATTAAATAATGACACAAGCAAATAAATAGACTTAAATGCAGAAAATAAATGACACCGTGTTTTTAACGTGGTTCGGCCAAAAACCCGGCCTACGTCCACGCGCCAGAGCCGTTTCCGTCTCCTTGCGCTTCAATACCGTGATCCACTAAGGTAGGATCAGACCTCCAACGTACAATCGAGCAGCTAAACCTTGCTACTTGTACAACCGAAGCTAAAGTTCCAGCTTCAAACAGTTCCGAAAGTTGAGTACAAAATTTGGAAGATGAAACTCTCAAAAGTTACAATGTAAAATTGAGTTTCTTCTGGTTTAAGACTTCACAATAGATCTGAATATTTGTACTAGACTTTTCTTTGAAATCTTTGTAGTAGAGTAGTATTTCTTGTGCTTGTTCTCTTCTTCAAGGACAGCTAAAACATCAATCCAAAATAAACTGATATGTGGCTGTTTCAAACTTTGAGTAGAGCTGAAATGATCTTCTCTTGTTGCTTTCTTTGAGTGTTTGTATGAACAGAATGCAATATTTGATTGCCCCCTTTTTTCTTTTGATCTTTTTCTGTTTTTCTCTGTGTATCTTTCAACAACAGCTGATCTTCAATTTGTAGATGTTAATAATAAGATGACCGTTGGAGAGGAGAGTGAGATACGCTCTTCTTCAAAAAAAAAAATCTGTAGACTGAAAGAGCATTAAATGCTCAAGAATAGATGGGAAGATATCTTCCATATCTCAGACTTTAATTTTCTGTCTAGAAAGAAAATGGTAGACTAAATAGAGAGAGAAAGAGGTTAGAGAGAAAAAAAAATTCAGTGAACCAAACGAAGCATTAACAGTTAGTAGCCAACACAGTTTCAATAAATGATATAAAGAAAAGGACGTCAGCCTAAAGTAATGAAAAATAGTTCAAGGTTATTAAGGCCCTCTTCTAGGTAATGCCAGGCGTAAAAAATGTATGTAAGTTAACTGTCCAAGACAGTTGAGTAGGAACTGAATTGCTACAGTTCAATACCGTCACATCTTATGCCACACAGTCATATAAAAAAAATAAATCTAATGGAACAATATCTTAGAAAGATACAAATCTTGAATTTTACACTTTCCATTGACTGAAACTGTAGAAGTAGGTTGCACGTGGCATAAGAAGAGAGAAAAATAAGGGCGTCCCAACAGACACAGCAAGGCGTGCAAAGAGGTAAACCATTTATTGAAAAGGTACACGGATGGGACATAAAACAAGATGTGGCTTTCAACTATTCAAAGATGTAATAAAGATATTGTCAACAAGTACACATAGTTTCGTGAGATTTGGATGGGTTAAAAGGTGTGGGACCAAGATGGATATCAAATCTATATAAAAAAATATTGTCCATGTTCCACCAATTAATATACATAGAAGAGATCCAAGAGAGTAAAAGACATTGAATGAACAATTATAAAAAGAAATCTCTTATTATTTTCAAAAACAAGGACTGCCAAAGCAATTGGCACGCGGCCCAAAAATTCTGAGGAGTGACAGAATCCAGTTCTAAAGATGGAAGTGACTGGACGAAACAGTCCTAAAAAAATATCGTGCATATCATCTTACCAGGTAATGAAATCTGACTATGAGTTTCTTGTGAGTTCCCATACAAAAAGAAGAGCATATAAATATAAATATATAAAATGTAACATGGGGGATGATGATATATGTACGAGTGATAATAACTGTTACCCTGATAATAAAACACAGTTATATATATGTGCGTGATAATAAAACACAATTACCATGATATTTTAAAAACATAAAATTCAAGTTGTAAAATTCAATAATTTATTATATGTGATAATAACTGAACGAAAATTTATTTTGGTAGAATTCAATATTTGCCAGATCAAGTGAAATTTTCATTTTGGCACTAAATATCTTAATGAACCAATACTTAAAATATTACACAAAGATTAAGTCATAAAAAAAATAACCAAGGCATATGATAATACGTAATGCAATAAATACCTTTTAAATAGTTGTTTGGAATCATTAAAATTCGAATCATTAAAAATCAATCTATTAATTTTAAACTTAAAATGAATATTAAATATAATTAAGCTAATTTAAAATTAATTCATGGGTTAATTACATTTTCATTTAAGAATCTCCCCCTTTTTGATGATGACAAACAACTGAAAATTGCAAAAGAAATACAAAAGAAATACATGCAGAAAATTTGCACTCTTCTCCCCCTGTTTGTCATAAACAAAAAGCAATAGGAATGGGTGATATAAGAGTGAGATGTAAAGAAAAGATAACTGCAGATTTTATTGATACTAAAAGGAAATTACATTTTCAGATTATTTATCATATGGCATACATCATTGGGATGTCCTTCAAGAAGGATTTCTTTCCCATTATCTTTGACCATAAGTTTGATAGTATTTCCGGTGTAGGAGTTGGTTGAGGAAGATTCAGATTTGGTAGAAGTGTTTGCTTGTGAGGGAGTAGCCATATGAGGTGGTAAGACAAAAGGCCAAGGAGGTGGACTTATCCAAGGAGCAAATGGAGGAGAGAGAGCTATGGCGTTAAGAGCTTCGGAATAAGAAGAATATTTTTTGAATTTTGCATTACTTACACTTTTGGTTTGAAGCTCACATTCTCCCCAAGAGGTGTAGATCCCGGGTTGTTTGCCTACCCAAACAACATAGAAGGACTGCATGGTGTGTGTGTGTGAAGATAGAGTGAAAAGCAGTAACACACATATATATAGGAGATGATGGTTTGTCTACTAGTTGGTAAAGTATTTTGGAAAGATGTGAATACACTATTCATGTAAATAATGCAATATTTCAGAATAAGAAATTCAATTATAATTCTAGATTATTTATACGTGCCATACCGAGTTCGCGACAAATAAAAGTAAAACGATCTTCGCGTAGTGGTTTTGTAAAAATATCGGCTAATTGAAGATCCGTAGAAATAAATTCTAGTTTAACGTCACCTTTTTGTACGTGATTGCGTAAAAAGTGATGTCTAATTTCAATATGTTTTGTTCTAGAATGAAGAATTGGATTTTTAGTTAGACATATTGCACTCGTGTTGTCACAAAAAATTGGATTGTTTTGAAAGGATATTTTAAAGTCATCTAATTGTTGTTTCATATATAAAGTTTGAGCACAACTACTACCGGCGGTAATATATTCTGCCTCGGCGGTGGAAAGAGCTACCGAATTTTGCTTTTTACTAAACCACGAAACTAGTGAGTGTCCTAGGAAGTGACAAGTACCACTAGTGCTTTTTCTATCAACTTTACAACCCGCAAAATCCGCATCGGAATAACTTACGAGTTCAAATGATGTAGTTTTAGGATACCATAATCCTAAGTCTTTAGTACCATTTAAATATCTAAAAATGCGTTTTACGGCACACAAATGAGATTCTTTAGGATTGGCCTAAAAACGAGCACATAAACATACACTAAACATAATGTCGGGTCTGCTAGCGGTTAAATATAGTAGACTACCAATCATGCCACGATATAAAGTTGTATTAACAGATTTTTCTTTTTCATCAATATCTAACTTTATAGATGTGCTCATAGGTGTACCAAGTGTTTTAGAATTCTCTAAACCATATTTTACTAAAAGATCCTTAATATATTTAGATTGATTAATAAAAACACCATTTTTAGTTTTCTTAATTTGTAAGCCTAAAAAGAAATTTAACTCCCCCATCATACTCATTTCAAATTCTTTTTGCATAAATTCTGAAAAATCTTTACATAAATTTTCATTTGTGGATCCAAATATAATATCATCAACATAAATTTGTACAAGAAGCATATCATTGTTAAGAGTTTTTATAAATAAAGTAGAATCCATTTTTCCTCTTACAAAATCATTTTCAAGCAAAAATCCACTCAATAAATCATACCAAGCCCTAGGGGCTTGTTTTAATCCATATAAGGCTTTATTTAGTTTATAAACATGATTTGGAAATATGTGATTTTCAAAACCGGGAGGTTGCTTAACATAAATATCTTCACTTATAAAACCGTTTAAGAAAGCACTTTTGACATCCATTTGAAATAATTTAAAGTCTTTATAACATGCATAAGCTAATAACATACGAATGGCTTCAAATCTAGCCACGGGGGCATAAGTTTCATTATAATCAATACCTTCTTGTTGATTATAACCTTGTGCAACTAGTCTAGCTTTATTTCTTATATTTAATCCGGCATCATCCTTTTTATTTCTAAAAACCCATTTAGATCCAATAATAGTTTTATCTTTAGGTGTGGGTACAAGTGACCAAACATTATTACGTTCAAATTGTAACAATTCTTCTTGCATAGCTAATAACAAAAATTCATCTTTTTCAGCTTCATTAATATCTTTTGGTTCAATTTGTGACACAAAAGCTAAATTATTACAAACATTCTTTAAGGAAGATCTAGTAAGAATACCACTAGAAGGTTCACCCAAAATATTTTCAAAAGGATGATTATTAACAAATTTCCAACTTTTAGGTAAATTAGAATCATTATTCTCTTTATCTTTATATGGAGTCTTTTCGACATTAATGGAATCATCAACACTAGAATTAACATTTTCATTTAATTTTAATTCATTAACAGATTTATTTAGGACTAAAACATCATCATCATCATTGTTTTTATTGGCAAAAGAATTAGATTCATCAAAAGATACATGAATTGATTCTTGAACTATTAAAGTCCTTTTATTAAAAACTCTATATTCTTTACTATGAAGTGCATACCCAAGAAAAATACCTTCATCCGATTTTGCATCAAATTTACCCAATTTATCTTTATCATTTAAAATAAAACATTTACATCCAAAAACTTTGAAATAACTAACATTTGGTCTTTTATTTTTCAGAATCTCATAAGGAGTTTTATCTAAACCTTTTCTAATAATAGTTCTATTTATTACATAGCAAGATGTGTTAATGGCTTCCGCCCAAAAATATTCGGGTAAATTATGTTCATTTAACATAGTTCTAGCCATTTATTGTAATGATCTATTCTTTCTTTCTACTACTCCATTTTGTTGGGGTGTCCTAGGAGCAGAAAAGTTATGTTCAAAACTATTTTCATCACAAAATAATTCGACATCTTTGTTATCAAATTCTCTTCCTCTATCACTTCTTATAAAGACAATATTGCAACCTTTTTCATTTTGAATTCTTCTACAAAACTTAGCAAAAATAGGGTGTGTATCATTTTTATGAGTAAGAAAGAAAACCCATGTAAAACGAGAAAAATCATCAACAATAACAAGAGCATAATATTTTTCACCTAAAGTAGCAACTCTATTAGGTCCGAATAAGTCTAAGTGTAATAATTCTAAAGGTCTACTAGTTGAAATATCTCTTTTCTTTTTAAAGTAAGTTTTGGTTTGCTTTCCAAATTGACATGCATTACAAATTTTATTTTTAATAAACTTAGTTTTGGGCAGCCCTCTAACTAACTCATTTTTGGACAAAATATTAAGTTGTTCCATGTTGGAATGTCCTAACCTTCTATGCCATAACCAACAAGTATCATTTAGGGCACTTAAACACTTAACATTTTGTTGTGACAATTTATCAAAATCAAGAGTATAAACATTTTCATGTCTAGAAGCAACAAATAAAACACTATTATCCTTAGCATTTGTTATTAAACAAAAATCTTCTTTAAATGTAACATCATAACCTTTATCACCCAATTGGCTAATACTAATTAAGTTATGCTTAAGACCATCAACTAAAAGAACATTTTCAATGCAAGGGGAAAGATTCATACCGACTTTACCTATGCCGATGATTTTGCCTTTGGAGTTGTCTCCGAATGTTACTAGTCCTCCATCTTTGGCAACCAAGCTCGAAAACTTGCTTTTGTCACCCGTCATGTGTCTTGAACACCCGCTATCTAAGAACCACTTTGATTTGTGTGAACCCACTCTAAAACAAACCTACAATGGACATTTAAATAATTTTTCTTTCGGTACCCAAAATGTGTTGGGTCCATAGGGGTTAGAAAAAATAGGAGTCCCTTTAGGAATCCATGCGACTTTAGTAGAAAATCTATATTTGCAAGAATTTGAAAAGTGGGTGTGTCTTCCACAATATGTACATAAAGAATTTCCCATATTTTTAGAATAATTTTCAAAACTTTTCTCATTTTCATTTTCAATATAACCAATTCCAGCCTTATCATACATCCATCTTTGGCTTCCAAGTAGCATATTTAAATTCTTCTTTCCATTCACAAACTTTTCAAGACACGAAGTTAAATCCTTAACTTCAAGTCTTAATTTTCATTTTCAGAAATAAGATAATAACTTGGTGAATCTTTAACTTTAAGTTTTTCAATTTCTAATTTTATAGACTTATTTTTAGATTTCATTATATCTAAGTTTTCAAAGAGATAATCATATTTATGTAATAAAGAAGAATGCATCTTTTTAAGATTAATATATTTAGTTTTAAGTTCATCTAAGTTCTAATAAAGTTCATCAAAAGCATTTTGAAGTTCATCATGATCATTTAAAGTTTCATTATCACTATCAGAATTAAAATTAGAAGATACCTCATCATCATTTTCCATAAGGCAAAGATTTGCAATTTCTTCATCACTTGAATCTTCATCATTGCTACTTTCATCCGAATCACTCCAAGTAGTAGCTTTCATGGACTTTTTGTATTTTTCATTTCTTTTCCCTTTTCTATCATTCTTCCCTTCTTTGGCTTTACGACAGTTAGGTCTGATATGGCCTAACTCTTTGCAGTTGTAACATCTTGGTTCAAACTTGGAGGATGACTTTCCATCATGTCCCTTCTTTGAAAAGAATTTCTTGAATTTTCCAGAATGACCCTTCTTTTTGGCAAGAAATTTTATGAATTTTCTAGTGAGAAGTGCTATATCACCATCTTCATCATCATCAGCTTCATCACTATCTTCTTCTTCCTCAATGGATTTGAAAGCAATAGTTTTGCTTACTTTGGGCTTCTCATCTTCAGCAAGTTCTTTAAGTTCCATTTCATGAGTAATTAAGGAGCCCAGCAATTCATCAAGAGAAATAGGTCTTTCTCGTATAGCTTCTTTAATTGCTAGCTTCTTGGTCATATAGGCAGATGGTAGTGACCTGAGAATCTTACTCACTAATTCAGAATCAGTATAGGTTTTACCAAGAGATTTCAAACCATTAATAATATTTGTAAATGTAGTAAACATATCAGAAATAGTTTCATCTGTTTTCATTTTAAAAAGCTCATAGTTATGAACAAGCATGCTTATCTTATCCTCTTTTACTTGACTAGTTCCTTCAAAAGTAATTTCTAATCTATCCCAAATTTCTTTGGCATTTTCACAACAACATATTCTGTTATATTCATTAACATCAAGAGAACAATGTAAAATATTCATTGCTTTGGCATTAACTTGTATTTTCTGAATATCAACATCATTCCATTCATTTTCATTTTTAGGAACATTTTCATTATTAACAACTTTCATGGGAATATTTGGACAATTACTAATAACTCTCCAAACAGCATAATCATTTGATTGAACAAAATTTTTCATTCTATTTTTCCAATAGCTATAATTGTTTCCTGAAAATAGAGGAGGTCTGTTAATTGATTGTCCCTCACCAAGAGATGAAACACTAATGTTTTCCATAAATCGAAGAATCTAAAGATGTTTAAAACAAAGATAATAAATTAGAGCATGGCTTTGATACCAATTGTTGCCCAGATATTAACTCAAGAGGGGGGGGGGGGGGGGGGGGGTGAATTGAGTTTAGCAAACTTTTTGGGGTTAATTTAATATTTCAGAAAATATTTTAATTTAAATCATTTAATATAAATATCAGAAGAAATAAATCTTCAACGATTAACACTAAAATTATCTAACAATTTTAACTAAATAAATTAGACAAGATAAATCACAGAAATCAATACCCAAATAAATCTTTAATCAGATTTCGTATTTAATAAAAATTAATATTCTGGACTTTATTAATTATTACGAAAATAATAATTTCAGTCTTAAAAGAATTATAAATTTTAGTTTTAATTAATTTGCAAGTCTAAATCTTGATAATGAAATTAAATAATGACACAAGGAAATAAATAGACTTAAATGCAGAAAATAAATGACACCGTGTTTTTAACGTGGTTCGGCCAAAAACCCGGCCTACGTCCACGCGCCAGAGCCGCTTCCGGCTCCTTGCGCTTCAATACCGTGATCCACTAAGGCAGGATCAAACCTCCAACGTACAATCGAGCAGCTAAACCTTGCTACTTGTACAACCGAAGCTAAAGTTCCAGCTTCAAACAGTTCCGAAAGTTGAGTACAAAATTTGGAAGATGAAACTCTCAAAAGTTACAATGTAAAATTGAGTTTCTTCTGGTTTAAGACTTCACAATAGATCTGAATATTTGGTACTAGACTTTTCTTTGAAATCTTTGTAGTAGAGTAGTATTTCTTGTGCTTGTTCTCTTCTTCAAGGACAGCTAAAACATCAAGCCAAAATAAACTGATATGTGGTTGTTTCAAACTTTGAGTAGAGCTGAAATGATCTTCTCTTGTTGCTTTCTTTGAGTGTTTGTATGAACAGAATGTAATATTTGATTGCTCCCTTTTTTCTTTTGATGTTTTTCTGTTTTTCTCTGTGTATCTTTCAACAACAGCTGATCTTCAATTTATAGATGTCAATAATAAGATGACCGTTGGAGAGGAGAGTGAGATACGCTCTTCTTCAAAAAAAAAAATCTGTAGACTGAAAGAGCATTAAATGCTCAAGAATAGATGGGAAGATATCTTCCATATCTCAGACTTTAATTTTCTGTCTAGAAAGAAAATGGTAGACTAAATAGAGAGAGAAAGAGGTTAGAGAAAAAAAAAATTCAGTGAACCAAACGAAGCATTAACAGTTAGTAGCCAACACAGTTTCAATAAATGATATAAAGAAAAGGACGTCAGCCTAAAGTAATGAAAAATAGTTCAAGGATATTAAGGCCCTCTTCTAGGTAATGCCAGGCATAAAAAGTGTATGTAAGTTAACTGTCCAAGACAGTTGAGTAGGAACTGAATTGCTACAGTTCAATACCGTCACATCTTATGCCACACAGTTATATAAAAAAATAAATCTAATGGAACAATATCTTAGAAAGATACAAATCTTGAATTTTACACTTTCCGTTGACTGAAACTGTAGAAGTAGGTTGCGCGTGGCATAAGAAGAGAGAAAAATAAGGGCGTCCCAACAGACACAGCAAGGCGTGCAAAGAGGTAAACCATTTATTGAAAAGGTACACGGATGGGACATAAAACAAGATGTGGCTTTCAACTATTCAAAGATGTAATAAAGATATTGTCAACAAGTACACATAGTTTCGTGAGATTTGGATGGGTTAAAAGGTGTGGGACCAAGATGGATATCAAATCTATATAAAAAAATATTGTCCATGTTCCACCAATTAATATACACAGAAGAGATCCAAGAGAGTAAAAGACATTGAATGGACAATTATAAAAAGAAATCTCTTATTATTTTCAAAAACAAGGACTTCCGAAGCAGTTGGCACGCGGCCCAAAAATTCTGGGGAGTGACAGAATCCAGTTCTAAAGATGGAAGTGACTGGACCAAACAGTCCTAAAAAAATATCGTACATATCATCTTACCAGGTAATGAAATCTGACTATGAGTTTCTTGTGAGTTCCCATACAAAAAGAAGAGCATATAAATATAAATATATAAAATGTAACATGGGGGATGATGATATATGTACGAGTGATAATAACTGTTACCCTGATAATAAAACACAGTTATATATATGTGCGTGATAATAAAACACAGTTACCATGATATTTTAAAAACATAAAATTCAAGTTGTAAAATTCAATAATTTATTATATGTGATAATAACTGAACGAAAATTTATTTTGGTAGAATTCAATATTTTCCAGATCAAGTGCAATTTTCATTTTGGCACTAAATATCTTAATGAACCAATACTTAAAATATTACACAAAGATTAAGTCATAAAAAAAATAACCAAGGCATATGATAATACGTAATGCAATAAATACCTTTTAAATAGTTGTTTGGAATCATTAAAATTCGAATCATTAAAAATCTATCTATTAATTTTGAACTTAAAATGAATATTAAATATAATTAAGCTAATTTAAAATTAATTCATGGGTTAATTACATTTTCATTTAACATTGAGGATCCCTCGCTCGCCGTGGTCCTTCTATTCTCCCCAGGATATCTTCCTTCTTACACTGAGTGGGGATATGCCAGTGAGCACTATAATCCCAACTGATGCAGCCGCCAGTTTGGGTTTGACCAGGGGGCTCCACGTCTAGTGTTTCAATCATCAAACCCCAAGGTCTCCTTTAGCGAGGCGTGTTCTCTTTTTCTTCCACCGCTGCGTGGACGATAAGCTCCACTATGTCTGGGAGAGTGACCATTCCCAGCATTACTAGGAAAGGGGACATGACCCCTCTATTCGCCACAAAATACTGGCCGAAGGAACTAGCTGAAATTACTGAGTTTGTTGAGGGAGATCCAGTGTATCCCCCCATTTCTTCTTTTTCTGCCTTAGAGCTGGGGCAAAAAGGAAACTCCATTCTTGGGGTGGAATTTCCTCTTAGTACGACCCCCAATCCAACTCCCACCGATCTTCCCCCGCTTTGTTCCATGATCCCAGTCGCCACGCTCAAGCCCAAAACCCCTGCCGCTCCAAAGAAGGTTGCCCCTTTAGCTGAAGCTACTATCGGGGAGGGGCCTTCTCAACCACCTGCCAAGAATGCGAAAACGGCAAAAAGTGGGATATCAAAGTCAAAATCTAAGTCCCAGAAGCCCCAGACTCCAGTGGCAGCCTTCCCCATAGCCTCCGTTCCATTTCCCATGTCTACCGAAACGACTGAGCGCTTAAGAAGGGAAGCCCAGGCGGAGATAGATGGAATAAATGTTGAGTATCAATGGTATGCTGTCATTGTTCGTCCTTCCGTTGCTTTTCCCACGGTGGTGGTTGATCCCACGGAGCCAATGACAAGGAGGAGAAAGAGCTCAAGGGTTCCTCGAGAGATCAGTACTGGTGCAGCGAGATCGAGGAAGAAGACTCTAGGTACCAAGTCTCAGAAGAAGCAAACTCCCGAGGTGCATCTCACTCCTGCCCCTTCTGTTGTTGTTACTCCTCCTTATTCGCCTGTGGTCCTGTCTCCTCGTTCCCCTTCTGAATCCGAGGTATGTATGCTTGATTTATTCATTCTCTCCCTTTTTTTTACTTAAGGAAGGCTACATTTGCTTATTATTTTTTTTTACAACTGTGGTGCAAGGGATTGAAGAGGAAAGGCCAAACCCCCCAGTCCTCTCGTGAGCCCTTTTGTGGGGGGACGCTTCGGTGTATCTCGTACCAATGTGACTCCTCCCCATTCCCCCATGACGGGGCTCACTTATTCACGTCGTTTAGGCTCCCAACGTGCTAGGGAAGTTATTGTGGGAGGTGATGCCGCTGAGACTACGAGTGATTCTTCACCCCCAGAGGTGACACAACTCGAGATTACACTCTCATTCCCCTCTGATTTACATACTTCACATGAGGTTCATCTGCCCATTGTTCTTGTTGAGGAAAGTGAGCCCGAGGTATGATTTCCTCTAGAATTTATTTGTTATAGCGTCTTTTTGGCTCCACCCTTTTCTTATTTGACTTGCTAGACCCTGAGATGTTTTGGGTGCCCCAGGTTGAAATAGCCTCGTTGTTAGAAAACGTTCTTCTTACAACGATGCTGATAAGACCTCTGACCGCCATTCCCCTCTTTAGCACCATAAGTGAGGTAGGTAGCACGTAGAGATACTTCTTCATATTTTCTGTGCTTATTCCTCTTTTCTAACACTTGATCTCATGTCACAGTTTTCTCCTGATCTTGTACCACCTACTTATCTTGGTGGTTCTCATGTAGTCAAGGCCCAGGTTAATGCTTCTTCCCAGCATAGTGGTGCTTCTGCACCCCTTCGTTTTGGGTCTTTATTTGGGATTTCGTCATCTTCTCTCGATGAACCCCCTATGCTGGCCCTAGTACCTTATGTTGGTGAGGTCGTCTTGCCGAGCGTTGATGCTTCTACAACCAGGGACCCCGTTATGACTTCTGAGGCAATGATCCCGTCCCCAACGGTTCCTGTCCTTGCAGCTGCCACAACGGCTCCCGTTCTTGCCCCTGTAGTGAGTGAGGTATATATATATTTTTGTTATTTCTCGTGAGTTTTCACCTTATAAAGGTGACTTAACAACGAAAGTGCTTGTTAAGATTTTTCCATAAACTTCACCTTATAATGGTGACTTAACAACGAAAACGCTTGTTAAGATTTTTCCATAAACTTCACCTTATAATGGTGACTTAACAACGAAAACGCTTGTTAAGATTTTTTCCATAAACTCAACCTTATAACGGTGACTTAACAACAAAAACGCTTGTTAAGATTTTTCATAAACTCCACCTTATAACGGTAACTTAACAACGAAAAATCTTGTTAAGATTTTTCATAAACTCCACATTATAACGGTGACTTAACAACGAAAATGCTTGTTAAGATTTTATCATAATCTTATTATAACTTCTGTCACTTCTCAGGTTGCACGAGAAGATTCTCCCACAATTCTTTCGCCTATGGGCTTACCTCATCGGGAACCTGTTGTTTCAGAAAACTCTGGTCATGATGATCAAGGTTCCACGACTGGTGCTATAGCAGAGAGTGAATCTGGGTGCGAAGTCCCTCCTCCTGACCCGGCTCCTCACGCTTTCTTCCTAATGGTGCTTCAGCAGTCTCCTCAAATGCCTGTCAACCACCGCTTGGTGATCGAACAACTGGTGAATCATCACCCTGAGACCTTCACACCGGATTGTCTGCGTTCCAATATTCACGTGATGAGTCACAGACTTCAAGGCATGGCAATCGTTGTTGCTAAAATTACCAGTTGTCCTACTGCCAGCATCACAGATCCCTTCTTGATGGTTTTCGTTTTGACTGGATCATAACACATTTGAAGACTTTGAAGAACCAGTAACTGATCGTCCAGAGGGAAGTATTACGAAAGCACCAGGAGGACCAGCAAGCTGAGGAAGCTAGGTTGGTCGCATTGGCGCCCCTTTTGGAAGTGGTGGATCAAGAGGTAAAGGATGCCGAAGAAGCCTTGTGTCTGGTCAAACTGAAATGTGAGAGATTCCTCATCGAGCGTACACAAGTGCAAACGAGGCTGGAGGTTCCTATTAATGCCCAACGATCTTTCACAGTAGCTTCTTCGGATCTTCCTGGAGATTTTTCCTCTTCCTCGAATTTATCATTTCTTTTAGACTAATTGCCTCTTGTATACAGATCCTCCATCTACTCTTATCTATGTAATTCTTGGGCGATAGCTCCCCAAATTTTTTTTGTAATGCTCTATTGTTTATGAATGAAGAATATGTACTTTTCAATTCTTACATGTGTTGTGATTGTTCTTGTATGCTATAGAGTTCTATATTTTCATTATGTTCAAATTGTAACCAAAACTTGTATATTCATAACAACAGCCAGTTATAACATTGGTTCGAACTTGATTGTTTACACATGATAAACCTTCAGCCATTTATTGTTAATATTAAATGGCTTGTCTTCCTTTAACTTCGAAATTAAACAATAATCAGAATCATGAGCTTCCTTCACAACGAAAGGTCCCTCCGAGTTGGCTGCAAACTTAGGTAGAGGAAGCCCCCTGATGTGCTTCATTGCTGCTTTCAATATGATGTCTCCCTCCATGAACTACATTGGTCTCACCAAGTTATCGTATGCCCTTGAAAGTTACTTCGTATACATTTGAAATTGTTGCATCGAATTATCCCTGTGTTCATCCAACGCTTCCAGCTGTACATGTCTACTTTGAGGGAGCATGCTACTTCGCAAGGAATATCGAGCAGAGGGAACTTCCAACTCCACTAGAAGGATTGCCTCAGCCCCATAAACAAGAGAGAACGGCGTGTATCCTGTGGGTTTCCGCTTGGTTATTCGATAGGCCCACAGAACAGCTGATATCTTGTCATACCACACCCCTGGGAAGTCCTCCATCATCTTGCCTCGGCCTGACCATTTCCCTTTGGGTATGCCACCGTTGAGATGTGGTGAATAATGGAGTACTTATCTGTGAGCATTGTTACATCGAAATTGACAAAGGGAGTTTCTTTATCTGAAAGAATAACCTTTGGGATCCCAAAATGGCAAATGATGTATTCTCTGATGAAGTTTCTCACCACCCCAGCCGTTGTTCTTCTAAGTGGTATCGCTTCGGCCCATTTTATAAAACACACTGTTGCTACCAGTATCCATATCTTGCCTCTCGAATAAGGGTGTATTCCCCCACTAGGTCGAACGCTTAAGTATGAAATGGATAGGGTGTTGACAGTGAGTGTAAGTCTATCGATGGGGCATGGATCATATTTCCATGAGGTTGGCAAGCTTTGCATTTTTGAACGAACTCAGCAGAGTCTTTCTCCATTATTGGTCAATAATACCCTAACGTCATCAACTTATCATACAACTTGGCCCCCCTATATGGGCTGGATCGTGTGCTTGTTTGAGGACCTCAACTGCTTCTTTCTTTGTGACTCAATGTAATGGCCTGTTGAAGTACCCCCTTCGATAAAGGCGCCCCTCCTGAACATATAATCTTGGAGCCCTTCGCCTTAGGCCCATCGCATCCATTTTATCCGTTGGGACAACTCTATCCTGAATGAAGTCGATGTAGGGCTTCCTCCAATCCGTTTGAGCTTCAATGAAATGGCACTCAGCTGCTTCGAAGAACAGCTGACACTTATCGCATTTTCGTTGTAGCTCTACAGCATCTTGCTTCATTCTAGGCCAAAAATACCCCTCTCTTTGAATTCTCCTATATAGAGGTATCTCAGTCGTTTCGCAGTGCTCCTTATGCGTTTTCCTCAATCTTCGCTCTGCTTCCTATGGGCTGACGCATCTTGACAACCATCCCCCAGCATTTCTGTAGTAAAGATTCCCCTGGTTCGTAAAGTATTGTGCCAATTCTCTTAATCCCATAGCTCTTTTACCAGAATCTAGTTACTTCCTAATCTCTCCCTTCCAGTACGCGTCCCCCTTCATCGGTAGTATTGACTGTACCATCGAAGGAGATGTTCTTTGTTGGATCACAATGATAGTCTCATCGTTCTTCATGGCCATTTTCTGGGCGATAGTGGCATAGGCGTCTGGATGGCGGTTTATCATTTTGGGATGTCTTCTGATCTTGGTCCGATGGAACTAGTTGAGAAGCCTTTGAATGATTGTTCTATATGACGCCAGGCTCATGTGCTTCAACGCATATTCTCTATTTACCTGCTGAATCACTATATTTGAGTCACCCTTAATGCACAGTGAACGAATTCCCCTTCGAAGAGCCTCTAGTAGCCCCAGTACCAACACCTCGTACTCTGCTTCATTATTGGAATAAGGTAAATCTAGCTTATAGGAAAGGTAAATCTCCTCCATCCCTTTTGAAAGAATAACCCCTGCTCCCCCCTCTTTTTCGCCGAAGATCCATCGAACTGCATCGTACATTCCTCATCAGTTATATCCAGGTAATTAGCCTACAAATCATCTCCTGGAATGTCTTCCTTGGGTGGCTCGAAGGTTCCTGAAGGGAAGATGGCCAATAGATCAGCGTACGCCTGGCTTTTAATTGTGCGAGGGACCATGCACTTCAAGTCATATTCAGAGAGGATAAGGAACCATCTATCTTCGCTACCAATCAATATAGTTCTTACAAGTAATACTTAATTGGGTCACATCTAGTTACAATATGAATTGTGAAAGACACCATATAATGCTTAAGTTTTTATTCTACAAAGACTAAAGCTAAAGAATGCCTTTCTAAGCTACTATATCTAATCTCTAGCCCATGTATAATTTTGCTGAGGTAGTAAACTGACCGTTCTTGCCCGTTCACTTCTTGTGCCAACAGAGCTCTAACGGACCTTGTGGTAAACGTGAGGTATAGCTGCAACGGTACTCCTGCCTGGGGAGGAGCCATGATTTGTGGTGAAACGAGCAGTTTCTTCAGCCTGACAAGAGACTCATGGTGAACCTCCTCCCATCGGAATTTCATGTTCTTTCGCAATAGCTGCATCAGTGGGTGTGTTGTTTCGGCCAATCCAGGCACAAATCTCCTAAGGTAAGAGATTTTTCCGAGCAAACTCTTCAGCTCCTTCGCCGTTCTTGGACATGGCATCTCTAATATCACCCGTTGTTTATCCTGGTCCATCTGCACCCTTTGTCGATTAACCACGAAGCCTAGAAACTTCCCGCTTGTTACTCCAAAGACACACTTTAACGGGTTCATCCTCAATTTATACCTCCTGCACCAAGCAAAAAGCTTCCTTAAATCATTCAGATGGGACTCATCCTTTTTCGATTTGATGACCAGGTCGTCCACGTAGAACTCTACAAATTTGTGGAAGATGTCATGTAATATGGCCATCATTGTCCTTTGGTACGTAGCTCCAGCGTTCTTGAGTCCGAACGGCATCACCTTGTACATGAAGTTGCCCAACGGAGTTCTGAACGCCATTTTCTCTGCATCGGTGGGATCCATCTTAATCTGGTTGTATCCCACATACCTATCCATGAATCTATACACACATTTAAGTAAATAGGCCCTCCATATTCATAGCAAATTCAATTAACCGTATAAATATAAGATACTTGCCTAAAATGTCAATGGGGAGTACAAAGTTTGGTACACCATGACACAAAGATAAAGACTACTTCTTTGTAATCCCTTTTTTCTCAAACAGAACAGAACATATGTCAATCTTTTCACCATGCATGACGTAAAAAGTTAATTAAGTAACCAAGCATATAAATAAAAATAGGAGATGCTTGATAAATATTCTTGTATTTTGTATGCATAAAAATAATCCCATTTACATACATTGACAAAGAATCATGAAATACTTAATTATTTATTAGTCTAGTGGGAGATGATATACTTAGACTTTAGAGTTACATTTGTAAGACTTTATCAGAATACCAAAGGATCTAAAATAACACTAAAAACATCAATAATTGAAACCATCAGTGCTTGAGTCATATAATTTCCCTCAAAACAAAACAAACATTAAAGGCCTATAATTTTCCACAAAGCATATTGATACTATCAAGTAAGATTATACTACATACATAAATGGTTGAAAATGAACTATTAACACTTAGTGCCAAGAATTAACATATAAAGAAAAAAATAACAAAGTTAATTGCCAAATGGTACTCTCAAAAGTAAAGATTATTTACAAAAAATAGAGATTTAACTTAATTTTTGGCATTGATATTGAACCAATTACATCCAACGCATAGAATATATAACTGAGTACAACTCTTGCAAAAAAAGTCTTCTAAAACACCCATGAATAGACAGAGAATTAAATGAACGAACATTACAATAAATAAAATTCAAACAGTGGTAAGTACCAATAATAAAAACACTTGAAAAAGGTTTAGAAGTAAGAAAGTTAGTGTTTACCTTCGATCCATAATCCCTGGAACATCAATGATACTCCTTTTATCTAGTAACTAAGCATAATACGCACATGCATTGTTAAACCAAAAAAAGATAGATTTCAAAAGTAAACCAATGTCACTATTGATTCTCGGGCCAAAATACTGAATATTATAGAAATTTCTATAATATTCTTTTGAGGTTTGTTTTGGTTGTTTGAAACATATGTGCTCATTTCTTTACTAAGATGTTCAAACTTTCACACTTTAAACTTATTTATGCTCATTCTCATGTATCCAAAGAAGTATAAGAATATAACAAATAATGAACAGGTTTTGAAAAAATTGAACGCATGTTTATATGTTTTGCAATGTGCCTTAGATGGTACATTCAAGAGAACTCGGGTTTCATTAATAGTGTTGAATAGTGTTTAATAATATTTCAACCAAAATCAAGAACATAAACAATAAACTTTCATATATGTTCATCAACTAATTTTTCTGTAATACATTCGGACAATAAATCTTATCATTATCATATCAATATAATACTGAATTTAGTATTAGTGCTGCATACATCATGCACACTTTAACTATATTACATGTAGTTCTAACATAACCATAAAAATATCACGGTGATTTTGCACACCGAAGCCCCCCAAAAATTGGACAAGCAAAGTGATTTTCAACACCGAAGTCCCCCAAAAATTAACACGCAGTTATTTTACACATAGATTTAACAAAAGACTTTATCAGGGGTAGTAAAAAAAAGAAATAAAAAGATATTTAGGGCAGATCTGAACGGGGAAATTTTTTTAATACAATAATGATACAATGTAACAAGAATACTTAAAAAGTATAACAAGAACAATTATTTCAATACAACAATGGTAGAATGTAACAAGAATACTTTAAAATGGTAACAAGAATACTTTAGTTGTTTTAAGACACGGTATTTACATGGGAATTTACAACAAGGCATTTACACAGGAATTTATAACATAACAAAATGGTATTTATACGGTAATAATTTGTGGTTTAAAATAGAAACAACAACAGTTGTGTAAATGCCAAAAATGTAAAGCTCATCGAAAATGCCAAAAATGAGTACATGTTTGAAGAGAGCAGAAGAGAGCCTGAAAATCTGTGTTGAAGAGAGAGAGGAGAGCTTGAACAGAGCTGAAAATCTGTGTTGAAGAGAGCGAGAGATTGAAGAGGGGGAGGAGAGAGAAGAGGGAAATGAAATTATAATTATAAATTAGTGACCCCTCCTAACAGTCACAAATTAAGCCTACTAGCGGTTATAAATTTATGGTGTGTATTAGCCATCACAAATTAAGTCTCACGCCAATATTTATAACTGCGCATATCAGTTACAAATTTGTGACTCCTAATAGCAGTCACAAATTACGTTTTAGGCCAATATTTGTAACTGTTCATAGCAGTTACAAATTTGTGACTACTCATAACAGTCATAACTTAAGAGTACTCACAAATTTGTGACTGATTGTGGCAGTTACAAATTTTTAACTGCTTATAGCAGTAACAAATTAATCATACAATAAGATTTGTGACTACCATTAGTAGTGACAAACCAATTGACTCAAAAATTCTCATTACCCAAAGATTTTATCACTCCTAATAGCAGTTACAAATAATTTTGTGACTGCTCCCGATAGTGATAAAGTTTGTCACCCTCATTGGCAGTTAGAAGAAGGGAGTCACAAAATTAGTATCTTGGTGTAGTGTTATCAATTAGAATTAAATTTTACTCTTTATTTTGAATTAGGTATGTCATCTTGTAAATAACGTTGTAATCTCTTTTATTTTTCCACAACAAAATTATGATTTGAGTTAGCTCCTGTGGGCATATATCTTCATCTTGTTTCTTTTTCTTCTTCTATCTCAAATATTATTCTTATTCTACGTCAATTTTAGTAACAAAACCAAACCAAGCTTGGCACATATCCAGTTTTGTCGCCCCTTGTTCCCTACCTATTCTACCTCAATGCCTATTCTAAATAAGGCAACAAGTTCGCATCCCTGAATGTTAAAACTATAGGATCCACTCCAACTACCTTGTTGCATTGGGATAAGGTTTTTTATATTATTAAGAAGAAAATACCCCTATTCTTCTTACAGATTGGTTGAAGGACAAGTTAAAATATCCCTGCATTCTTTTTAAAGGAGTAGTTAGAAGACAAGCCAAAGTTAACCTAGTTCTTCTTAAAGGACTAGTTGTAGCACAAGGCAAATTTATACCTATTTTTTTCTTTTGATTACATCATAATATATACATGACACATAGACAACTATTTATTTTTTATATTCATAAAAATTAATAGTGTTACAAAATATATATGTGACACAGTCATATTAGCATATGTTTGACACGTATTTGAATATATGTGATACACAACATAATTATATTATGAAATGTGTATAAATATATATAGATGTACTCTATACACCAGTACAATTCCAATATATCTATATGAAAAGGGGGGGGGGGGGGGGGAGAGGACAAAAAAAAAAGGTAAGTCGAGCGTCAAGTTAAGTGTGTGTGAGGACACTCCATATCAAAAGAAGAGAAAAGCGGAAAATAAAAGTACTATAAAGAAACATATAGAGGTAGATTAAGGACGATTCAATAGTTATACAAAGGTACATGTGAGGGAAAATAAAGGCAACAATTATGACTAGAGAGGCCGCAGCCTAGAGCAAAAAAAAGATTAGAGGGATGCCTAATTACAACATTATAAAGGAACAAAGACCTGAAATTCTTTGTCCCAAGTTAAGAGTCCTCATTTGAAAATAAAAAAAAATTAAGAATATATTGACTTCAACAAAATCAATGGCCAAAACTAAACCTACTTGAATATCGTGTAATTTGGAATATTGGTTTTCAAAGTGGGCAATAAATTTGGACGTCCAAAAAATGGAAGTAGGACTCCTAATCTAAGATGCGGGTTACTTTTCCCCCTATGATATTATTATATTTAGACATATCCCCCCGCATTTCAAATAATTAAACTTGACCCCCTATGCATAAGGTACAAGCGGGATGATGTACATGCGGGGGACAATTCTAATTATTTAAAAAGCGGGGGGTTATGTCTAATTATGACATTATCTCATTGGGCAAAGTAAAAAAAATAAATTCTTAATTATGAAAACAATATGTGATCCAACTTTTAATAGAATTCATTACGCTTAATAATTTATATACATTCAGAAGGTAGAAAACAATAAAATAGAGGACAATGCCCAGTCACTTACCACAATAATCTTTCTAGGAGAATCCTTGGAATCATTAGAGATATAAAACTATTTAGAGCTTTTCCCATTTATCTCAATTGAGTTTTCAGACAATCTTTCGGTTTTTGAAGGACAAGAAGGTCAATCAGCTTTTGTTTCACACTAGTAGAGAACTAAATATTTGATGAATAGATTTGGTGAGAGTGCTTACATTTTGAATAATTGGTGGTAAAGATGAGCACAAGCACGAGAGTGTGTTTTTGGAGTATGAATAGCTCTAAAGAGGAGTTGTAATGATAGTATCATAAACAATGATGGAATTTGCAACAAATAACCAAAACTCATTACCAAGTACAAAGAAATGTCTTAAAGTAATAAGAATCAAACAAATATAATATAATACAATGTCATAATTCTATTAATGGTGACGATGAGAGGGTGTTGTTGCAATGTTCAAGTGTTGTTACAAACAAACATCTCTTATAAAAATCTAACTATAAAAAGGCGTCATAATAAAATTTCATAAAAAAGGCTTCAATAACAATACCATCATAAAAAATAAATGCCATCATTGTTTATGATAATATCATTACGAACCCAAATGAAAAGGCTTCAAAAATTCTATTATTAATACAATGAAAAGGCATTTGTTTTGATAATATCATTACGAACCCAAAATTCTATTATTAATACAATGAAGATACACATCACTACAACCCAAATGAATGAATACAAGCAAACTTTTGTAAACATATTGTTGTCAATTACACTGATCTCGAATCCTTATAATTTTAGTTACCAACAAAATTTGTCTAGAAATAAGAAAAAATTAATAAATTGAAAAAAAACAAATAAGATGAAAAGTGATAATAACACCATCAACAAAGTGAAAAAATGTCAAAACTTAAAATTTGCTTGTATACAATTTTAAGTAATATCGTGCCCGTGTCTAAATAATGGAATATTTTTATTTTTGTGGTAAACGATCTAGATCAAAACCTAAAATTGAGATCAAAAGAAAGGGGATAGATAGAGAGAGAGTGAGGGGGGGGGGGGGTCTGGTTATTCTGTGGCAAGAAAAGGATGAGAGTTGAGAAACAATGGTGTAAAGCTGGTGGGGTGGAGGGAAAATATATTATGAGGTTAATATAATATGAAATTTATTTCTTCAGAACATACAACGTGGAGGGATAGATGGGAAGTATCGAGACTAAGTAGCGATAAATCTCATAGACTCCCTCTATAATTTGTCATACTAATGCGTTAAATTAGAAAATATATCATTAATTCCTTCCACATATTAATCATACAAATCACAATAGAGTTTCTCAAACCAAATTTAATCACATCGTTGACAGCAAGACTTGGTAAGAGTTTAACCAGGATGAACTATTTAAGTTCCTATGTAAATGTAGCTATAACAATCGACATGAACCCATTCTTTTTAATTTGGATCCTTTGCCATGAAAGGACTGGTCAAACATTATTATGATGTCAAAGACAAACCAACAAAATTAGGATTTCAATCACAAAAATATATGAAACAACTGCATGCTATAATTATAACTAAATTAAAATATTGTTATTAAAGGAAATTTTACACCCATTGTGACAAAGCTTTTGTAATCAATAGATCTAATAATCATGTATTCAAAAGTCAAACAATACATATGGTCATACTTAAATCCCTATGATGAACATGCGATGCAAGCTAGTGAATAATTTTGGTCATACGTAGGTTTGTGAAGTTGCTTTTCTTTTAAAGTTAATCGATGTAGACTAAAACATCAAACATATTTTGTAGTTAAAAACAATATTTCCCATATTTTTAATTTTCTATAAAACTCTTCTTCACTAAACACATGACAATTTAAGGTTATGTCAAGAAACAAATGAACGAAACTCACCTACACGTAATTAAACAAAGGAATAATCATTGTAGTGTCATATGAACTTTCAAAATCCACATCTACAGAGTTAACAAATTGCAATAGAACATAAACTCCTTTAAATAAAATAATGTCACACAATAATAAATAATAATCATATGTTTACCTATATAGGATTTTTTTATGTTTACAGCTTTAGAAAACCTTTATTAAGGCCATTTGCAAAATGGGTCTAAACTTGAAAACAAAATTTAATGGCCTAAAATGACTCATAACAGTTCAAACAAATGACTCTCTTAAGAAACACTTCCATTGATGAACTTACCTAAGGTGGAGTTCATAAGTATACTAGTTTATCTTTGTTCCAACTTCTTTATAAGACTTCATCCCTAGATAGTTGGATAAACCAAGAAAAAAAACTATTAACATGCTTAAAATTGATATATAATTTACCAATAATACAAAATAAAAGTTAAAGTTTATTGTTCTGTAAGATAAAGAAAATTCATGGAAAGATGCCCCATGTGGGTATTTTGTCAAACATCTAACCTACAAACTTTCACACCACAAAATTCAATTCAGTACTCTATTATAATTATGATAGTTTCTATCAATCTCAAGAATGTATAATAGTAAATAAAAACTAAAATACACCAAAACATGACATTAACAGTACTCATTGCATAAAATTGTCATATTTTGTTGTAGTAATTAAAATCTCAAAACCCATGTTTTACTACGGTCTACTATCGTACCATTCTTTTCAATTGGTTGATTTTATGACTACTTAACAAGATTGTCGAAAGGAGTTAGTAGGATAACTAGCAGCAATGACGCCTCGTCGAGATGCAATTCAGTCGGAGAGAAGGAAATCCCCAACAAAGAAAAAATAAATTATCGAGGAAATTGGTAACATTAAGAAGGGCGTGAGTGATTACGGCAAATTCTGTATTTTAAAAATCGAAAATTCTAGAAAAGAGGTAGGAATGAATAGTCTCTTCGATAAAAGAGGGAGAAAAGAGACTTTGGGAAGTTGGGAAGTTAGGACGGAGATGGAGCCAAGATCCGGGGGAAGATGGATATAGGGTTTCCGAACGTGTTGTCCACTAAACCATCAAAAAGAATAAGAGCCCGCGAAATAAGAACCCGCCAATTTACATAAAAATTCATTAAAATTTTATAACTATCCGCAAAAGTTCTATTATGCCATAAATTTATGGCACTTTTTTTGGCATTACTTTTAAATTATCACAAATTTTTTACACTCAAATAAATATGTCGTAATTTTTCAGCACTTATAAATAAATGTCGGTAAAAGTTCTCTTCTTGAAATTTATAAATAATGCCGAGAAATAAGTGTCGGGAAAGATCCTTTTTCTTTTAGTGTAGGTGCCGTTGGAGCTGCGCTTGATGGGGCTATTGGAGTCACTATTGGTATTACGAGGGAGCAGATGTGAAACCCTCCTCCCAAAGCCGTTTCAGCTACGGGAGTCTGTAAAAAAACAAAGAACTTGCCCATGAGAAGGGCCATTTGTGCTTGTCCCAAGACGACGCTAGTGGAAGCTTGTGTCACCGTTGGGGGTCCTGTCGTCATTTAAACAACGGGAACCTCCACCCGAGGAACCCTATCCCTAGCATCCTCAAGCTCCCTCTCAACTTGTCCCTCGTTTCATTGGATAACATCAAAATCTATGGTATGTTTAGCAGACTCATCAAATGTAAGAGAGTAGTCCCCTTAAAGCGTGGGAGTATAGTAATACTAGTTAAGGTGTAACCCCTATAGATATGGTGATAAATAATAGCCCAAGATCTCTTCAATAAATACAAGTGCACACACAATATTGAATATAATCAACACTCAGATTGAACTCACAAGTCTCTCAAGTATAAATCAAGTAATAATAAAAGGAAACTCATAAGAAACTTATTAAAAGGGAAAGAGAAGTAAGAACCCTATATACACATTGGCACGAAGCAGACACACCAACAAACTTTGAAAGATCTCAGGTTTAGCTATTAAAAGCTTCATAATAAATGAGAATGGTGGATGAGTAACAACTTTGATTTGCAATAACTCCTCTCTGATATATTCTCTCTCTAGCAATAAATCTCTAAAAAGCACTCTCTCATCTCAGAAGTGGTTGAGGCCCATGAATAACCCCACACCCTTTCTTGAGATGTATCACTATTCATTCATGTGAAAGACCTCCCTATCACACTTTATGTCACAAATATTAAATGCATAATGTGCCAGATTGTCCTATGTCATAAACATTAAATGCTAAGATATGCCTTTTGTCTAACCAGTGTACATCAAAGGATTGTCACCGCAGAGGTGGCTTACAAAATCATCTGACAACCCCAATACCACAGTGGTTTACTGGAGTTCAGATTGGACTGTGTTTAGCTAGATGGTGGCATCACCTAAAGTAGATGTGACATTTGGTAGGGGACTATTTAGCTCAAGGCTCAATAAACGATGGAACCCAAGTTTGCTCTACACGAGCTTCCACGTTGAAAAGGTCACCCGATGTTTCACCATGTGTATCTAAGATGGTCAGGTTAAGCCCTAACACTGCCTCACTTCTCAATGCTCCAAACCAAGTCCCTCTAAAGTTCCCACGGCGAGGTCATTTGATAGAGCATGTAAGCTCTCCCAGGACCTGCCAGGCCTGCTCTCTCCCGAGTACTATTTGACCTCACACTGAATAGTACAATCATTATAGCATTACAATCAATGTTACTTAAGGGAATAATTTGACTAAGTAAAAATAAGAAGATAAATAATGAGCTCTCCAGGCCAGTCTCCTTGCTGGGCTGTGTCACTGGGCTGCCACGCTGAGCCGTCTCGATGCCTTCATGCTACCTCCTTCCCTTGAGTCTCTTCTATTAATTAGGGGAGGCTTTCTCTAATTCGGAGATTATCTTCAAGGCCTCCCCCCCCCCCCCCCCCCCCAAGGCCACATAAAAGCCAAATTTAATTTAGACCAAATTTTATCTTGATTAATTATGTGAACCTAAACATTTAGGATATTGAAACTAAATCGAAAGAAACAAACCACAAACCATTATATAAGAGATGAGAAAACAAACAACAAACCTTTTTTCAATACTATTATAACTAGGTATTATAAAATGACACGAATATACATATAAAAACTTAGACTCCACTAAGTAACACAATTGTTTCTTCCTTCCTTGTTGTTAATAGACGGTGTTGCAGATCCAATAATGCTCGGCATCAAGCTCCACTTGCCTCAATATCCATCGATCAGCCTCAAAAAACTGTATTCCTATCTTTAGTAATGGAGAATTAACTCGATATGATATGAACATCGTATGTGTTCTTCTAAGCTTTGATAAAATGCTCAACAAATCATCTAATGGGTTTCGATTTAAAAAACATATGTGTTTTGTAAAACTAGGGTTTGGAAGTATTTGATATTATATGGGAAATTATTTTTGCCAAAAGTCGTATGTAAAACTAATCCCAATACCCTTTATTTAGAAAACACTATTTTCAAGGCGGCGTAAATTTTGAAGGATCGTTTGAATGAAAATAGGACTTCATTCGAATAAAAATTTATAACTCATTCAAACCAAAATAAAACTCATTTGAATTAACAACCAGTCTCATTCGAATGAGCTTCAAACAATATTTGTTCTGCTAGTAGAAAAATCTCACTTGATGTTTATTTGAAGTTGTTTTGAACAAACTACCAATCTGTTTTGAATGAAGACTTAAAGTCATTCAAACGATGTAAAAATAAAAAATATTTTTTCTTTGAAAATATTTTTAAAACCATCCTTTAAAAAAAAAAAATATATATATATATATATAGAAAACCCCAGAATAAAATGTTTAGACATAAGAAAAGCCACATACCTTCGCTGGTGATTGAAGTGATTACCTTAAGTCTTTCGATCTTCGATTGTTGCATTTGGTCACTAAAATATCTTCACTTGAAGTTCTTGAGAATGTACACGATGGTGAAAATGTAATGAAATATGCCAAATATAAAAATATGATGAGCAACTATAAATCTTGATCTTACAAAATATTTCGTTGTGTTGGCCTAACGAAGTTGGTATGGGTTGTGGGAAGTACATATAAATTAAGGAAATTTGAAAAGGTTATGGGTTAAAAATATAAATGACGATGCTCACACTTAACTTTATAGCATTTCTAGGGAGAAATGGACACTTTATCATGATGGAGGATATTAGTCTAGCCAAAGGACGACCAATATATCAGAAGTGTTTGATGGGGTTATAATGAGTACAAGGAGTATTCATATCACTACATAAGTCAGTATATATTTTATATAATTGCTAGGTCTTTAATTATACGCAGGGAGTGGGTCATTAAATACACGGGGACAGGTGCAACACATACTCCTACTACATTAAAAAAATGAGTAGCACTAGGGAGATCCAGAAAAAAAAACCACTTCATAAACCCAGTGTATAAGACAAAAATAGGTACAAGTTTTTAATGCACATTTTGATGTCCTGGCGGGATCCACAACAATAAGGTATAAGATTTTAATGCACTGGGTTTATGAAATGGGTTTTTTCCTGGGTCTCCCTAGATTTATTCTAAAAAAATATACATAAATGAATAAACATTGAGAAATCATACTTATTGGGGTTTGAACCGTGAAGATAAACGAGTACTGATGGTAACACAAAATGGAAAGGCTTACTTGTTACACTTATGATTTTTAAGACACATTGTTCCCACACAGTTTCAGCATGTGCCACACTAAACCTCGATCACATGCATTATGTTAATGATAACTTCACAATTCCAACTATCTTAAAACACGGGTACACCAATTATATCCTCTTAACCAAGTAGATTACTAGGACTTGATATATAACCCGGAGTAGATATCTAATCCAAAACTAAGACATGTTGTTAAAAGGATTGTTTCCATTCGTCACAAAAATAAGATGGATCTTGTACAAAGGCAACCAATTCATTGTAGCCATTGCCATTAGTCGGGTAACACACAAAATAAATACCTAAAAAATACCATATCATGGGGGTCCAATGTAACTTGGTATATATCAATTCCACAACATCCGTTTTATGTGAATATATAATCGGCAAACATAATTCATCATTAAAAATAAGTATATTTATTTATTCTGAAATATTAAGATACCACCGCATTGCACTCTTTTATACATCATTGCATATTTGTGTTTTATTAATATCCATTGCTCCAACCTCGTGTATTTATTGTTCTAACATAATTAGTTTAATTTATACTTATGTAGTAAAGACTATGGATATCCTTGATACACATACATGGATATAACCTGGCCCTGTATAAACTTTTATATTGTGCCAACAACAACACTATAGATTAGAGGTCACCTAAGCAGGATGAGATACAAGTGTATTAACATTTCACCGTAATGACTTGGATCATAGACATGAATAGGGGCATAATTTGTTCCCATTGGTCCCTTTGCTCATGGATACAAGCTTTTACGCCCTACATCAACTTCTATACATTATACTCGATATGGATTTCATCACTAGCTTAGTTGAGAATTGGCAGCCGAAGACTCACTCATTTTTTCTGTTGATCAGGAATGTAGTATCACCTTATAGGACGTTGAGGTTTTGTAAAGATTACCTATTGGTGGTCTTCCTTTAGCTTAGGGGAAATTCCATCCAGGCAGGATAGTTTAAGAGATCTTTGTTATCAGTATTTCCAGGCTAGGCAAGATGTTTCGAGTTTAGTGTTGGAGACTAGGTGAGGGTGAATTGGATAGTTGAGATACTTGGTGTTGGACTAGAGGTCATTGATGCATCCAAACTTTTTATGATACCCCGTAAAATCCAGAGATAGATTCATCGGGTATAATACAAAAATCACATAAGTTAAAAACAATTAGTAACATTCTCACCATACAAGAATTAAATAAAAATGATATAAGTAAATACAACAAAATGCTCGATAAATTAAATCATTTTTTAAACCATCTGAATAATAAGAAATCAAACTCCAACTCTAGAGTATAATAATATCTCAATATTTCAGTTCAACTCTAAATAAAAAATACATCTCATACAAATGTTTGACTCAGGAAATCTAAAACAAAATAACTTATTAATAACTAAAAAATAAATGAATATAGAGAGATAAAGGAGATACAATTATACACACAAATATTAGGAATGGTAAATATAATGTTTACAGAGAAACCCCTCCAACGAATAGCTCAAATATGTGGAGGAAACTTTAGACTAAAACCTGTAGAAAAATAGTTCAACAATGAGGATTAAACCTAGAAAGTCTATATGATTAAGAATACAATTACATTTGGGCCACAATAATAATAGCACGTTTTCCTCCCATTTTAAGTTTATTTTAAGTTATTTATGTTAATCATACGGTTCTAAACCTAAACCCAAATGAAGTCTACGTGATATAATTTCATCTTTTAAGTAAGTATTCTTTACTTTAACAAATTAAGTCCGTCTACTTTATTAAGAATCTCTTACTCTGTGGTAATCTCTTGCATTAATGTAATTTACTTAATAAACATAATTATCTTACATTATCATCTCCAATTACGATTCTAAAAGTATATTTCTAGTGTATCAATCTTTAACTTTCTCAAGTCACGGATCAACATATACACCTCTAGTATATATTACTTTATTATTCCCAAGTCACAATCTCAAGTGTATACTTATTTACAATAAAACATAATCTAGTACAATGATCTCAAGATACAATAGATACAAACATCACATAATCTAGAAGAGTATACTAAAATGATCTCAAATCAAATGGCTACAATCAAGCTCGCAAATAAAAGATAAGAAGGGACATCCCTAATACCTTTAGGGATCACTCATGCCATGCTAGGTATAGTTATAAGGTTTCCTAAACCTATAACCTCAAAATATCTACAAAGGGAAATCACTATGCCCTCCCTAATAGTTGTATGGATCCATATCCAAGTCTATAAGAAGGATACCCCCGGCTGTCCCACTCGGTAGATAGGTACATCAATAAGTAGGATCAGTCTAAATAGAGACTAGGTAGATTCCATATTAATCACCAAGATGACCATATGCGATCAATATCGTACTCTCCCCATCAAATACCTCCTAATATGTCCCAAACAACTCCACACACAAACACTTGGTATAATTGCACAAAAATTAAATAAATAGCACAAACTCAACTCAAAATGGTTACACACATAATCTCTTTTATAACAAGCTAATATAGGTGTTGTATACAAAAATATGTCTTCCAATGATTAAGATACACATTGCATGAAAACCCTCGTGTGCATAATGAATATATACTCAAGTATTGGTAAAAGTAATCGACATGTAGAGAAGGCCACCTCCTGGTACTTAACCAGGTCACGAACGGTTCACCATTTTCCCTTTTACATAAAAACTATGGGTTGGTGCATAGACAAGACGTAGACCCTAAGCATCAGATCACCTCAGAAGGCCACGACTAGGTGCCTCATAGGCTGCATCCCCTCAGCCTCAATACAACTCCAGATGTATAGTTCACGGACCCTTACACGTCAGTATTAGATCACTAGATTTTCACATTTTAGAAAGATTCCTTCACATCATCCTTATCCACAATTTATGTGTACATTGCATGTGAGGCTTATAGCCAACTATTATAAATAGAGGTGATCACACAATAATTTAAAAAGCAACATCTGGGAAGTGAACCTCTGCCCAAATATCTCTAGCTTCTTTCTATACCGGAGTCCTGCTCTAGTCACCTGCTCCACAACTTTAAATCTGGCATGGTCGCGATCTCCTATATGTTTACATTATAAAACCATGACCTTCACTGCACTGTTATAAAAATGTCACTATATTTGGCCTATTTCTCTCTTCTTATATATATATATATATAATGAGAATCAGGCTCCAAAGTGGACGTGAGATTATTTGAATAGCCTAACCATTCTAAATCTTGAATTATCACTCTTTTATTTTATTTTATTTTATGTACTTTGACTATTTTGTATAGCTTTGATGGTAAGATTTACTCTAGTTGATCCAATTTTAGTCAATAACAGTTTGACGCCATTTATGAGAAATAAAATTGCTCTACCAAGTTTCTCATAAATCAGTACGATTATATCTTATTTCATCCACATGGATCTCTAGATCTATATCCTATAGGTGAGATTTTGTTTACTAGGACCATAATTTCATATAAACCCCGCTTAGGGTATCTTTATCTTTTCAAAAAAAAAATCCAAATCTTATTTGGGGGTTTTGAA
Source organism: Sambucus nigra (assembly GCA_949130495.1). Classification (NCBI taxonomy): domain Eukaryota; kingdom Viridiplantae; phylum Streptophyta; class Magnoliopsida; order Dipsacales; family Adoxaceae; genus Sambucus; species Sambucus nigra. The sequence goes on from OX422212.1 coordinate 504,539,095, forward strand.
AAGAACTACTTCTCCTAATGACGTTCTCATGTCCAAATCTACCTAAACTATTAAAATGGCGGCCTCAGCCTTATAAGGACTAGGAACTAGGGATGAGCATATTTGTAGCTTTCGCTACATTTTATAGTGGTTTAGCCATGTTGTAAACTATATATTAGATATTTTTTGTCAAACTTATGCTTATTCGCACATAAGGACTCACTATGCCTTGGATTAAAACCCCAAAGGCCTTTTAATCTATATCTTGGGGTGGAAAATTACTTTTGGGCAAAGTTTGAGCTAGAATCTGCATTTTGCCCTCATAGGGCATGGAGGGCATGGAGTTGATAATCCTCCAAGGCCTCAACTTCCACCTCAAATAATCATTTAAAGTTAGAGGAGTTTGAAATCTTTTTCAAAGAGACTGCAGTGGCCTCAAAGTCCCGGGGAGAACTTGGTCTTTTGGCCTTATCTTAGGCTACGACCAAGAGACGAAAATATTACTTTAGGGAGTTAGTGCATCTACGTGAAGTCCAACTAAATACCGTGGAGGGGTTTTAATTATAGAGATATGACTAGAGTTTATTCGGCCTTGATTTTTCTCCTTAGTAGCCAAGGAAGCTAAGAATGCGCTGTCTATGTTAGTTGTGTCATCCTCAGAAGGTGATGGGTTTGAACCACTAGTCTTGGGCTTATTTTAGGTCCTAGTGGGGACCTAAACCACTGGAGCAGCATATTTATATAAAACATGTTTTATTCTTTCCTATGGACTTCCTAGTGGCTTACTTCATGGCTTGGGTGTTTTCTTCTAGCTCATCGAGTTGGGAAAGGATTAACTCTCTATTTATTTCCATCATTTGTTCTCCATTTATGGATGTACCTTCATAGCAAGAGAATATCAGTATTTCAATTCAAAAGATTAAGCTAAAGCAAACAAGGTTATAGCCTATATATTTATTTTACCTCCTTATGGTCTGACAATGTGCGTAGTGTAGTAACTAAGCTTGTACAATGCTATCAAAGTGGTCACTAAGGAAAACTCCTTCTTATTGTCAGTTATATTGATCACAACCTCAATCCCCTTCTTCTGATGTTCTGATGGAGTCAATCCTGCATGGACTGCATTAAAACAAAATAAAAAAGTTATAAAATATTTTCAATAAGTAATAAAGGCCACAGGCCTATTAGAAGAGCTGTAACTACCTTCCAAGGGGGCGACCTCAGGACCGCGAAAGCATGTGGGACCTTTCCCTATCAAATTCCACAGTGATTAATTCCCAAATTTCCCTACAAATAAAAAACTAGCTTTCTTTCTAGTTTTTGGTACTAGAAGTCCATTCCCTCATAAGATATCTACTAATACTCTGAGTAGCCATATAATAATACCAAAGGTTATCTACATTATTCTCTTTTGGCCTATAAAAGTCAAAGAACTCTGTAATTATGATGAATTTGTGAAACTTTTTCTTCCAGACCACTAAGGAAGCTAATACAGCCCTTCACTCGTTGGGATATACCTACGTCGGAGCTAGATTCATCACCTTAAGGATTTTTCTAATAGCCTCTCAAGCTGTCATCCTGATTCCGATGAGGAAATCATGGAGAGGAAAATAAACTCCCCTATTAGGTACCATGGAACACTCTCTTTACTCAGTGGAGGAAACAGGGCATATGGTCCCCTCAGGAAATTCACAGACTTCGGACAGACAATCCAACCATTTTTCGATCATGAGATAAGGATTAATTTAGGCCATAAGGTACTTTTCTCCTTTAGTGTCATGTCTTGAAGGCCTAACTTTATTACTTCTCATTCTCGTTATGTTTTGAACTTCTCCACTTAGAGCCGCAACATCACCTGAATTCTCTCCACTAATACTTGGTTATTTGTTGAGCTAATATCCTCCTCAACTATATGGATAGACTTTTCTATCTCCGTAGAGTCCCTAAAATCAGTGGAGTCCACGAAATCAGTATCAACATGAACACAGGTTGGGCAATCTACAAACGTATAAAGTCCATGGCTCTTCATTGTTTTTATATTCAACACCGCAGGAGGAAGAACACCAAGGTGTCTTATCCAAAAATCTTCCAAGTACTCCCAGGTATTCCATTGCACAAGGCCACGAAGGGGATCTATAAAAGTAGAAAAACTTCCACAGTTAAAGGGTCATGACCATTATAAATAAAATACAAAGGAGACTACCTCAGAAGTTTCAAAGACCATGGTGTCAGGAAAAAGGTCGCATCAACAGACACATGGAAGGATCCTACAGCAATTCTAAAAGGTCTTGGTCATACATAAAAACACCTTAAGGACACGAACTCTTATGATGAGTTAATTGTGTATCTTCACGACATAGATAAAACTTGTACGATTGCATTCCTATTTTATACCTATAAAAAGGTCACGGTAACATACAAAATTGTCACAGCTAATTACAGAACACTTAAGTCTATAGGCTCATATATTGAAGGTCCATTGTCTAAGATAAGTCCAAGTGTAGGTCCAAAGTCATGGATTTCTATGTCAAAACTTGAACTTTGGTCTAAGGCCACAACCAATTAAACAAAGTCGCAATCATCAGTCAAGCCCGCATCCAGAATAGACAAAGACCAAAAATTGTTCGGAAGATAAAGAAAAGTAATCAAACGTGGAAACCCAGGGTTTTAGTCAGAACAACAAGTCATTTTCTTGGCTAAAATCGACCTTAAACCCTTAAAATATTCCAATTTCAACCTAAAAACGCAATATAAACACACCACCAATTCTTATAAACCCTCGTCAAACCCCAAATCTCCCTAACAATAATTAAAAAAAACTATCGTGTCCTTAAAAACCTAATCAGGTTTTATAAAACATATACCTAAAAAAAATAAACCTAGTTTTACAGATTTTAATGATTTTATTGATTTTAAGGGGTTATTTATAATATTAGAGCGTGAAAATGAAGGCAGGATCAAACGCAAAGTACGCGGGAAGAAAAATCATAATTAAGGAAGAACTTTAACCTAAAATAAAGAAAAAAATCTCTCTGGAGCTATAGTCTAAAATGGCTTTAACTATTGCTAAAAATCTCTTAGCTCACTAGAAATAATCTAAGCTTTTTGCTCTCAATTATTGAAGAAGTTAAAATATAACAGAATTTAAAACGCCTCAGCACTAGGCGGCAACATCAGCAAGACCTCGTCCTCTTAACAATAGGCATTGGTACTTACAAAACTTCAGCCTTCAAAAGGACTCAGGCCTAAAACTCTCCATCTCAAGCAAATCCTCACCCCCAAGATAACGCTCCATGGACAGGAACAAATCCCCAACACTAAATCACTTACCTCTTTTAACTATGGCTTAGGGGACTTATGTTATACCCAAAATATGTCATCCAAGGATCAAGAGACACGTCGAATGGAAGCCCATGTGTGCACAATAAAGATATTCTCAACTGTTGAAAAAATGCCTCAGCATGTAAAGGAGTCCACAACCTAGTACCTAACCAGTCCATGGATGGTTCACCATTTTCCCTTTGTATAAGACTACGACCTAGTTCATAAACAGGAAGCAGAACTTAAGCACTGTACCACCTAAGAAGGCCATGTCTAGGTGACTCATAGGCCTCGGCCCCTCAACCTTGGCATAACTCCAGATGTACAGGCCGTAAAACCTTACACGTCAGCAATGGATCGCTAGATGTCCACCTTCTACAAAGATTACTTCACATCACTCCTACCGTCAAGTCATATGCACAGTGCACATGAGGCTCATAATGACTTACTACTATAAATAGAGGTTCTCACCTCATCATTTAAAAATAAACATTTAGGTAGCGAAGCTCTATATAACTCTCTCTAGCTTTTCTCTATAACGAAGTCCCCCTCCGGCCACATGCTCTAGCAACCTTAAATCAGATGTGGTCACTGCCTCTTACTAATTTACTCTGTGAGGCCATGACCTCCACTACACTATTACAAGCATATCATTATATTTAGCCTACTTCTCTCTTCTTGTACGCCTCTAAGGCTCCCAGCATTACTGAATGTACATATAATGAGAATCAGAATCCAAAGTGGATATATAGGCTTTCTTCATCTATCGAACCACTATAAATCTCATTTTATCTATATTTTACTCTATTTTCTATACTTTTCATGTTATTTATAGCTTTTACAATAGGATTTACTCTATCAGATTCAATTTTAAACAATAACACCCATTGGCTATAATAGTTTATATACAAAACTAGCTTGAACTCTTAAGGCTTCACAATGTAGGTATCGTCTCACAAAACATTCATAAGAATCTTTCTAAAATAACCATTACCTTAATCTTTGCTTGACAAACACATTCTAAGCTATTACAGGGCCTATACAATTGTTAAGCATCTCTCAGTATCATAACATATCATAAATCTTGACCTTAACTCAAGGCCCCTAATCTAGGTATCATCTCTAACCTGTTGATTCCATAATCACTCTAAATTAACTAGTACCTTACTCTTTAGGTCACAAATACACTCCCCCCTCAAATATGATAAATGCTATCGTTGAATGTTACCCGACTAACAAACTTCGACTCAGATATTAAGGTCTCTAAACTAGGTTTTATACTTAAACATTCTTACTATAAACTAATTTCAATTAAATACCAAACCCAAAATAATTTCCTAATCAAAACCATAACCGAGCAAACCCCTAACCAAAACTACCCCGTCCATCCACTAGGGTCAGATCGATCCAGGCCTGTATCGGATCGATTCGACATGCCAAGATACCCTTCTTTCTTCAACCTTTCATTTAATGCTTCCATTGATGAAAACCTCCAATCATAACAACCTCCAAAACTTAACATTGTCCATTCTATTTCACATATATCCAACATATGACTACTAGGAACATACTTCAATGAGTTAATATGACTAACAACTAGTTTTAAACATTTAATCTCCAAATTTATAAAGTTAACCATAAGTTTATGTTCTTCCCAATAGTGATATAATTAGTCAATGTATAAACATCAATTAACATGATTAGAAGAGGGGTTTAACAAATTATAACAATTTTTACACATATCTAAAAATTTATATGTCAGGTTACATTGATTCAAGTCTCAATCTATTGATTCTTTAATAAGATTACCTGAGTTATTTAATACGAAATTAGGGTTCATCATTATATTCATTTTAATTATGAATTAAGGTTTGATTATGAACAAAACTCGTAATTCCTATGTGATTGTAACAAATTCTAACATATCACTATCATTTTAACATAAATCTAACTATATTCTTAAACAAATTAAACTTACTTTGGATGGATTGAAGAATAAATCCACCTCTCTATTAGCATCTTTTGTTCTCCTAAATATGTATTATGATAATTAGTTTATAATAAAATTGTATATTAAATCACTATTCACAAAATTAGGATAGGGCCCTAAAATAGCATCAACTAAAAAGGCCTCAAACATTCTCCAAATGGTCTAAAACTTGGCCTCATTTGTATACTAACCCAACAGGATAAAGGTCCACAAAAAATCTTAAATTGGACTTTCTAAACATCATGCAAACCTATTAGAAGGTTAAATATCTTTTGCAAGTCAATCGTCTTTATAAGAGGGTAATGTAACCGGGGTCTATGAAGAACTGGATCTGGTTAGGAGTGACTTGCCTTTAATGGATATTAAAGGAGTAATCTTGTATAAATGTTTTCTAGTGTAGCTTTCAACAACAATAATAATAGAAGATATTTAATCTCCATGAAAGAACTTTTGAAAGATTTGGAGAAGAGGGTGAGATAATAAGCACTCTAAAATAAGAGAGAGAGGGTAACAGGGTGTAAAAGCACCAAGTCTGTGTGAATGAATGCTATAGACTCTGCCATTAGTGATATAAATCTGGTGTAAAATACTATGACAATGAAGCTAAAACTTCAAGCTTCAATGGATTTTTTCTCTTGAGACTAAAAGCCTCCATTTATTCTGAGTATTCTTCCCTCCTTTTCACATTGTCTCTAGTGAGGGATAAGCCTTCTATTTATAATAGGTATGGGTGAATTAGGGTTTCACCAAAATGTGACATGTGTCATCATTAGAATAATATAAATGAAATTGTCTTTACCATTTAAATAATATAATGAAACTTGTGGGACACAAAAATGACGCAGCCAGTGATAAACTATGCACTTGACCCAAAATAGTTAGCTTATAAAATGTACCCATGTCAAGTACCTTTTTCTGAAGGACTAAAATAAATAAGTAAATATTAAACTGTCATTTAAAAATAATATTTTTCTGGATTGCATGGCATTTATGCGGTGAACATGATTTGTCGAGAGGCCATGACACTACTCGACTGACTGTTAATTTAATTATGACTTCTTGAGGGATATGAACCCTATCGAATGACTATAAATAAAAAATACTATTTGAGGGGCGTGAAGCCTCCTCGAGTGACTCTTTATGAACATGACTTGTCAAGGGGCCTTGAGCTGCCTCGATTAAATATAATGTAAATGACCTCTCAAGTGGTAGTGTGACTTTCTCGAGTAGTTGCGAGTTACTCGAGACTCTTGGTACTTTTCTCTCTTATATTAGAATGGTTGAGAATTTTACCTCACTCAATGAACCTTACTCTCCAGCCTCCAAGCCAAAATCCTCAAAATCCCACTGGTTACTTTGGTGGTCTCCTAGGCCCCTCTAGCCCTACTAACTCGAATTACTGACTGTACCAAAGTACCATTCTTAGTAACCTGTAATAGAAATTTCCATTAGTACTAAAATAAATGCATAATCAATATAAATTGTAATTAGTACAAAGAAGTTCTGGGACCCCTCTACATTAGCCCCTTCATACAGAAGTCTCTTGCATTGTGAGAGAGTTGTGTATGCAAAATTCAATCATCATGAAAGTTTTCATACCATTTACTCTTGTTGGAATAACAACCTCAACATGCTTGCACTTTCATATTTAATCCAGGTTCCCACATGTGCCATATGTTGCTTTAGGGACAAACTCACAACTTATATTTTGTTTTTTAGGGACCCCTCTACATTATCCCCCTCATGCAGAAATGTCTTCTAGTGTCGAGAGACTTGTGCACGAAATATCAATTATTTTTTCATTAGCATAATCAAAATTATAATATTTGTTAACTTGTACGGGGACTTCTCAACATTAGCCCCCTTGTGCAAAATACATGTGCACAAATCAATTTAAAAGTTAGTCGGTAACAGTCTTTCTAGGGGTTATCACTACCCTTTTTGTTTACAACATTATTTCCACCCCCTTTTTTTTTTTGCTTCTCCCATATACCATGGGTCTATCTGCTCGTGAAACTTTGTAAAAAAAACATTTTGCGAGTAAATACTGATATACTTTTTTTAGTTTTCCCTTAGGCTGCGACTATCTGCTCGTCAAACTTTTTCATCCTGTATTGATCATCCTGTATACTATTGATCATTCTGTATACTGTAGGACTATCTTCTCGCAAAACATTTTGCAAGTAAGTTTGTATGCACTCTTACTTCTTTTCCCTCATACTGTGGGATTTATCTGTTCGTATGACATTGTGTTTTGTAAATTGCATATATAATATGATATATTTTCCCTTGTACTATGGAAACAAGTTGATATGCTCGTTATGTTTCATTTTTTAGCAAAAATATTATAACTATGCAAGTATGTCCCCTCTAAATATTGTGAGCAGAAATCAACTTAAAACAAAATGAATTTCTTTCCATGCTTTGGAAATTTTAAAATTGCCTTGCACGCTGATTTTGATAATTGCACATTTACCTGAAAGAATGTCCCCTTAAAATTTAATGAACAAACCAAGTAAATTTTCTAGAGGCTTATGTCATGGGTACTCAAATATTTATGGTGTCCTAAGTACAATATTAACTGAAAACCTAACTTATGTTTTGAATTTTAATACTTCCTTGCATTACTCAACCTTTTTTATCGGGTCGAAGATAATGCTAAAGTTTATATCCTCGATACTCATGCTCTTGTGAAATCCTGGGTACATCACCTACTAGCACTCGTACTTTGTGTTTTAAATTTGGTCCCACTTCTCAACCCGTTTCCTTCATTTCATATTGAAGCGAATGCTATAACTTTTTTCAGGGGTACTCGCATGTCTTTGGAGTCCCAAGTATAATATTTACTTGCACTTATATTGCGTACCACACACATAGTTTGTAAATTTTTATTTGTGTGATCAACTGGTTTCTATGTTTTCACTTACCAATATATTGAATTCAAGTGATCCTACTCGCGTGGAGCCTCCAGCACTAGATTGTTATATCTTTTTGTTCTTTTTTTTATACTGTGTAAATACTTGCTTGGCTTCTCGACCTATTTCTTTATTTTCAAATGAGCCCAATGAGTGCTCCTACACCTGTGGAGCCTAAACTTTCTTACCTTTTTATATGTTAATAGTTATACTTGGTACTTGCTCATCTGCCTAACCTATTTCTTTATTTTCAGGCTAATATTACGAGTGCTCAGGTGCCCTCAGAATCTTAGGTACTAAACTATCATACCTTTTTATTCATTCTTGGTGTTTACATTTACTTAACCCGTTTCTTTTCGTGGGTTAAGATTAAGAGCGAGTCGGTGCCCTTGGAGTCTTAGGTATTAAGCTATCATGCCATTTTACTCATTTTTGGCATTTGCACGTCTACTTAACCTGTTTCTTTGTTTTTAGGTTAATACTATGAGCGTTCCTATGCTCGTAGATCCTGAGGTACTAAACTGTCAAACCTTTTATTTTTACTTGGCACTTGCTTGTTTACACAACCTAATTCTTTATTTTCAGGTTAATACTATGAGCGCTCCTATGTCTTTGGAGTCTTAGGTACTAAACTGTCATACCTTTTTATTTATTCTTGGCATTTCCTCATCTACTTAACATGTTTCTTTGTTTTTAGGTTAATATTGTGAGCGCTCAAATGCCCTTGGAGCCTTAGGTACTAAACTGTCGTACCTTTTATTTATTCTTGGCATTTTCTCATCTACTTTACTTGTTTCTTTGTTTTCAAGTTAATACTATAAGCGCTCCTATGCCCTTGGAGACTTAGGTACTAAACTATCGTACCTTTTTATTTATTCATGGCATTTTCTCATCTACTTAACCTTTTTCTTTATTATTAGGTTAATATTGTGAGAGCTCCGATGCCCTTGGAGCCTTAAGTACTAAATTGTCGTACCTTTATTTATTCTTGGCATTTTCTCGTCTACTAACCTGTTTCTTTGTTTTCAGGTTAATACTATGAGCGCTCCTATGCCCTTGGAGCCTGAGGTATTAAATTGTCGTACCTTTTATTTATTCTTGGCATTTGCTCGTCTACTTAACCTGTTTCTTTGTTTTTAGGTTAATGTTATGAGCGCTCTAGTTCCCTTGAAGCCTTAGGTACTAAACTATTGTACCTTTTTATTTATTCACGGTATTCACTCATCTACTTAACCTATTTCTTTGTTTTTAGGTTAATACTATGAGCGCTCCGGTGCTCATGGAGCCTTAGGTACTAAACTATCGTACTTTTTCATATACTTCTATTTATACTTTTGCAAATACTTTTTGTGTTCTTACACTTATTGGCCTATTTTATCAGGTGGACGAATACTAGCAAGTAAAAATGCACTAGGAGGCACCATGACCAATACAAAAGAATTAACATTTAATAAGCATCAATCTTGCTAAGAAAGTATAGTTGATACCTCATAATTTTTGTTGCTATATTTTGTCTTTCAAACTGAGTAAGAATGCTCATGAATCATGTTGGAATCGAGCATAATTCAATAAACTCAATCTGAGACATAAACTTTTTTTTTATCAAAGCTTCATATATCTACTTGCTAGCCCCGCTGCTCAAATCCAAGCATGCGAGCAAATAAAGTTTCCATTAAGGCAGCTATAATCGTTTAACCGCACCACATAACCTTTTTTGAAATACATATCAATGGAGTGAATATCTTCAAACAATTAATACATATAAAACAATGCCCGTGGTATAGTAATAAATAAATTTCAAAGTCATTTATGGTTTGAACAAATGTTTTAATAATGCTCGTCACATATCTACTATTTCTTCTTATAATGAATTACTCTGGGTCAAAATATTAAATGAAATGTGAAGTTAGTAACACAAACTATTCTAAGTAAACAAGTCTAGGGATTTTAAGATTATCGATCAACACTTAGGTAATCCTGAAACAAACTTCATTAAAACACGCAAATATATGAGTTTTAAATTCGAGCAACCCTTGGTCACATAATTGCCCAAGTCATAAATTCGAGCAACAATTTATTAACTATAGCTTGTGAATATTGATGCAGTATAGTCGAACTATGTAATATCTCTCCCTGATAATCAGGTATGAAATATATGAAGGTCGTATATGTTTAAGGCACGTAATGACTTATCTAGTTAGTCATTTGTATTGTTATCATTTTCCATAAGATAGAGTACGCTCGAGTTATTAGTTGAGCAATCAATACTCTCACTGTGCCTAGGGTACTTTCTTTTATAAAATAACGCTCACTGCTCTTTGAGAAAGTCTAGACTGAAAAAAGTTATGAGTATATGTTTGTATAAATTTTATGTTATACTGTCTATTTAAATGAAATCATATTATGGTGTGTGAAGTAAATCACATAAAATGAATGACTTGAAAAATTCTCAAAAGTATTAACTCTCTAAATACTATTGAGAAGACATTTTATACTTTTATGTCGATTAATCTCTTTTTCTTTATTTTAAGCAATATGGCTTGTCTTAAAATAAAATCCTTTTCTACAAATGTAAGTATACTGTTACATGTGTAAGGAACTTACTAAGATAATACTGTTTGAATTTATCGAGGTAAACAAGATCGAATAATTACTCGAATGACTTGTATCCAATATAGACAAATTCGTTTACTAAATAAAACTTCTTCTTTTTTCATTTTTCTGACGAATACTTTTTTTGTATTGCTCAAATTAATGCAAAAGATGGGTGATATTCAAATAAATAAGTCACTTTAAGAAATATCAGTGGACTAGGGAAACACGGGGTCATGCCTTAAGTTACTAGTCCACGTGCGTGATTGAGAAATAGATATCTCATACTTGGATCATTCTCAACATTTTCTTTTTCCTCCTCTTTCATATCAGATAAGAGAGAAGATTTCTTGAAATATTTTATTGTGAGCAACATGTCCTTTTCTTTTCTTTTTTTCTTATTATTTATCTTTAGACCTTCTCATCCTTTTGTTGAGAAAGGTAGAAATGCTCTTCATATGCTTTTCTAACTTTGAGGTCTAACACACGAATAGAGAGAACTATGAGCTGAAATATCTTTTCACTCATTTAGTTAACGGCTACATTCTTTAAAAATGTCCAGACTATGAAAGCTTCAAGCTAGAGGACTGTAGATAACAGGCCTATAATTAATATTTACACGCCAACAAACCTTTTTGTTTTGTCCCTTTTATTTTACTTATTAATAAAATAATAAATAATAAATAACGAATCAATAAGCTTCATAAGGGCTTGTTTGGTTGCAACTATAATTCTCTTTTCTGTGTTTAAATACAATTATGATAAAAATATGCGTTTGGCAACCTATTTAAACACTGAATTATAATATTTATGTGTTATAATCAAGTTTTTAAAAAAAACAGCAAAAATGTGTTTTATAACTTCTTCATAATTATTTTTCAAGTCAGAATTATTCATTCTTAATATTTTAATGCATTTATAGCTTAATATATAATATACATAAATAATACATTAATATGTGTGGAATTCTTATAATACTATTAGGTTTCTTACATGCTTTTGTCCGCTAGTTCATTTTGTGAGTTTGGTTTATTTGATAACCCCTGTACAAAACAAACCATTTAAAAAATGATAGCTGGCATAAAATCCAATTAACTGAAAACCAATACACATTTTCAATTAAAAAATATCACGGCTAATAAGCAAATCGAAATAAGCTTATTGGTAACTGTAGCACTAAGGGTTTGATGCATTAAAATGGTACAAACCAAGAGCAAGACTACAGTGACCCTTGTTTTCGATATAAAATCAAAACATAATGATGTAGACTTGCCACATCATTAACCCCACAATTCCTCCAAAATGATTTTTACTGCAGAAAAAAATGCGGATATAGTCTCTTAAAATAAGAAAAAAAATATTTTTTTTCAAAACATATTTTTTTTTATCACACTGCTTTATTTTATCACAATATGAATTAATTTTTTTTTCAAAATATATTTTTCAAATTAAAAAAAAAAACAGTTACTTAGTTTAAAATTTTTATTTTGAAATGATTTTGTTTATGTTTCAGCTAAAATATTAAAATACCACACAAAACAAAATAACTCGAAAATAGTTTAAATACACGTTTAATACAAGTCTTTTTATTTTATTCCAAAAAGCTCCTTACCACATAAAAACACTCAATGTGTGCCGCTAGCGGGGAACTTTAAATAATTTTAATAAATGGAAAAATTATTTTAAATGTGTAAAATTAAAAAAAAATAAGTATAAAAATAAGGGGTGCCGCTGGCGCGGACCTTTAATAATGAGAGAATAAAAATGGGTGTATGAGGGACTAAATGAGTTAAAAATAATTTTAAAAAATAATTTATTATTATAATAGTTTTTTAATGCAGAACTTTAAGCAGTTTTAAGAAATAAAAAAATTGTTTTAAATGTTGTAAAATTAAAAAAAATAAGTTTAAAAATAAGGAGTGCCGCTGGCGTAGACCTTTAAAAATAAGAGAATATTGGGTAATGGGTATTTCAGGAACTAAACGAGTCAAAAATAATTAAATAAACAAAAAAACTATTCTAATCAGAAATTATTATTTTTTATTTATTTTTAACTCATTTCACATGAGAAACCAATTAAAAAGAAAAAAATAATTTGTCAAACTACTTTTGAGTTGATTTTTTTGTGTGGTATTTAAACATTTCAGGTGAAATATAAAAAAATCAACTCAAAATAATTTTATTTAATTAATTAACTTTTTTTTACTTTGAAAAATATATTTTGAAAAAAAAATGAATTTGTAGTGTGTTTCTACATGACTTTGGAGTGTGTTGATGATGTGGAAGTCCAAATCATTAAGTTGCTATTTTATGTCAAAATAGTGGGACGCTCTATCATTTCTAATAAACCAATGGTTTAAAGAAAGCTACATGCGTTCAGTTGTAATACACTATACCAAACTCATGGCTAATAGTAGGTAAACCAAATGGTCAAAAATGAATATCTAAGAGCAAGAACTTATTGGTAATATTGCACCACGGTGACTGGACCTTAGCTGTTAATGGCTACATGGTTTTGTCTAGAGATTTTAGGCGCCATTTGTGTCTTATCGTTTGTCTACCTACTAGTGTCACATATAGGTTCTTTAAATACCGTCCCTTATTTGACCGAATATACTGGATATAGCCGTAGGGTGCAGTGAATGTGCATTTCATGAAGGCTATCAATTACCTTTTAAGCAAGATAGGGCTTTAGACTTTTAGAATGAGCCTTCATTATTTGAGACATTTAACCGGGGAGAATTGGTCTTATATCTTTCCTAGAGAAACTTATATTTGACAACTACAAACATTGTTTTTATAGGCATAGAACTATGGGCTTCTTCAGTAAGCTATCATCGATGGATCGTATTGTCACATCTATCTAGCTTATAGAAGTAGCATATTAAGTAATCAACTTTAAACGAGATACTTATAAAATAAAAAGCAGAGCTGGTTAGCGATATATATATTAAGGAAAAGTAAAGGGAGAAATTGTTTACTTTCCTCAGTGAGCTGATCGAGAAGAAGAGCTTTCTGCACATAACTCTTGAATACGTTCTTTCTTCTCCTTCAGCATCTGTAACACCCCGCCCGGGGAGAGTGGAGCGATACTCGATAAAACTAACCAAATCCACAATCAACAAGGTATAGAGCATCTAAATAAATCCCATAATATAAAATAAAATAATCCACTAATCTCAATTCTCCAATTAAATGGAAGAAATGTGTCTCAAAATAGTACAACTATCTATCTCGAAATAAAATAAATCGCCAATGATCTATACAACAAAATAAATACAATCTCCTCATTTGTACTCTCGAATATTCTTCCCAATATATCCAATCTAAAATTCAATCTCCAATTAGTCCATAGCGCCCAAATCCGCACTAACCTGCCACTAAGAAAAAAATATGGGGAAGTATACAATATGACAGGAAAGATGCTTAACAAATATTAGCGGTGAATAAAGCGTAACAATACGAGTACGGATATTTAAATCAAATGCCAATCTTACAAGCATTTTATTAATATAATTTCTCAACAACACATTAATCGGGTCACCAGGCCTCACCATATCGCGCCCATACTTTATCAAATAGCCAGAAATTGAAATCTTGGTGGGTGCCCAACCTCCGTGACATATTAAAATCTCATGACAACATGCTCAACACAAATATAATACCACATGAATCAAAAATAGATTCCAATAATAATTTTTAAATTCCAAATGAATTTAGCAATTCAAATATGAGTTCAATAATCACATGAAATCAAAGGGAATGACTCTTGAGATATTTTAGAGCATATTATGTAAAACCCCGTACCTTAAACCATCATAAGAAACTAACATGAATCTACCCAGAAACTCGGATTAAACCATCAAAATCATCTCGGAAGGATACACAAATCATCTCCAAGCTCCAACCTCAAAACAGCCCCAAGAACACCTTCAAAAACTAGGGTTGAACATGATAATATAAAGGGGCTATGTGTATATAAAAATGAGAGGAATAAAAATATGTTTACTGCATAGTTTTTTGATAAAAGTTTGTTCACAAATGGTCACTTACAACCCCTTTTTATAGGGTAAAAAGTAGGAATTTGAACCAACAAAAACTCTTCAAAAATACTTATTGCGCACGAAATCTGAAGGGGTCGATCGATCGATCCCCTGGAGTCGATCGATCGATCACTCAGTTATTTTGAATTCGTCCACTTAAAATAATTTCAAGGGATAATTATTTAAAGATACGTTTTAAGTTCGATTTCGAAACTGATTGAAAATCTCATTTTCAAGAATAAAATCCAACATTTTTTAGCAAGAAAAATAATTAAATCAAAAACTTTATTTTCCTATATATTTTTAAAATACCCCAAAATTACATGGGTTGTTACAATATACATATCCAACAAGAATGCCTCCCCAGCGGAGTCGTCAAATATAAGAGGGTAGTGTAACCGGGGTCTATAAAGAACTAGATCTTTTGGGGCATGACTTGCCTTCAACGGATATTAAAGGAGTAATCTGGTATAAATATTTTCTAGTGTAGCTTTCAACAACAATAATAATAACAGTTATTTAATCTCCATGAAATAACTTTTGGAAGATTTGGAGAAGAGTATCAGAGAATAAGCACTCTAAAATAAGAGAGAGAGAGAGAGAGAGAGAGAGAGAGAGAGAGAGGGCAGTAGGGTGTAAAAGCATAAAGTGTGTGTGAATGAATGATATAGACTCTACCATTGATGATATAAATCTGGTGTTAGACTTGTATGTTCTTAGTAAAACTTCAATAAAAAAAATATGGATTCCCCATAGTTAAAATTTATATATTGTAGATTAATCATCTGATATAAGAGTAGGTTTTCCTTTATAGTTCTAGTGTAGAAAATTGGGTGTGGATTACATGTTGAGTTCTCACCAATTAATTATGAAATATTGACATTTAAACTAGAATTATTGTGTTGATAAAAGTGCGGGAATAAACTTTAAATTGTAAAATTGGAATTATATATTCCTCTTTTGTCTATAATATACATAAGGTTAAAGAATCGAATACTCCCATGGATAATTAATAATTATGATCCCTTGAAATTTTATAAGGATAATGGATTAGTGGGTATTAGGAATGAATAGTTAACTCGTGACTAAGAATACACACCTTATGAATTTTATTATTATAAATGAGTAGACATGAATTATATATTTAATTTTTAGCCTCCATGTATAGAATATGTGTTAATATCCTTACACATAAAGGGTGCGTACAAATTAATAAAATATGTAATAAATTTCCTTAAACAACATTAGGTTGTGCACTATTTGTCGGATATTATTGTGTTGCTTTATTGCATGGCTCTAATTAAAGTCATGGCCTTTTTATATTATCTATATATTTTGGAGGCGGGCAAAGGGGAGTGTCAGTTATAAAGTGAGGGCAGAGGGGTGTGACAGATTGGAGTGAGGAAAGAGGGGTGTGTCGGCTTATTATGTCTACGCTAGCTAAAATATGAGGTACTTATGTGTCATTGAACTAATTTATAGGAGCTAGTTACAGGTTACTTGATGTACTAGTGACCTCTCAATGAATGCGAGCCAATCTCGGTTTATATATGTATATGTATATATGTTTTACACTTTATAACATATTTATTTAGGACACATCCTGGTTATGGTATAATGGACATTATAATTACTAGTTGTCTCTTCTTATATGGGAACTAATGGGATTTTTATTATTGTTATTGAATATACAAGTTAAAGGAAATTACACTGGTAAAAGGTGGGGATAATGGTTAATCTACTAAGTTTAGATTTATTATTTATACTCATGACTGATAAATTTACTACTTAACTATATAATTATTATCTTGTTACATCGGACTAACTCGTCACATTATGTAAAGTTCTACATTATACCCGACCTTATTTCTCACTCGAGCAAGCAGTCTCCCATTCCTTTCACCGTCGAGTTTTAGAGATGTAGGTGTTTAACCTACTTTTAATTAATTTATTTTATGTGGAGATATGCGATATTTATATTATTCTTAACATTTGTACTCAGTTTTGGTTTTGGGAGATTTAGCATGTATTGGTTCATAGCAGACATAATTTACTTTACTTAGTAGTGGGGGTGCTTGCCTTTTATATATTATACCTCAATATTCAAGGATTTCTCCTATCATTTTTTATTTTGATTTATCATCAATCAATGATTCATGTTTCATGCTAAGAATGATATATAATACAAGCTGTGTAATTTTAATAAATAGACTTGATCAACCTAATTATTAAAAATATACGGGGTGTCATAGTTAGTATCAGAGCATGGTCCTAGCCAACGTAGGTTCCATTGGGTCCATCTTAATAGTCCGCTTAGAGTTCTTTGATTCATTATTTATCTTTATAGTCTTATCATATTTTTCTTATTATGGATAAGAATTATGTGTCATATTTTAAATAGCATCAAAGAGGAAGACTCGATCTTCTACATGTATAACCCAGCCTAATCCAGCAGCACCAGTGTCACCCGCACCAACGGTTGCACTATTTCTATAGATGTCAGTCGTCCCATCTATGGATGCTCAGGGACAGTTCATTTTTGGAGCTTTTCAGATTTCAGAATTGATCTCCCAAGTGGAGTTAGCCGTGGGAAAGGTAGAATCGACCAGTAGAGGCATCATAACTAGTAGTATGGGATCCCAAAAAAGATTGGGAGAGAATTCATGGCACATTTATGAATAATGGGCTACCAATGTTTTTAAGGCCAATAGATTTGCTAGTAGCTATACGATGGCCTCAGGACATCAAGAGCCATCTCAGTTTCTTATCTTGTATAAATGTTTAGAAGCGAATTCTAGCCACTTTTGGTTAATCGATGGTGATCTCTAGTGGTAGGAGAGTTTGACTACTACCAAGCAAAGGGATCAAATGACCCATATTGAGCTCATACCAAAGTTCAATGAGAAGTATTTTCCTAAGTCCATTTGTATGAAAAAAAGATGGAGTTATGGCACTCTAGCATGGGACTCATATTATTACCAAGCACATGAAAGAGTTCATTAATTTCTCATTGTTTACTACATACGATGTGAACACGAAAAAGAAAATGATTGGTTTCTTTGTAAAGGGTCGTATATACCTTATAAGCAGGATTCTGATAGTGAATTAAGCATTTACCACCTACACTCAAATTATGGATACAACACTCAGCCTTTATAAGGATCATTCTGAGCATAAGAAGAAGTTTGAGAAAGAGGTCCAAGAAGGTGGGCCCAAGACTTAGAGAGGATTCAAAAGAGGCTGGAAAGGAGGTCAAGGCTAGTAAGGCCAAGAGTCATGGAAGAAGTTTCGATCCAATCAGTAGAAGCCCCAGCATAGTGGACAATGATAGAAGCCATAAGGAAAGTAAGGTGACACTTCCTAGGGATAGTCTTCACTAGCTTCCTTCAAGTATAAGGGTTTTGGCCACATGAAGAAGGACTACCCAAATGGGGGCAAGCCAAGCCAGCAGGGCATGTATGGACAAGTCCATCATGTTCAATATAAGTCAAGCCAGTGGTATCAGGGATTTAGGCCCAATTATTAGGACCATCAATCAAGGCAACAGATATCTGCAACACTTCTTGCAACAATCGCATTACCTTAACTGAAGTTATTGTATGTAAGGGTCTACCAGGTGGGCCCAATGATGATCAACAACCTATTCAGTCAGTGGATAGTATGTTCTTTGTTCATGGCACTTTAGCTGGGGTCTTATTCGATATGGGTGCTACACATTCTTTTATTGCACAACACTTCATGGGTTTATTAGGGATGATTTTGAATCCTTGTATTGTGGTGTTATACAAAGCTTCTCCATTAGGTGTATCCACTATTACTATAAAGACTAGTAATAGGGTAGGAATTGATATTGGTAAGCAATGGTATGTATCTAATTTATTAGTTTTAGATACCCACATATACAATATGATTTTGGGGATCGATTGGTTGTGTACATGTTGAGCTCAGATTGATTGTGCAGGTAGAGCGATTGAATTTTCTATACATAGACAAGAGATGTATTTGGTGGCTATATATATACATGTGGTAGGGCAACTACTTACTTGTATTTTATTCATAAGAAGATTCGGTAGGAGACCAAAATGTCCCTAGATATGATTCTCATAGTTCAGTAGTTCACCAATGTATTCGATGAGTTTCTTGGGGTTACTACCACCTAGGGAAATTATTTTGTCAGAGATTTGTCATCGAACACTAAGACCATATTTAGAGCACCATATTGTATGGATCGTATGAAGGTGAAGGAGTTAAAGATCAAATTAAGTAGATGTTAAAGCATGGGTTTATCTATTGTAGCACTTAGCCTTAGAGTGCATCAATGTTGTTTATGAAAAAGAAAGATAATTCCATAAGACTGTGTATCGACTACCATGAGTTGAATAAGGTAACATCGAAGAATATGTATCCTCTAACAAGGATTGATGATCCCTTTTATCAGTTGGAGGGAGCTTCTTTTTTTCAAGCATTGATTTGTGATCTGGTTATCACCAATTAAGGGTGCAAGATGAGGATGTGTCCAAGAAGCCTTCTTGACTCATTATGGGTCCTATGAGTTCCGAATGATGCTATTTGGGTTGACTAATACCCCAATTTTATTCATGGACTTGATAAATCTGGTTTTCAGACTGTATCTGGACCAATTCATCATTGTCTTTATTGATAACATTCTGATTTATTCACTGATAGAGAAAGAGCACGACTAATATTTGGGGATAGCATTGTAAATGTTTTAAGACTATAAGGTTTATAAAAAATTCTTTAAGTGTGAGTTTTTGTAAGCAAGAAGTGAAGTTGTGGGGACATGTTATGTTAGACTTTCAATATATTCGGGTAAGGTGTTAGACATGTTGGATTGGGGATAGTCAACGACACCTATAAAGGTCTAAAACTTTTTAGGTTTAGACAGTTCTACAGGAGATTAATCCAAGGATTCTCAAAAATTGCTGGGCCGATGAGCGAGTTGACAAAAAAAGGTGTCAGCAGGAGTTTGATAGTCTCGTGGAGAAATTTACTTATGCGCTATTTCTCGCCTTACCTAGGAGTGGAGTGGAGTTTTTGGTCTATAGTGGTGCTTCTCTACAGGGATTTGGTGGGTACTGATGCAGGAAGATAGGTCAATTTGGTAATCTCCTAAAAAATTAATGATGCACGAGGTTCATTATTCGACTCATGACTTGAATTTGGTGATCATTGTGTATTTTTACAAGACAATACGCATTATCTTTTGGATATAAGTTTAGACCCTTCAGCAATCACAAGAGTCTACAGTATATATTTACAAAAAAATTGTGATAACCCACCATCCGAAATAGGGGTGGCCAGCCCGATACTCCAAAATAACAGAATCATGGATGGAATCATTCTCAGCATCAGAACAAAATAAGAAGTATACGGGATAACCACTCCTTATTTCAGGAAAACGGGATGCCAAAATTTTTTAGTTTTAAAGTTAAAGAAAAGAATTTAAACAAACTAAAAAGAAAGTGGAAATCGAGATGAAATTATATTACATACACCCAAACATACAATACAGGACCATATATGCTGTTGGCCATAGACTCATACAACAATATTAAACAAGTTCAATAATTTACATAATACATTACATTAATCAATTACAAAAGCTTGGGCCTCACGCCCGAGTAAAAAGACCCGATCTTAACTAGAGTGCAAAGATGACGACGTCTATTTCAAAATGACCCGTAATACCCACAAAGCATCACGGCTCGCCAAAGACATCGGGATAGGAAATCAGATCAGGCATCTTTGCGACGGAGTACCTGAGCGGATACAAGATGCATGCACAACAACAAATATAAACAGGTCAGGGCCCGGTTCTATATGAGTACCAGATGAATAAAAAGTTTGATAGTTATGAATGATAAATCATGAAGAAAGAGAAATAAGAATCTACCTACACAATTTAAAACATAAACTAAGCTGGAAAATAAAATGAGTAACATTAATCTAAAACTTTCGTCATATGCACCAATTATCTCCTATATCTTTTCCTTAACAGGAAATATATAATCACAATCTTATGCTCTTTATGGCATTTTTATCTCACTTTTACATTTTGTAAAAATACTTTCCTTATCAGGATATAATCATTTTCAAATGCCCTTTGTGGAATTTATATGTGATCTTTGTGGAACTTCATTATTCTCTTTATGGCATATATAATACATCAAGTCCCACTTGATTATGAATATTTATATTTATATACATATAACGATTCTAAGACCGCCCGTCCGGGTTTCCCCACTGTGCGCGCCCCTAAATGACCATCATCTTTCGGGGCCTATCATCAAGACAACCTGGGCACCTATAACGCAATACGCCGGGAAGCGGCCATGTGCCTGCGGGGTAGTCATAACCACACCCGAAATTACCTACCCATCGCAGAAAATATACAACACAAACGCTCACATGGCATAGGACTATATCCACCCTGCATTCATTAGCCAGGGGGCTTCACCTCACGCACGAACTTCCCTTATGATGTCATTTAGAGAGGGTGTGTTCAAACCATTATTTTTACCATTTTCAAAAATCAAGTAAATTATCATTTACCATATTCATGATTAAGTAAATTATCGCTTACCCTCATCATTACCATTTCCATTTATACATGTATGTTTCGTTTTATTTGAAACCATACTTATTTACATTATTATAAATAATTCACCTTATTATCCGGAGCCATACGATATATTATATCGTTACTATAACCTCAAAGGAGTAAATAAACTCTTAATTATCTCCAAACATTTTGGGGTATTACTTTAAAACCCCAACACTATCATACCTCAAAGCAATGAATAATCTTTCAATTTATTCTCACAACATTCGTTTGCAGCGTTATTATGAACCATCAAGGTTAACATAGCTCAATTAAGCTTCTGAAATCTCCCAACATTCTTTTGGGGTGATAATATAAACCTACAAAACTAATATAGCTCAATTGAGCTTCTAAAGTCTCCCAAACATAACACTACATCTCCTAATTTCATAACAATCAACTAGAAGAAAGATTGCCCTAGCATCAATAGGCATAACCCCGAAAAAGTCCCCACATAACCCATTCCTAATTTAGGGTAGTCAACTAACTCATTTCACACTCTAGGACTCTAAGTTTACTTCATTCAAGAAGGTTCCTAGGCCCTAGATTTAAAGAAAATGAATTGGAATTGAGTTATAAAATTAACTCAAAAATAGCAGGAAATCGAATCGATTCGCCCTGGCAAATCGATTCGCCCAAAAAGAGAATCGGTTTGAAAAAGAGAACCTGGGACTCTGTAACCTACCGAATCGATTCGGCTTGGCCGAATCGATTCGGTCCAAACAGATCTGTAAGCTGACCCTATGCGAATCGATTCGCCCAAGGGCCGAATCGATTCGCCCCTACGGATTTGCCAAGAATGACTTTAAGGGTTATGAAACCTAATTTTTCAAAACCTCAAATCTCTTCCATTTTAAACACAACCAACAACATTTATCTACCCATAGATTATCCTACATGGTTTATAACCATTAAAACCCACAATATCATCATCAAAACCAAAATCTAGGTTTAAATACCATAATCTCCATTTTTGATACCCAAATGCAAATACATAAATATCACACAAATTATTCATCTTAAATCACATATTACCAAGTAGAAAACTTGCCTTAAAGTTGATATCTAAGATTTCCTTTGGGTAGAAGCAATCCAAGCTCCAATCTCTCTCTTCTCTTCTTCTTTCTCCACTTTTCTCTTCCTCTCTTTCTCTCTCTTTTTCTCTCTAAGTTTAAGACATAAAATGAGGAAAATGAAATAAGGAGCAAGACTTAAAATCATGGATTAAGTCTAAAGTCTCTAACTTAAGTGGTTAATACCACATTAATATGACTCCCAATACGCGTTTAAGTTAAAACCGGGTAAAAGTGCCCAAAACCCAAAAATACAATATGGCACTTATTCTGACTGTCTCAGACATTCTGGGACTAACTACACCCTCTAAACTGGCATCTAGAAATTTTATAAATTATTTCCAGTTCCAATTTCATTTAAACCATAATGTCATTTAAAATGCATGACACTATAAAACATACAACCTGATGATATTTACTTTCACATACAGTAAATATGCATCAATCTAGTAAATATTAACTTTCAATTCATTCAATTAATATTTACTCCAGTCCCAACATTTTATATAATTACCTAATGCGGTAAATTTAATATGAAATTAACCTCCTAAAAGCGAGGGTTGTTACATACTCCCCCCCTTATGAGGGAATTTTGCCCTCAAAATTCGGGCATACCCTATACGCATAGAGGGTATACTGTCTTAAACTATCATTCTATCACTCTCCATAACCCCTCAATATTGTGGCATCCCAAATAGTCTCGGACTAAGGTCATCACTATCGATCTCAGCCTACAATCTTCGTGCTCTAACATAGCACAAAGCGTTCCTCACCAACTATCAATTCTAGCTTCCTACTCCGGAAGATGATAACCACGCAACTCGGCGTAATTAATCTTACATCTTGAATCTCGTTACATCATACCTCAGGGGAACTCACACCAACATTAAATGGCTTAACCCCAACACTACTCAACTTCTCCCCGCATAAGCATAGTCCTTATAGCATAAGGCTCAAAATCCCAGTCACTAAAGAAATGTTCCAGGGCCGCTCCAAGTCCAAGGAACCAATTGTTCGCTGGCCTCATACAATGAGTATGCAAATTCCTCAACCGGCTACTTAAGGCCACTCACGGTGCCATACCTTAGGAAATGATCCATAAGGCTATCAAAAAACCCAATTATTGTACGGAAGTTTCCATCGATACAACTATTGTATCGTCCGTTATGTATCCTAAGGTTCACATTCAAGATATGCCCTTCGGCATTAAGTCAACCTCTTCCATTCACAACGTTTAGGGATGACCACTTTAGGGTGGAGAGATATACATCATCTCCATACGATTCCCATTCCTTTATGGAACTTTACCAAACCTTGACATAAATAATTAGTCTGGGTCCATCACTATTGTTAAGCACTTCACACGGTTTTACCACCACTCCATAAAATAAGCGGGGCGAAATCCTCTACCTATCGTTCGCCCGAATTGTTCGGAAAAGCAACGATTTTATCACACGATCAATAATTTTCTTAGATAGGACCATGATCAGTTTGATGCCGGCAATTCAATGCAAACGTCTACGAATATACCCTCCTTCGTTCCACCGCGACTCTTCTTCACGCGAGTAGGTGAAATGGTCAATCATAGAACGGAATGCTATTACTACAAAGTCTTCCTAGTCATGCTCGCTTCATTTGGCTTTCCATGCCATCACAAATATATCCGACGGGTTTCTTACTCGACGCATATACTACCCCAATCGCATTCCCATAGCGAATGATAAAATCCAAATCAATAATCCGTTATAAACTTCATAAACCAACTTGATTTCTCCCTTGACATACTGCAACCACTTGTTGCTCGCGAGAAAGACCAACTTTCCTACCCAGGAAGTAGTGCCTCCATCACTTTAAGGAAATTTACACTGCAATGAATCCTAATTCAAACATGGGATATTACTTCCCCAACTTGGCAGAGACTTGTTCCTTAAGTCCACCCTCAAGCTTAACTAGATGGGCTCAGGAGTGAAAGTTGATTCATCCATTTTAACTCCCAAAAGTTAGGTTACCAATGTAACACTTTAACTAAGAGAGGCCTCATCTCCTTTGGCCTAACCTTCGAAATCTCTAGGGATTCCGCCCTTCTCGTTCCTACGGATCTAATCCTCCTTAGAGTTAACCCACGACCTATTCGTGGTCAACTCCTTATAACCTTTGTAAATCAACACCACATGCCCTAAAGGCCTTACATCCTAATAAACCTAAGGTCGATCTATATATATATCCTATCTAAGTCGTATACATATAAGACTAAATATATCCCTAGTGACCAAGACTAATCTCAACTTCCGAAATTCGCTCGGTTTCATGCGTGGGATGTCTTGCCGAAGCGAAATCCAAACAAGGAACCCTCCCGTTACACTACTACCTCGCATCGTCAGTCATTAAGATATGACGGTCTAAAACACATGATCGGGATCGGTAAATTTTAACTTGCAATTCTATTAATAATATTTTACTTCTACGTCTTACCATAGCATCATTAAAGATTTAAATTAATCAGACATTCACTTTCTGTGAAGTCTTACAAATTTTATCCCATAACATATATACATCTTCTCAAAGAGCCTTCTTATCAAGGCATAACCCAAAGTCTCAATTCGACTTCATATCTCAGTCTCCCTCACATCGATCAGAGGAGAGAACTATATACAGTGCTTCTATCTCGTACTTTAATAGCCCTTAATCACTCTTCTACGTGATTCTCGGCTAAACCTTTCAACCCATATCTTAACCAACAAAATAAAATAAAATAAAATGGAATGAACTAAAAGAATAAAGAACAGCATCTCTCCACTTCCAATGTTGTTGAGGTTCACGCGTGGAGCGTCCCGCAAAAGCAGAATCCAAACAAGGAACCCCTCCTATGCATTACTACTCAACTTTGTTGGTCGTGGAGATAAGGCATAACAATCACATACAATGCAAACAATCAACCAAACACACATGCAAGATAACACAACAAGAAATAAAAACCTCCTACTTACCTCAACCACCCCTATAAAGTCGTAACCTGTATCCAGGAGAGATATTATAGGACAACTAGTTCCATCCAGAAACTAGAAGTAGGGTAGCCTCACAATTTAATTGTTTGCTATCACTCCAATCAAACCAAAGTATCTTTACTTGTATAGTATACATCATACAAGTAGCATATAACGTACATAGTACTTAAAAAGAAAATACATCGTCACTCACTTTATAACGAGTGAAGAAAAATATAAAACTTCCCTACTACGGAAGTCATATAATTACTCTATCTATAATAGCGTCAATATTACCACAAGCTCGAGATACACACCCGAATCTATAGTAAATACAATATTACTAAATCTTATCCTAAGGAATACACCACCCACTTAATAAGGTGGAATTCCCGCAAACATTTTATGCCAATCACTCCGGGTCAATACTAATGGTCCTGAGACTCCATATTCGAGTTTTATACAAACCAACATTACTTCCATCAACTCCCCAACTAGGAACTTTATTCTTGCCCTTGTTCTCTAGTCAATCATAATGAAAATGCGAGGTTCTTCCACATCATAACCATTGTTCTGCCTCCAACTACCAGACAATGATCCACGTAGCCCCTCTTACTATCTCAGTAAAAGAGAACACACTACAGGCCTCCTCTTCCTCAGTTCTATGAAACCTCCCCAGGCGGATGTCCACCAATGGGGTTTTATGATCAATGCTCCATCGGAAGTGTTAACGACATTTATTCTGGAGCCTATCATTCCATGGAAGGGCTCTCCCTTATACTTACCTTTCTTTAGTGTACGATCTATCTAATCGCACAACTCTTTATTCACATGTCGGCCTCTGACCGCACCTCGCGTAAACATTTGAGGATTTTACTTTCTCCTCCTTCCAGTTATCCTAGAGAAACTTACGATAGAAAGTATCTATCGGGTTTCTCCATGGGAAAAACTTTCGGCACCCACGAATATGGTGACCACGTTCCCACCATCTTAACACTACTTCTACGGGTGAAGGATTTTCCTCCATCCTACTTCAATAGGTGGCCTTTGTCATGGGCTCTAATCAACCTCAATATAACATCGCTTGGAATCCCAAGCTTAGTACCACTCTCTACTTCTAGCGGTACTAGGAAAACTATATCCACTGTCACTAGTGGTCGCAGTAGCAAAATAAGAAATGCCACAAAAGGAGCGACTTCCAAATCGGTCCTCATCCCCGACTATAACTTATAGTTCTTAGTAATCCCGTCTCATGACGCCTTCTCCACGACCTCCTCTGATGCTCTTCATCTGACGACTCACTAGTCTCACTCGATCGCGTAAAAGATTCTATAGGTTCTACCTCCTGGAAGAAGAACGAAATCTCACAAGAGAAATCAACGACCTTAATCCTAAGACTCTACGTTGAATCAAAACAACATGGAAGACGTAACGCGTTCAAACAGATTCCTAAGGACTCTAGAACCTGATGCTCTGATACCATATGTGACAACCCGACATCCGAAATAGGGGTGGCCAGCCCGATACTCCAAAATAACGGAATCATGGATGGAATCATTCTCAGCATCACAACAAAATAAGAAGTATACGGGATAACCACTCCTTATTTCAGGAAAACGGGTTGCCAAAATTTTTTAGTTTTAAAGTTAAAGAAAAGAATTTAAACAACCCAACTAAAAAGAAAGTGGAAATCCAGATGAAATTATATTACATACACCCAAACATACAATACGGGACCGAATATGCTGTCGGCCACAGACTCATACAATAATATTAAACAAGTTCAATAATTTACATAATACATTACATTAATCAATTACAAAAGCTTGGGCCTCACCCCCGAGTAAAAAGACCCGATCTTAACTAGAGTGCAAAGATGACAGCGTCTATTTCAAAATGTCCTGTAATACCCGTAAAGCATCACGGCTCGCTAAAGACACCGGGCTAGGAAATCAGATCAGGCATCTTTGCGGTGGACTACCTGAGCGGATACAAGATGCATGCACAACAACAAATATAAACGGGTCAGGGCTTGGTTCTATATGATTACTAGATGAATAAAAAGTATGACAGTTATGAATGATAAATCATGAAGAAAGAGAAATAAGAATCTACGTACACAATTTAAAACATAAACTAAGCAGGAAAATAAAATGAGTAACATTAATCTAAAAGTTTCGTCATATGCACCAATTATCTCCTATATCTTTTCCTTAACAGGAAATATATATATATAATCACAATCTTATGCTCTTTATGGCATTTTTATCTCACTTTTACATTTTGTAAAAATCCTTTCCTTATCAGGAAAATAATCATTTTCAACTGCTCTTTGTGGCATTTATATGTGCTCTTTGTGGCACTTCATTATGCTCTTTATGGCATATATAATCCATTAGGTCCCACTTGATTATGAATAGTTATATTTATATACATATAACGATTCTAAGACCGCCCGTCCGAGTTTCCCCACTGTGCGCACCCCTAAATGACCATCATCTTCCAAGGCCTATCTGTAATACCCCGTACTTTTGGCTATATTTATTTTTGGGATTAATTAATTAAATGCGTATTAATTGAAAATTAATCCGGGTTATAAATACTAACGAGATGTGAGTTGGTATTCTATTATGTGCATATATGAGTATATATGAATTTGGAATTATGAAATTTGTCATGAGATTTATATACGGCATTTTAGAAATTTTGTTGAGACGCGTGGGACCGCCGCGTCACGGTGTAATATTTTGACTATAAAAGTGAATTTAAAATCTATAAACCGTATGGTCGTTTTGAGTGCACCAACGCGTCCGGAAGGGTTGAGATAGTTAGAAAACACTATCCGGGGGTGTAGTTTGGATTCCGGGGTATTTTTAGGCCATACCGGCATCATAAAGGGTATTTTGGTAATTTCGTATTTTGGGAAATTAAAAGTGACGAAAATTGGTTAATTACATCTGATGTGGATTTGACCCACTAAGCCCCTAACCAACCCATATTAACCTAGAAGGCTACGTAGGTTATTAGAAGAGTTTTCTAAGTTCCCCAAATCAAACCCTAACCACCTTAAGCCACCATTGGAGAAGAAGCTTGGAGAGAAGAAATTCTGCAGAAAAGCTTCATCAAACCTACACCAAACTCAGAGACAACCAAGGCAAGTGACTTTATTCCATTTAATTTCAGAGAATGTCCTTTCCATGTTAGAAATTGAAGAATTTTAATTGTTCTTGAAAGTTGAATGAAAACCCATGTTAATTGGATTTAGAACTTGAATATTGAGGACAAATCGCATGTAGAATTACATAGAGATGATTATTCTAGTATTAATGTATGTTTGTAGTAACAAAAACGGATTTAATTTGGGGATTTGATGATGATAAAGATCTAGGGTTCATGTTCTTATAAAAATTGGGGAAAAATATAGAATCTTGTGATTTAATGATGTATAGGGTGCAATAAAGCCTTAAAAGATGTTAGTTATGACCTTAGCATGTTTTAGGATGATTAGAGAACTTAAAACATTGTTGGGACGAACTTTGGAGAAGATTTGGGGAGTAGAAATGGATGAGAAACGTAACTAAGAAGATCTGGGACGAAACTGGCAGGTCGTTAGAAGCCCCTACCCAGGTCGTTCGAACGAGCTTCTGACGAGTTGACCAGTCGCTGCTAACGAGAAGGGATTTCATTCGATATCTCGTTCGAACGAGATATCGTTAGTAGGTATAGTTCGTTCGAACGAATTGGAATCTCGTTCGAACAACCTCGTTCGAACGAGACTTCTAACGAGTTACAGCGGAATCTCGTTCGAACAGTCTCGTTCGAACGAGACTTCTAACGAGTTGACAGTTTGGTCCTTTTTGGACTATTTTGATTTTTTGGAGTCCCATAAACTTGTTCGAGGGTAGATTTAACATTCCTTGATGATGTATTGATGGATTTGGGACTTTTGGGTATTTATGAGAAGGAAATCATAAACGAGAGTTATATTAAATGGACGGTTTGGGTTGAGACGTGAGTGTCTACTACGACGTGAGAATGAATTATGGCACGTATAATTACAAACCGGAATAATATAAGTTGTAGATATTATAAGTTGGTACGAGAATGCGATATGTACTACGATTAAACTACGGGATTACTAAGACGTGTGTTTACTTAGTATTGGTATATGAATTGTGTGTATGACATACCTACCATACTTGCTATCACGGGAGGTTTGCGTTCGCTTAGGGCCCTCTAATCCTTGTGTTGCCCGGATTTAGACTGGTTACCTTGATGAACATAGGTCATAGAAAGACTTATTGGGATATTAATAAGTCCGCTGATCGTGGGAGCGTAGGTATGTGCGTGACCCATGTGATGTGACTGTGTTCGCCTCCATTATTTGTGATGTTGTTATCTGTGAACTATTCCTGAGAGATTCGGAATATGTAATCCTTATGTACGTGATGTACCGGGATGGATAGCAGAGTATGTGTGCACCGCAGCTTAGTTCTCGGGGTGCTTATATTGTATATTTATGATGTGAATAATATACACTTAATTAATGGGAACCTTCATGTTAATGTTGTGAATATAATTACGGTATTGCTTCGAGAAATATAGCGAGTTAACTGATAGTGATATATATATATTGCATATTGAGCATCTGAGATTACGTTAAACCCCTACTTAATTACGAGCGTTATATTGTTAATAGAACTGAGTAATATGGGTAGGACCTAGGATAGTCTAGCTAGAGATGATGTCACTTAGCTAGTGGTTTGTGTCGTTGTAGATGGGTACTTACGTTAGGAGTGCACAGTTAGACGAGAGGTGAGAATATCATGTGAGTGCACGTCCTAACATGCACTTTGCATTTAATATTTTGAATGTTTTTAAAGCACTTGCAGGTTTTAAAAATATAACTCCACATTCAGGCTCTGACCCGTTTGCTTTTCAAATCTATTTTTCTTTATAAAACCATTTTAGGTGCCCAGCCACAAGGACACCATGTATAGGATATTCATTCAGGTGACGAGCTGTAGCTGTTTGTGGAAGCTACAGGGATTTGCTTGTAGACGCCTCTATCACTTAGATTCCAGTTTCATTATCTATCAGTTGTAGGGCATGTTGCCCATTTCTATTAGAGTTACTTTTTCATTATAGTTTTCAGACTTTGGCATGTACTGTTTTAGTATTCAGTTTTACTTATCAGTTGTGGGTTTTGTAGTGAGGAGTTTTTCCTCCAGACTTTATTTACGTTATGTGATGGTCTTTCTATTTACTTCATTATGGTGAATGGTGTTATTATTCTTTATTACACTTGTTGCATGTTAATCAGACTTAAATTAAAATTTGGCACTTACTTTTTAAATACTAGGTGGTTAGTAATCATTAAAATGTTTTCGACAGTGATGCTATTAACTGGACCAACTTGGCATTTTGAATTAATTTAATAAAGGAGTAGTTACCCGGTATTTAATTAGTCGGGGTGTCACACTATCATCAAGACAACCTGGGCACCTATAACGCAATACGTCGGGAAGCGGCCATGTGCCTGCGGGGTAGCCATAACCACACCCGGAATTACCTACCCATCGCAGAAAATATACAACACAAACGCTCAGATGGCCTAGGACTATATCCACCCTGCATTCATTAGCCAGGGGGCTTCACCTCACGCACGATCTTCCCTTATGATGTCATTTAGAGAGGGTGTGTTCAAACCATTATTTTTACCATTTTCAAAAATCAAGTAAATTATCATTTACCATATTCATGATTAAGTAAATTATCGTTAACCCTAATCATTGCCATTTCCATTTATACATGTATGTTTCGTTTTATTTGAAACCATACTTATTTACATTGTTGTAAATAATTCACCTTATTATCCGGAGCCATACGATAAATTATATCGTTACTACAACCTCAAAGGAGTAAATAAACTCTTAATTATCTCCAAACATTTTGGGGTATTACTTTAAAACCCCAACACTATCATACCTCAAAGGAATGAATAATCTTTCAATTTATTCTCACAACATTCGTTTGCGGCGTTATTATGAACCATCAAGGTTAACATAGCTCAATTGAGCTTCTGAAATCTCCCAACATTCTTTTGGGGTGATAATATACACCTTCAAAAGTAATATAGCTCAATTGAGCTTCTAAAGTCTCCCAAACATAACACTACATCTCCTAATTTCATTACAATCAACTAGAAGAAAGATTGCCCTAGCATCAATAGGCATAACCTCGAAAAAGTCCCCACATAACCCATTTCTAATGTAGGGTAGTCAACTAACTAATCTCACACTCTAGGACTCCAAGTTTAATTCATTCAAGAAGGTTCCTAGGCCCTAGATTTAAAGAAAATGAATTGGAATTGAGTTATAAAATTAACTCAAAAATAGCAGGAAAACGAATCGATTCGCCCAAGGACCAAATCGATTCGCCCAAAAAGCGAATCGGTTCGGACAAGAGAACCTGGGACTCTGTAACCTACCAAATCAATTCGGCTTGGCCAAATCGATTCGGTCCAAACAGACCTGTAAGATGACCCTATGCGAATCGATTCACCGAAAGGCCGAATCGATTCGCCCTTACGGATTTTCCACGAATGGCTTTAAGGGTTATGAACCCTAATTTTTCCAAACCTCAAATCACTTCCATTTTAAACACAACCAACAACATTTATCTACCCAAAGATTATCCTATATGGTTTATAACCATTAAAACCCACAATATCATCATCAAAACCAAAATCTAGGTTTAAATACCATAATCTCCATTTTTTATACCCAAATGCAAATACATAAATATCACAAAAATTATTCATCTTAAATCACATATTAGCAAGTAGAAAACTTGCCTTAGGGTTGATATCTAAGATTTTTTTTGGGTAGAAGCAATCCAAGCTCCAATCTCTCTCTTCTCTTATTCTTTCTCCACTTTTCTCTTCCTCTCTTTCTCTCTCTTTTTCTCTCTAAGTTTAAGACATAAAATGAGGAAAATGAAATAAGGGGCAAGACTTAAAATCGTGGCTTAAGTCTAAAGTCTCCAACTTAAGTGGTTAATACCACATTAATATGACTCTCAATACGCGTTTAAGTTAAAACCATGTAAAAGTGGCCAAAACCCAAAAATACAATATGGCACTTATTCTGACTGTCTCAGACATTCTGGGACTAACTACACCCTCTAAACTGGCATCGGAAAATTTTATAAATTATTTCCAGTTCCAATTTCATTTAAACCGTAATGTCATTTAAAATACATGACACTATAAAACATACAACCTGATGATATTTACTTTCACATACAGTAAATATGCATCAATCTAGTAAATATTAACTTTTAATTCATTCAATTAATATTTACTCCAGTCCCAACATTTTATATAATTACCTTATGCGATAAATTTAATATGAAATTAACCTCCTAAAAATATCTCAATATGAGGCAGCGAAAATGGCTTGCGTTCATCAAGGATTACTAGTTCACGATTTGGTTCCACCGGGGGAATGCTAACATAGTTGTAGATGCATTGAGTCGAGAAACCAGTGGTAGCCTATCAGCTCTTCCATCATTCGAGTGAATCTGTGGAGATTCTGTTAGCAAGTTGACCGGCCTTTATAAATATGCTTACAGTGATTCCAAAGAGTATGATACGTGTGATTGGGGGACAGTCACAGGACAATGTGTGTAAGGGAAATGTGACATATCTTCTCGTTACTGGTGTATATTTCATCTCAGTGGGGTTCAATGTTGGGTTTCATTATTAGGGTAGGTTAGTGGTACCCTTGGACGACGAGTTGAGGCGGACCGTTATGCAGGAGATGTGTGGTTCAGTTTTTATAGTACATCCAGGTGGGGATAAAATGTGCCAAGATATGAAGAGGAAGTATTGGTGGGATGGTATAAAGAAGGATGGGGTTGAGTCTATATTGAGTTGCACTACTTGTTAGATAATGAAGGTGCACTATTAGAAGTCGTCTGATATGCTTCATCATCTACCCATTGTCGAGTAGAAGTTGGATAGAATATCAATGGATTTTATCATGTGGCTACTATTGATGCCTTGACAGCATGATTTGATTTGGGTGATAATTGACTGCCTTATAAAGGTGTCACAATTTTTGTCCGTTTATACAAATTATTCGACCATGCATCTTGCACGTTTGTATATGGTTGGGATATTTTGATTGCATGGGGTTCCATTATTGATCATTTTAGATCAGGGCCCTACACTTGTGGCATAATTTTGGGAGAGTTTTTAGCTGGCCATGGGGACTAAGTTACACCTTAGCACCATATACCATCTGTAAATGGATGGGTTTCATAAGACATTAGAAAATATGTTTACAGGAATGTGTAATGGACTTCAAGGGTAGTTAGGAGATAAAATTTCCATTGGTGGATTCTGCGTATAATAATAGTTAGCAAAACTCCATATTTATGGCACCTTATAAGGCACTTTATGAGAGACCGTATCGATCACCGGTATGTTGTTTGGACCCGGGCAAGGGTAGACAGTTGAGACCTTTATTTTCCGAACAGATGACCAAAAAGAGCAAGTTGATCAGGGAGATATTTAAATTTGCTCATGACAGACAAAAGAGAAATGTTGATAAGAATCAGAAGCCTATATAATTTTAGGTGGGAAAGAAGGTTTTACTGAGGATTTCCCCTATAAAAGGGGTGATGAGGTTCAAAAAGAGATTGAAATTAGTCCCTCATTACAGTGGGTCGTTCATGATTATGGAGAAGGTGAGGAAGGTTGTGTATCATCTAGTACTTCTGAACCACCTATATATAATGTGTTTCACGTTTTTCCTACATCATCGGTTTTTACACCTTAGGGTAACATATCAGCATATTGATTTGGGTAGGATAGAGCTAGACTCAAATATATCATATAGTGAGAAGTCAATGAGCATTTTTCATTGAAAATACAAAAGTCGTGTTCCAAGGGGATACCGTTAATATGTGTGTTGTGGAATCACCACGATGAGGATGAGTCCACTTGGGAGCGTGAGGATTTGATAACTCAGGTATATAAGGTGTTATTATTTTTTACTCGGTTGCATGAGTTGTTATTTGTGAATTTCGAAGACGGAATTCTTTTTGTTAAGGGGGAAGATTGTAAATGTCGTAATTTTAATTATTATTAATTAAATCAATAAGGAAAGAAAAAATTTATGAGAATTTTTAATAATTGAATTTGAATTTTTTAAAGGATTAATTATTAACTTGAATAGTTTTTTTGGCTTTAGTCTCAGCTAACAAATATGTATTTAGGCTCCACTCTCATGTATTTTTAAAATTTTAAAAAGTCTAATATCCATCCAAAAGCTTATAAGTTCCCTGTAACCACTCATCCTTCTTTTGTAGACAATGACACCTGTCCCATATAGGACAAATAACTAAAAAAATAAAAACATGGGAGTGGTGACAAATAAACCATTATAAATAGGACTAAATACCTAAGATCCCTAATTTTAAATGATTGTATATGTGGAAACTTTATTTATATACAAGAAATTAATATTAAAGAAGAAATGGAATTAATCATATTTATGGATTTTATTTGATAAAAGGATAAAGTATGGTGCTTAATTGAATTTATTAAGAATTTTATTTTGTAATTAATGAATTAAGCATAATATGAGTGCAAG
The DNA here is from genome assembly GCA_949130495.1 of Sambucus nigra. Taxonomy (NCBI): domain Eukaryota; kingdom Viridiplantae; phylum Streptophyta; class Magnoliopsida; order Dipsacales; family Adoxaceae; genus Sambucus; species Sambucus nigra. The sequence continues at coordinate 504,574,276 of OX422212.1, forward strand.
GGTGAGGGTATAATTGTAATTATAGAATACTTAAGGAATAATTTAGGTTAAAGGTTAAGATGGGAAAAGAATAAAAGAAGAACTAAATCAGTTTAGGGTTAGTTAGATAGTGAGCGGCTAAATCCATAAAGGATGGCTATAACGGTCATACCTAGCCGTTATAGAGGAGTATTGCCCACTATAGTGGTGTTAATAAGACACGGTGGCGGCATTAGGTAGGGTTATGGATGTTTGGTTTCTAAGGTGAGGCTTCAGGTCTTTTTTTTTTATTCTTTCTGTTATAAACCAGAATTTCCCTTTCCCTTCCATTCTTATTTCCCTACAATGACTATAACCAACCCTACAGTTCATCATTTCTAAACCACAACTTAACCCTTGAATATCAACCATATTGCACAATAATTAAATTATTACAATCCAAAAATTATAACCTTGCTCTGTAATAAAATTATACTTTTATGGGAGGATTTTTTAGACAATAATTGAGGCATTTGTAAGGGGCTTTTAGAGTGGCAATTGGAGACACGATTCAAAGAGGCTTTTACCTAAACGATTTTTAACACTTTTAAGTATTTATTTTCTTCAATTAGGACAAGATAATTTTTCCCTCTCCTCTCATGATCTAAATACTAATTTCTACTTAAAGATGTTTTAAAAATTATAAATTTAGGAGAAAAATATGGTGTTATTCTTGTATTGTTCGCATCCTTAAAAATTAAATAAATTAATGTACTAAGTTCATGGGATTTTATAATTGATCAATTTGATTGAAATTATTATAATTTAATTGGGTTTTGAGAATCTTATATTCTTGGTATAATTTTAATTTAATTCAAATCGGGAAAATTGAATTGGGTTATATGTTCTTAGAAAAATTTCAATAGAATAACATGGATTCCCTATAACTGAAATTTATAAGTTGTAGATTAATCCTTTGATATAAGAGTGATTTTCACTTCAAATTCTAATGTAGAAAATTGGGTATGGATTAAATGTTGAATCATCATTAAATAATTATGGAAAATTGGGATTTCAAAAAAGGGTTAATATATTGATAAAAGTGTGGGAATAAACTTTAAATTCTTAAATTATAATTTATAGTCCCCTTTTCTCCATAAAATACCTAAGGCTTAAGAATCAACTACTCACATGGAAAATTAATAATTATGATCCCTTGAAATTTTATAAGGATAATGGATTAGTGGGTATTAGGTATTGGTAATGAGTAGTTAACTCATGATAAAGAGCATACACCCCATTAATTATATTATTCGAAATGAATAAACATGACTTATATGTTAAATTTTTAGCCTTTATGTATAGCATATGTCTTAATACCCTTACACATAAAGGGTGGTTAAAAATGATTAAAAGATGTAACATTTTTTCTTAAACATCATTAGGCTACACATTAAGGGTCAGATATGATAGTAATATTTTATTGCATGGCTCGAATTAGAGTCATGGCCTTGGTATATGATTTATATATTTTGGAGGTGAGTAGAGTGGTCTGTAGGTTATGGAGTGAGGGCAGAGGGGTGTACAGAGTTATTATGTACTCTCCAACTAAAAAATGAAAAATTATGTGATAGTGACCCTTGTATATTAGGTCTACTCATGGATTATTTGGTTTACTATTGACCTTTCAAAAAATGGGCCAAGTCCCGGTTCACACACACACACAATATATATTACTGTGCGTGTGTGTGAGAAAATTCATTTACCTAGCAAGTCGAGGGTAAAATGCAATCAACTGTTTTAAAATCGATCCTAATTGCTTTTCTTTTATTGAATTAATCCCCATCAGAACGAAATTCACTTGATTGATACATGTGCACCTACCAATTCTACATAGATTCAAGATATTTTATCGAATCATGTGATGAAGAGATTCCATTTGTTTCTGAACAAAATTCTTAGAAAAAAAGAATTTTCGATAACTTTTTAATACCTCTTCCCTGATTTATCATTTGTTAATTTTCTATCTTAGTGTGAGATATTCCTATCTCATTTTAACAATGAATGAAAGCGTGAAAAATGGAATTTCATCCCCTTTTCTTTTTCTTTTCTGATGCACCAATCACTAATTACTCCTTGAAATAATATATATATATATATATATATATATATATATATATATATATATGTATGTGTGTGTGTGTGTGTGTGTGTGTGTGTGTGTGTGTGTGTGTGTGTGTGGACATTATAATATACTCATAATTTGTAGTTTTACTACTTGAGTGCGTAGCTATTATCTTGTTTTAATGGGCCTGACTCGTCGCGTTTATTCTAGTGCTTTGGTGAACCCGACCTAGTTTTTCACTCGAGCAAGTACTCTTCCATTTAGTCACTATCGAGTTTTGAAGATGGATGTGTTGAACCTATTTTTAGTTTATTTCATTTATATTGAGATATAAAAGATTTACATTATTCTTAACATTTGTACTCAATTGTTTTGGGGAGATTTGGCATCTATTGATTCTGGCAGACAACCTTTTTTTTAGTCAGTAGTGATGGTAATTCTTTCTATCTATTATATCTCAGTACTTGAGGATTTCTCATATATTTTTTTATCTTGATTTATCATCATTCATGATTCATTTTTCATGCTAAGGATGATGTATAAATGTTGTAATAACCTGTGTAATTTTGATAAATAGACTTGAACAACCTATTTATTAAAAATATATGAGGTGTCATATTGTTCAATTCTTGATTAAACTTCAAATAACTTCACACTCAAAATGATACAAAGGTTCCTCAAAAATACAAAGAGTATTGAAGAAAAATTTAACAACAAATAAAGGCTTTTAACAAAATATAGTCTTTAAAAAACTCAAAATATCTCAAATCAACCTCTCCTTGGTTGATGGGGTTGAAATTGGTTTGGACCTCAGTCACACTAAATGAGCCTCTCATAGCTAGGAGGAAGTATTAAAAACTAAAAAAAATGGTTTTAGTATCCACGTGATGTGATGGGCGAGTGTGGTCTAAACCAATTTCAAAACCCTCAATCAAGGAGAGGTTTTACCATTTTTAAAAAATGATCTGCACCATGCGGACCTATTTTAATGTCCACATGTAAGGGGATCTCGTTCTTGGATCGTTGTTTTCTTATAAGTATTATTCAAATAGGTAACTTTGTAATATCACTCAATTTTATATAGTATTTTTAGAAGCATGATTATTACTTTTGAATGGACTAAAAAGAAAAAGAAACACTAAAGTTTGGGGTGAGGATGTTGTGCGGGAACATGGTGTATAGTGATCAATGAGGGCACTATGACCAACAAACAATGACCCAAATATAGCTATTGAAATAAAGAAAATAAAAAATAGATGAATAACACAAAATATACGTAGTTTACCAATTTGACTACGTTCACGGGTGACTCGTGTCACTAATATAAGAAGCTTACAAATAGAAGGGCAATATGTTCCTTCCTCACAAGCAAATAATAACTCTTTTCAAAAACAAAATAACCCTCACATAAATATTGGAAGACCCTCGCAAGATTAATCTCATCACAAAGGCACTTATATTCTACCAAAAATTCTCTATAGAGAATATCCATAATTGGTTCCCAAAGCAGCCAATCTTACACAATAGTGAACCCTTAATTTTCACTCACAAATTCTCTATTTTGGAACACAGAAGGAGAATGTTCAAATCCGTCTCAAACACAAGATCAAGAGCATATCACATTAATGGTTGCTCAAAACTAAGGTTAAAACCCCTTAACACATTATATTTAGAGGTGAAATATATTTGTGGTGAAACTCTCAAAATACCCCCAAACTAATAAATACATTTAATAGAACTCGGTTCGTTCACTGCAGTGAACCTCCATGGTTGGTCATGCCTCCCAAAACTATCCATGCCAATTAAATCTTAAAATACCCGCATCCAACGACCCCCATTCGCTGTAATGAAGCTGCCTCCAAATGGTATTTTGAGCCAACACCCCACAAATCTCCACCTTGGCAAAAATAACCACCACACCAAAATGAGTCTTCCGAAAAACACCCTACATAAAGTGAGGGATATCACCAAAATATACGATATCCACCACCAAAATAGTAATGAAGATTTTTGACTTGGTTTAAGGCCTCTTTAAAACTAACCATTGGCTTACCCTTCATCTAATGCATCTCTTGCACAGCCACAAAAACACATCCACCATCTATGTCAAACTTACAATGCTCCATAGCATCCTCGGAATCCCCTGGTCATGCCTTCAAAAATGATCCACTCCAATTAACTCTGAAAAGACTCACGTTCAACAACCCCCTTCGTTGCAACGAAAATGCCTCCAAATGGTATTTGGAGCCAACACCCCAGAAAGGAACTATAAGTTGAAATCGACACAATAAGATGTTACAAATTAACATAACTTCAGAATACTGTCGTTTGAATATGCAAAGAAACTGAATTGTATATGAACTATAATATTTAGAGAAGAATAAGACATGCAAAAAAACACCAAACGCACTTTATATATGTTATAATCTCTCCATCAAAAATTAAAAGCCCATATCATACATTTAATGATCAAAACTTTATTACCATGGATGAAATTTTGTTACTAATGTCTCATAAAAACTAACTAGACTTTTAATATGACACGTTGTAAACTCTTAATTTTGAACGAATAATACCATGTAAAAGCTATTTGGGTTCCTAGAATTCTTGGGTAAGTAAGACTTCCTTCAAATATCAAACTATATATAAAGAAACATCCAAGAGCTGCACATAATGATTTACTGACATTTCCCAAATCATTAAGTTACATAATGCTACATCATGAACTAACCACGTGAATTTGTAACATTATTCCTTCTTTATATTTAGACTTCAGGAGATCGTTTGGTTTAAGGTTTGGAAAGGGATGGGTATCCTTGATTCCAGGAATGCTAAGTTCCTAGAATCTTGAATTTCTTTCCATTATTTGGTTCAAATAGGAATTCTCTTTTCCCGGCATTTAAAATTACTTTCACATATTGGGAATAAATATCATTTAATTAAAATACCCTTCTACTTGATTTGAGTGCATGCGTGTGGTGTGTTGAGTATGTGTATGGTTGTGTGTTTGTGTGTGTGTGTGTGTGTGTGTGTGTGAGAGAGAGAGAGAGAGAGAGAGAGAGTGCTTGTGTGTGTGTGTGTGTGTGTGTGTGCACGCGTGTGTATGTGGGTGTGTGGGTGAGAGAAAGAGAGAAAAAGAGCGATTGTGTGGATGTGTATGTGTGTGTGATAAAGAGAGTGGGAGTGTGTATGTGTGTGTGTGTGTGTGTGAGAGAGAGAGAGAGAGAGAGAGAGAGGAGTGTGTGTGTGTGTGTGTGTGTGTGTGTGTGATAGAGAGAGAAAATGTGTGTGTGTGTGTGTGTGTGTGTGTGTGTGTGTGATAGAGAGAGTTTATGTGAAATGTTATTTTTGTCTCATCACAAAAGTAAGCTACAATGTCGAGGAGTATAAGATTTCCCTCATTTTAGAGGGAAGGGGAGAATTCCAATTTGTGGGAATTCTAAATTCTAAGGGTGCATTTAGTTGTGAAAATTAGTTTTCTATTTTCATTTTTCATATTTTGTGTTATAATTTGGCAAAGTATGCCTTCTAAATGGAAATAAGAATGAAGTTTCATGGAAAATTGTTTTCCAACTTAAGCTAATCTAAAAACCATAAAATCCACGTTGTCTAGAATTGCTCAAGTTGAAAAACAGTTTTTCACTCATCCTTCCCATATTTTTTTTTATAAATAAATGCTATAATAAAACCATTGTTAAGGGAGAGAATCCGTATACAGGAAGTATACACAACAGAAAAGGCAATGAAGCTCTTCCTTCCCATCTTAATGGCTCATTGGCAAAGATATAGATAAAAAAGTGACAATGGAAAATGGAAAATGGAAAATGGAAAATAGTTTTTCACAACTAAACGGGCCCTAAGTTTCCCCAAGTTTCCAACCAAATATTGTAATTGTAGACTATGGGAATTTTAAATTCCAAAAATTCTAATTTCCCTTTTCAAATCTCGAACCAAACGAGCCCAAAAGGTTATTTGTTGTGTCTTTTGTTTGTAGTACCTAAAGTGTTGGATCTTTCTGCCCAAATTATTATTAATACGTACATTTTTAATACATCCCAAATTTATAATCCCGATTCAAAAAATAATATATAAAAATATATTGGATTACGAATTTACCCATCTGGATAACCTGTAGTAGAATGATCCAAGTGCATGTTAATTCAAACAAATTCAACATTTTTTGGAGGATAAATTTGGTATATATGACACCCGGACTAATTAAATACCAGGTAGCTACTCCTTTATTCAATTTAATACAAAATGTCAAGTTGGTTCAGTTCATAGCATCACTGTCGAAAAACAGTTTTTTACAATTACTAGCCACCTAATATTTAAAAAGTGAGTTGTCAATTTGAACTGAATTAGATTAACATACAACCAAATTAATTTATGAAATATTGGTACCACAACCACGATACAGTCGCAATATAAAACAATATAATAAACTGAATCTGGAGGAATACTCCTCACAACAATCCGAATATTAACATAAACCAAATACAAAGCCTGAATCATTAATTAGTTACATCCAACACTGAAATGAAACTGAATAAATAAGATGTCTCTAAAAGAAATGGGGCGACAATTCCTCCAGATGAGTAAATCTGAAGTAGAGTCAAGATAGGAAGTGGAGGCGTTTACTATCGAGGTCTTGTAACTTCCACAGCAGTTACAGCACGTCACCAGAATGGAAGTCCTACGCTTGGTGTCCTTGTGGCTAGGCACCTAAAAGGTTTTACAAGAAAATAGGTTTGAAAGAAAACGGGTCAGAGCCTGATTGTGAAAACAGTTTAAAATACAACAAGTGTTTAATATCGTTAAACAGTGAATATAAAATACATGATAGTGCGTGCGCTCACATGACTTCCTCACCTCTCAACTAATTGTGCACACTTATCGTACCCATACCCGTTCTAGTTATTCTACTATCAAACTAGTCCAATTCGTATTCTGACATTTCTTTACAATTCAAAGTTCGTTTCCCAATGTCTTAATATAAACTGGAGGTCTTTCTGTTTTTACTCATAATTAGTTATAATAATTTATAAGAATTTCTCCATTTTTTTTAACTCTACAAAAATGTTACAATTATTCACACTTACACTTTAATAAACGATTCATCTCAATTATCAGTATATTAATCTCATCATAATCATACAATAATGGCACCCCTAGACTAAGATGCGGTGCACACATACTCTGCTATTAAATCCCGATACATCACGTACATAAGGATCACGTATTCTGAATCTCTCAGGAACCGTTTCGACAAGTAACAAACACACATAATGGAGGCGAACATAGTTCAAATCTCATGGGTCACGCACATACCTACGCTTCCATGATCAGCAGACTTATTAACACCTCAATAAGTCATTCTCTGACCTATGTCCTCGAGGTACCAATCTAAATCCCCCCGTAGGCACACAAAGATTAGATGGCCCTAATCGTACGCCAACCTCCCGTAATAGCAAGTATAGTAGGTATGTTATACACAGATAACCACATATACTAAGAATTTACACATCTTAGATATCTTATAATATCAGTAGAGGTATATTTTACATTCATATACCATCATTAAATGTTACACGTTTACAAATCCCCGAATAATATACATTACAAGTCGTCAACCCTTCTCACGTCGTAATTTTAGGTACTTATTTCCTAACCCATACATGTCATCCGGTTTACTACAAAATTCTAAGTTTTACTCCTCAAAGTAGTCCAATCTCAAAACTATACTCACTGGTCAACAAGGGAAGGTTAACACTCAATTAAATAAGTCTACTAGAAGTTTTAAATAAAATCAGGCCTAAAAAGGCCATTATGTCAACTCGTTAGAAATTTCGTTCGAACGAGGTTATTCGAACGAGTGTCGTTCGAATGAAGGCTTAGAACGAACTCGTTAGAAGGGATATTATCATCTCGTTGGAAGCTCGTTCGAACGAGGTCGTTCGAACGACCTAGGCAGGTCTTCTAACGAGATGGCAGAATACACCCAGAAATTTTCCAACTCGTTTTTCTTCATTTTTCTCTTCTCTAAATCCATCATAAGATCATCCCAATAGCGTTTTAATGTTTTTAAACTACTCTAAGTCCTCATAGGTCGCTTCTTAACATATTATTGGGGTCAAATCCTCCTAATTAACATGTAATTATCATAAATCCCCAAATTTTACCCCAAACCCTATGAACAAGAACCCAAAATTTTCTTGTACCTAAATACTCATCATTAATTCGTTTTTAAATCAACAAAGTTAGGTTTTTGGGCACCAATTTCGTCCATAATCATTCTACATGAAATTCCTAACCAAACTTAAGAGTTTCTATAACAATCCCATTGGGTTTTCATGAAAACTTTCAAAGCATATACGGTTTCTACACTAAACATGGAGGAAATATTCATTGCAATTAATGACATCAAATCACTTGCCTTAAATCCGATGTTATGTTTCATTATTGATGATCGAGGTTGGATCTCTCTCTTCTTTCCCGTCACAAATCCTTTCAAATTTTTGGAGATGGGAGATGGTTTGGTCTGGAACCTCCTTTACCCTCTTTCTAACTTCTCTCAAAACCTCCGTAACCCACTCTCTTATCTTTTGCTGGTAATGGCCTTAGTGGACTCTTAATTAATATATAATTAGCCTCTAAAATTCGTGGGTTTTAATTCCTCAATTTTTAAAATTACCAAAATACCCTTCTAGGTTGCCGGTTTGGCCTAAAAATGCCCCGGGACCCAAACTAAACCCCCGACTAGTGTTTTCTGACTATTTCGACCCTTCCGGATGCATTGGCCCACTCTAAATGATCATTCGGTTGATAAAAATATAATTTACTTTTTAATTTAAATAAATTCAATCCTAACGCAACCGACACGCGCGTCCCAACTAAATTTTTCAAATTGTCGTATTTCTGCCTCGTGACAATTTTTAATATTTTCAATACTCATATATTACCATATATTCTTAGTAATATTCAATTTTAACATCATACACAAATACCAACACATGTCTCGCTAGTATTTACATCCGGATTAATTCCCAATTAATTCTCATTTAATTTAAATAATCCATTAAATGAAAATCAATAAAATTACGGGGTATTACATACTTCCCCCCTAATAACAGAATTTTGTCCCAAAATTCGGAACTAAAGAATACCTGGTAAAAATAGCTCTGGATAACGTTTGCGCATCTCATCCTCGCGCTCCCATGTGGACTCCTTGGCATTATGATGCCACCACTGCACACGTACTAATGGTACTATCTTCGACCTTAGTTTCCTTTCGATGTGGTCCAGAATAGCAATTGGCCCCTCCTCATAGGAACTATCAGGCTGAAGATCGATGTCCTCTAAAGCAATGTGAGTATGGGCCAAATCGTCCCTAAGATATTTCCTTAGCGAGGAAATATGGAACACATCATGAATCCTATGCAAGTGCTCCGGTAACCCAAGTCTATACGTAACTGGCCCAATCCGCTCGATGATAGGAAATGGCCCCACATATCTTGGTGCCAGTTTCCCCTTCTTTCCAAAACGCATAATCCCCTTCATAGGAGATACTCTGAGTAGTACTTGGTCCCCTACCTGGAATTCTCTGAAGAACCTCTTGGCATCAGCATAGCTCTTCTGTCGGTCCTGAGCTACCCAAATACGGCTCCGTATCATTTTTATCCTTACCGAAGTATCATGAATCACTTTCGGCCCAAGGAGTTTGTTATCCCCCACCTATAACCAACATGCTGGGGAACGATAAGGTCTACCATACAATGCCTCGAATGGAGCCATGCCAATGGTGAACTGGTAGGAGTTATTATCAGTAAACTCCACCAGTGGAAGGTACTGCTCCCAACCACCCCCAAAGTCTAGGATGCACATACGCAACATATCCATTAACATCTGATTTGTCCGCTCTATTTGCCCATCAGTCTGCGGGTGATACATCGTACTCAGTCGCAACTTCGTACCCATGGCCTCCTGGAAACTCTCTCAAAATCGTGAGACAAATATCTTATCTCGGTCAGACACGATATTTAGAGGCACCCCGTGAAGTCTCACTATCTCCGCAATGAAAATCTGGGCATACTGTACCATAGTGTAGTCTGTCCTCACGGGCAGAAAATGAGGCACTTTGGTCAACCTATCCATAATTACCTATATGGAGTCGTGGCCCCCCTGTGACGTAGGTAACCCCGTGATAAAGTCCATGGATATGCTCTCCCATATCCACATCGGAACCTCTAACGGCTGTAGAAGTCCTGTCGATTTCTGATGGTCCACCTTTACTAGCTGACAAGTGGCACATTTAGAAACGAACACCGCAATATCTCTCTTCATCTAGCTCCACCATTAATGTCGTCTCATGTCTTGGTACATCTTATCCCCACTAGGGTGTATCGCGAACAGTGAGTCGTACGAATCTGTCATTACCTCGTGTCGCAAGTCTTCCCCTTCCGGAATGACCAGTCTCCCATTGAAGCGTAATCTCCCGTCTGAACTAACGGTATAGGACTCGGCTCCCTCTACTAGTAATCGAAATATCTACTCCTGACAGAACGAGTCTTTTGCCTGGGCCTTTATCACTCTCGTAACAATCTGAGGTGTAACAGTCATCACAGACATAAATGATCGGGCCACTGTGTCCTGGTGTACCAACTCCTTCCACTTAGCATTCCATAACTCGACCACCTCATCTACTGGCCTACGGCTCAATGCGTTTGCTACCACGTTAGCCTTTTCTGGGTGATATTGGATATCAAACTGATAATCCTTCACAAATTCAAGCCACCGCCGTTGATGCATATCCAGTTCCTTCTGCGTGAAGAGGTATTGTAGAGACTTGTAGTTTGTGAACAACCGAAATTTCTCCCCAAGGAGATAGTGTCTCCAAATCCAAAGAGCGAATACGACTGCCGCTAACTCCAAGTCGTGGGTGGGGTAATTCTTCTCATGAGGTTTAAGCTTACGGGAAGCATAAGCTATGGCCTGACTCTCCTGTTGTAGTACACCTCCAAGTCCTTGTAAGGACGCATCAGTGTAGACTAGATACTCAACTCCCGGTATGGTATATGCTAACACAGTCGCTGAGGTCAACTTGTCCTTCAGCTCATCGAATGCCAATTGACAGGCATTGCTCCAGATGAATGGTACACCTTTGCGAGTCAAATGTGTCAAAGGACCCGCTATCTTTGAGGAACCCCAAATAAACCTCTTGTAGTATCCTTCTAAGCCCAAGAAACTACGGATCTCAGTCGGTGTCATGGGCTATCCCCACTCCCTCACCGCGGATACCTTCCTCGGATCAACAGATATCCTCCGGTCTGAAATGATATGCCCCAAAAACTGAACCTCCTTCATCCAAAACCCACATTTTTCGTACTTTGCATATAGCTCGTTCTGACGTAGCCTCTACAAAACATACCTCAAGTGTTCAGCATGTTCCTCCTCTATCTGGGAGTAAACTAGAATGTCATCAATGAAGACAATGACGAACTGGTCTAGGAACTCTCTGAATACCCTATTCATCAAATCCATAAATACGGCTGGGGCATTGGTCAAGACAAAAGGCATAACCCGAAACTCGTAGGAACCATATCTTGTTAAAAAAGTAGTCTTCGAGACGTCATGTTCCCTGATACGCAACTGATGGTATCCTGATCGTAAATCAATCTTTGAGAAGAAGGAAGCTCCTCTCAACTGGTCGAATAAGTCATCAATTCGGGGCAACGGATACTTATTCCGTATCGTGACTTTATTCAACTCCCGGTAATCTACACACAACCTCAACGATCCATCCCTCTTCTTTACGAACAAGACAGGGGAACCCCATGGTGAAGTACTCCTTCGGATAAAACCCTGACCCAACAACTTCTCTATCTGATCCCTTAGCTCTCTCATCTCTGCTGGAGCCATACGGTAGGTGCGCGAGCAATTGGCCGAGTGCCCGATGTCAAATCGATAACAAAATCTATCTCTCTACTATGAGGTCATCCAGGTATATCCTAGAATACATCAGCAAACTCCCTAACAACTAGAATCGAATCGAGTGGTAATACCACTTCCTTAGAGGTCTCATCCTCTATATAGTACAAGTGAGTGGACGATCATCCCTCAGGGCGAGGCATCGCCACTAAAAACATCTCCTGCCCGAATATGGCAAAAATGATACTCCTACTAAAACAATCAATCATGGATCGATACGCAACTAGCCAATCCATACCAATAATCGCATCGTACTCAGTCATCTCTAATACTAACATATCGGTAGGTAAAGTAAATCTCCCGATCTCTATACACACACCTCTACAAAATAAGAGAAATCACAGAACCCCTACTTAACGGTGAATCTAAGCAAGTAATCGTGCTCTCCGCAGTGTCTAACAACCCCAAAATACGTGCAAATCTCGTGGCAATGAAATAGTGTGTGGCTCCTGTATCAAATAAAATACGCCCCATAGTCCCCTGAATAGAGAACATACCCTCAATAGCAGGTGGATCATGTGGGACTGCGGCCTGCTGGAGTTGATAAACTCGCTCGTACTGAAGTTGTCCCTGCTGGACTGGGACTGCTGGGATGGGTAGCAAAGCTGGCATCTGTGGTGGTGCGGAGGGCGGCGAGAAATATAGGTCTCTAAGGCTCGTATCGAGCACCCTGCTACTGCTGTGGGGCCCTGCCCCTATCAGGAGCGCTTGTGGCCAATTTTGCCACAAGTGAAACATTTCCCCAAAAATTTCCCCCTCTCGGACCCTGCTGCCCACGACCCTAGTGGCCATTGCCATTCCTCCCCTGGCCATGCTGGCCCTGATGAAACTGCTGTTGTTGGCCATGCTGGTCGTGCTGTCCCTGATGGCCGTGCTGACCCTGCTGGCCCTAACGAAAACCTCCCTGACCATTTCTGAAACCCCCAGATTTAAACCTCTTAAAATCCCCCTGCTGGGAACCCTGATTACCCTGTCTGTGCTGACCCTGAGCAGATTGTGCCCCACTGGCACCATTCCCCCTTGTCCTGCCCTGATGACTGGACTCTCCTGGTCGCTTACCCTCTGACAAGTGAAAGCAGTGGTCTTGACAGTGAAGCAGTACTGCGTTAACCACATCAGAATAAGTGGCCAATGAGAGATTATCCAATAAGTGCTGACGGATCCTCCAAGTCAACCCATCCATAAACTTCTGTATCTTTTTCTCCTCTGTCGGAATCTCATCGGGAAAGATGTTCAAGATATTAGTAAACTCGGCCTCATATTCTGCCACGATCTTCCCCTCCTGCTTGAGGTTCATTAACTTCCTCCTCATTTCGGTGTGAACGACTGATGGAAAATACTTGCGATCGAACCGCACCCAGAACTCCTAAATAGAAAGGATGCCTCTCTCCTCCGTGGTGGTAATATACTCCCACCACTGCAACGTTGATCCTACTAGCTTAAAAGTAGCCAGTATCTGTTTCTGTACATTCGTGCACTCGTACATTCTCAAGTGCCTTTAGATATCCTTCTTCCACTGACTGGACACAACGACGTCGGAGATACCTGCAAACTCCAGAGGGTGTGCTCACGAACATGTTCCCAAGCAGACGAGAATGCATGAGCCTGTACTGGCGCTACTACCGGTGCCTGAGGCGGTGCTCGTTGCACAACTGCTAGAGCGGCATTTACCGTTTAGGCTACAATAGCGGCAACCTCTGCGGCATTCAAGGAGCCTTAGACTGGTGCAGGCTGTGGCTCGGGCTGGGCATCCCTGGGAACTTGCTGTGCACGTCGTGGAGGCATCTGAAATGAGAGTAAAGTCTTATAAGTTCGCATTTTTATCTCAAAATAGCTGAAGAGTGAAACATACATAATAGAGTACAACAATCCTAAAATATAGGGCTCTATATCAAAGAAAGCTACGTGGAAACATAACAAGCCATACAGATCCTAAGGACACTAGAACCTGATGCTCTGATACCACCTGTGACACCCCCGACAAATTAAATACCGGGTAGCTACTCCTTTATTCAATTTAATACAAATGTCAAGTTGGTTCAGTTCATAGCATCACTGTCGAAAAATATTTTTTTACAATTAATAGCCACCTAATATTTAAAAAGTGAGTTGTCAATTTTAACTGAATTAGATTAACATACAACCAAATTAATTTATGAAATATTGGTACCACAACAACAATACAGTCGTAATATAAAACAATATAATAAATTGAATCTGAAGGAATACTCCTCACAATAATCCGAATACTAACATAAACCAAATACAAAGCCTGAATCATTAATTAGTTATATCCAACACTGAAATGAAACTGAATAAATAAGATGTCTCTAAAAGAAATGGGGCGACAAGCCCCACAGATGAGTAAATCTGAAGTAGAGTCAAGATAGGAAGTGGAGGCATCTACTATCGAGGTCTTGTAACTTCCACAGCAGCTACAACACGTCACCGTAATGGAACTCCTACGCTTGGTGTCCTTGTGGCTGGGCACCTAAAAGGTTTTACAAGAAAATAGGTTTGAAAGAAAACGGGTCAGAGCCCGATTGTGAAACTAGTTTAAAATACAGCAAGTGTTTAATATCGTTAAACAGCGAATATAAAATACATGATAGTGCGTGCGCTCACATGAGTTTCTCACCTCTTAATTAATTGTGCACACCGATCGTACCCGTACCCGTTCGAGTTATTCTACTATCAAACTAGTCCAATTCATATTCTGACATTTCTTTACAAATCAAAGTTCATTTCCCAATGTCTTAATATAAACTGGAGGTCTTACTGTTTTTACTCAGAATTAGTTATAAGAATTTATAAGAATTTCTCCATTTTTTTAACTCTACAAAAATGTTACAATTATTCACACTTACACTTTAATAAACGATTCATCTCAATTATCAGTATATTAATCTCATCATAATAATACAATAATGGCACCTCTAGACTAAGCTGCGGTGCACACATACTCTGCTATCAAATCCCGGTACATCACGTATATAAGGATCACGTATTCTGAATCTCTCAGGAACCGTTTCTACAAGTAACAAACACACATAATGGATGCGAACATCGTTCACATCACATGGGTCACGCACATACCTACTCTCCCATGATCAGCATACTTATTAACTCCTCAATAAGTCATTCTCTTACCTATGTCCTCGAGGTACCAATCTAAATCCCCCCGTAGGGACACAAAGATTAGATGGCCCTGATCGTACGCCAACCTCCCGTGATAGCAAGTATGGTAGGTATGTTGTACGCAGATAACTACATATACTAAGCATTCACACATCTTAGATATCTTATAATATCAGTAAAGGTATATTTTACATTCTTATACCATCATTAAATGTTACACGTTTACAAATCCCCGAATAATATACATTAAAAGTCGTCAACCCTTCTCACATCGTAATTTTAGGTACTTATTTCCTAACCCATAAATGTCATCCGGTTTACTACAAAATTCCAAGTTTTACTCTTCAAAGTACTCCAATCTCACAACTATATTCACTGGTCAACAAGGGAAGGTTAACACTCAATTAAATAAGTCTACTGGAAGTTTTAAATAAAATCAGGCCTAAAAAGGCCATTCTGTCAACTCGTTAGAAATCTCGTTCGAACGAGGTTGTTCGTACAGTCTCGTTCAAACGAAGTCTTCGAACGAACTCGTTAGAAGGAATACTGTCATCTCGTTGGAAGCTCGTTCGAACGAGGTCGTTCGAACGACCTGGGCAGGTCTTCTAACGAGATGGCAGAATACACCCAGAAATTTTCCAACTCATTTTTCTTCATTTTTCTCTTCTCTAATCCATCCTAAGATCATCCCAATAGCGTTTTAATGTTTTTAAACTACTCTAAGTCCTCCTAGGTCGCTTCTTAACATATTATTGGGGTCAAATCTTCCTAATTAACATGCAATTATCATAAATCCCCAAATTTTACCCCAAACCCTATGAACATGAACCCAAGATTTTATTGTACCTAAATACTCATCATTAATTCGTTTTTAAATCATCAAAGTTATGTTTTTGGGCACCAATTTCGTCCATAATCATTCTACATGTAATTTCTAACCAAAATTAAGAGTTTTTACAACAATCCCATTGGGTTTTCATGAAAACTTTCAAAGCATATAAGGTTTCTACACTAAACATGGAGGAAATATTAATTGCAATTAATGACATCAAATCACTTGCCTTAAATACGATGTTCTGCTTCGTTGTTGATGATCGAGGTTGTCTCTCTCTCTTCTTTCCGGTCACAAATCCTTTCAAATTTCTGGTGATGGGAGATGGTTTGGTTTAGAACCTCCTTTACCCTCTTTCTAACTTCTCTCAAAACCTCCGTACCCACTCTCTTATCTTTTGCTGGTAATGGCCTTAGTGGCCTCTCAATTAATATATAATTAGCCTCTAAAATTCGTGGGTTTTAATTCCTCAATTTTTAAAATTACCAAAATACTCTTCTAGGTTGCCGGTTTGGCCTAAAAATGCCCCGAGACCCGAACTAAATCCCCGGCTAGTGATTTCTGACTATTTCGACCCTTCTGAACGCATTGGCGCACTCAAAATGATCATTCGGTTGATAAAAATATAATTTATTTTTTAATTTAAATAAATTCAATCCTAACGCAACCGACACGCGCGTCCCAACTAAATTTTCCAAATTGTCGTATTTCTGCCTCATGACAATTTTTAATATTTTCAATACTCATATATTACCATATATTCTCAGTAATATTCAATTTTAACATCATACTCAAATACCAACACACGTCTCGCTAGTATTTACATCCGGATTAATTCCCAATTAATTCTCATTTAATTCAATTAATCCCTTAAATAAAAATCAATAAAATTACGGGGTATTACAGTATATTTATTTTATTTTTTTCAAATTATTTGACTAAAAAATGTCGTCAACTAATTTGGGCCGAAAAGAGTATAATATAAGTTTGAATCGCAAAACTCTCATTGTACTCTCGTATTTATCAAAGTTTTTTTAATTTTTTTTCATTATTTATGACACTTGAATTAAAACCAGTATCATTAAAAAACCATAATATACATATTCACTTAGTGCCAAAGGACAAATAATAACACATTTAAACTAGTTATGACATCATTTATATCATGTTAGTTACAAAAACGCAGAGCATGAAATAAAGTCATCCTCTAAAAAAAATAAAATGTAGCTGCATAAACAAGGGAATGAGACACCAATGCTAAAATTATTGACCCGCCCAAAAGGACCTTCATGAAGTCTTTTACAAACACAGAATAATATTTCTCACCCATCATCCCAGCTTCACATCTTTGCAGGTGCAGTAGTAGTAGGAGCAGGACTAGGACCACCAGTAGTTGGCCTACAAAAAGCAATAAATCCGTTTATCATTTTTTAGTTCACAAGAAAATATAGGTTAATGATCATTGAATGCGTTATTTCCAAAATCCGGAAGAGGAATAATAAACAGAACTTGCTCAAAAAGGCCTTTACATATGCAAGTTATTTAGCAAGAAAGAAAACAGCAAATAAGCAAGAAACTTACAGCCCAACAAAAACTTTGAAAGCGTCGTAGATACCCCATTGCGCTCCCGTAAGGGTACCAATCATGACTATTCGGAGAGGAAGACCACGAGTGAATAGACCCCACAGGCCTAGCTTCTTCACAGCCTGAAACACAAAAATTATGTCAAAATTAAACAATTAAGGGAAAAGAATAAGAGACAATATAGATAGTGGAATATGATATATATTACTTACATCGCCCACAGTCGCCCCTTGGGCATTGTTGAGAAAAGAGACCAGGTTATCAGCAGGGTGTGATACAATAGCGCAGAATACACCAGCCACATAACCACCGGCAAAGCTCACCCCAAGCTGCAGAGATTTGCTACACTCGTCTTTTGGTGTTGGGATCGCGTACTTGTATAGGTGCTCCACAATAGTTTCAAAAGATGCAAATTTCATCATCGTATCTGCAGAAAATCACGTCATTGCCATCAGTCCTCTTGAGAAAGGCTTATAATATGCAATTTATCTGACAAATAAATCAGCGTTAACACACAATTAAATGATAGACGAAAATAAGCCTCTTTGCTTCCGCAGAAGACATATCTTGACTAGTATTAACTAATGCCGATTATGAACCAAATTTGCGAAAATAGGATCATATCCCTTCTAACGAGCTAAAGGAGATCTAATGATATTAACTATCTAGAGCAGAGATCTCACTTCTTCAAATACCAATCTTTAATACTGGGAAGGCCATTAAAAGCACAGTGGAAACACAGCAGATCCGAAAACCATTGCTGAGTTTTCAACTCTAGTAAGCCAATAGAGGCTGGGGAGATAGCGTTGGATGATTTTAATATTAATGGGTATTAATGGTTAGAGAAAATGAAAGGTTAAAACCATCAATTAATTGGAATAGGAAAAGACAAAGGGAAGTGGGAAAACCAAAGTCCCACATTGGAAAAGTGTGAAAAAATTAGTGGGTTAATAAATACTTTTGTGTCATAAGAGATTACTTGTGTGCATTGAAGTGTATGCTAATAGTGTACACCTTAGGTCCAAGGATGGTGCTTTGCACCATCCGCACACGCGCGCGCGTGTGCGAAAGTGCGATTGGGCGTTTAGGGCGCTTTGGGCGCTTTAGACACATGATTATGGCGCAAGTGGATCTGAACCGTCGGATTTTGGCGCCACTTCGTTAAGTATTAATCCGTACAGTCGCATCTTTTTAGTTCAAATCTGGAACGTTAAAAAATATAGTTATATATCCAAGGGCCGTGATTAAATGACCTTTGGATGTGGTGTCTCTTCATGAACAGACACCACAAGAGGCTATATATGGAAGGCAAAATCCTGTTATAATTAATTCTAAAAATTCTCTTTCTCTCTATTATTTCTTCTTACCAATTTCATAGAGTGTTCTCTGGGTTATTATTCAAGTTTGCTACTTGAATAAACCCGTGGATTTGTTGTATCTTGGAGGTAATTTGCCTAGACCCGTTAGCAAACTCTGTACGAGTGGGGGCAAATAACACCTTAAGGACAGTAGTCTATTACGCCTCAAATCCAAACATCTGTTCATATTTTCTGCATAATTAAAATTTCTTCAACAGATAGAACTACAGCTGAATCGGTGTACAAATACAACCCCTAATACGCAATGGTTTTTTAGGCATAAACCTAGAAATAACAGCCTTTAACAGAGAAGGGGATCTGACAAGGAGCAAGATCTCTATGTCGAAGCATATTAAACTGACGAACTAGGAGAAGAAGAGAAGGTTATTTGAAGCAAAAAAGATAATGAAGAAAATAATACGAAAATATATATATATATATATATATATATATACAGGGCGGATTCAGGATTTTATGTGAACTGGGGCGAAAGTTTCAATAGTTGCCGGGGGTTCGGGGGCGGGAGCCCCCGAGGGGATTTTTTTTTTTAGGGGGGGGTCGATTTTTTTCGAGCATTTTTTGGGCTGTTTTTACTTTTTTGGGCATTATATTCATTTTCAACACTGATTGAAGTGGGAGATGATTGAACCTCAGCTTCAGATACGGTTGGTGCATTGTCTTCTCTTTTTCGTTTAAAAAATTTCTCTATTGATTCCCAATATTTACAAATTTAATTTAATTTCACATATAAATTTAATTTCATATAAATTTATAAAAATTTACACAAAAATAAATAAACAGACACATATAAACAATACACAAAATAAATTTATAAATTCACATTATAAATTTAATTTCATTTTAGTATAAATAATTTTAGTATAATTTCAGTAGTATAAATATAATTTCACATATAAACAGACACATATAAACAAATATACACAAAATAAATAAATGATGAAATAGGGTTTCAACACACATAGATGTAAAAAATTTATGGAGAGCGGGGCAGCGGGTGGAAAGCAGCAGGGCAGCGGGTGGAGAGTAGCAGGGCGGTGGTGGAGAGAGCGGCGGGTGGAGGGAAACGGGTGGAGAGAGCGGCAGACTCTTTAGAAAATAGGGTTTTTCTGTTACTTTGGTACGAGAGGAGAGAGAGCACCATTTTAAGTTATGTTTTTTTTTGTTTATTACAGATTTTTCCCTGAACTTTTAATATAATTACAAGTCACCTCCAGGTTTAATTTTTTACCAAAAAATTGAAAAATGAACTGGGGCGGCCGCCCCGCTTCGGCCCGGGCTGGATCTGCCCCTGTATATATATATATCCGGAAAAGATGAAGTGACCCTCCGTCCATTTGATAACCTGAATGGGATCTATTTTATTAAAATAGTAAAACAATATTTTTTGGATGATTTTTTTTAATTTTTAAATATTTTAATAGGATCATAAAAAAATAATCAGTTCAAAAAAAAATTACTATTTTAAAACAATTAGTCAAGCGGGATCAGTTTTTAAAGTGTTAAAAATTGATAAAGTTTGACTGATTTTTTTAAAATAGCAAAAAAAATTCATTTTGAGCTAATTATTTTTTTATGGTCCTACTGAAATATTTAAAAATCATAGAAAAAAAATAACTCCAAAATATCTTTTTTACTATTTTAAAAAAATGAACCTCATTCAAAATCCTCAAACTCAAGAACCTCACTTGATTTGCTCTCTCTCCCCGCCCCCTCCTCCCCATATATATATATATATATATATATATATATATATATATATATATATATATATAGTTCTGCTCTTGTGCGGACCGAACATGTGTCATCTGGCGGTGAACCCAGAAAAAAGAGAGAGTGTGCCCATAATTTAGGGGATAATTTCTAGGTGCACCGTCAGGTGACACATGTCCGGTCCGCATTCTTAAGATGCGGACTAGTCCGCACAAGAGCATTATATATATATATATATATATATATATATATATATATATATATATATATATATATATATATATATATATAATAATGCTCCTATGCGGACTAGTCCGCATCTTAAGAATGCGGACCGGACATATGTCACCTGGCGGTGCGCTTAGAAATTATTGCCTAAATTATACGCACAGTCTCTCTCTTTTCTGGGATCACCGCCCGGTGACACATGTTCGGTCCGCATTCTTAAAATGCTTTATATATATATATATATATAGAGAGAGAGAGAGAGAGAGATCAAAGCTCATGCAAATATCGGTCAGCAAATCATTTAAGGGCATTTGATTGTTTTAACCGGAAAAAAATACTTCAAAAAAATTTGCTGGAAACTGCTCATTTTTGCTATTTTTCAACTTTTGAGTGCCTATTTTATTAGGAGTGGTGTCGTGGTGTTGTAGGAAAATTTCCACATGGAAATTGAGAGTAATAGTCAAGCAGGCTTCCTCATGTTGTACCTAGGAAAACACTTTCATGCAAGTTGTGCTGTTAAACACCACAAAAAATTAGAAAATCTATTTTCCACAATTTCCCACGGAACATGTTTGCTATGAAACACACCCTAACCATTCTAGCTAAGATTGAAATCTGGTCACACCATTCAACTATGAGTAATGTATGATTAAGTATGATAATAAGCTAACAACTTGTATATCTCAGAGGGAGGCAGTTAAAGATGAAGATATCTCAGCTTACATGGAATTTGTCTTCCCCAAAGAGGAACAATCCCCTTGTAAAGTCTGTAAGGAAAGGCAAAGATATATGAAAACTTTTAAAGAGAATAATAAAAATAAAGCCAGATGCATCTAATAACTAGCACATAAGTTGCTTCGTATGAGAGTCATACCCAAGAGCCCCTTGAGCCTTGACAAACTTTGGGAGGCCATCTGACAAACCTCTGGCAAACCCAGGCTGAGTTTGGACACGAACCTTCACTGCCTCAAAGGGACAAAGGG
Source organism: Sambucus nigra (assembly GCA_949130495.1). Taxonomy (NCBI): domain Eukaryota; kingdom Viridiplantae; phylum Streptophyta; class Magnoliopsida; order Dipsacales; family Adoxaceae; genus Sambucus; species Sambucus nigra. Next base: position 504,596,200 of record OX422212.1, read on the forward strand.
CAACATCTGCAATCAATTCAGCAGATGCAGAGCCCGCGAGGAAGATCAAAGTTTTGTACTTGGTTGCATACTAGGGACCAGCAATGTCAGAGTAATACTTCTTGAAGAACTCATAGAACCCGAACTTGCAAGCACCTTGTGCGCTATACCCAAGCAAGGTTGGCACCCAACCCCTGAAGAAGCCTTTAACTCCCTGCTCCTTGAGCAAGATTCCAAACCCAGAACTGATGCTCTTGTACTTAGAAGGGTCAATCTGAGAAGTTGGATTGACAATAGTTTTATTGTAATTTCAAAACTATAGGGAAAAAAAAAAAGAACGGTTGTGATATTTCAATTTGTCATTTTTCATCACTGCCAAGTTGTGGCTTCATGTATGATGATGGAATTGCAAATAAAATAACGGATCGGAATTCAAATTCATATTTGTTTATGTTAAACAGAATCGGATCCGATCGGATTATCTAACGGATCGAATCAGGGAAATCCAAATACATATCCGTTTATGTTAAACGGATTCGAATCCGATCCAATTATCCGATTATCCAATCTAATATACTTTTGACCACTTGATTTGCAACATTTTAATTTTCAAATATTATTTCATAAATTTATTTTGCAAATATTCCAAAAATACAGATAATGAAATAAAGAACTATTATAATATATATTTAAAATATTACTAAATACTAATATATATATATATTGGATCGGATTATAAACGGATCGGAGTATATGAATCCAAATTCGCTCCATTTAATATATCGGCCGGTAATCGGATAATCGAATTTTAGGCATGATCCATATCCGTTTAAATGGATCGGATTCGCATTCGGATTTAGATAAAATCCGATTCATGGACAGATCTAATATAGAGGACAAATATTCATATATATGAATCTATATATAAATCACAAGAAACCCTGTAAGCTCATGAACTGTGAGAACGTACCAATTGCTTCAATTGCAACAAACATCAAATAAGAAAGCAAAGCCATACGTGGGACTGGGGCACATCAGTATTGTTGAATAATAATTGGGCACATCATATCTATACATATATGTATGTACACACACACACACACACACACACACACACACACACATATATATATATATATATATATATATATATATATATATAGAGAGAGAGAGAGAGAGAGAGAGAGAGAGAGAGAGGAATTCTCACTTACATCATGATGTATCACACCATACAATACATCACACTTAGTTCTAGGCCCTAAGACACTTTTTCTTCAAATTTTTTATTTTTTCCTTGAAATTAACCTTCTAATCAACCCATATTCAAAAAAATAGATCAAAATATAATTTGTAGCTATTTTTAAAAAATTCACAAAAAACTGCTGAAACTGCTGGCGCACACCCTTATTTAGGTATTTTGAGCAGTTTTTTGTGGATTTTTTAAAAATAGCTACAAAACATATTTTGACTTTATTTTTTGAACAGTTTATTGGAAGGTTAATTTCAAGAAAAAACTAAAAAAAATTGAAAAATAAGTTTTTTAAGGCTTACAACTAGGTGTGATAGATGGATGATGTATAGAAAATGATGTAGGTGAGCATTCTCCTATATATATATATATATATATATATTGAGTCAGGCTCTCATACATATCAAGTTTACATACAAATTTTTTTTTTAAATAGTAAAAAAAATATTTTTTAGTTTAATTTTTTTATATGGTATTTAAACATTTCAAGGGACCCATATAAAAAAAAATCAGTTCAAAATAACTTTTTTTTGCTATTTTTAAAAAATCCGTCAAAATTTCACATATTTTAAAGCATTTTAAAAACAGTGAAAGTTTGACAAATTTTTTAAAAATAAAAAAAAATGTTTTGAGCTGATTTTATATATGAGTCCTTTGAAATATTTAAATATCACATAAATAAATTCAACTCAAAAATATTGTTTTTAATATTTTATTGAAATTGATTTGTGTTAGAAAATATGTAAACTTATTATGTATGAGTCTCTCTCTCTCTCTCTCTCTCTATATATATATATATATATATATATATATATATATATATATATATATATATAGGGAGAGGTTCACAAGTGAACCTAAAAGATGAACATTTTAATGAACCTTAACAAAATAACACCTAACAACTCATTACTTTTAATTTCTATATTGTAATTGGTCCGCGCCAGCGGCAACGAACATGCGTGTTGATCGATCTCAACTCCCTCACCTGGTACCCCACCCCCCACCCCCCAACCACCACCATCACCATAGCAGCCCTTATAGCAGCCCTAGCAGCCCTTATGGCAGCAGGGCTGCCATGGAGGTGGGGTGGGGGCGCCGGGGTGGGTGGGTTGGGGCGGGGGTGTTGGGGATCAATCAACACACGTGTCCGTTGCCGCTGACGCAGACCAATTACAACATAGGAATTAAAATTAATTAATTGTTAAGTATTTTTTGTTAATGATCATTAAAAAGTTCATCTTTTAGGTTCACTTGTGAACCTCTCCCTATATATATATACGCCATTCAAGCTATCAAGCGGACTAAAGGAAAAGACGTGCACTTTTTCCAAATTCGATGGCAGCTCTCCATAGCCTCCCTGGACTTCATTTCAGTGTTTTCTGTTGATGAATTTTCTCGAATAGGGGTATTAGGGCTCTGTTCTTATGATTTGTTGGTGGTGGTGGGTTCGTACATGAGTTAAGTGGGGTTATTTGAAGGGGAAGAAGTAGTCATGGAGCTCACATCAGTTTTAACGATCAAGGTTTTGCATGAAACAGATCGGATTGAAAGGGAGAGGTGTTGAATGAGCACCTCTCATCATAATGTTTAGGCTCTCAACTTTGTTGTGAATTTCTACAATGATGGAGATTCGTAAGATAAGCTCTGAACGGGCTCGCGTTTGAGAGCCTCTGTATATATACATTTATGCATGTGTGCGTAAATAGGGTAATGCCAAAGTGATGAGATATTATAGTGGGGAAGAGCTAATACTGATCGAATCTAGAAAATTCAATGTACTCTTTTTATGGTACATAAATCCTTTCTACACCAGTTTTGTGCATTGTTTTAGTTCAACGGGTGCACAAAATCGTTGTACCTTTGACTAAAATAATAAAATATATATTGTTTTAGTCAAAGATACAACGGTTTTGTGCGCCCAATGCACTAAGCCGATGCACAAAATCGGTACCCCTAGCACTGCTCTTTATGATATTGGAGAATGAGTGGAACGAAAAATCCAAGGTTGAAGTGGTGAAAAGTTTGAAAGAGAGCAATTCAATTTGTAGCCATTCCTACTACAAATTTTGTAATTTCTTCGTACGAACTTCATTAGTTCATAGGATTTTTTACGAATATCATTTGTTCGTATTAAATATAAATAATTAATTTTTATTATATATTTAGATTCTTACGAACATTATTAGTTCGTAATAATTTACACCGACAAATAATGTTCTTAAGAAATATTTTTTTATTTCCTACAAATAAAAGTAGTCAGTAGGAACTTGTGTTGCAAATTCTCCATCCTCCACCACTTTTGAGTTTACCAAATATGAAAGAAAATCTGACGATTTGGATCTATAAACTTACCATACTAGATGCTCTTAACGACAAAATAAGGGTTTGTCAATAAATATTTTTAATTAGAATTATTTAATCTATAATAAGATAACTATCTATCATGGAAGAACATTTGGGGAAAATTAAAAAAGGTATATAACTCAGAGTAAGCAAAAGGTCTCACTAAAAGCATGATCTTGTTTTTTTTTTGTGCGTAGTATAAGAGTGATTGAAATAACTATTTTTTTAGACTAAAGAATTTTATAGAATTGGGATGATTTCTTTCAGTTAAACATGCCATTTCTTCTCAACATCTCTTTGGATTTGTTTTTTCATTTTGGAAGATAATAAGCATCAAACAATATGCACACTTCAAACATTGTTTAAAGAGATGATCTAGAGAATTCTGCCACAGAGTAAGGATAAGCCTTAATTCTAGTGGACGCCCAAGATAAGAGGACCCAGTAAGAGAGACAAGAAGCTCAAAAGCACATATCATAAAGATCACGGCCACAATATAAATAATTATAGATTATTAAAGGCCAATTGGAAGAGTTGGTGGAAGCAATGAAGCTCAATGTCTCAAAAAAGTCTAAACAAGATGTAAGAACATTATTTTTATCATTTGATCATAGCTTAGGGTAAGTATAGTTTTTGGCATATCCCGCTACCATTTGATTCAAGTCGTCACGAAGAACCGAATTTCCATCCTCTCCAAATTCAAGAAGATCTTCACAATACAAAGGTATAAAATAATTCAGGATTTTTCTTTAAAAAATCGAGGCAGTATTTTTTATTTAAAATTTTTCAAAATGCGCATATATCGTTCAAATGAGATGGGATTCTCGTTCTAACAAGTTTCCATTTTCATTTGAAGTTTACTTCGATCGAACATCAAACGAGGACGTACTATTTTAGGTCATTTGAAGTTCGTTTGAACTTTGTTCAAACGAGATGGTTCATCCATTCGAATGAGATCAGTTTCATTCAAATGATGCTCCATTCTTGTTCGAATGAGATTCAAATTTGGTTTGATTGAGCCGCCTCCTCAAAATTTGTGTACATCTTATAAATAACTATTTTGTGGTAGTTTTCGTTAAGACTTTTGTTAAAACTATTTATGCACATATTGTGCAAAAGTTTTCAATAATTTGAGTTCGAAAAACCTTTTTGATTCACAAATCACATTCCCTGAATATATTTGAGTGAATCAAGTTTAAACCCTATTGTTTGAATCCTTTCATACACAACTTTTGTGGAGAAGTCACTCTTCGTGGCTGACTTGTGAAACTCGAGAAAATCACTGTCGAAGACAAAGGCTGAGGTTGAAAGAGGACTGCGGTTCTTGTGATTCTTGCGAGGACTATAGAAGATTCATTTATAAAATTTGTAAGTTGCAATTTGTAAATTTTATAAAGTGAATAAAAGGTTTTACCCGAAAGGGCTTTTGTTCTGAAACTCTGTTTTGTTACATACTTTCTTGATTTACATTTTGAATCACATAATTGCATGTTCTAGGGCTAAAGGAATTAAAATTAGAGTGGATTGTCATCTAAATTTAATAAGTCACCATTAGATAATTGCTCACTTTCAAATTGGTATCAAAGAAGGTTTCACCAAATTTCGTAAAATCCTGATTTTCTGCCAAAAAATTTCTATGATAGCAATTTTTTGAAAAATTACAAATTTTCTAATGGAGAACTTATATAATAGGATGCCAATTTTCAATGGATCGAACTATACCTATTGAAAAACCCGAATGAGATCCACCTTAAAAGCCTTAGATGAGAAGGTTTGGTTGGTATGTGTAAGAGGATGGACTCCTCCAATGATCGGAGCCCTTCAACTTTGAAAATTTACATATCAACCCTTCAATCTTTGAGAATTCCCAAAACAGCCCCTGAAGCTTATGTATATATCAAGCCAGCCCCAAACACTTCTAAAAATTATTTTCGAATTCCCAAACTTTTAAAAATTACAACTCAGTCCCACTTACCCCTTTAACCCACTTAAGTATTGATTTTATTGGACTGGAATGTGGTGGGTTGTGCCCACATTCAAAGTTATTGGAAAAATTAATTTTTGGGCACAATAATGGCGAAAAAGTTTAGTTTGGGCCCCAACTAATGTTTACACCATATTATCGCCAATCATTAGAGCGTCGTCATGTTGAAACTGGATATCATGAACGAGAGATTCAAAGGGTCAAGTTAATGCAAATAGTTGTACAAGTAATTGATACTTGTCAAGATCTTGTACATGGGGTAACCACTCAAATAAATATTTTGGGACATAAGTGCACCTAGGCAGGAACTTTTAAATGGGTAATCACCTAGCAATTACAATAGCATTTTCATCGCAAAGAATTCTAGAAATAAGGAACTCAAAGAACTAGAGGACTTCCTCAACAAAAAAAACTATTTTTACTCCTTTAAACCTTATTTCTTTTTCTATTTCTTTTTTTCCCTCTTTCTTTCTTTTCTTTACAGTATTTATAGCATAGTTTAGCATTTCTTCTTTGAATTAATTTGTAACATAAATTTATTGTAATTCCCTTTCTATATTATGAAAAGCTATGAGGCATGGACGCAACAGGTACGAGATGCGACACGTCAAGCGACACGTGATTTGTGATTTTTTTTAAAGTATGATATTATACATTAGGATATAAAATAGATTTTGCTCCATAAAAACATAATAGAGAACACTTAACATGAAATTCAAAAATTATTATTGAGTGACATATTATCTTTTAATAGGTACCAATAAAGACAAAAAAGGTAATTAAGTATGGTATATAAACTAATAAAATATTTTATAAGTTAATATTGCTATGTAAATATAAACTGAATATCTCAAATGCAAAAATTTAACAAAATATAGAGCATGATTATAAGAAATAAGTACATGAAGTTAAGTAATTAAACAAAAATAAACTAGTTACAGAAAGAACCCAAAAAGAAAAAGAAATAAAATAGATAGTCCGTAGAAGTAATATCTCTACCTACCCCATTTACTTGTTGACTGTATGGTTTGTAATAGGGGTGCACACGGTTCGAATTGGTTCAATTTTATTATTAAACCAAAACCAAAACCGAGATGGTCCGATTCCTAGATTTTGGAACCGAAATCGGAACCAATATTTTTTGGAACTGAACCGATGGGTTTCGGATCGGTTCTCGGTTCTAATCGCATTTTTTAATAGAAAATTCCAATACATTTGAAAAATATTTTTGTAACTTAATCCAATATAATTTTCAAGTGTTTTATTAAGAAATTGGGAGTTTTTAATCCTATATTATTTGTTTTTACTAGTTCAGTAGTTACTGTTAGTATAATCGCATTATTTGTTTAGTTTAATCGCATTATTTGTTTAGTCCACTTCTCTCCTAGACAACATCTCACGACATTTAGGCTTCAAACATTTTGAAGCTGGCAGGGTCATCTTCAAATTCCCACATGTTTTTGAAATATTCTAACACCCAGTTCAAAGAATCCTCTATTGCCAACTTTCCCACAAAGCCCTTCTCCAAATTAATCAAGAAAATGAAGCCCTTTTTTCCTAAATCCCCATTGTTGTGGACATGTACACAAATTTGCTAGTGTTTAGAAAAGTCAAGAATCCATGTACACAAATCTGCAAAAATAAAAGAGTATACACAAAAATAAACATTATTAACAAACATTATATACATATCAACAAGCTTTACTTATTATATAAGTGTTAGTAAGTGGCCAAATAAAAACGTTAGTATCTTCTCAGTGGTAAAAAACTCAGTGGCTGAAAAAAAATTTGGAATCAACAACTCGAATTATATATATATATCAGTGGACGAAAACTCAATGATTAATGCCAAAAGATGATATCTCACTAATATCAGGTAGGATTCATTTTCAGTCCGAAAGTAAATTAAAAAAAAAAGTAAAATTAGAAAATGAAAAAGGGAAAACATACGGACTGCTCTCCGATCTGAGCTCTAAATTGAAAATGAGAGTGAGTAAAGAAGGAGAGGGAGAGATCTTAGGGTTCTTCAGTTTTAAAGAAAGAGAGGTAGAGCTCCGATCTTAGGGTTCGGAGAGAGAGAGTAGAGAGGAGCGGTTGATTAGTTTCAAAGGGTATTGGGGTGAGTATTTATATGTCTAGGGTTAAGAATGGGAAAGGATGGACCATAAGGCCTTAGGTTTTTAGTTTTACTTATTATATATATTTAGATTATATATTACATTATATAATCAGTTCGGTTCGGATTAGATTGGTTTTTTCCCCCTTAGAATCGAGAACCGAATTGAAGTATCGATATTGTTTTTAGAACCGGAACCCAACCACTGAGCAAAAAAACCGATCCGAACCGAACCAATGCCATTGGTTTGGTTTGGTTTATCGGATTTTCGATTTCGCTGTGCACCCCTAGTTTGTAAATAGTTGTGCTCACAACAGAGTGCTCAAAATATGTTAAGTACACAGAATGCACTGCTCAAAATATATTAAGTACACAAAATGTGTCCATATCTTCCTTTTAGGTACATAATCCAGTTATAAAAACAAAATAGTACACAGTCCTTACATTTCATAGCTACTAATCTGCCTTTCTATCTTCTTTTAAACATAAATCCAACTTTTCAAAGGAAAAAAAAAGTACCAGCCTCTCTTCTTTTTCTCCCCTCCCTCAGATGGATACTTAGTTGCAAACTTGAAGCTAGTATTTGTTTGGAAGAAATGAGGGGTTGTTATGTTCATAAGAGAGGTAGTGTTTGATTTTGACGGGTTTTTTTAATTATTAAACATTATCTATTCTTTTTATTTTCATCTATTATAATAAATATTTTTCAGAAATAAAAATTTTGAAAACATTTTAAGTTTCTAAAACATTAAAAATTACCATATGTGTCCTAAAAATGTGTCCATTACGTGTCCAAGCGTGTCCCACCCTAGAAATAAAAATAAATCAGGATACTTTAGGAAATGCTAGGACAAGCGTGTCCTAACTTGTCCGAGCGTGTTCCGTGTCTGACTCGAGTCAGAGCTGATTAATTGACTCCGGAAGAGTGTACGTTCTTCATAGATAAAAAATCTCTTTGCCATTGCCTTTACATTTCTTAATGTAATTTGCTTTATATTGCATAGTGAAAACTGTTTTACTTTTTTGAATTCTAGTTCATTTTAGTGTTTAATCATTTTACATCATTGTTTTAATTACTTCAAATCACTTTTTCATCTTTATTTCTACACTTTTCATCTTTTTTTAGATCCTAGTCTATTTTGTTTTACAAACTTATTTAGTACAAACTAAAAAGTCTTCTTAATTGAAATATTGAACAGTACACAATCGCCTGATTATCACAAGCTAAGATAATTAATTGGTTAAAAAAATCACAATCTTCTATAACACGCTCACACATAATCAAAATACATAAATCAACCAAACTAGCGAAACATATTTTTGGCACGCTCGGTGGGACAATAATGTTAATTAAGTGTTTATCATGGCTAGGATTAGAAGAAGCAATGAAATAGAAATATTAATGAAATTAGTTCAACAAGCCAACATACCATCGCTACAGCAGTTGAAATTGGTCAAAAAATGAAACCAAATACTCGAAATCAATATTTAAATGTGACATCGGCTTTAAGGATTGAACATCCTAGTGTAACGTATGTTATAGGTGTGTCCTAAAAACCCCAAGATTAATTTATGGACCCGTTTGATTCGTTGTAAAGTTGGGTGGAATCTGATTCCTTCCAAACATTCCTGTGAAAGTGTAAGATTATTGCGTTTGGTGTGATGTTAAGTTGCATGGGAATGTGAGCTCCAATGGAATCAGATTACCTCCGTTGTGGAAAAGTGGGTAGAATCAAAATCCATCCAATATAGGAGGGATTCTTACTTTTCCATGGGAATCCTTACAAAAAAAAAATTGTGAAGACAAAAATGCCCTTAAAAATTTTAAATTATAAAAACTACCAATAAGGTCTAAATATTTTCTTTTATGAAGACAATTTTATTATGTCGGTTTGTATTAAATTTAAAATCGAACAAATTTTATTTAGGCATTTTTTCTACTCATGCAATAAGTAATTTGCTTAACTTACAAAATAATACACACATATCTACAATAAATTATTATATTTGTTAGATATTGGAAAAACATATATTTAAAAAAAAACATATTTTAGTTCATACATTTATAAGTAATGAACCGTAATATTGTGTATATATATGCATGTGTGTGTGTGTGTGTGTGTGTGTATATATATATATATATATATATAATTGCTAAAGGGTATTATTGGTATATATGATACCTTACACTACAACAAAAATGAGTATTAGGGACGGGGGTATTTGGGACGGTCGTGTCATTTTGTCCCTTTTGGTATATCAAAAGGACGGTTAAAAAAAAGTCCCTTAAAGTGTATGAGAATTTTTAACGCTTTTTTTTTTGCGGACTAATATAAGGGACGGTTTAAAAATACGTCCCTTTTGGTATATCAAATGTGACGATTAAAAAAACATACTTTCAAGTGTATGAGAATTTTTAGCGCTTCTTTTTTTTTCGCGAACCAATATTAGGGATGAATTTTTAAACTGTCCCTCTTGGTATATCAAATGGGACGAATTTTAAAAAATGACTTTTTGGTATACCAAAAGGGACAATTTAAAATTCGTCCTGTTTGGTATACTTTGAATTTTTAGCTTCTGTGACCTATCAAAAGAGACAGATTTTAAAATCGTTCCATTTGGTATAACAAAAGGGACGGTTTTTAAAATTAGTCCCATTTGATATACCAAATGGGATAGTTTCAAAATCCGTCCCTTTTGGTATTTTTCCCTCGTTTTCCCCTACATTTTTCCAACCCTAGCTAAATTTAGGTTTGATTCTCTCTCTCTCTCTCTCTCTCTCTCTCTCTCTCTCTTGCGCTACCTGTCTTGCATGCGCAGCTCTCTTGCTTCTCTCAGAGTTCTCTCTCTCTTCTCTCCCACTCTCTCCACCGCCCCACCCCCTGCGCTACCTCCTCTCCTTCTCCTTCTCACTGTTAGGACCCCCTTCTCTCTCTCTCTCTCTCTCTTAGCGACATCGCCCCTCCTCTCTCTCTCAGCGACAACGCCACCCCACCCCTTCGCCGCCCCACCACCTCACCAGGACTTGCAAAACTCAGTCACTTAAGACTGTGTAAGTTTTAATTTTGTTTTTGGCCTTTCATATTTTCAATTTGGTTTTAGATTTGTCCTTGTGAAAAAAAAAGAATAGATATATACCTCTTTCAATTAGATTGTCCTTCAGAAACAACAACAAATCATGACAAGTTATATTATGATATACCTGTTATGCTATTTTATATTTTTATATTGTTGTTGAAATTGAATTAGTATTGGATTTGTGCCAAGTTATATTATGATATACCGTTATGAGGTACGAGCACCTCTCACGGGACCAATTTAACTCGTACAAACTGATCGCATTACCACCGGACTCCCCATTTGACTACACGATGAGAATTTACAAACGGTTAGACTTGGAGTAAAAAACCCGTCGTTAAAGGGTGTAAACGTAAAATATCCATAATACAATCTCGTAAGAGGCACGAGCACATTGGACGGGACAAATGTAACTCGTGGTAACTGACCGCGTAGTCGCTGGACTCCCCGTTTGAGTATAAGACAAGAATTTGGAAACGGTTAGACTTGCGCTTAAAAAACTTGTCGTAAAAGGTGAAAACATAAAACAGCCTCAAAACGGTCCCATTAGAAGTACGAACACCTCACACGGGGCCAATGTAACTCGTACGAACCAACCGCATAGCCACCAAACTCCCCTTTTGAGTATACGGCGAGAATTTACAAAATTTAGACTTGGGCTTAAAATCATGACGTCAAATGGTGAAAATGTAAAACAACCACAAAACGGTTCGGTAAGAGGCACGAGCACCTCGCACGGGATCAATGTAAGCCGTATGAATCGACCGCGTAGTCACTGGACTCTAGATTTGAGTATATGATGAGAATTTAAAAAAATTAGACTTGGGTTTAAAAACATCGCATGAAAGGGTCAAAATGTAAAAGAGACACAAAACGGTCACATAAGAGGCATGATCACCTTGCACGGGACCAATGTAACTCGTAGGAACTGACCGCGTTATTTACGAACTCTCGACTTCAGCATACGACGAGAATTTTCAAAATTTAGACTTAGGCTTAAAAACATGCCGTCAAGGGGTGAAAACGCAAAACTAACGCAAAGCAGTCCGGTAAGAGGCATGAGAACCTCACACAATACCAATGTAACTCTTACGAACCGACCGCGTAGTCACCGGACTCCCTATTTGAGTATACGATGAGAATTTACAAAATTTAGACTTGGGCTTAAAAATAAGTCATCAAAAGGTGAAAACGTGAAATAACCACAAAACAGTCCCATATGAGGCACGAGTACCTCACATGGGACCAATGTAACTAGTACGAACCGATCGCATAGTCACCGTACTCCCGATTTGAGTATACGACGAGAATTCGCAAAATTTAGACTTGGGCTTAAAACATGGCGTCAAAAGGTGAAAACGTAAAACAACCACAAAATGGTCCCGTATGAGGCACAATCACCTCACACGGGATCAATGTAACTCGTACGAACTGACCGCGTTGTCATCGGACTCCCGGTTTGAGTATATGATAAGAATTTGTAAAATTTAGACTTAGGCTTAAAAACATGATGTTAAGGGGTGAAAACGTAAAGAAGCCACAAAACAGTCAAGTAAGAGGCACGAGCACCTCACACGGTACGAATGTAACTCGCACGAATCGACCGTGTAGTCACCGGACTCCCAGTTTGAGTATACGAAGAGAATTTGTAAAATTTAGACTTAGGCTTAAAAACATGGCGTCAAAAGGTAAAAACATAAAACAGCTACAAAACGGTCCCGTATGAGGCACGAGCTCCTCACACGGGACCAATGTAACTCGTACGAACCGATCGCGTAGTCACTGGACTCCCAGTTTGAGTATATGACGAGAATTTGCAAAATTTAGACTTAACTTAAAAACATGTGGTTAAGGGGTGAAAACATAAATCAGCCACAAAATGGCCCGGTAAGAGGCACGAACACCTCGCACGGTACCAATGTAACTCCTACGAATCGACTGCATAGTCACCGGACTCCTGGTTTGAATATACGACAGGAATTTATAAAATTTATACTTAGGCTTAAAAACATGGCGTCAAACGGTGAAAACGTAAAATAGCCACTAAATGGTCCCGTGTGAGGCACGATCACCTCGCACGGGACCAATGTAACTCGTACGAACTGATCACGTAGTCACCGGACTCCCGGTTTGGCTATACGATGAGAATTTTCAAATATTTAAACTTAGGTTTAAAAACATGCCGTCAAAGTGTGAAAGCGTAAAACATGCACAAAACGGTTCTGTAAGAGGAACGAGCTCCTCACACGGGATCAATGTAACTCAGACGAACCGACCGCATAGTCATCGAATTTCCGGTTTGAGCATGCGACGAGAATTTGCAAAAATTTTGACTTTGTCTTAATATCATGACGTCAAAGGGTGAAAACGTAAAGAGACACAAAACGGTCCCGTCGGAGGCACGAGCACCTCACACGAGATCAATTTAACTTGTAAGAACTGACTGCATTACCACCAGACTCCCCGTTTGAGTATATGATGAGAATTTGCAAACATTTAGACTTGGACTAAAAAACATGTCGTTAAAGGGTGTAAATGCAAAACAGCCACAATACGGTCTTGCAAGAGGTACGAGCACATTGCACGGGACCAATGTAACTCATGGTAACTGAACGTGTAGTCATCAGACTCCCCGTTTGAGTATAAGACGATAATTTCGAAACGGTTAGAATTGCGCTTAAAAACATATCGTCAAAGGTGAAAACGTTAAACAGCCTCAAAATGGTCCCGTTAGAAGCACAAACACCTCAACGGGACCAATGTAACTCGTACCAATCGATCGCATAGCCATTGGACTTCCCTTTTGAGTATACAACGAGAATTTGCAAAATTTAGACTTGGGAATAAAATCATGGCATCAAAGGGTGGAAATGTAAAACAACCACAAAATGATCCGGTAAGAGGCATGAGCACCTCGCATGGGACCAATGTAACTCGTATGAATCGATTGCGTAGTCACCGGACTCTCGATTTGAGTATATGACGAGAATTTGCAAAAAGATAGACTTGGGTTCAAAAACATGACGTGAAAGGGTCAAAACGTAAAAGAGACACAAAACGATCACGTAAGAGGCACGATCACCTTGCACGAGACCAACGTAACTCGTAGGAACCGACCGCATAGTCTACGGACTCTTGGTTAGAGTATATGACGAGAATTTGCAAAATTTAGACTTAGGTTTAAAAACATGTCATCAAGGGGTGAAAACGTAAAATTATCACAAAACGGTCCGCTAAGAGGCATGACCACCTCACACGGTACCAATGTAACTCGTACGAATCGACCGCGTAGTCACCGGACTCCCGGTTTAAGTATACGATGAGAATTCGCAAGATTTAGACTTAGGCTTAAAAACATGTCATCAAAAGGTGAAAACATAAAACAGACACAAAATGGTCCCGTATGAGGCACGAGCACCTCGCACGGGACCAATGTAACTCATACGAACCGATCGCATAGTCACCGGACTCCCGGTTTGAGTATACGACAAGAATTCACAAAATTTAGATTTAAGCTTAAAAACATGGCGTAAAAAGGTGAAAACGCAACCACAAGACAGTCCCATATGAGGCACGAGCACATCGCACGGGACCAATGTAACTCGTACGAACTAACCGCGTAGACACCGGACTCCCGGGTTGAGTATACGACGAGAATTTCAAAATTTTAGACTTAGGCGTAAAAACATGCGGTTAAGGGGTGAAAACATAAAGAAACCACAAAACGATATGCTCAGAGGCACGAGCACCCCACACGGTACCAATGTAACTCGTACGAACTGATCGCGTAGTCACCGGACTCCCGGTTTGAGTATATGACGAGAATTTGCAAAATTAAGACTTAGGCTTAAAAACATGTGGTTAAGGGGTGAAAACGTAAAGAATCAACAAAACGGTCCGGTAAGAGGCATGAGCACCTCACGCGGTACGAATGTAACTCCTACGAGCTAACTATGTAGTCACCGAACACCCTATTTGAGTATACGAGGAGAATTCGTAAAATTTAGACTTAGGGTTAAAAATATGGCGTCAAAATGTGCAAACATAAAATAGCCACAAAACGGACCCGTATGAGACACGAGCACCTCGGATGGGACCAATGTAATTCGTACAAATAGACCGCGTAGTCCCCGAACTCCCAGTTTGAGAATACGACAAGAATTTGCAAAATTTAGACTTAGGCTTAAAAGCATGCAGTAAGGGGTGAAAACGTAAATCAGCCACAAAACGGTCCGGTAAGAGGCACGGGCACCTCACACGGCACCAATGTAACTTGTAGAAACTGATCGCGTAGTCACCAGACTCTTGGTTTGAGTATACGATGAGAATTCGCAAAATTTAGACTTAGGCTTAAAAATATGCGGTTAAGGGGTGAAAACATAATGGAGACACAAAACGGTCCGGTAAGAGGCACGGACACCTCACACGATACCAATGTAACTCATACGAACTGACCTCGTAGTCACCGGACTCCCGGTTTGAGTATACGATGAGAATTCGCAAAATTTAGACTTGCGCTTAAAAACATGGCGTCAAAAGGTGAAAACGTAAAACAGCCACAAAACGGTCCCGTATGAGGCATGAGCACCTCGCACGGGATAAATGTAACTCGTACGAACCGATCATGTAGTCATCGGACTCTCGGTTTGCGTATACGACGAGAATTCATAAAATTTAGACTTAGGCTTAAAAACATGGCGTCAAAAGGTGAAAACGTAAAATATCCACAAAACGGTCCCGTATGAGGCACGAGCACCTCGCACAGGACCAATGTAACTCTTACAAACCGATCACGTAGTCACTGAACTCCCGCTTTGAGTATACAACGAGAATTCGCAAAATTTAGACTTGCGCTTAAAAACATGGTGTTAAAAGGTGAAAACGTAAAACAGCCACAAAATGGTCCCGTATGAGCCATGAGCACCTCGCACGGGATCAATGTAACTCGTATGAACTAACCGCGTAGTCACCGGACTCCCAGTTCAAGTATACGGCGAGATTTTGAATACAAAAGGTTAGATTTAGGTTAAAAATATGTCGTCAAAGGGTGAAGACATACAATGATAAAAAAATAGTCTCCTAAGAGGCACGAGCACCTCGCAAGGGACCAATGTAACTCGTAGAAATTGACTACGTAATTCCCGAACTCCCAATTTGAGTATACGACGCGAATTTATAAACAGTTAGAATTAGGTTTAAAAATATGTCGTCATGGGGGTGAAAACGTAAAATAATCATAAAACGGTCCCGTAAGAGGCACGAGCAGCTTTGCGCAGGACCAATGTAACTCGTAGGAATTGACCGCTAATCACTGAATTCCCGGTTTGAGTATATGGCAAAAATTTGTAAACAGTTAGACTTAGGTTTAAACATTATCTGATTACTAATATCTTTTTTTGTTTCGTGTCTTATATTTTTTTGCAGGATAACATTTTAGAGTTATATTTTATTCGCGTGGAACACATGAACAAATCAATGGTTTGCGCCAGGTAGATTGTTTAATTATTATTGTTGTTGATATGCAAGATTGTCGTTAATTATTAAACAGGTTGGTTTTCATGTATAAACATAGGAGATTCTATCGAATGTTTTTTTTAAATTGTAAAGACTTGTTGATATGCGAGATTCTTATTTTCAATTTTTTAATGGTCGTGCGGGCTTTTGTGTTGATTAAATAGATTGGTTTTCATATATAAACAAAGGAGACCCTCTCAATTTTTTACAAAAAATTGTAAAGAATTGTTGTTATGCGATTTCTTATTTTCAATTTTTTTTATGGGCATGCGGACTTTTGTGTTGATTAAACAGGTTTGTTTTCATGTATAAACAAAGGAAACTGCCGAATTTTTTAAATATTGTAAAAAGTTTATACGGTTAACTAATATATTTAGATATTTTATTTTACTATAATATTATTTTGATAAAATAATTATTTATTGCAAGAATTTGAAGAGACATGTTTTTGAGTGTGTCTACTATATATGACACTAAGAGAAGTTTTTGAAGCGTGACAATTATATTTATCATCTTAATTTAGGGATGATATTCTTTTTTACAATTGTATATCTTATTAATTAGCATGATTTTGTACTCATTTAAATATCTCGACTTGAATGTAGTTTAATGGAAGAAATTGTTATTGGATACGTGCTTCAATGAATGTAGTTGATATATTGCGTTTATTATTGAATGATTTGATTTATAATGCAAATTAGACGTCATTTATTATTGCTAACACAAAGCATATAATAATATAATTATTTATGATAATTTTTTATTTATCAATTGAGACGGTTATAAACCGTCCCTAATACCTATTTTTTATTAATTGAGAATGCCTTTTGGGACGGTTTTTACCATCCTAATTGGGTTGCCAGAATCTGAGTAGTATTAGGGATGGTTTATACGTCCTTAATACTACTCGTGGGAGCGGAATTTTTTTTGCGAGAACACCTTTTTGGACGGAAAAATCCGTCCCTAATGCCAAATGTAGAGCGTCCATGAATTAACATTTAGGATGGTAAAATTCGTCCCTAAAATATTTGCGACGCCTAGTATAAGGGACTGATTTTTGCCGTTGCAAAATCCGTCATAAATACTCTTTTGGGGCGGTTTTGTACTTTTAGGGATGGACTTTTACCGTCCTTAATACTCATTTTTCTTGTAGTATTACCATGTCGCTTTCCATGCATGAACTAAATATAAAATTTTGATTTTCAATAGTAATCCATTGATTAACCAAACAAAGCGAAATAATTTAGAATCCTGATAAAACGTTTCGTGATCATTACTTTCTTGATAATCATAATCTATTCAAAATATTACCATGAATCAAAAGGCCCTATGCGTGACTTAAGTGTTTCACCATATTGATAATTCTATGCAAAATATTAGTACGTAACTAGGAGAGTGTAATGGTCAAAGGCTTCACATTACTTGTGGGATAAAAGCATGTCACCTACGCTAGGCTAGGAAGGAGTTAAGATAATTTTATCATGTTGGGTATCATATCACATATCACTCTTATATCCATCACATGAAACCGTCGTAATTGGTCAAATATGTATAAAACTATAGTTGGTGTATATAAATATATTTTTAGATGAAAACGGAAATGAACCTGCATGTTACACTTGACGAGATCAAGAGGAGTGACGGTCATGTGAGTAAGACCACAGCTCAGAATACCACCCGCAGTACACGCGCCATAGTAAGCCGGTGAGTACATCTTTACCCTACCGGGCTCACTTGGAGCTGGAATCACCAACCTCCTCTTACTCGATGAAGATGAATAATTCAATACATTGCTTCGATCCATGGTAAAAGTCTCTAAATTTATGAGTTTTTTGGATGACGATGAAGAGTAGAGGAAGCTTGGGATGAGAGATTGACGGGAGTTGTCTAAAAACTCCATTACGATGTCTGTGGAATGATCGAAATTTCACTCTCGAATGTTGAGAAGATAAAAAGAGAGAGAAAAACTGATCTTTAAACTCGATTATGATGTTTATGAATTTAGAGAGAAAAACTGAGATGTTGGAGTTTGGCGGGTCCTCTCGTTCTCCGATTACAGGGGAGGGGAGGGAAGCCTCGAAAATGTCTCCGTTTTCATAGCCAGACATTCCATCCTTTGACCGAATATTTTGCCCAACCAATGATTTTCTTCATGTTTTCCCTTTGTCGTTGTGGTTGACCCCCTCAATTTTTTTGATTTGTTTCTTGTACTTCGCTGAAATTATTTTCACGGCTTTATGTTTTGACTCAACTTTGATTTATCGCATGTCCGCCAATGTTTTAACAATTTTATTAAAAATTGAATGTATTGTACATACATTTAATTTTAGGTGTTTTATAAATTTAGGATCTATTGTAATATATAATTAAAAAATAAAAAAAAAATTTATTCATAATTTTAGTCATTATTTTTTAATAAAGTCGTTGGCGCGGACCCATATTCATAAGACGTCAATCAATCATAACATGTCATGTGTCCATTTGATTTGAAAATAGAGACTAAAAATGAAAACGAAATGTTTGTTGTCCTATATCCATAATCAATATTATTTTAAGTCCTAAAAATACATAATCTATTAATTTTAAACACACTCCAAACATGAAATTTTATTCACAGAATACGATGGGTTAAATTCACCACAAAAATGATCTCAAATAGATTACATGAATTCAGACGTAAATACAAAATGAAGTACATATCACAATAGGATTTTATAATTAAAATTAAACATTTAATCGTAGAATGATAGCAACTTTCTATTTTCATAATTAGTCAAATATCAACTATCTCAACACTATCAATTATTACCAATTATCTCATAAATATCAATTATTTCTTTGTTACACTAATATAACTCGATCGGTCTCTCATACGACCTCATACATAGACCTGACAATGGGTCGTGTCAAGTCGTGTTTCTATTAATTTTTATCGCGTTCCGATCTTATTGCGATCGTGTCTAAACGGATGATTTTTTTATCATATGAAAAAATCATAATCAAATCCGACCCATTATCTTAGCATGTCGTGTTCACCTGTTGTTACCCATTAAGATAATGAATTATTTTGAATCGTATACAAGTTCACATATTAGTTCATTTTTAAACACAATTAGACTTATTAATTCATTGATATTAATTAATTCTCTTATTTAGTAAAATTCAGTATGAATAAAGTAACATTATGCTTTACAAACTCTTTAAAAGTCTCAACAATCACTACACCAAAATGGATAAATTGGCACCCTTTGAGCGACTAGCCTTGTCACGGTCATTGACCTTGATAAGTCTTATAATATTGTCACGGTCAAGGACCGTGACACGTCCGTGACAAATGTCCCAGTAAAAAAACCCTTTCCCCTTCTTTTTTTCCCCCGTCAATTCTTCTCTCATTTTTTCTCTCTCTCTACGCTGCTCTCCCTCTCTCTCTCTACTTTTAGGTTAGTTTATCTCTCTCTCTCTCTTCCATTTATATATATGTGTGTGTGTATATATATATATATGTATGTGTGTGTGTGTATATATATATGTGCGTGTGTGTATGTATATGTGCGTGTGCGTGTGTGTGGTGTGTGGGGGGTGGGGAGGGGAGGGGGTGGGGTGGGGCTATGTGTGTGTGTTGTGGTGGGACAGGGTGGTGAGGGAGGGGGCGGGGATGGGGGGGCTGTTTGTGTGTGTGTGTGTGGTGGTGGGGAGGGTGTGTGTGTGCGTGTGTGTGTAGTGGGGGTGGGGAGGGAGTGGGGTTGTTTGTGTGTGTGTGTGTGTGTGGTGGGGGAAGGGGGTGGCGCAGGGTGGGGGGAGGGGGTAGGGATGGGTTGGTGGGTGGTGGGGTAGGGGTGGGGGTGGGGGGCTGTGTGTGTGTGTGTGTGTGCGCGCGCGCGCGTGTGTGTATATGTGCGTGTTTGTGCGTAGTGTCCATTGTAAACGAATTGATTGATTATTAATTTTTTTAGTAAATTAATATATGATTGCCCATCATTGTGAATTAGTAAATTAATATATGATTAATTATGAAAGTAGGATTGCCCCTCATTTTAAATTAGTAAATTAATAATTATATACTTTAATTGTTAGTTTAATTGATGAAAATAATTAATTGAGTAGATGAATTAAAAGGAGTGCGGGATACACATTTGTTGTTGACATTGTTGTTGAATTATAGTGAATCGATGTTGGATTGATTAATTTTAAAAGTGGCATGAGCATTGGATTATTGTCTATATGGGGGTGGGATTTGTCAACTTTTTTTTAAAATTACTTTGTATATCGAACAATATATATATAGTATGATAATTAAATGAAACATACTTGAAATTACATATAGTGCGCTAGACCTAACCAATAAACATTCCTATTTACCATATTTATTTTCATTTATAGGTTGTTTATTACCATTTTAGTAGAAAAGATACGACATTCAACTTTTTTTAATTTTCGTTCTTTTTCAAAAGAACGACAATCTAGGAATTGTAGGTATTAACAAAGAGAAAGAGAGGTTAAATCGAACAGTGTTCATGGTTATGTTGTGTTGTTTAGTGATATTCTATACTAAATATTTTGTATTTAGTTTTGAAGATATTGATAATCTAGCCTTCTCATTTTTTATTAATTTCAGTATCACACTTCAAACACCAACTAATGTAAACATTACATTTCATTGTGTCACAGAAAATTTATGATTGTGTGTGTGGCTTGTTGTGTTTTTAAGTTTTTCAATGTTGTGCTTAATATTTGAGCATGCTATTTTATTTTGATTAGTTGCATCAAAATTATTCCTGATTTGAGGTGTATATGATAATATCTCTATCAACTTTATTAAATGTGGTTATAGGATTTTTTTTCTCCTATGCTACTCATGGAACTGCTTTTTAGGTTGTTGTTCTATG
Organism: Sambucus nigra; assembly: GCA_949130495.1. Classification (NCBI taxonomy): domain Eukaryota; kingdom Viridiplantae; phylum Streptophyta; class Magnoliopsida; order Dipsacales; family Adoxaceae; genus Sambucus; species Sambucus nigra. Next base: position 504,617,352 of record OX422212.1, read on the forward strand.
TTTGGGCTCGGACTTGTTATCAAGTTATTTAAATCTATAGAATTTGTTGTCTATGTGGGGGGGGGGGGGGGAAAGGGAGGCAGAGTGTGTGTGTGGTGGGGAGGGGAGGGGAGGGGGTGGGGGGCTGTTTTTGTGTGTGTGTGGTGGGGCTTCCTGCATTTTTCCTCGTCACACTCCCCCACACAATCTTTCAAATACTTGAACAAGTAGCTCGTTATCTATCATATGCAAATTTAAGCTGTGGTTAACACAAGAGGTAATTATAATGAAAATGGTCGTTATATAACCTTCCATTTTTAATGCTTTTAATTGATTTACACTTTACATTTTCACTCTTGTGTAGTGTGCGTGTGTGTGGGCAGTAGGGGTGGGGATGGGGATGTTTCGAATTTTTAGTAAATGTACATATTATGAGCTAGATGTTGTTATTTTGGAATTCAGAATTGAGGTGTTTAATAGTAACAATTCATTTTTATTTGTAGTAATTGTACATATTTGCATGTCTTCTTCTAATTCATTTTGATTTGTACTAATAACATTTGTTTACAGCAAATGTCTCCTTCAGGTATTAAGGCGGGGATGATGATGCTGGTTATGATGATGTTGTTTGGGCTCGGTGATAGCGGGGGTGACGAGGGCTCCTCAGCCCCTAGGCTCCCCAAATATGGTGTAATACCCCGTATTTTTGTGATATTTATTTTATGGGATTAATTAAAATTAAATGCGTATTAATTAGAAATTAATCCGGATTAAAAATACTAGCGAGATGCGAGTTGGTATTTGATTATATGTGCATATATGATTATATATGAATTTTGAATTATGAAATTTGTCGTGAGATTGAAATACGGCAATTTGGAAATTTTGTTGAGACACGTGTGACAGTCGCGTCATGGTATATAATTATGATAAATAAATAAAAAGTGAATTTTATTTCTATTATTCGTATGGTCGTTTTGAGTGCGCCAATAAGCCGAAAGGGTCGAAATAGTCAGAAAACACTAGCCGGGGGTTTGGTTTGGGTCCCGGGGCATTTTTAGGCCATACCGGCAACGTATAAGGGTAGTTTGGTAATTTTGAATTTTGAGGAATTAAAAGCTACGAAAATTGGGAATTAATATCTGATTAGGCATTAACCCACTAAGCCCACTAATACCCAAATAGGCTACGGAGGTTATTGAAAGTTGTTCCTAAGAATTTCTAAAGCACAAACTCTAGCCACCATTAACTTTGGAGAAGAAAGCTTGTAGAAGGAGAGGAGAGGAGAAATCTGCAGAGGAGAGAGATCCATTCATCAAATTCGTCATCAAATCCAGAGTTACCATTAAGGCAAGTGGTTTAATTTCGTTTATTTCAAAGAACGCTTCTTCCATGTGTAGGAATTTATTAAAATCATGTTGTTCTTGGGAGTTAATGAAAAACCCATGTAAATTGGAAATAGAAAGTACATTTTGATGAGGAAATCGCATGTAGATTGGTGTGTAATGATTATTCTGATGATATTACAATTAGTAGGAAACCAAAAACGGATTTAATTCAGTTCTTTGATGATTCATAAATTCTAGGGTTCATAGTTTTAAAATTGGGAAAAATATGTAGAGATTTGATATTTGAATGATGTTAGGATGAATTAATACCCCCAAACATGTCAATATGTGAACTAAGTATGTTTAGGGACTATTAGAGACCTTAAACAATTGATAAATTGAGGTTTGGATGAGATTTGGGGAGTAGAGAAGTTGGAAAAACGAAAATCAGAAATCTGGGCTCGAATCTGGTCGCTCGTTAGAAGACCTGCCCAGGTCGTTCGAACGACCTCGTTCGAACGAGCTTCTAACGAGTTGACCATTGACTTCTAACGAGGGTGAAGTTCGTTCGATGATATCGTTCGAACGAGATCTCGTTAGAAAGCCCACTTCGTTCGAATGAGATCTCGTTAGAAGACTCAGTTCGTTCGAACGAAGTCTCGTTCGAACAGCCTCGTTCGAACGAGACTTCGAACGAGTTGACAGTTTAGGCTTTTTAGCCTGTTTTGATCCCGAGTGCCCCTTAACCTTGTGTATAGGTAGAGATAGCCTTTCCTTGATGAGTAATTGTTATATTTGGGATGTTTGGGATATAATGAGGAGTCAAACCTAGTAGTGTAGTTTGAACCTAAGGGAAAATATGAAGTAGGACGTGAGTGTCTATTACGATGTGAGCTATTGACGGCCTAATTAATTATATTAACCGGGAACATATAAATGGTGTAGAATTATATGTCAGTACGAGAAGAGATATGTACCAATTTATTATGGTGATTACTAAGACGTGTGCATACTTAGTATATGTATTGATTTTATGTGTATGACATACCTACCATACTTGCTATCACGGGAGGTTCGCGTTCGCTTAGGGCACTCTAATCCTTGTGTTGCCCGGACTTAGATTGGTTACCTCGATGAACATAGGTCAGAGAAGGACTTATTGGGATGTTATTAAGTCTGCTGATGGTGGGAGCGCAGGTATGTGCGTGACCCATGTGATGTGACTGTGTTCGCCTCCATTATTTGTGATGTTGTTATCTGTGAATTATTCCTGAGAGATTCGGAATATGTGATCCTTATGTACGTGATGTACCGGGATGGATAGCAGAGTATGTGTGCACCGCAGCTTAGTCTCGGGGTGCTTATATTGTATATTTATGATGTGAATAATATACAATTAATTAATGGGAACTTTCATGTTAACATTGTGAATAAAATTATGGTATTGTTTTGAGAAAACATAACGGGTTAACTGATAGCGAAATGTATTACATATTGAGACTCTGAGTTTAAGTAAAGCCCTCTATTTATTTGATAAAGTTAGAATGTAATGCGAGAATCGAGTAGTAAGGGGTAGAACTTATTACGCTTTGGTTAGATATATGTGTCATTTAGATGGGTAATGTACGTTAGGAGTGCACATGTAGTCGAGAGGTGAGAATTTCATGTGAGTGCACGTCCTAACATGTACTTTGCATTTAATGTTTTAATGTTATTAAAACACTTGCTGTTTTCAAAATGTTTTACACTTTCGGGCTCTGACCCATTTGCTTTCAAATCTATTTTTGTAAAAACCATTTTAGGTGCCCAGCCACAAGGACACCATGCTTAGGATTCTCATTCAGGTGACGAGCTGTAGCTGTTTGTGGAAGTTACAGGACTTTGCTTGAAGACGCTTCATCTATCTTGACTCAATATTCATCAGTTATCAGTTGTAGGGCATGTCGCCCATTTCTTTTAGAGACATTTCATTTATTTCAATATTCAGACTTTTGGCATGTAATTATTCAGGATTCAGACTTGTCTTATATTATTGTTGTGGGACTGTTGTGAGGAGTTTTTCCTCCAGACTTATTATTATAAATTGTTGGTTATTCATTACTTCATTATGTTGAATGGAGTATGTTGCTCTTCCATTATTCTTTTATTACATGTTAATCAGACTTAACTTAAAATTTGGCACTTACTTTTAAATACTAGGTGGTTAGTAATTATAAAAATGTTTTCGACAATGATGCTATTAACTGAACCAACTTGGCATTTTGAATTAATTTAATAAAGGAGTAGCTACCCGGTATTTAATTAGTCGGGGTGTCACAAGTGGTATCAAAGCATCAGGTTCTAGTGTCCTTTAGGATCTGAACGGCTTATTATGTTTCCGCTGAGCTTTCTTTGAAATAGAGCCCTGTACTTTAGGACTGTTGTATTCTTTTGTATATGCTACGTTCTTCAGCTATTTTAAGTTTATAACTGCGAACTTATAAACTTCATTCTTATTTCAGATGCCTCCACGACATGCACGAAGGGTTCCCAGGGATGCAACGCCAGAACCACATTCCGCACCAGCTCAGGGCACGATGAATGCCGCCGAGGTTGCAGCCATTGTGGCCCAGGAGGTAAATGCCGCACTAGCTGTAGTTCAGCAGGCACCACCTCAGGCGCCGATAGCCGCGCCAGTTCAGACACATGCATTCCCGTCTGCTTGGGAACGTGTTCGAGATGCTTTCCAGAAAGCACACCCTCCAGAGTTCGCAGGTATCTCCGATGTGGTAGTTTCGAGTCAGTGGAGGAAGGACATCCAGCGACACCTGAGGATGTATGAGTGCACAGATGTCCAGAAGCAGATATTAGCGACCTTTAAGCTAGTAGGGTCTGCACTGCAGTGGTGGGAGTCTATTACCATTGTGGAGGAGAGAGATACTCTCACTATTCAGGAGTTCTGGGTGCGGTTCGACCGCAAGTATTTTCCGTCAGCTGTTCACACGGAAATGAGGAGGAAGTTGATGAGCCTTCGACAGGAGGGTAAGACTGTGGCCGAGTATGAGGCCGAATTTACTGATCTTCTGAAGATTGTTCCGGATGAGATACCAACAGAGGAGAAAAAGATACAGAAATTCACGGACGGGTTGACATGGAGGATTCGTCAGTACTTGTTAGGGAACCTCTCGTTAGCCACTTATTCTGATGTGGTTAACGCTGCATTGCTCCATTGCCCGGATCACCGCTTTCACATGGCTGAGGGCAAACGATCGGGAGAGTCTAGCCATCAGGGCATGACTGGAGGAAATGGTGCCAGTGGGGCACAATCTGTTCAGGGGCAGAGGCAGGGCGATCAGGGTACCCAGCAGGGGGATCACAAGAGGTTCAGGTCAGGAAATTTCAAGCACGGATAGGGAGGTTTCCGGCAGGGCCATCAGGGTCCGAACGGCCATCAGCACCAGCAGGGTCAGATTGGTCAACAACAGTTCCAGCAGGGCCAGTGGAGGAATGGTAACTGCCACCAGGGTCGGGGGCAGCAGGGACAGAGAGGGGGGAACTTCCCGGGGAAATGCTTTGTTTGTGGCAAGACTGGCCATAAACACCAGGACTGTCCTGATAGGGGCAGGGCCCCGCAGCAGCAGCAGGGTGCTCGACATGAGCCACAGAGGCCACTTTTTCCGCCAGCCCTTCCAGCTCCAGCCCAGGTGCCAGCTCTTCCAGCCATTCCAGCAGTTCCTGTGCAGCAGGGACAATTACAGTATGGACGTGTCTATAACGTCCACCAGGCAGCAGCTCCGCAGGCACCACCCGCTATTGAGGGTATGTTTCCTATCCATGGTACTATGGGTCGGGTTTTGTTTGATACGGGGGCAACACATTGCTTTATAGCTACACATTTTGGGAAAGCCTTAGGGTTGTTAGCCACAGTAGAGAGCACAGTGACGTGTGTAGACTCACCATTGGGGAGTAGGTCACTTATTTTCTTTATATGCCGGGGAGTGGGGGTAGAGATTGGTAGTCTGGTATTACCTGCAGATATGTTGGTATTAGATATGTATGTTCACGATGTGATTATCGGTATGGATTGGCTCGCTGATTATAGAGCCATGATTGATTGCTTCGGTGGGAGCATTATTTTTTTAATTCCGGGGCAAGAGATGTTTGTAGTGGCGATGCCTCACCCAGAGGGAGGCTCTACCGCTCATTTGTATTACCTAGAGGAGGATACCTCTAAGGAGGTTGTGATTCCTTTAGATTCGATCCCAGTTGTCAGGGAGTATTCTGATGTGTTTCAGGAGATACCAGGCCTACCCCCCAGTCGATAGATAGACTTTGTTATAGACTTATTACCAGGTACGAGACCTATAGCACGCGCACCGTACCGTATGGCTCCAGCTGAGATGAGGGAGTTGCGGGATCAGATTGAGAAGTTGTTGGGTCAGGGGTTTATATGGAGGAGTACTTCACCGTGGGGTGCCCCTGTGTTGTTCGTAAAGAAGAGAGATGGTTCACTGAGATTGTGTGTGGACTACCGAGAGTTGAATAAGGTCACGATACGGAATAAGTATCCGTTGCCTCGAATCGATGACTTATTCGACCAGTTGAGAGGAGCTTCTTTCTTCTCGAAGATTGATTTGAGATCGGGATACCATCAGTTGCGTATCAGGGAGGAGGACGTCTCGAAGACTGCGTTCTTATCGAGATTTGGATCTTACGAGTTTCGGGTTATGCCTTTTGGTTTGACCAACGCTCCAGCAGTGTTTATGGACTTGATGAATAGAGTTTTCAGGGATTTCCTAGATCAGTTTGTCATTGTCTTCATCGATGATATTCTGGTTTACTCCCAGACAGAGGAGGAGCACGCCGAGCATTTGAGGCAAGTTTTGCAGACACTACGTCAGAACGAGTTGTATGCAAAATATGAGAAATGCGGGTTTTGGCTGAAGGAGGTCCAGTTTTTGGGACATATTATTTCCGATCGGGGGAAATCTGTTGATCCGGGGAAAGTATCCGCGGTGAGGGAGTGGGGACAGCCCACGACACCAATGGAGATCCGTAGTTTCTTGGGTCTAGCAGGATACTACAGGAGGTTCATTCGGGGATTTTCGAAGATATCAGGTCCTTTGACACATCTGACTCGTAAGGGTGTGCCATTCATCTGGAGTGATGCCTGTCAGTTGGCATTTGATGAGTTGAAGGATAAGTTGACCTCAGCACCTGTGTTAGCATTGCCGAGACCGAGAGTTGAGTATTTAATTTACACCGATGCGTCCTTGCAAGGACTAGGAGGTGTATTACAGCAGGAGAGTCAGGCAATAGCTTATGCTTCCCGTAAGCTAAAGCCTCACGAGAAGAATTACCCCACTCATGACTTGGAGTTGGCGACAGTTGTATTTGCCCTTCGGATATGGAGACATTACCTTTTGGGGGAAAAGTTTCGATTGTTCACAGACCACAAGTCCCTACAGTACCTATTCACGCAGAAGGAGTTGAATATGCGGCAGCGAAGGTGGATTGAGTTTGTGAAGGACTATCAGTTTGATATCCAGTATCACCCGGGGAAGGCTAACGTGGTGGCAGACGCGTTGAGCCATAGGATAGCAGATGAAGTGGCAGAGGTGTGGAAGGCCAAGTGGAAGGAATTGGGACACCAGGATGCAGTGGCCCGATCATTCATGTCGGTAATGACTGTTACGCCACAGATTGTCACGAGAGTGGTAAAGGCACAAGCAGATGACTCGTTCTGTCAGGAGCAGATAGTTCGATTACTAGCAGAGGGAGCCGAATCCTATACCGTTAGCTCAGACGGGGGATTACGCTTCAATGGGAGATTAGTAGTTCCGTAAGGGGAGGAATTACGGCATGAGGTGATGGCCGAGTCGCATGGCTCACGGTTCGCGGTACATCCCGGTGGGGACAAAATGTACCAAGACATGAGACGTCAGTATTGGTGGAGCGGGATGAAGAGAAATATTGCCGAATTTGTTTCTAAATGCGCCACTTGTCAGCTAGTAAAAGTGGATCATCAGAGACCGGCAGGACTGCTACAGCCGTTGGAGGTCCCGATGTGGATGTGGGAGAGCATATCCATGGACTTTATTACGGGGTTGCCTACGTCACAGAGAGGTCACGACTCCATTTAGGTAATTGTGGACAGGCTGACCAAAGTCGCTCATTTCCTACCCGTAAGGACAGACTACACTACGGGACAGTATGCCCAGCTCTTTATTTCAGAGATAGTGAGACTTCACGGTGTGCCCTTAAATATCGTGTCTGACCGAGACAAGATATTTTTTTCACGGTTTTGGGAGAGTTTTCAGGAGGCCATGGGCACAGAATTGGGGTTGAGTACGGCGTATCACCCGCAGACCGATGGACAAACAGAGCGTACAAACCATATGTTGGAGGACATGCTACATATGAGTATCATTGATTTTGGGGGTGGATGGGAGCAGTATCTTCCACTGGTGGAGTTTGCTTACAACAACTCCTACTGCATGGCTCCATTTGAGGCGTTGTACGGTAGACCTTGTCGTTCCCCGGCATGTTGGTTGGAGGTGGGGGACAACAAACTACTTGGACCGGAGGTGATTCAGGATACTTCGGCAAGGATAGAATTGATTCGGTGTCGCATTCAGGTAGCTTAAGACAGGCAGAAGAGCTATGCTGACGCGAAGAGGTTCTTCACAGAGTTCCAAGTGGGGGACCAGGTTTTGCTCAGAGTATCTCCTATGAAGGGGATTATGCGTTTTGGGAAGAAAGGGAAGTTGTCACCGAGATATCTGGGACCATTTCCTATTATTGAGCGGATTGGACCGGTTGCGTATAGACTTGGATTACCGGAGCATTTGCATCGGATTCACGATGTGTTTCATATTTCCTCGCTAAGGAAATATCTTAGAGACGATTTGGCTCATTGTCACATTGCTTTGGAGGACATCGATCTCCAGCCGGATAGCTCCTACGAGGAGGGGCCGATTGCTATTTTGGATCGAAGTGAGCGGAAACTGAGGTCAAAGATAGTTCCATTAGTACGTGTTCAGTGGCGACATCATAATGTCGAGGAGTCCACATGGGAGCGCGAGGATGAGATGCGCGAACGTTATCCAGAGTTGTTCTTACCAGGTACTTTCTAGTTTCGAATTTCGGGACGAAATTCAGTTATTAGGGGGGGAGTATGTAATACCTTGTATTTTTGTGATATTTATTTTATGGGATTAATTAAAATTAAATGCGTATTAATTAGAAATTAATCCGGATTAAAAATACTAGCGAGATGCGAGTTGGTATTTGATTATATGTGCATATATGATTATATATGAATTTTGAATTATGAAATTGTCGTGAGATTGAAATACGGCAATTTGGAAATTTTGTTGACACGCGTGTTACAGTCGTGGCATGGTATATAATTATGATAATTAAAAAAAAGTGAATTTTATTTCTATTATCCGTATGGTCGTTTTGAGTGCGTCAACGCGTCCGGAAGGGTCGAAATAGTCAAAAAACACTAGTCGGGGGTTTGGTTTGGGTCCCGAGGCATTTTTAGGCCATACCGGCAACGTATAAGGGTAGTTTGGTAATTTTGAATTTTGAGGAATTAAAAGCTACGAAAATTGGGAATTAATATCTGATTAGGCATTAACCCACTAAGCCCACTAATACCCAAATAGGCTACGGAGGTTATTGAAAGTTGTTCCTAAGAATTTCTAAAGCACAAACCCTAGCCACCATTAACTTTGGAGAAGAAAGCTTGTAGAAGGAGAGGAGAGGAGAAATCTGCAGAGGAGAGAGATCCATTCATCAAATTCGTCATCAAATCCAGAGTTACCATTAAGGTAAGTGGTTTAATTTCGTTTATTTCAAAGAACGCTTCTTCCATGTGTAGGAATTTATTAAAATCATGTTGTTATTGGGAGTTAATGAAAAACCCATGTAAATTGGAAATAGAAAGTACATTTTGATGAGGAAATCGCATGTAGATTGGTGTGTAATGATTATTCTGATGATATTACAATTAGTAGGAAACCAAAAACGGATTTAATTCAGTTCTTTGATGATTCATAAATTCTAGGGTTCATAGTTTTAAAATTGGGAAAAATATGTAGAGATTTGATATTTGAATGATGTTAGGATGAATTAATACCCCCAAACATGTCAATATGTGAACTAAGTATGTTTAGGGACTATTAGAGACCTTAAACAATTGATAAATTGAGGTTTGGATGAGATTTGGGGAGTAGAGAAGTTGGAAAAACGAAAAACGAAAATCAGAAATCTGTGCTCGAGTCTGGTCGCTCGTTAGAAGACCTGCCCAGGTCGTTCGAACGACCTCGTTCGAATGAGCTTCTAACGAGTTGACCATTGACTTCTAACGAGGGTGAAGTTCGTTCGATGAGATCGTTCGAACGAGATCTCGTTAGAAAGCCCACTTCGTTCGAACGAGATCTCGTTAGAAGACTCAGTTCGTTCGAACGAAGTCTCGTTCGAACAGCCTCGTTCGAACGAGACTTCGAACGAGTTGACAGTTTAGGCTTTTTAGCCTGTTTTGATCCCGAGTGCCCCGTAATCTTGTGTATAGGTAGAGATAGCCTTTCCTTGATGAGTAATTGTTATATTTGGGATGTTTGGGATATAATGAGGAGTCAAACCTAGTAGTGTAGTTTGAACCTAAGGGAAAATATGAAGTAGGACGTGAGTGTCTATTACGATGTGAGCTATTGACGGCCTAATTAATTATATTAACCGGGAACATATAAATAGTGCAGTATTATATGTCAGTACGAGAAGAGATATGTACCAATTTATTATGGTGATTACTAAGACGTGTGCATACTTAGTATATGTATTGATTTTATGTGTATGACATACCTACCATACTTGCTATCACGGGAGGTTCGCGTTCGCTTAGGGCCCTCTAATCCTTGTGTTGCCCGGATTTAGATTGGTTACCTCGATGAACATAGGTCAGAGAAGGACTTAGTGGGATGTTAATAAGTCTGCTGATGGTGGGAGCGCAGGTATGTGCGTGACCCATGTGATGTGACTGTGTTCGCCTCCATTATTTGTGATGTTGTTATCTGTGAACTATTCCTGAGAGATTCGGAATATGTGATCCTTATGTACGTGATGTACCGGGATGGATAGCAGAGTATGTGTGCACCGCAGCTTAGTCTCGGGATGCTTATATTGTATATTTATGATGTGAATAATATACAATTAATTAATGGGAACTTTCATGTTAACATTGTGAATAAAATTATGGTATTGTTTTGAGAAAACATAACGGGTTAACCGATAGCGAAATGTATTACATATTGAGACTCTGAGTTTAAGTAAATCCCTCTATTTATTTAATAAAGTTAGAATACGAGAATCGAGTAGTAAGGGGTAGAACTTATTACGTTTTGGTTAGATATATGTGTCATTTAGATGGGTAATGTACGTTAGGAGTGCACATGTAGTCGAGAGGTGAGAATTTCATGTGAGTGCACGTCCTAACATGTACTTTGCATTTAATATTTTAATGTTATTAAAACACTTGCTGTTTTCAAAATGTTTTACACTTTCGGGCTCTGACCCATTTGCTTTCAAATCTATTTTTGTAAAAACCATTTTAGGTGCCCAGCCACAAGGACACCATGCTTAGGATTCTCATTCAGGTGACGAGCTGTAGCTGTTTGTGGAAGTTACAGGACTTTGCTTGTAGACGCTTCATCTATCTTGACTCAATATTCATCAGTTATCAGTTGTAGGGCATGTCGCCCATTTCTTTTAGAGACATTTCATTTATTTCAGTATTCAGACTTTTGGCATGTAATTATTCAGGATTCAGACTTGTCTTATATTATTGTTGTGGGACTGTTGTGAGGAGTTTTTCCTCCAGACTTATAATTATAAATTGTTGGTTATTCATTACTTCATTATGGTGAATGGAGTATGTTGCTCTTCCATTATTCTTTTATTGCATGTTAATCAGACTTAACTTAAAATTTGGCACTTACTTTTAAATACTAGGTGGTTAGTAATTATAAAAATGTTTTTGACAGTGATGCTATTAACTGAACCAACTTGGCATTTTGAATTAATTTAATAAAGGAGTAGCTACCCGGTATTTAATTAGTCGGGGTGTCACATATGGAAAATTGGGAATGGCCATCGAGAACAAGTCGGGGCTATTAGCGAGATCCCTCGAGCAGGTAAAGACGATCATAGACCCGGGGTACATTAGTTGGAAGGAGGTGCCATATGAGCTCAAGTTAGTTGTTTGGGTGGAACTATAGGTAATGTATTTATATTTATATTTATGTGAAAATTTCGATTTCGACTTCAATTTCAATTTCATTTTATATTTATGTTTATATTTATTCGCAACTAACATTGTATTTGTTGGACAGGAACAATTTTGCCTGGATCCCAAGCTACGTGATTCCATCTTGGAGCAGTTGAGGGGGCAACACAAGACGTGGAAGAAAAATATGCAGACCCGGTACTTTGGAAAGACACGAGAGTCCATTATCCTAATGCGTGAATCCGTCCCACCGAAGGAGCCAATCTCATTGGCAAAATGGCAAGAGTTCGTTGACAACGAGTTTGGGGAGCGACAATTGGCATATCGCCAATCGGGGAGGAAAAACCGGGCAAAAATACGAATGTGCAGTACTCCGGCCGGACGTCTTACGCCGAGGTGGAGCATAGGATGATGGTGAGATTTATTTTTTCTATAACTATAGAAATATATTATTCTGTATTATTTTACTTTGCAGGACCGATACTAATTTTACTTTATTTTATTTCAGGGGATAGGGAGTGGCCCTGGGGGTAGGCCATATAGGCTCGATACTTATGTGGCTCTTCGGATGAAGAAGGGGAAGGACAAGGAGGTGTCCCTGAGCATCGTGTCCACGATTGTAAGTTATTCGACAGTTTAATTTTTCTTAATTACGTTATAATCTTTTAATTTACTTATTTTACTAAGCATCTGCTTTTTGTCGTTTCAGGCAAAACTTAAGGAAGCACATGAGTTGCAGTCTGATGCCGACAAGGCATCATTGTCCACAAACGCACTCAGCCAAGTGATTGGCTCTGATCGCAAGGGGAGGAGAAGGGGGTGAGCTCGCGGGTGGCCAAATCTAGGATCATCGGATTGCAGACGAGCGACACTGGCTCAAAGGTGGACTCGCATGGCGCGAAGCTGTCTCGTTTAGAGGCGACGGTCCAAGATATGTTCTCATTCATAAAGCGTTCGTTGGGCGAAAAATGCAAGGTGAAAGGGAAGGAGAATGTGGTGGAGGAGGAGGTGCAGGATGACGAGTATGTGGACCTCGCTACTTCATTTTCGACATATGAGGACTTTGATGATCCACTTCCCTATTTAGCTTCCTTCGACCGACCGATGTCGATACTTGGTTGGTCGAGCATATTTACACTGGACGTATTTGATGGCCCGTAGATAGGGCGGGGGTTGAGGGACCCGAATATCGTCCAGGGTGGACTAGTTTATGAACGTGAGCTTCAAGACATCGAGTCCAAGGTGCTCGTCACACATGTGATCCCGAGAAGGATACTTCCCCATTGTGGTTGCGCGAATAATTCAGCACAATGTATATCAGTGGGTGTGTTAATTCATATATCGTGTGGCCTACTCACCTCCTCAGAGTTAACCTTACCCAAGACATGTAGTGACATTATTTGAATTGAATTGTATTGTTTTTAAGTTGGTACATTTGAATTATTTTTAAGTTGATACATTTGAATTATATTTGGATTATATCGTGATGCATATTGTCTCTATTTTAATTGTATATTTGCACTATCTCTATTTTATTTGGATATAAAATGTTTGAACAGTTACAACTTAGCTATAACAAGTACAAATATATTGCTGGGCAGTGGCAGTGGCAGTGGCCATACTGCCTAGCAGATTTTTTTTCAATTCTGCCCAGAATTATCACAGTCATTGACCGTGATAAGTCCGTGACAAAGTATAATTGTCATGGACTTATCACGGTCAATGACCGTGATAATTTTTATTAAATATCACGGGTTTGTCACGGTCCTTAATTGCGACAAAGCTTATCATGGCCAAGGATCGTGACATGACCGTGACAAGTCTAATGAACTTGTCACGGTCAATGACCGTGACAAGTCCGTGACAAAAAAAGTTGTCACTCCCAGAATTATCACGGTCATTGACATTGACAAATCCAACTTGTCAAGGTCAATGACCGTGACAATTCGACAGATTTGATGTGGTGAATATATTTTATTTACTTAAATTAATGGGTCTTATCGGGTATTAACGGGTAAAGACACTCAACTCTAACCCGACCTGTTAATTATCGTGTCTTGTCGGGTTGGCATTGATATAATCCGAACTCATTAAGGGTTCACCTAATAATTTATAATTTGGTATCGATTCGTGTCGTGTTATCGTGTTGTGCCTCATTTTGACAGGTCTACTCACATATACATATAATCATATACATGCTAATAACCACATCATTATAGCCATCACGTCTCTCTTGTAACCCCATTAGATTCATATAATCATATCTCGTTAGATTCATATTGTTACATATCTTAGCCCAACAATACTACATCTTTATTAATTCATTACTGTTGAAAAAATTGGACATAAAGCTGTCCAAATTTTCTGGATAGATTTTTGAGCAACTTTGAACTCAATTTTAAGTGGGACCCATAACCCGATAATAGTGGGACCATATAAAAATGCGTTCTCCTTAGTAAGGAGATTAATGTGGTATATTCACATTTCCAATTTTAATAAGTTATGAATGATAAATATGTCCTTAAAATGACTCACAAAGCAATGAAAGTTAATGAATTGGATATATTTTAACTCTTATCCCACATTAAAAGAGTAGTAGGAAAATGATGAGTTAATAAAACCCAAATGATGGACTAAGGCTTGGATGCCTTGGGGTATCCCAACTCTTTGAAGGAGAGATGATCTAAGCTATGCTTGGGTTGACTTTCGATCAAAGGTCCACACACGCGCGCGGCCGGCCGGTCGGATCGGGCTCAGGCTTATAAAAAAATCCTTAAATTTTGGACCGAAAATTAATTAACTTTCTGGGCTGGAATTAATTAATTATGAAAATTAATTAATAAATTGTTGACAATTATTCCCAACAGTCAACAGTTAAAAATGAAATTAACTGTCAATCAGTTAATCCCAACAGTTAGTCACTTAGCTATATATATTCCTGTCTCCCTCTAATTTTTAACTACTGAAAATTTTCCAAAATTATGCATCATCTTTTCCCAGAAAATAATCCCTCTATTACTGCTACTACATACATCTCATACATATTATTTCTTTGGTCTGGTTGAGTACAAAACACAGAATTTTGTTTGCGGAAATTAATCATAGTTGTGCTACTTGATTAATTTGGAAATCCGTTTTATTTTGGGAAACAATTATTCATTACCTTTAGCACGTTGTGGAGTGAATAAATTTGTCTTAAGGAGACTGTTCTAAACAGGGCTCGGATTATTTCTTCTTTATTCTAATATTATTTATGCAAATTCAAGTAAATTTTAATTTTTTGTAATATCGTTTTATTTCTCTAATTATAATAATAATTCATAATTCTATACAATTGTTTTTAATAAACAGTAGACATAACAATCTTAAGTCAAATTTATTCAGTTCTACTATTTGTATATAGTGTACAAAAAATTTTAATTACAGAATTTTATTCATATAAAATAAATTTGTTTTAACAAAAAAATTTGAATTAAAATTCTGTTTTGTTACAGAAATTTAATAAAACAGTTAGTGCTATAGAAAATTAATTTCTACACTGTTTATATATTCTGGTTAGAAAATAAAAATTTATTTGTAAATTGTTTTTGTTTTGTTAAATCTGGTTGTATAACATTTTACTTTGATATTATAATTCTGTTTTGTACGGAATTTTTTTATTAAAAAATAGTGTGACACAGATTTATTTTTCTTAGACTAGTATAAACTTGTGTTTATATTTTAGTTTAATTCTGAATGTTATTTAGAATTCTTTTGGAATTCATTTATTGTTAATTATAATTGAGGAAATTAGTATAACAAAATTGTGTATTCTGTTTTCATTAATTCAATTATATATGAATATTATCGTTGATAAAAATTCTATTTTTCTAATAGAATTGGAATCACATAGTACGAACATTATTCCTCCAAATGTGACTGTCACTAACACAAATGTGACAACACTCGTATCTATGCCACACGGGGAGAAATCGAAAAAGTTCAATGGGGCTGACTTCAAACATTGGCAAGGACAAATGCATTTCTATCTCACTACCTGTAAACTGGATAGGTTTGTATATGAAGATTGTCCCTCTATTCAAGAGGGAGATGACTTCGAAAAGGTTATTGATGTTGATGCTTGTAAGCACTCTGACTATCTGTGCCGAAATTATATTCTGTCCTATTTGGACAAAAACATTATATCATATCTACTACACGATCAAGACATCCAAGGAATTATGGAATTCTTTGGAAAAGAAGTACAAAACTGAAGATTCTAGGATGAAGAAATTTATCGTCGGGCGTTTTCTGGACTTCAAAATGGTTGACTCTAAATCAGTGATCTCGCACATGCAAGAACTCCAAGTGATCCTCCACGGCACTCATGCTAAAGGAATGTCCCTTAGTGAAACCTTCCAAGTTGCTGCAATTGTTAAAAAATTACCACCATCTTGGACTTTATTCAAAAATTATCTCAAGCACAAGCGAAAGGAGATGAATGTGGAGGAGTTGGTGGTCAGGCTGATAATTGAAGAAGATAACTGTGAGTCTCAAAAGAAAAGTGAAAAGAATCCAATGGAAACGAATGTCTATGTTGCTGAAGGTCATAAGAAGAACAAGCGAAAGCATAATGGGGAAGGCAGTTCCAAATAGAACAAGAAGAAGTTCAAAGGAAAATGCTATAGCTGTGGTAAACCTGGACACCGCTCAAGCGAGTGTCGTAAGCTTAAGAAGGAAAATCAGAATAATCCTCAAGCAAATGTAACTGAGGGTGAAAACACCACCAATGACTTGAGGATATGAATATTTCTGTAGTGGTCTCTGAATGTAACTCGATTGGAAATACCAAGAAATGGTGGGTGGACACTGGAGCCACACGACACATTTGTGCAAACAAGTGGATATTTTCTACCTATAAGCCTTTGGAAAATGAGGAGACCCTATTTATGGGGAAATCTTTTACTTCTAAGATGGTGGGACAAGGAAAGATTGATCTAAAATGACTTCTGGAAAGGAAATTACTCTCAATGATGTTCTTCACCTGCCTGATATCTGAAATAATCTAATTTCTAGATCTCTCCTGATTAAAAATGGGTTCAGGCTTGTGTTTGTGTTTGGTTGCTTTGTGTTGTCAAAGAATGACATGTATGTAAGAAAGGGCTACTGAATGAGGGGCTCTTTAAAATCAATGTTCTTACTGTAATGCCCAAAACATATGTTTCAATGAATGAATTTGCTAGTTCTTCTTACTTGATTGAGGCATCTAATATTTGGCATGCTAGATTAGGACATGTTAATTTTGATACATTGCGTAGATTAATTAACTTGGATCTTTTGCCAAAATTTAATACTAATAAAAATCATAAATGTGAAATTTGTGTGGAATCTAAATTAGTCAGGTTACCTTTCCATTTAGTTGAAAGAATAATTGAACCTTTAGATTTAATTCACACTAATATTTGTGATTTAAAATTTGTTCAAACTAGAGGTGGAAAAAGTATTTTATTACTTTTATTGATGATTGCACAAAATATTGTTATGTATATTTGCTACACAGTAAAGATGAAGCTATTAGTGCATTTAAGCAATATAAAAATGAAATTGAGAATCAATTAAGTAAAAAGATAAAGGCAATAAGGAGTGATAGAGGAGTGATAGAGGAGGAGAATATGAATCTCCTTTTGATGAATTTTGTTCTGAGCATGGTATAATCCATCAAACAACCGCTCCTTATTCTCCTCAATCAAATGGTGTTACTGAACGCAAAAACCGTGCATTAAAGGAGATGATGAACTCAATGTTATTAAGTTCAGGAGCTCCCCAAAAGTTGTGGGGGGAAGCCTTACTTTCTGCTAATTACATTCTCAATAAAGTACCTCACAAGAAGACTCACAAGACACCTTATGAATTATGGAAAGGTCGAAGACCTTCCTATAAATATTTACAACTGTGGGGGTGCTTAGCCAAAGTGATGGTTCCTAAACGTAAAAAGGTAAGAATAGGGCTAAAAATCGTGGATTGTGTATTCATCAATTATGCTACTAATAGCAGTGCATATCGATTTCTAGTTTGTAAATCTGAGATATTAGATATTCATGTTAATACGGTTATTGAATCGAGGGACGCTTCATTTTTTGAAAATGAATTTCAGTATAACATGACTCGAGAATCTAGTCCTTCTAAAAGGACAAATCACGCTACTACAAGTGGTACTCATCAACCTATTGAACCAATAGAGGATTAACCAAGACATGGTAAAAGAGCCAGAACCTCGACTTTTTTTTGTTCGAATTTTCTAACATATTTGCTATAAAATGAACCTCAATCATACCAAGAAGCAAGAAGCGATATCCTTACTCAATGCTTCTAATTGGAAGAAGAAATTAATAGTGAAATTGAATCCATATTACAAAATCACACATGGGAACTAGAGGATCTTCCACCATGTTCAAAACCATTAGGTTATAAATGGATCTTCAAAAAGAAGTTGAAGGCCGATACATCAATTGATAAATATAAAGCTAGACTTGTAGCTAAATGCTATAGGTAAAAGGAAGGGTTGGATTACTTTGACACATATTCACCGGTAAAAAGAATAAAGTCCATTCGAATGTTAATAGCAATAGCTGCTATTAATGAACTTGAAATACTTCAAATGGATGTAAAAATCGCATTCTTAAACGGTAAACTGGACGTGGAAATTTATACGGAGAAACCTGAAGGGGTTAAGGCTCCTGAACAAGAAGAAAAAGTATGTAATCTTGTTAAATCACTTTACGGATTAAAACAAGCACCTAAGCAATGGCATGGAAAAATTGATAATGCAATGTTATCAAATGGTTTCAAAATTAATGATTGCGATAAATGTGTTTACTTTAAATACATTCAAAATGGATATGTCATTGTATGCCTCTATGTTGATGATATGCTTATCATGGGTAGTAACTTGGAAATTATCAAAACTATAAAATAAATGTTGAGTAGTCGATTTAACATGAAAGATTTAGGAATCGTCGATGTTATATTAGGAATTAAAATTTTTAAAATATCGGATGGACTTATATTATTTCAATCTCATTACATAGAGAAATTATTTGAAAAATTCAAGAAGTGTGATATTATTCCTAACAAGACAATTGTAGATGTAAATTTACATCTAGCAAGAAATAATGGTGAAAGCATATCTCAACTAGAGTACTCTCGTATTATCGGCAGTTTAATATATATGATGAACTGTACACGACCGGACATAATATACTTAATAAGTAAGCTAAGTCGATTTACGAGTAATCCAGGGAGAGATCACTGGAAAGCAATATTCAGAGTTTTGGGTTATTTGAAATATGCTCAAAACTATGGACTGCACTACTCAAAATATCCAGCTGGTCTTGAAGGACATTGCGATGCAAATTGGATATCCAATACAAAAGACTCTATGTCTGCGAGTGGGTATGTGTTTACCCTTGGAGGTTCAGCCGTATCTTGGAAATCTTCAAAATAAACGTGCATTGCTAGATCAACAATGGAATCCGAATTCATTGCACTAGACAAAGCTGGAAAAAAAGATGAATGGCTTCGAAATTTCTTAGAGGATGTTCCAAATTGGTCGAAACCTGTGCCCGCAATATGTATATATTACGATAGTCAATCGACAATTGGAAGGGCACAAAATCACATGTATAATGGAAAGTAACGACATATTTGTCATAGATATAATACCGTTAGACAACTTCTCTCAAATGGAATTATCTCAATTAACTATGTAAAGTCAAAAGATAATATAGCGGATCCACTAACGAAAAGTTTAAACCAGGAGCAAGTTGAAAGATCATCGAGAGGAATGGGCTTAAAGCCTATAAATAAATAAGAATGAATATAGTGGCAACCCAACCTAGCTGGCTGGAGATCCCAAGATCTAGGTTCAATGGGCAAACCGAACTACATTGTATTCAGTAAGCACTGGAGGATATTTAATCATATCCATTTTAAAGATGGGACAGTGTACATCTGTCGCGAAATTAGGATAAGTTATGCTTTTAAGGACATTCATATCTTAGTATGTCTAAGTGGAGGTATTGCAAGATACTCTTTATGGAAGTCACCTTCGTGAGTAAGAAGGGGGGCACTTCTATGAGAATAATGAAAGGAAAATTCTCTAAAATACTACAGATCCGTACGGTGTTCATGGCCAAAATGAACACAAGTGTGAGAACCAACTGTGTTGAAGAATTTTTGTGTGAATACTATTGTCTAGGTTCACAGAAACGATTGATGGTTCAAAGATGTGAAGTCTACTGATTAACCAAGTAAATCCGATGGTATATCACTAAGAAAAGTTCAAGGCCACTAGGCTACTTCTTTTGATGCAATAAATCTTATGTTTTACTCAACCTATGTCTGCATCTGTATCTGCGTCTGTTGTGTTTATTTATAGCGATATATCATTCATGTGGGGGATTGTTGGAAAAATTGGACATAAAGTTGTCCAGATTTTCTAGACAAATTTTTGAGCAACTTTGAGCTCAATTTTGAGTGGGACTCACAACCCGATAATAGTGGGACCATTAACGAACGCGTTCTCCTTAGCAAGGAGTTTAATGTAGTACATTCACGTGTCCAATTTTATAAGTTATGAATGATAAATATGCCCCCATAGTGACTCACAAAGCAATAAAAGTTAATGAATTGGGTATGTTTTAACTCGTGTCCCACATTGAAAGAGTAGTGGAAAAATGATGAGTTAATAAAATCCAAATTATGGACTAAGGCTTGGATGCCTTGGGGTATCCCAACTCTTTGAAGGGGAGATGACCTAAGCTATGCTTGGATTGACTTTCAGTCAAAGGTCCACACGCGGGCTCGGGCTTGGGCTTATATAAAATCCTTAAATTTTGGGCCAAAAATTAATTAAGTTTTTGGGCTGGAATTAATTAATTATGAAAATTAATTAATAAATTGTTGACAATTATTGCCAACAGTCAGCAGTTAATCACAACAGTCAGTCACTTAGCTATATATATTCCTGTCTCCCTCCAATTTTTAACTACTGAAAAATTTCGAAATTATGCATCATCTTTTCCTAGAAAATAATCCCTCTATTACTGCTACTGCATACATCTCATACGTATTATTTCTTTGGTCTAGTTGAGTACAAAACACAAAATTATGTTCACATAAATTAACCATAGTTTTGCTACTTGATTAATTTGAAAATCCGTTCTATCTTGGGAGACAATTATTCATTACCTTTAGCACGTTGTAGAGGGAATAAATTTGTCTTAAGGAGTTTTCTAAACAGGGCTCAGATTATTTGTTCTCTATTCTGATATTATTTCTGTAATTATAATAATAATTCATAATTTTGTACAATATTTTTTGATAAATAGTAGACATAACAATTTTATCATTCATAACTTATTAAAATTTGACATGTAGTCCAAAAAAATTATCTCAAGTCGATTACGTAAGTTCCAACAACATATGTGTAGTCTACTCACAAACTACATAACCCAACAATCGCGTATATAATCCAACAATATATATCATAATTCCAACATGCCAAACCCGATAATTCATAACTCTAATTACAACAATATATAATTACCCCCGCTAATATACTTTTACTTTATTTATTTTGAGTTATGTCATTTATATGTAAATTATATAAATTCAATAAGATAATTTATAAATTCCAAACATGGTAACACATCAATTCATTTTAAGTCTTAAATCATTTTCCACAATTATGAGGTTTACTCATAAATTCATAATTTTCCATAGCCTCTTATCGTATCTTCTTTAATAATCGTTTATCATATGACTTATCACATTTAAGTCTCACGTCACTCCTAGTGATAACACATGTAACCCAAACACAATTTACATATTATAATCCCTACGTGTATAACCCAACATCATAAATCCCGACGACAACATTATATGTCGAACAACATAAATCCCAGTGTCGATAACACGTGTCCAATAACATAAATCCCAACAACAACAACTTATGCCCAACAATATAAATATCAATGAAAATAATATATTCCCAACACCAATTTTATCCGCTTTTGATATAATACATTTATTGTTATCAATTAAGTGTGGACTTACTAAGCTCAATAATCCCATTCACAAAATTCGCATGAGGTTTCACCAATTAGAAGCATGTTTCAAGATAAGCATATGAACAAATATCATAATTCTAAAGGACGAGTTAAATTATTTATGCACAATTAATCTTCTTTCAGTTTCCATAAACAATATAGCATATTATGTGTTATTTACCTAACTAACATGTTAGAATCATAATTTCAACAACAATTACAGAACATAACCACATAGTCACATTCTAATACTCATGATTTGAACAATAATAACATAAAACAATTAGGTTTTTTGTTTCCTAATTAAGACCCTCATCAATTTTAAACGTGGTTTAGGAAACATCTATGTAATACCCTATATTTTTGTAGGAATTCATTCATTATTAAATTGATTATTCAATTATTACGAGTTGTTATTTGCATGTGACATGGGGAATTACACTTAGTATATTTTTTATTTTTTGATATGCGATTAGCATATGTGATTTTATATGTGTTACGTGAATTAACACTCTTTGGATATTGGCATAATACACGGTAATTCATTTATTAATATTTTTAAATGACTAGTTTTATGGGCAACTATGGAATAGACAGTTACAAGGTGTCGGGGTTTCTTTATTTGGATTATTCCCTCAGTATCGAGTTTCATCAATCGTGAAGTAGTTTCTTATAATGTCAAGTTGCATGTTAATAATTAATGATTAAGTTTTAACTTAATTGACTCTTCTTGGTTAATATATTAATTTATTGAAATAATTAATTTATTAGAATTAGTTGTATTTTGTGTTGACGATTGAGACGCATAGAGTTTTAGGCTATTAGAGTGATATTTGGGTTCATTGGGTGGAGGCTTATGATGGGCCTAAGCCTAATTTCATAGGAATATTGGCTATTAGATTAGTTAGGTGTAACACCCCGCTTAAAATAATAACGGGTGGCCAGCCCTATACTACATTAAATCAGGAGTTTCAGATGGCACAGTCTCAACACCAACTGTCGGTACTAAATAATATACGACTAACTACCCGATATAATATAAGCGCGATGTTAAAATTTAATAAAATATAAAATAGACAACAAACCAACACTATAAACTACTTAACAAAGAAAAGAAATATGCATATAAGAACTATGATAAATGAAACGAGTAACTACAACCGAATATACCACAAAGAAATAAACCAGAATAAGCTGTCGGGTCACAGCCAGTATAATAACTAAAATGGAATAAGTATAAACATTTATAAATATCCCTTGGGTGTAAACCCGATATACAACATGAATCTTACCTAGATTTTTAAAGAAGTGGGAAGCGACTACATTCTACATCCCGCAACAGTCCGCACCTATCACGGCTCCCAAGACTCTGGACAGAAGGTCATCCGGCATCTATGCGGTAGGACACCTGTAGTAATATATATATATATGCAGGAGAGAAAAGTAAACGGGACAGAGCCCGAGTTGTGAAAATATTTTAGCAAGTGTGTTAACCATGCATAATAAATATCAATGCACTTATTTCATAATTAAAAGTGGATTCGCACTCTCGTGAATCCCCAACTCACCCCTCATCTAACGACGCGCACCTATTCACGTCCTAAAATTTTAGTTAAGTTACCCCACCTATAAGGACAATCTAACCTACCATAGGCGTAGCCTATACCCACGAGATTTGTCTTCTTATCATAACCCAAGAATCCAACCCATCCTAATCACACTTGATTATTTTCAAACATATATGCCATACTAGGCTTAATGGATTCTAGTTTATAATTTAATCAATTATAATTCTTAATACGTTACCCATATACATTTGGGTTGAATCATAGGATTTAATTACTAAATCATGCATACAAATTTATTATTGACAAAACTTCTCTCCAATCTCAACATTGCACTACGTTTCGTGTGTGGGGTGTCTCGCAAAGTGAAATCCAAACAAGGAACCACCCCGTTACACTAATCCTTGATAATGTCGATCCTAAAGGTCCATTATACCATACATACAAGTTTATACTACTAAAACTACTAAATTTAGTTTACCATATAAGAACAATCTCAAAATCTCCAATAATATCCTTGGGGTGATGTAACCGAAACATTACTTAAATACGATACATCAACCCCTATCAATCTAGTACATCATAATCATCCAAGATGTACTCCATAAAGAATCCATATCCTTTCACCTATAGGATATATAAATATATATAGGCATTTATTCTAACCATATATATATATATACCATCATCCATTCCCATAGCCAAGTGTACATACTACATATGATGTACAATGGCCATACACATAATATACCCGACTATATATATCGCCGATAAAACTGCACCATGCTATCATCTTTCAGGGCATTACTCACATACCATCCTGGGGACCATGGTCGGTCTCAATATCACCGACATCGGGGCCATACACACGCACACGACGTCTCGAGAAGCGGTCATAGCTCCTAACCGATCAATGAGACGAGACATACCCACCACGTCTCACCCCGAAAATACATAAATCACATAATAACACACTAGACGACTATGACCTGGGGAATATCCACACTCTTCTCCTTGAGCCAAGATGCTCACCCTCTGCGCGGAAACTTCCCAATGATAGCATGAGCGGGGTATGCTTAACCACATAAGTATATATATCATTCACATGCACAATATATATACATCCATATGATCCCATCATATGATAAAACATTAATTCATCACATACGGTTTAGATATTCATACCATGTATATCCATAACATAAATATATCCATATATTCATATCTATACAGATATACATATATCCACATATCCACACACACACACACACACACACACACACATATATATATATATACACAAACTATATCTCGTTCATATGTATAAGATATATAAAAACTCGGCTATAGGTATACATAATCCTCAACATACAAGCCGTCACCACAAACTCATTTAATTTACCTCGATATGTGATACAATCCCTCACTTGAAGCATATTCAACCATTTTTCCTATGATTAATAGTCTCCCAAAATTATATGTTTATATTCAACATTTGGGTTATCACCCAAAGTTTAGTGTAGGAGACCATCACTACACAACTCATGTATATTCGAAAGTACATAAATATCTCTAGTACTATTTGACCATTGGCATATATATGACTAATAGTCTATAAACCTTAGCTTATCCCAACTTCATTTCAAATATGGGAATCCCAATTGTTACTTCCACACAATCATGTATAAACTATCCTTACTAGAATTATACTACCGCTTATTCTAGTTGATAGTACGATCCAATCGTTCCCAATTTTGCCTAGGGTTCAATTGTTCTTATGGACCCTTACTCCTATTGCATTACCAATTGTTCCTTAATTTAAACATTTCTAAGGATACGTAACCCCTCTCTCTCATTAGTCCCCAATTATAACTTAATAGAATCCTATCGCTATAAGTATTCAACAAGAATATCGGCCTATAAATTCCCAATATACCCTCGCAACTCTCTCTAAGAGTTCTTAAACTCCCAATACATGTAAACATATACCTTCCTTAAACTATTTAAAGAAATCCCCATAATCATAATAAGTGAGAAACCCCCTTATAAGTCTCCAAAACATATCTCTTACATCATAAGAGAAAGCCCCAAATCAATAAATCCAACCAAAAAGGGTTGGAAATCCTTCCAGAGAAAATTGCTCAAAATGCCCTGTTTCCGAATCGATTCGGCCTCCAAGGCGAATCGATTCGGGTCCAAAGACCTGGGCTTCTATCTCAGGCCGAATCGATTTGCCTTGGGTCCGAATCGATTCGGTCAATGCAGAACTGCCAATTTGCCTAAGCCGAATCGATTCGCTTAAGGGGAGAATCGATTCGGGTCTGCAGAATTTGAAGGGTTCTTCTTCTTCAATGAACCCACGAATTCTAAACCCTAAAATTTCTATCCTAACCCCCAAACATTCATCAATTCATGATTCTAAGCCAGTAAATTAACCCAAAGTTGATCCCAACCATTTCTACACCATTAAACCCATATATAAACATTGATTTCAAGATTTAAACCCAAAAATATAGGTTTTGATATTAATACCCAAAATCCATTTCTTTAACCCACAAATTATGAAATCAAATACACAAATAACTTATTTAGCAAGATTAAACACTTGCCTTAGATTTGTAGAGGTTGGATCGTCCTCGATGTCGTGTTTGGGCCTGAATCTCCAAGCTTTTTTTCCCCTCTGTCTCTTCTTTTCTTCTTCTTTCTTTCTTCTTTTCTCCCTTCTTTACCCCTCTAGAGTTTTTTTCTCTCTTTCTCTCAAATGAGAAGGCTTGATCCGTAAGCCTCTTAAAACTTAAAACATAAGTCCCAATTTTAAATGTTAATACACACTTTAAATGACTCGTTTACTCGAATTCGAGTCAAACTGACTTAAAAATAATCTGGAATCGAAATAAAAGCCAATGACAGTCATTTTGACTATCTCGACCCTTCTGGGATCGATGGTACACTCAAAATCATCATCCGGAATACTTTAAAATGTCCTCTATTTTTGGACCTCAATTCCCAAATTTTAAAATTCTCCAATTTAATTAAATTATATTTTCCCAAAAATTTAATTTTTCAGTCTCAAAAATCATGGGGTGTTACAATCTTCCCCCCTTAAAAAATTTTCTCTCGCGAAATTTAAGATATGCTTAGGACCTTAATCTCATCTAGTCCTTACATCAACCTCCAGGATCACTAAACCGATCCTTTCTAGTTCTCACGTCGAACCATATAGATTTTAAAGCAACTACCACCCAGGGCGCCTGTAAGGACACAAATTTCCAATTGAGTCCATATATAGTTTTGGCTCAATTCCGGACAAAAACATTTATTCATAGGTTAGTGATTTATTGTAATATTCTCAAGCCTATGAAGTGTATGTTGAAGACGTAGCGGCAAAGAATTTAAAGCTTCATCAAATGCCGGTTTATGTGCCTCGTTTCTACGTCATCAACTAAGGTTCCATGCTCCCAAGGTATGAATGTAACTATATTTATATAGGAGCTTGGAACAATTTATATTGGGTGTTAGGTGTAATAAAACTGCATTTTATTTTCAGAAAGAATCAAATAGAACTTTAAAATAAGTATATAAAAGTTTCTGGGCCAAAATCAAATTTTACAAACTTTCTGGTCGTTCGTTAGAAATGTCGTTCGAACGAGTTTTTTCGTTCGAACGAGTTTTGTCGTTCGAACCAGTTTCGTTCGAACGAGTTTGCCAATGACCCTAACTGGTCAGTCGTTCGATATGTCGTTCGAACGAATGTTCGTTCTAACGAGGTATCTAACGAGGTTCTAACGAGCCCAGGTTGGTCGCTCGTTAGAAGTCTCGTTCGAACGAGAATCAAGTTCGTTCGAACGAGATTCCAGCGGGAACAGTTATTTGGCAGTTTTTTGCAGTTTTTCCCCACTTCTCCACTTGGTTTTCAACCAACTTTTTTCATACATTATTATGTGCGGGAAACACATTTTCCAAGATATCTTTTTCATACCATACAAACTCCTAGAGAGTATTTTGAGACAAATTTTGTTTAAGGAAAAGATCATGTTTTGAGTGTTATTCTTTCAAAGAAAAATTCATACACACTCTAGTTTACACCCAATTGTGTTTATCCAAGTTTTTATATTTATATCAATTGCTTGGAGTTTTTGGCACCAGTTTTCTCTACCGAATTCAAGAGACGTTTCGAGTTTGCTTCTACACCCCATCACAAAGAAGACTTTTGTTGAGATTCTACCCACACAGAGAAAGGCTCCATGCTTGGGTGACGGTGACCATATAAAGTCCCATCGGTGGATTCCGAGACCGCGGTGGTGTTCCGAGGTTGTCCGCTAGGAAGAGGTTTCTACGAGAAGGAGCGTCGAGGCTTGAGAGGGATCGAGTCAGTCGTTGTAAGTCTATCTGTCTTGTAATTGTAATTCCGTATCTAGTGGACTTGTGGCTAGGGCCGTCCGAGGTTGTTTCCCGTCTTGGGTTTTTCCTCGTACATCTCGGCGTAGTGTGACATTGTTTATTTTATCTTGCTCATTAATTTAGAATCCATGCTTAGGATAATTTCAAGATAAAATTTGGTTTAATTATCACACTCATTTAATTTGGGACTTAAATTAAATATTGGGTAAATTTGGTTTATTCAAGTCATTTGCTAAAATTGGTTTCGCCTAACTTTGATTAATTGGAAACTATGACTTAGGCATATTCTAGGACTTGAATTGGGTTTTAATTTGTTTTGAGAAATTAAAACTTGTTGTTGTTATTTTGAAAGTTGAACCATCACCTATTTTACAACGCTTCCGCATCGATTTACATAAAAGGAAATTAACTTTGATTTTAATTGAGAAAATCACAATCCGGGGATCTTTGGTCTTTCAAATTGGTATCAGAACCAAAAACGATAAATTACTTCGTTAAAGATCCTTTAATTTATTTGGTTTATTCAAGTCATTTGCTAAAATTGGTTTCGCCTAACTTTGATTAATTGGAAATTATGACTTAGACATATTCTAGGACTTGAATTGGGTTTTAATTTGTTTTGAGAAATTAAAACTTGTTGTTGTTATTTTGAAAGTTGAACCATCACGTGTTTTACAACGCTTCCGCATCGATTTACATAAAAGGAAATTAACTTTGATTTTAATTGAGAAAATCACAATCCGGGGATCTTTGATCTTTCAAATTGGTATCAGAGCCAAAAACGATAAATTACTTCGTTAAAGATCCTTTAATTTTTGGCTAAAATGGATTTTTCCCCATTTTCAAAATTTCCTATTTTTGATGGTTCAAACTACGCATATTGGAAAGCGCGAATGAAATCGGCACTTAAATCTATCGATGAACGTGTTTGGATGTCTGTTGTTAACGGTTGGACCCCACCAACACATTTAATTGAAAATGAACATGTTCCCAAACCCGTCGATAGATGGACTGAAAATGAGTTTAAACTTGCTAATTTTAATTCCCGTGGTTTAAATGCCTTGTTTAGCGCTGTCACACCGGATGAATTCCGACGTATTATGACGTGTGAAACCGCTAAATAAGCGTGGGATATTTTACAATTAACTCATGAAGGAACGAGTGTCGTTAAAGCTTCTAAACTCCAAAACCTCACCACCCAATTTGAAACTATCAAAATGGATGAAAAAAAAACTTTTGATAAATTTTATGCTAGACTTTCTGATATTGTTAATTCATCCTTTAACTTGGGAGAGAAAATACCTGGCGACCGTGTTGTAAAGAAAATTTTAAGGTCCCTACCCGATAGATTTATTCCAAAGGTGACCATTTTAAATTCTTTACCCACTTTAGCCTCTACGAAATTAGAAGAGATTGTAGGTGATTTACAAACCTATGAACTGGATATGTTTCCCTATAAAAATGAAAAGAAAATCGAAAAGGGCGCTGCTTTAAAAGCCCGAAAAGAGGTCAAACAAGTAGTAGAGAGCGATAGTAATAGTGACTCGGAAGATATGGCTTTATTTACTCGTAAATTTAGAAAATTTCTTAAATTTAACAAAGATAAAGTTAAAAATGATTTTAAGAAATTCGATTCTTCTAAACATGATAAAAGCGAGAAGTTTTCTTAAGCCGAGATGATCCCTAAAACTAGTAATGAAAATTTAGATAGGGACGAGTCTAATAAATGTTTTGGTTGTGAAGGTTATGGACATAGGGCTTATGAATGCCCCACTAAACTATGGAAAGAGGGTAAACGATCCACTGCATATAATGCGACCCTTAGTGATAGTGATAAGGAAGAGAAGCCCGATTCCCCCACTAAGAAAAATTTTGTGGCTTTTATGGCTAGACATGTGAGTGATAGTGAGAACTCATCGAATGATGAAATTATAGCACATGCCACTTCCAAGGTCATTGTACATGATTCTCTTATTTTTTATGATAGTGAGAGTGAAGAAGAAAGAGAGAGTGAAAATGAAGAAGAGGTTGATGAGAGTGAACTTCAAAATGCTTTTCATGAATTATATAAAGAATCTATTAAATTGAAAAGAGCTAATTTGAAGTTAGAAGCGAGTTTAAGAGAGAGTGTCAAGGTCATTGATGAAAGTGCCTTAATATAAGACCTTAGGACACATGAGAGTACTCTTCAAGAGAAGCTTAACTATGTAGAAGGCGAGAGAGATAGCCTTAGGGGTTTAATGGAATCCTTGAAAAATGAGCTTCTTGCTTTTGAAGAGCGAAATGTTTTACTAGAATCTAAAATTTTAGATTTGGAAAATAAATTAAAAGATTCTAGTAATGTCAAATTTGATTTGGAGTGTCGTTCGGAAAAACTAGATAAAATGTTAGGAACGGTCGAAATTAAAAATGACACTTTTGGTTTAGGCTTCAATTCTTGTAATGAATTTAACCCTAAAGTCAAAACCAATGTTTTAGGAGAATCTTCTAGGAATGCATTTAATGATCCCTCCTTAGATAAATCTTTTCGACATGTTCTTACTTGTACACATTGTGGTCGAAAAGGTCATCTTAGGCAATTTTGTTTAGATCTTAAACGAATTCCTAGAAAATCCCATAGTAAAGTAACCACGATAGCTAACGTTCCTACACCCCAAGATAGTAATTCTTCATTAATTTGGGTTAGGA
This sequence comes from Sambucus nigra, assembly GCA_949130495.1. NCBI lineage: Eukaryota > Viridiplantae > Streptophyta > Magnoliopsida > Dipsacales > Adoxaceae > Sambucus > Sambucus nigra. The sequence goes on from OX422212.1 coordinate 504,647,671, forward strand.
AATCCGACTTGGTTGCCTTACAATATAGGGATTTTTATTCCCATTTACTTTCACATGCTTCCTCTCTTGCTAAATCTAAAGGATAAATGTGTTAGTGTTTGCATGCTTTAGCGTTTGTACTTCATGCCATATTCATATGCTAAATGTATGCTTGTTTAGTCATTTTCTAGTCATTGCCTTATTTCATATCACATGCTAGAAATTATGACTTGTTAATCTTTTTGTATTATTTTTTGTGTTTGATTTAACTGCAAAATATAAAAAGATTTTTGTTTATCATTAGTGTTTTATTTATTTCATTTATGCTTAATGAAAAATACAAATGATTTTTGTTTAGTCTTTTGAGTATATATCTTTCTTTTTGATTAAAAATGTTAAAAACTCAAAAAGATTTTGTTTGGTGTGTATTTTTGTTTGACACACTTTATGTGGCATATACTTGTGTTTGAATCCCATCATTTACGCTCCCACGTGGCTAGAACTTTTGGTTTAGATTTTCAATCCTTATTATGTTCTTTACCATATTTTATGGAGTAGTTGGATTTTGTATTGTTTAAATGGATTCTATTTCTATATGCCTCTTTTCACACATGCACGAGCTCTTTTGAAATCTTAATGTCACATGTTATATTTGAGCTTTTTGAGGTGTTCTCCTATCAATCTAGTCATCTACATATCTATGACCTAGGAGGACTAGTGCATGTCAAAATCCGTTGCATGTGAGATTTGTGCGAAAAATGAAAACATGATAAATTAATATATGCACGGGGAAGGGATCCGAAAGGATGAATTAAATCCTTTGCGATAGTAAGCCACCGTTGATTGGATCTAAAAGAAATACGTGATCCAAAGGCCTAAAAACAGAATATTTGGCATTTAAAAGAAAGCAATTGCCAAGGCCTATGTTTGTTTGATATATTCATTCAATAACAAAAGAATATATATGCTCATTGAGGGAGAATTGGATGGTATATCAACGGTTTGCACAATGTCCGTTTATCCTAGTTGTCTTTAATGTCATGACTCTATTTGGTTTGTAGAATCATCATCATGCTAAGCTTGTATGCATTGTGTATGTTTGTTCATTGAGTTCAATCTTTATATTGTCACATGAGGTTATATTTAACTGTGATGAAGTTTGCAATCAAATGAGAACTCCGTGAACGTTTCTTAAGTGTTTGGGTCTAAATTTAATTGTTGCTAGTTCACACCCCTACACTTCCGTTTCCATATGACACATTTTTGCCATACGAGTGTGCAAACTTATTGTATTTTGTGTCATGTGTGTGTTTATATCTATATATATATGCAAGTGCTCTATTGGTATATTTTTGGTATCTATATATATGATATTTGTCTTTGCCTATTCCTGAACAAAAAGGGGGAGAATGATGATAGTGGGAGAAATGGTATCTAAACCTATTATTATTGTATCTTAGTTTGGGGGAGATTTATCTTAGGGGGAGACGTCTTTCTAAGTAAATGTCATTTGTTTGATAAAAGGGAGAATTATTTTAGGGGGAGTAATTATTTAATTGCATTTAATATTGTGATATTCCCTATGCATTTGATGAGTTTGCTTAAGTGTGCAGGTATTCTACTAAAGCGGCATCTTTAAAAGGCAAAGTGTTTAATCCTTGGGTTGAGTCAAGAATGGGCGGGTTATGTTTTGAGTCTAGTGAGCTTGACGACCCCTTAGGATTTTTTTGTTTTTTTTCCCGGAATAGCCAAAGGGGGAGATTTGTAAGGACACAAATTTCCAATTGAGTCCATATATAGTTTTGGCTCAATTCCGGACAAAAACATTTATTCATAGGTTAGTGATTTATTGTAATATTCTCAAGCCTATGAAGTGTATGTTGAAGACGTAGCGGCAAAGAATTTAAAGCTTCAACAAATGTCGGTTTGTGTGCCTCGTTTCTACGTCATCAACTAAGGTTCCATGCTCCCAAGGTATGAATGTAACTATATTTATATAGGAGCTTGGAACAATTTATATTGGGTGTTAGGTGTAATAAAAACTGCATTTTATTTTCAGAAAGAATCAAATAGAACTTTAAAATAAGTATATAAAAGTTTCTGGGCCAAAATCAAATTTTACAAACTTTCTGGTCGTTCGTTAGAAATGTCATTCGAACGAGTTTTTTCGTTCGAACCAGATTTCGTTCGAACGAGTTTTTTCGTTCGAACCAGTTTCGTTCGAACGAGTTTGCCAACGACCCTAACTGGTCAGTCGTTCGATATGTCGTTCGAACGAATGTTCGTTCTAACGAGGTATCTAACGAGGTTCTAACGAGCCCAGGTTGGTCGCTCGTTAGAAGTCTCGTTCGAACGAGAATCAAGTTCGTTCGAACGAGATTCCAGCGGGAACAGTTATTTGGCAGTTTTTTGTAGTTTTTCCCCACTTCTCCACTTGGTTTTCAACCCACTTTTTTCATACATTATTATGTGCGGGAAACACATTTTCCAAGATATCTTTTTCATACCATACAAACTCCTAGAGAGTATTTTGAGACAAAATTTGTTTAAGGAAAAAGATCATGTTTTGAGTGTTATTCTTTCAAAGAAAAATTCATACACACTCTAGTTTACACCCAATTGTGTTTATCCAAGTTTCTATATTTATATCAATTGCTTGGAGTTTTTGGCACCGGTTTTCTCTACCGAATTCAAGAGACGTTTCGGGTTTGCTTCTACACCCCATCACAAAGAAGACTTTTGTTGAGATTCTACCCACACGAAGAAAGGCTCCATGCTTGGGTGACGGTGACCATATAAAGTCCCATCGGAGGATTTCGAGACCGCGGTGGTGTTCCGAGGTTGTCCGCTAGGAAGAAGTTTCTACGAGAAGGAGCGTCGAGGCTTGAGAGGGATCGAGTCAGTCGTTGTAAGTCTATCTGTCTTGTAATTGTAATTCCGTATCTAGTGGACTTGTGGCTAGGGCCGTCCGAGGTTGTTTCCCGTCTTGGGTTTTTCCTCGTACATCTCGGCGTAGTGTGACATTGTTTATTTTATCTTGCTCATTAATTTAGAATCCATGCTTAGGATAATTTCAAGATAAAATTTGGGTTAATTATCACACTCATTTAATTTGGGACTTAAATTAAATATTGGATAAATTTGGTTTATTCAAGTCATTTGCTAAAATTGGTTTCGCCTAACTTTGATTAATTGGAAATTATGACTTAGGCATATTCTAGGACTTGAATTGGGTTTTAATTTGTTTTGAGAAATTAAAACTTGTTGTTGTTATTTTGAAAGTTGAACCATCACCTGTTTTACAACGCTTCCGCATCGATTTACATAAAAGGAAATTAACTTTGATTTTAATTGAGAAAATCACAATCCGGGGATCTTTGGTCTTTCACCCCGTACCCGAGCTCCACTCATAGAATTATAGTCAGGCTCCATTAGCCTCAAATCGTAATATAACTATCACCAATATAATCTATAACAACATATTAACTATATAAAAGTTTGAAAATTTCCAATGGTTGAACTCTCCTCAATTACTGACGCTAGATACCTTTGTGCGGGGGAGGTCTCGCAAGCGAAATCCAACTAAGGAACCCTCCCAATACACTACTATGTGTCTAGGTCATGGATTGAGATTAGTTGAACTAGGGTTAAGGTTTTATAAAAGATTTTCGTATTTTTAGATATTACCCGAAGGCCTATGTAACAATATAATATAAATAAATCCCGAGTCTTTCGACACGCCAAACAAATACCTTATGTTTAGGGCATAAGGCTTCAACCAATACAATGCCCTAACCATCATCTACTTCTCAAAACTAGCACAACCATGAGCTAAATTTTTCGCTCAAAACAAATCTACTAAATGTTAAACCTCATCAGACATACAAATCTTTTACATCACCCTAAAGCATTACCTCCAAATAAGTCCTTCCCTCATGGGAACACCATACTTACACACCCTACCTATTCATAAGACAAATAACCTTATAACCACTATTCAACAAACCTCGAAATTCCGCACTTCCAAAATTCAATATTATAACTCTCGACTATCTCCTCATGAGACGATTTATTTTCTCAAAAGATGCCATACAAAGGACATACTTACTCACTCCTTCCTCCAAGGAAATTTTATACACCCTAACGGTGTAGCGGCTACTACTCATCATACCTTACGTGCGACATTCCCAATATCGCACAAAGAGTGACTTAAACCCAAAGAAAGGTATTCTACCTTATACTTCCATAATCCAATGGTTTCACCCCATCCTTGAACCTCAACTCAGGGTCCTCTAATTCTTCCCAACCATTTCTCTACAAGAGAAAATCTTCCTCAAAATCCTTCCCAACCATTTTGAAGGACAAAGCGCAATTGCGACTACCGAAAACTCCCTCAGTCCTACTCAACGAACCTGAGTCTCCAATTTCTTTCTCCCTCTTCCCAGAAGGCAATACTCCTGAGATTGGGACAACTCCACCTACCTCACATCGGTAAAAGTCACCAACACCAGGTTTGCTAACAAAAGTTGACGGGTTTCTCAATCTAAATCTCCCAAGGACTACACTACATACCTCTCCTCCGACTTACCTTACTAAGTTCAAGATTCGCCGTTCGAGTAAATTTCCCTTTCTTACTCAACCACCGATAGGTCACCCCAAACCACTGGTAGAGTTATCCTTCTTATTCTCGCCTGAATGGAGGAAAACAAATACCTCCAATCAAAGCGTACCCAAAATTTGCTATGGGTATTGTATCTCTAATCTTGTCCTTTCCTAGACGACATAATTTAGGCGACGTCTGAAATGAAAGCAACTATTATCAGAACGTCGATCAAGTGAATACACTTCACAGAAAAAGATAAACGTTGTGAATATAACAATCCTAATAGTAGGGGTTTATATCAAGAACGTTAACGAAAGAACACAGAAAACCAGCACAGATCCTAAAGACTCTAGACCCTGATGCTCTGATACCATTTGTAACACCCCGCTTAAAATAATAACGGGTGGCCATCCCTATACTACATTAAATCAGGAGTTTCATATGGCACAGTCACAACACCAACTGTCGGTACTAAATAATATACGACTAACTACCCGATATAATATAACCGAGATGTTAAAATTTAATAAAATGTAAAATAGACAACAAACCAACACTCTAAACTACTAAACAAAGAAAAGAAAGATGCAAATAAGAACTATGATAAATGAAATGCCAAAATAAAATGAAATGAGTAACTACAACCGAATATACCACAAAGAAATAAACCCGAATAAGTTTTCGGGTCACAGCCAATACAATAACTGAAATGGAATAAGTATAAATATTTATAAATATCCCTTGGGTGTAAATTCGATCTACAACATGAATCCTACCTAGATTTGTAAAGAACTGGGAAGCGACTACATTTTACATCCCGCAACAGTCCGCACTTGTCACGGCTCCCAAGACTCTGGATAGAAGGTCATCTGGCATCCATGCGGTAGGACACCTGTAGTAATATATATATATATATACATGCAGGAGAGAAAAGTAAACGGGTCAGAGCCCGAGTTGTGAAAATATTTTAGGAAGTTTGTTAACCGTGCATAATAAATATCAATGCACTTATTTTATAATTAAAAGTGGATTCGCACTCTCGTGAATCCCCAACTCACCCCTCATCTAACGACGCGCACCTATTCGCATCCTAAAATTTTAGTTAAGATACCCCACCTATAAGGACAACCTAACCTACCATAGGCGTAGCTTATACCCACGAGATCTATCTTCCTATCATAACCCAAGAATCCAACCCATCCTAATCACACTTGATTATTTTCAAACCTCTATGCCATACTAGGCTTAATGGATTTCGGTTTATAATTTAATCAATTATAATTCTTAATACGTTACCCATATACATTTGGGTTGAATCATAGGATTTAATTACTAAATCATGAATACAAATTTATTATTGATAAAACTTCTCTCCAATCTCAACATTGCACTGCGTTTCGTGCGTGGGGTGTCTCGCAAAGTGAAGTCCAAACAAGGAACCACCCCGTTACACTACTCCTTGACAATGTCGATCCTAGAGATCCATTATTCCATACATACAATTTTATACTACTACAACTACAAAATTTAGTTTACCATATAAGAACAATCTCAAAATCTCCAATAATATCCTTGGGATGATGTAACCGAAACATTCCTTAAATGCGATACATCAACCACCATCAATCTAGTACATCATAATCATCCAAGATGTACTCCATAAAGATTCCATATCCTTTCACCTATAGGATATATAAATATATATATATATATATATACCATCATCCATTCCCATAGCCAAGTGTACATACTACATATGATGTACAATGGCCATACACATAATATACCCGGCTATATATATCGCCGATAAAACTGCACCATGCTATCATCTTCCAGGGCATTACTCACATACCATCCTGGGGACCACGGTCGGTCCCAATATCACCGACATCGGGGCCATACACACGCACACGACGTACCGGGAAGCGGTCATAGCTCCTAACCAGTTAATGAGACGAGACATACCCACCACGTCTCACCCCGAAAATACATAAATCACATAATAACACACTGGACGACTATGACCTGGGGAATATCCTCACCCTGCTCCTTGAGCCAGGATGCTCACCCTCTGCGCGAAAACTTCCCAATGATAGCATGAGCGGGGTATGCTTAACCACATAAGTATATATATCATTCACATGCACAATATATATACATCCATATGATCCCATCATATGATAAAACATTAAACCATCACATACGGTTTAGATATACATACCATGTATATCCACAACATAAATATATCCATATATTCATATCTATACAGATATACATATATCCACATATCCACACACACACACACACACACATATATATATATATATATATATATATATATATATATATATATATATATATATATATATATATACACACACAAACTATATCTCATTCATATGTATAAGATATATATAAAGTCGGCTATAGGTATACATAATCCTCAGTGTACAAGCCGTCACCACAAACTCATTTAATTTACCTCGATATGTGAATACAATCCCTCACTTGAAGCATATTCATCGATTTTTCCTATGATTAATAGTCTCCCAAAAATATATGTTTATATTCAACATTTGGGTTATCACCCAAAGTTTAGTGTAGGAGACCATCACTACACATCTCATTTATATTCGAAAGTACATAAATATCTCTAGTACTATTTGACCATTGGCATATATATGACTAATAGTCTATAAACCTTAGCTTATCCCAACTTCATTTCAAATATGGGAATCCCAATTGTCACTTCCACACAATCATGTATAAACTATCCTGACCAGAATTATACTGCCGCTTATTCTAGTTGATAGTACGATCCAATCGTTCCCAATTTTTCCTAGGGTTCAATTGTTCTTATGGACCCTTACTCCAATCTCATTACCAATTGTTCCTTAATTTAAACATTTCTAATGATACGTAACCCCTCTATCTCGTTATTCCCCAATTATAACTTAATAGAGTCCTATCTCTATAAGGATTCAACAAGAATATTGGCCTATAAATTCCCAATATACCCTCGCAAATCTCTCTAAGGGTTCTTAACCTCCCATCACATCTATATTCACTTTTGATTAATAATTAGGATTTCCAACCCTAATGAGGTTTCCCACCATCTCCATAAACACACACAACTCCAATGCATACATGTAAACATATACCTTCCTTAAACTATTTAAAGAAATCCCCATAATCATAATAAGTTAGAAACCCCCTTATAAGTCTCCAAAACATATCTATTACATCATAATAGAAAGCCCCAAATCAATAAACCCAACCAAAAAGGGTTAGAAATCCTTCCAGAGAAAATTCCTCAAAATGCCCTGTTTCCGAATCGATTCGGCCCTATTCCGAATCGATTCGACCCAGCGAATCGATTCGGCCTCCAAGGTGAATCGATTCAGGTCCAAATACCTAGGCTTCTGTATCAGGCCGAATCGATTCGCCTTGGTTCCGAATCGATTTGGTCAATGCAGACTTGCCAATTTGCTTAAGCCGAATCGATTCGCTTAAGGGGAGAATCGATTCGGGTCTGCAGAATTTGAAGGGTTCTTCTTCTTCAATGAACCCACGAATTCTAAACCCTAAAATTTCTATCCTAACCCCAAAACCTTCATCAATTCATGATTCTAAGCCAGTAAATCAACCCAAAGTTGATCCCAACCATTTCTACACCATTAAACCCATATATAAACATTGATTTCATGATTTAAACCCAAAAATCTAGGTTTTGATATTAATACCCAAAATCCATTTCTTTAACCCACAAATTATGAAATCAAATACACAAATAACTTATTTATCAAGATTAAACACTTGCATCAGATTTGTAGAGGTTGGATCGTCCTCAATGTCGCATTTGTGCCGGAATCTCCAAGATTTTCTTCCTCTCTCTCTTCTTTTCTTCTTCTTTCTTTCTTCTTTTCTCCCTTCTTTATCCCTCTAGGGATTTTTTCTCTCTTTCTCTCAAATGAGAAGGCTTGATCTGTAAGCCTCTTAAAGCTTAAAACATAAGTCCCAATTTTAAATGTTAATACACACTTTAAATGACTCGTTTACTCCAATTCGAGTCAAACTGACTTAAAAATAATCTGGAATCGAAATAAAAGCCAATGACAGTTATTTTGACTATCTCGACCCTTCTGGGATCGATGGTACACTTAAAATCATCATCCGGAATACTTTAAAATATCCCCTATTTTTGGACCTCAATTCCCAAATTTTAAAATTCTCCAATTTAATTAAATTTTATTTTCTCAAAAATTTAATTTCTCAGTCTCAAAAATCATGGGGTGTTACATTAGTAAAACCTAAATTAAACTTTTAACACTTGGAAGAAACCCTAAGGCTAAGGAGATAATAGGAACACAATGGTGAAGAGTAATCGGGGGAATTGAGGCTTGAATTCACGCATTTGGCTTGAGCCACGTTTATATCAATTAAGAATTTAATTGGGATTATGTTATAGTAGTAGTAGTAGTAGTAGTAGTAGTAGTAGTAGTAGTAGTAGTAGTAGTAGTAGTAGTAGTAGTAGTAGTAGTAGTAGTAGTAGTAGTAGTAGTAGTAGTAGTAGTAGTAGTAGTCATTAGAATCTATACTAGACTTGTATAAATCTTATTTTAATCATCTAATTCATAATTTTGGTAATTTCACTTAAGTTTGACGTTAATCCTTAATCCTCTTAATAGGATTGAGTAGTTTAATGTTTAATTCCTTGATTTAGAATATAATGTGGTATAATCTGGTTATATTAGTATAAATATGATTCATATTTTTGAACTCATAGAAACCTCCTTGTTAATTTCACAATTGAATCAAATATGGGATGAAATTATTCTTTTTTTAACTTAAGAGGCTAAATTTTGAACTATAAAGGTTTATATTTCATAATAGGTTGTTCTTGAGGTGTTAGAAACCTCAGTTGGTTCATCAATGGTGGACTAGGGTTTTTAGATTCTTATTTTGGGGTTTGAGGTTAAAGAAGCCCATAACTTTTTGAATTGTGATTTGTGGCATATGTGCACATGGTTAAATGGCCCGTGCAATCGGAATTTGTCCGCAAGTATAGGATTAGCCCCATGAACATGGATGTGGAAGGAAGATGTAATACCCCGGCCCAAATTTATGGGTTACCCATAGTCAACCCTGTCTGACCGAGCGTTAGGTGTGAAGTGCAATGAAACAACCTAAATAATATTGCTAGTCCAATTTTATTTAATTACTGTTTCAATTGTTAGCATACGATTCCAATTTCAAATCAAGCTACGTGAGGGACTTGTGAGGAGCAACTCGGAGTCCAAGCATACAGAAATACTAACATAAAATAAATAGAGTACTTACCTGAATAACGTTCTCAAAATACAAAATTTCACCCAACCTGTCATAAAAAAATGAGGCAGTGAGTCGAATGCTAAGTGGGAAATATACAAAATGTAGTATAGGATCGAATGGCAGAAAGATGACTCTAACATGTTATACAACGTGCACATGAAACTACCATAGAGAGAGAGAGAGAGAGAGAGAGAGAGAGAGAGAGAGAGACATACATACACATATACTTAAGGCATGAAATAATTTACTTCCGAAAACCTTCTTTATTCCAGAATAATTCACCTTAATCTTTTAAAGAACTTCATTTTTCTCATTTTCACATTTATCCCTTTATTTAACACACGGGATTAAATATTTTAACACTATGTTAGAAAATACTAATTTAGACTTTGAAAATCTTCTCGCAACACACCCTTGCATTAATTATGGGTCAAACCTCTCAGGTTGCTTAACCACAAATTTACCCACTTACCTTTTTCTTTACCTTATGGACATTAATCAATTTACCAATTTCTTGTTAACCTTAACCTTTACCGTAACATTTATTAATTCATTCAAGTTAGGTTATTTTAACACATTTCACCACACAACCCATTTTTCGACATGTTCCTTATTCCTTTATCTTTTTCTCGGAATCTTCTAATAACCACATACTTTAACGGGCTCCACACCACCGGCTATGCACACAATACTCTTTGGCCAGTGTTTTGGGTTTTTCACGCAAAGGATATGGATCCTCTTTAATTTTCCCAGTGTCATCCAAGTTCCTTTTTAATGTGTTTAAATATTTTATAAATGTCCACATTATTTCACCTTTTCTTTTATCCGGTCGAACCCAGAACCTGAGATTTCACCACAACTTGTGTTACACTTTGAAAATCATTATTTCACGTCATTTACGCTTTATCTTTGATTTTATTCCAAAAATCATGTTTATTAGGACTATCATATGTAACACCCTTTCCAACATTTTTATTTCATAAAGATGTTCCACTTTGCGTAAAATTACCATTTTATCCATTTGTTTCCAAACTCATCATTTACTCCAATTTCACAAGTGTTAATTTTTCAAAACACCATCAAGTTACCCACACTAAATTCTTATGTCTTTTAATACCTTAACACCTTTTTAACCTTTTGGATCAATGTTCTTCTCAATTATAAACATATTTATTTCAATACTTTTATTTTCAAGAATCATTGACCATACAAGACTACTTTATAAGAAAACACCATTTTTTTTATTTAGCACATATAGTCTTACAACCTTACACTTATCACACCTACAACCCATTATCAAATACTACAAGTTTATATGCATGAGGAGATGAATTTTAAATCATATTATATGAGTTAAACATATTTTTCTTTCTAGAAACATATAATACTTGCAAAATATATTTTCCTAGACCATAAGACATTTAATTTCTTAAAAACTCAAACCAAAGTCCCATATTTATAAAATCTTCATTATTGCAAGAAATCAACTTAATTTACCAAATATCTTTAGCAAGATAAAATGTAAATTTAAAACATTTTTATTCCATAAAAATATTTATCACCCAACTTCTTAAAACATACCATTTACAAGAAAACTCAGATTATTTCAAGAAAACCACCAAATATTTACTCATTCTTTATACCCAACAAAAATAACATTTTTGCCAACATTTTTATTTCATAAAAATGTTTAATACCAAATATACAAGAAATCCATCACTGTATTCATATGCATTCTACTCTTAATATATAGAAACAAGACTACTAATACACAGAAATAGAGTCTTAAACTAAGAGTAGGACTTTTCACCTCAAATGAAGCTCCAACAATGGAAAGCATGAAATGTTTATGAAGATGGAAACCTCCCACCTCCTAAGGTGGCCTCGAGGAGGTTTCCTAGATCCACCAAGCTTGTCTCCATGAAAGATTCATCCAAAAACCCTCCTCAAGCTCCATGATTCTCCCATATTCATCTTTTCCAAAAACCCCATCAACAACTCCACAAATTCGTAGTTATTCCCAATAATGGCGGGAAATGGTTATCCAAAGCTTGGATATGGTGAAGACTAGAAGAATATTGTAATTTAAGGTGGATATTTGGTGGTGGAATGGTGGTTTGAGATGGAGAGAGGTGGAGGAAATGCTCAATAATAGTGGAAGATCACCTCTCTCTCTCTCTCTCTCTCTCTCTCTCTCTCTCTCTACTTCTAACTCAAAAATAAACCAAAATGAACCAAACAACCCTTATAAAACACTCTCAAACCTTAACAATCCCCTTTTTTCCCATCCAGTCTTACCAGATTTTGACAACTCGACAATCCAAGGGTCAAAAACGTGACAACGCATTAAAAGGATAAGATTTTTAAATCTTCTCCGGTCGTTCGAATGACCCGGATCCTTATACGAACGAGATTGCTCACTTATTCGAACGACCTTTAGAATGACATCTTCAAAAGACAATTTAGTGCAATTTAGAAATGGAAGAAGCTAAGGATGACAGATGCCTCGTTCGAACGAGAATGTCCTGCATTTGAACGACATCTAAATCTCCTTAAATAAACTTTGAGTTATGAAAACTTCGATTCGACCAGCACAAATATTAAGAATCTACCCAAGTTTGATCTAGGATCCATCTTAAAAGATCAAAGTCGTACTGAATCACCAAATTTCATGAATACGATTAACACCACAGGGCGGGGTATTAAAGAAGCATAGTTTTTGGGTGTTTATTTAGTGATAACTATTGAGGTTTAGGAAAAATCCTAGGGGGAACATTATAAAAAAAAATTAACTAACATTCAGAGTTTATTTTCGATCGACGTATGTAGAGTTGGCAATTAGTTCTTAATTAACTGGAGTTCATTAATCTAGAATTTATGACACATTTAGTTATTCGTGAATATATTGGATTCATACGGCTTGAGGACCTTGAGTATTAGGATGTATTATGAGAATGATAAATTCTTAGTGATTGTATAGATCACCCATTAATTTAGAATACTTTATGACCCAGTAAGTAGGGTAATTATTATTTTAAGATAATTCTTGTAAAATTTAGGCGTGAGATATAGCCAAGATTTTGAGAGCCTTGGGAATTTGGGTTAGTTTTATAAATAATCGATTTTAGTTAACGTGCGTATTAACTAATAATATTAGATATTATGTGTAACCCAGTTGAGTAGGGTTTGTACTAGTTTATTTGGCTCATTTGTGTAGGATCTTACTTATTTACTTGATTTATGGTCAATCATACCAAGGTGGTGTGTGTGCTCGTCAGGACATAATAAGAGGGATTTGGACGGGGCATGTACGACATTTACCACACAAGGTATTCTTGGTGATGCGACGAGATCTACCTAGCTCCTATTTACCCCGGTCCTACTACTAACTTACTGTAATAACCCTCTCTTTTGAGAACTTATTTTATATTAATTTACTGTGTGAAGTAATTGTATGAAATGTTGGAAAATGGAGTAAATATTAAGTGAATGAGTTGAAAGATAATATTTACTCGATTGTTCCACATTTACTGTATGTGTATGTAAATATCATCATGTTGCGTTTTATAGTGTCGTGTGATTTAAAATGACATTAATGGTTTAAATGAAATCGAAACTTGAAATGATTTATAAAATTGTCGGATGCCAATTTAGAGGGCGTAGTTAGTCCCGAAATGTGCGACATAGTCAAAATAAGTGCCATATTGTATTTTTGAGTTTCGAGCACTTTTGACTGGTTTTAACATAAATGTGAAGTTATGAGTCATTTTAATGTGGTATTAACCATTTAAGTTGGGAATTTAGACTAAAGTCACGGTTAAGTCTTGCACCTCATTTATTTCTCTTAAGTATGCATTACTAAACCTAGAGAGAAATAGGGAAGAAGAGAATTTATGGAGAAAAGAGAGAGATTGAAGATATGGGATTTGATCTTGCTTTCATCTTCCAAGAATCTGAGATTTCAACCTCAAGGCAAGTTTTCTACTTGCTAATATGTGATTTAAGATGAATAAATTGTATTGATGGTTATGTATTGGGATCAAATGAACAAATATGGATTTTATGGAATTTGTGATGTTTTAGCCCTAATCATAGTTTAAATTGATGATCATGTGGAGTATTGTAGTTGATAATCATGTAGGATGGTGTTGGTTAGAATAATGGTGGTTGATGTGTGGAAAAATGGAGGAGAAATAAGTTTTGGGGGAAATCTAGGGTTCATAACCCGTAGCCCATTCTTGGAAAATTCGCAGGGGCGAATCGATTCGCTAAGGGGTGAGGTTATAGGTCTAGCGACTCGAATCGATTCGGGTTAAGGCCGAATCGATTCGGGTTAAGGCTGAATCGATTCGCTTTTGGGCGAATCGATTCGCTGCTTGGGGCGAATCGATTCGAAAATCCTGTTATTTTGAGTTATTTTTCTAACTCAATTTTTACCCTTTCTTTTGGGCTTAGGACTTAGGAACCTTCTATTATGAAGTAAACTTAGTGTCCTAGAGTCTTATATTGGGTAGGAAAATACCTTATGTTAGAAGGGGATAGTTAGGACTTAATTGGGGATTAGTAAATAGAAGATTAGGTGTTCTTTTCCCTTAATTAGTTAATGTAATATTTCGGGATGTAGAAATAAATAATCGAAGAGTATTTGTCACATTATTGGGAGATGCTATTCTTGGTGGTTTATAATAACACCATAAAATGTTTAGAGAATAAATTGAGAGTTTATTCATTCATTGAGGTTATAATGATGGTATAAAGTACGTATGGCTCCGGATAAAATATGATGTATATAATAAAACGGAAATGAAAATGGTAAATAATAATTTACTTAAACACACCTCTCTAAATGCTATCATAAGGGAAGTACGTGCATGAGGTGAAGTCCCTTGGCTAGTGAATGCATGGTGAATATAGTCCTCGGCCATATGACCGGTTATTATGTATGTTTTAATTTTTGTGCGATAGTGGGGTGATTCCGGGTGTGGTTATGACTCACTCGCAGGTATATGGCCACTTCCCGATGTTGTGTTAGGATGCCCAGGTTGTCTTAGTTGATAGGCCGATGATAGTCATTTAGGGGCGCGCAAAGTGGGAAAACCCGGACGGGCGGTCTTAGAATCGTTATATATAGATGAATATAACTATTCTTATTCAAGTGGGACTTGATTTATGATAAATGCCACAAAGAGAAAATAACTATGATTATGTTCCTAATGAGAAATGGAACGATGAAATGAAACAGTGTAAATGATGAAAATTTTAATCAGTGATATTCATTCATATCCTCTTGCATAACTAAATTAAACTTATGATCATTTAATTGCTTTAGTTTATGCTTTGAGATTGAGTAGGTAGATTCTTATCGTTATCTATCATGATTAACTGTTCATAACTGTCATACTCTTTATTCATCTGGTGATCATATAAAATTAAGCCCTGACCCATTCATATTTCTTGTTGTGCATAAATCTTATATTCGCTCAAGTGCTCTGCCGCAAGGACTCCCTTACTGACTTTTCCTTTCCTGTGTCATGGAGCTGCAACACCTTGCGGATGTTGCAGGATATTTTGTTGTAGACACCTTCACTTTTGTACTCTAGTTACGATCGGGTCATTTACTCGGGCGTGTGGCCCAAGCTTTTGTATTTGCTTATTGTAATGTATTATGTGACTTAAATTAATCATTGTAATACCTTGTAAGATACTGTTAACTGACAGACTATTTGGTTATTGTATTATGCATGTAATGTTCAGTTTTATTCTTGTAGATTTCATACACCTTTTTTATAAATTGGGTTGTTTAAATGCTTTCTTTAACTTATAAAATAAAAATTTTGGCCACCCGTTTTTCTGAAATATAGGGTGGTTGTCCCGTATACTTATTGTATTGTTGTGGTGCTCAGAATGATCCATCTATGATTCCTGTTATTATTGGAGTATCGGGCTGGCCACCCCTTATTTTGGTGATCGGGTTGTCACACTTACATGTGTTTTTTAGGAGGATAAATGTTTGAATGTAAGAGGAAAATTTATAATTTCTCATTTTACTTTTTATTTGGCTTATCACATTACACCCCACTGCACTTTCATGATCGTTATCAAGACTTCGAAGAGAAGAATCGTTGGTGACATTTGGATAATTAAATATTGTTCGTAATGACTTTATTGAAGAAGTGTTATGAGGTGGTTTAGTAAAGCTTTAAATATTCAAGGGTTGTTTTAAAAGTGTTTGTATTTAAAAGTTTTCAAAATGTTTATAAAATGGCTTTTAAGAATTTTTAAAAATCTTGATAACTCCTTAGAGCGAGATTGATATTTCACTCGAATGAGTTGTGTATGGTCATTAAAATGATATTTCCATATTCGAATGAGATCTGGATCGACACCTTTATGGTCAGCTATGGAATGTCATTCGAAGTTTCTTTGGAAACCTTTCAAACAAGATTGGGTGCATCGTTCGAATGAGGTGGAAGTTCGTTCGAAGGAGTCCGCATGTTTTTGATTTTTTATTAAATCTTTTTAAAATTTGTAATCCTTATCTCTTTTCAATAACTTTCCCTATAAATAGAGATGTGGGATTAGAATTTTTCATAAGCCTTTTAAGAGTTCTTTTTACGATCAAACTCTACAATTTTTTCATCAAAATCCTTTGAATTTTTTCGGATCACTTTTCCAAACCAAGAAGAACACAAGTCAATGTTCTAAACCCTTGTAGAGAAATTATCAATCGCTGATTTGTGAAGTCGGCGCTCTACGGATGAAGAAGAAAGGAATTTCATATTACAGAGGCAGAACGGTAGATATCGAGGCAAGATCTGCTTGTCGTGGATGGTGCTGATTTGCATTATTTTTTGTTAAAAATATGAAGACATCTACAAGTTATACTTAGTGGATCTTTAAGTAGTCTGTAAGTTATCTTGTGTTTGCCAATTTTGATGCAGTGCTGAAATTAAAGGTTTTGACCGAAAGGGATTTTTTCTCTATCTTCTTCCCATTTTTTTTATTTGAAATTTGCATGTTCACTTTAAATGAAGTCAAGATAAAATTTGGTAATAAATATTTTTTTGTGGTTGGCCTAAGATACAGGTAAATCCATATAGCCCCCCACCCCCACCCTTCCTTTTTCAAATTGCTATCATAGCGGGTTGCACTAAATTATCAGGTGATCCTCATTTTTTTCTTAAGTTCATTTTGGGTACTAATTTTTCAAATTGGTATCGGAGCAGGTTACACTAATTTATTGTACAATCTTTAAATTGGGATTATATGGATAATTTGTATAAAGGTTACCTATTTTGATTAGTCAAATTATGCTTATTAGAAAGCTCGTATTAGGCCAACACTAAAGTCGATTGACGAAATATTCTGACTTATCTGTGAAAGAGGGTGGTCACACCCAGAATAACTAACGATAATGTCAAAATGATGTAATTTTAACTCTCGTGACTTGATTACAATTTCTGGAGCCGTCACCCCTAACAAGTTTCGTCGTATCATGACGTGCACCATGTCTAAGGAAGCATGTGATACCCTCTATCTCCCTCACAAGGGTAACAACACTATGAAAGCTTCTAAGATACAAAATCTAACCACACAGTTTGAAACTATCACTATACTAGAATCTGAGACTTTTGATGAATTTTATGCTAGATAATCCGATATTATATATTCTAGTTTTAATTTGGGTGAGAGAATTCCTAACACAAGAGTTATGAAAAAAAAATTGAGATCCTTGTCATCCCGTTTTATCCCCAAAGTTACAGTCCTTAATTCTTTAGGAATTTTATATACCCTTAGGTTAGAAGAACTCGTAGAAGACCTTCAAACTTATGAAATCAATATGTTCCCCAAATCTAAAAAGAAAAATAAAATAATGATTGCTTTAAAAGCTCAGTCTAAAAAGGAAAAGTTTTTTATTCTAACTTTGAGTTTAATTTTGACCTAGATGATCCTGCATTGTTTGCGAAAAATTTCAAAAAAATTCTCAAATTCTTCCAAAGAAAATAACGGTTTTAAGAAAAATAAAAATGATAATGAGGGAAAGCATGTTTGTGAGAATGATAAATTGAGATGTTTTAAATGTGAAGAAAAAGGATACAAATCCCATGAGTGTCCCACTAGGCTAAAGAGATAGGTAAAAGGAAAAGCGGCATATAAATCCACGCTTAGTGATAGTGACGTCGGGTCGGTGGATTTTAGGGATGAATCACAACATGAACATTGTCTTGTGTTCATGATCAGTCACGTTAGTATTTCGAGATTGTCCCACACCAGTGAGGACATTTCAAAAAGTGATAGCCTCAATAATTTTCAAATCATTCTGGAGAGAGTGAGAGTAAGGATGAGGACAATTTGAATGAGGGAGAAGGTGGACTTTAATACACATATGGCGAACTTTACAAAGAGCCTTTGAAAACTAAGAAGAAAAATAATAGTTTGACTTTTAGATTATTTAATTTAGATAAGGTGGTGAAAGTTTTGAGAGAGCGTGAGGCATCGGTGAGTCAACTCGAGAAGTTAAAAGTTTCTTTGTGTGAGCAATTGATCGTGGTTGGTATAAAGAAGACTAATTTGACCAACACTATGACTAGTCTTACAAGAGATCTTCAAGCTTCATAGAAGACTCGTGATAAACTTGAAGATCGGGTATCTCATCTTGATAAATATCTCGAACATTCCTGGGAGGTCAAGGTCACTGAAGAGGACACATCGAAGAAAGAAGGGAAGATATTCCTCGATCTCGCTTTAAGTTTTAGGGAGAGGCAAGGATTAGGTTAAGACGATGAATCCACTTCTAATCTCCCACTAAAATTGGTTCACGATTTTTTTATGAATCCTCATAGGCCTCGACCTAACCTACCAAAGAAAGCACGTCCTAGACGTTTTGACCAAGGTAGACCCAAGCCTATGTATGTATGTTTCCATTTCAAACAAACATGTCACCTTACTGAGTTATTTTTTAAATTAGGGAGAATTTCTCACATGCGCATTCCCTGATAAGCTCCCCCATGCGTTCAAACATATGTCCCCTCACGTACTCCAACACATCTTCCTGCTCATACTCCCACACACTATCATAGATATTTTATGAATTTTTGAGAACTAGTAGAGTTTTGGGTTAGAAATTTGCAAAGTTTTTGTGACACCCCACCCAATTAAATATCGGATTATCAATCCTTTATTAACATTAAAAAGAAGATACTGTTTGTTCATTCTTAGTATCCCCGTCGAAACACATTAATTACTAATCACCTAATAATTGTCAAATTTTAAACCTCGTTAATTATCATACAACAAATTAAATTAAATAATAAACTACATTAAATCCACAAGATAAATAATGAATGTTTGAATAATCAAATGAGACTGGATAAATCACTCCAGACAAAAAGCCCAACATAATAAATTTTAAAACAAAATTGAATCCAACAAAATGAAATAAATGAGTACAATATCTCTAAAATAAGGAATAACTAGAAATGGGAGACATGCTTTAACTAAAGTAACTACAACAAGAGACTGAATAAATAAGAGTGAAGTGTCTAATATCGAGGACCTGCAACTTTCACAATAGTTGCAACACATCAAGTGGCAGTGAACTCCTAAGTTTGACGTCCCTGTGGCTAGACACCTTATGTAATATGCACAAGAAAATTGATTTGTAAGAAATGGGTCAGAGCCCGAGTAAAAAATAGTTTATAACGTATTCGCAAGTATTTAAAATACTTAACAACAGATATAATAAACATATTAGTTTCCCCGGCTCTCACTTAAGAAATCTCACCTCTGAACTAGTGTGCACTCCTAACGTACTTCTAACCAATTCTAGTTATTTCTATCACAAATAACAAGCTCTAATACGTTGTCCCTTTTTAAAATATTACTCATAATGTCCACCAGAATTTCTCTCGTAATGCATAATTCATTGTTATCATGTCTATTTATATCACGTAATAATTTCTTATTTAGCAGTTAAGTGTTCACACACTTAAACTATCCCAAACTTCACTATCTTTATTATCAACTAAGTTCACACAGTATATTATGTCACAAGTATATATATATCATAATTATATAATATATATACTAATACGACACCCCTAGGTTCAGCTGCGGTGCATACATACTTTGCTATCAAGTACCGGTACATCGCGTACTAAATAAAGGACTATCGGTCCAGAATCACTCTTGAAACATAAATACAAACACATATACGTTGGAGGCGAATAGAGTCCTAATCGTTTGGACTACGCACATACCTAGCGCATCCAAATGACTGATCGTACCATTGTCCGCACAAATGATGCTCAACCCTAAGTTCTGTGCTCTAAGGTACGATTCTAAGATCCCCCAAAATGGCACATTAGGATAAGATTTCCCATGACGCGAGAACCTATCTTGATATCAAGTATCATAGGTATGTCCATTACACATACTTAATCATCGATAGGTATTCACACAACGCATTTATATATATATATATATATATATATATATATATATATATATATATATATATATATATATATATATATATGCCAAGTATTTACTAGTTCGTTCGTAATTTGTATCTCCCTTACTAAATAGCTACCCCTCGGGTATTTATTATTTTATCCATAGGACTATACTACTCGTCTCCTATATACTCGAATCGGTTCCTATTAGTCTCACTAGGTCCCTAAAATTTTGTGTTCCAATATTTGGGAACGGTTCGTCTCTATTTACATCTTCAAGGTAATTTTAGACCTTTCCTAATTTACACCTAAGTTATTTAATCATTATGACAGCATACTCCATTAAACTAGCTATTCGTGGCCGCGAACGGCGCAAAAATCCTAGTTCGTATGACCGAGATATTCACATTTAAAGTTTCTCCCAAAGAGTAGGTTTTTAAATTAAAAAAAAATACAATGCAATTCACCCTACCGCCTGCGCGCCTGGAAACAGACCCACGGTCAACTAGTCTCTACAGATATGACACACACAGTTTTATGGCGGGTGCTTTTTTCCACCATTATCAACCCCTAAAACTCCAAGGTTCCTCTTCAAACTCCCAAACAAACATTGTAAACACTACACTAACATGTAAGGGTGATTTCTAACCTACATGAATCCTTGAATCATCAATTTACCTCAATAAATTTTATACTTTCTAATTTATTTCTTTAAAAATCCTAATTCATTATTTTGTTCATGAACACATACAAAACCCAGAATTTCTACACATGCAGGCAACCTTAATTCATAAATTTCATTCTACGTGGATCAGGAAGTTTAACTTACCATGAAAATTCATCCAAGCACACATTTTAATCCTCCAAATATTGACCCAATCTCTATATAATGATGTGAATATTTATCCTATACTAACATGGTTATCATACATGTATGAATTTGTGAGTTTAAACACTTGCCTTTGACAGTAGGTCTGATTCGCTGTGGATGATGGGTATAGTTGCATTCCTCTACCTCTACGCAACAACTGTGTTTATGATGCAAGGGGTGCAAGAATGGTGGTTATAGTCTTGGGGGTGACTCTCCTTCCTCCTCTAATGGCCTTACAATTTTATAACCCTAACTCACTTATCTTATTAGATGATACACACTTCAGAAATTCTTGGGTATTAATTCTCCAAAAATACAATTGACCAAAATACCCATTCGAGGTGTCGGTTTGACCTAAAAGTGCCTCAGGACCCAAACTAATCCCCCGGATAGACTTTTCTAAATATCTCGACCCTTCCGGACACATTGGGGCACTCGAAGCGACCATTTGGATGACTTAAAAATAAATTGATTTTTATTTCATTAAATTGATTCTCGACACGACTCACACGTACATCCCTATTAGATTATTATAACTTGTCCTATTTTTTACTCGCGATAACTTTAATATATTCATGATCATTTATTACTCATTAACTAGGCAATATTCCATATAATTAACATAAATAAATATCTATCCTTGTCTCGCTAATTAATATTTATTTTTATTCTGGATTAATTTCCCATTTTAAATAAAATTAATTCCTTCATTAAAATCATTAAAAATACGGGGTGTTACAGTTTTATGGAGGAATTTCAAAGGATGCATATGCCTGTTGAGAAGACCCACCCCTGAACCAATGACTGAGTTTGTATACTTTATCTAGTATAAGGTGATCATCATGTTCATATCATTTATCGCTATTGCTAGATTTTTATTTCTATATATTTTTATGTTTATGCCTTTTGTCTTATTTTGAAATTTTCGAAAAGGTTTTCAATTTTTAAGAAAAGTTTGAAAACTTCAAAAAGATTTTTGTATTTTATTTTTCACCATATAATGGATGTGCATTTAAGATATTCGAATCACCCATACATTTCATCCATTCATGTGACCTTTTCATATTGTTTTGATACATGGTCGTGTTTCTTTAATCTAGTTAATAATGCGTGTCTAGCATTTTATTGTTCATTGATGATTACTTTCTAAATGCTAGAATTTTATCAACTTTATTATACACATTCACGGACTTTTTGAACATTGGACTTTCTTATCATGTGTAGAATACGGTGTTCTCATCTTAAGAGTGTTTAATAACGAACCAAATGTACTAAAGATAAATTGTGCATGTAACAACCATTGCCCAGATTTTATTTTCTGAAAAAATCATTTATGTTAAGCAATGGAAAGGAACGACAAAAGAGAAAATTATCTTTACGTTAAAGCCACCATTTGTAAAAAGTTCCTAAAAGATAAAGGCACACAGAAGCAGAACTACCAAGGCTACTTTTCATTGAATGCTTCGCTACACATGGGCATTATGATATCTTTAAAATTTTGAGAGTGAATTCTTATATATGCGAGATTTTGAGGGTGTTAAGTATAAGATCGATGGTTTTGCATAATGGACTCCCTTGAAAATCATTAAATAGTTTGGCCTTATTAATTTGGAAAGAATTTAAATTCATAACATATTATGTAAGTCGAGTCAATTTCATCTTGTTCAACATTCTTACACCTAAGGTTGATGTTAATTTACCTATGGAAAATGTTCACACAATTACATTCCGCTTTCATGATTCGGATATTTTAGTGTTATTCCAGTGTAATGTATTTTTGTACCCATATGTACTTGTTATACATATACTTTTATACTTAAGAAAATTAAACAATTTCAAAAATATTGGTATGCTTCTTTGAAATCTCATCGCATGTACTTAATTGTGTAACACTCTGCATATTCTGGCGTCGGCCGCCGCTAATCTACATCGTGCGACACTAAATTAAATACCATTCTTAGCATGTGACAGAAATGTGAGACAATAAAAACTTTAATCCCACAAGATATAATGAAATTAAATCCACCGAAATAGAAATATCCATGCAATAAAATCCATCACCATCCTAACTCCAAAATAAAATCCAACTTTAAACGATAGAATAAAACTCGAAATAAATAATCCAACTACAATTCCTGATTAAAAATCGTAAACAATTATGAAACCAATTGGCCCACCAAATCTAGATATAACTGTCTCATAAATAAAAAGACGGAATGAAAATAATCTAAACTACTAAAGTAAAACAAGTAAATCTCTAGTTGTACAATAGAAGTGTCCAATCAATCCTATGCAACTACTTCATCAACTATACCTAAAATGTTAGTCAACGCAGTGGGTCCGATCCCAGTACATGAACACAAACTACTCCTCCCAATTAGGGTCTGTGAACCCTGACATAAGCATCATACATTATAAATATAACAATAGAGTATTTTGAATTAAATGATATGATAACATGCGAGTAAAGTGACACAAAACTAACTGCCCACATAACTAAGCCACCCCACTATTCCAGTCCAATTATGTTATTACAACATTTTATTAAAAATTGGCAATTATTAATTGAATCAATGTATTTAATGTTATTAATGCAACAACAGTATATATCGTTCACCCTATTACGAGTTCAGGACATACTCCTGGTGCGCCACCCATTTTATTAATGTGACATTAGTATATCCAGTTCACCCTATTATGAGTCATGTACACACTCTTAGTGCCCCCACAATTTTACACCATGCACATTCCCCTCGCTATAGCTAATTTTCCCAATTTTGTTAGCAATGTACATACTCGTAAGGTTCCATATACGACACGTCACTATAGCCAATTTGCCCAATTTCATTAGCCCTGCACATACTCGTGATGCCAATATATTTTAATACCTTTCTTTGTCTTAGGCATTAATTATTAGTTTATTATCAAGTTCTCATTATTCTCTATTATCCCCACTATTTATTAGGGTAAACCAGCCTAAACCATCTCTAGTCCTATACCTAGAGATCACCAAAACCACATGTATTTCCTAGCCTATCATGTAGGAGAAAAACCTATGACAAAGCATCACCTAGTCTCTCACCTAGGCTAATGAAAAATACGTGTTGACGTACTACCTAGCCCTACCCAGGGAAATACCCAACCGTACGAACCTACGCCCACTAGCCCCGTATCTAGAAAGTGTTAACAACAACAAGGTCTACATATTAGTCCCATAGCATGCAAGCAACCCACAAATAAGGGTAAAACCATAACTACTCAAAAATCCCAACGTCCCCACGGTGTCGAAATATTAACACAAGCAACATTGAAATAAAGTATGTTTTCAATTTATAGCTACAATTCTTCCAATTAATTCTCCGGTTACAATATTATCCAAATTATGATTTTTATTTATATAATTAAACAAGTCTTACCAATTATCATACAAGTTGTCAAATTTAATAATTTTCATACAAGTGATATTTTACCAGTTAGCACAATATTCTATTTCTTTAACATGCATATTCATAATATTACAAAATAACAAATCCATTATATAACCCACACATCCATAATATATTTATACGCGATGAAAACATTATAACAATTTCATGTTTTAAATTTTGATACGCGTAACGTCTTACAATTCTATTGTAGTCCAAATATCTAATCTAAGCATGTGATTATTTTAAGTCTTACATATATTTTTATATTTGAATAAAATCAACCCCAAAATTATTTTCACTTTCCC
Source organism: Sambucus nigra (assembly GCA_949130495.1). NCBI lineage: Eukaryota > Viridiplantae > Streptophyta > Magnoliopsida > Dipsacales > Adoxaceae > Sambucus > Sambucus nigra. The sequence continues at coordinate 504,672,642 of OX422212.1, forward strand.
TGATTATTATTCCTAATTTATTTTAAGAAAAAAAAACATTTATTAAAGTTCAGGCCATATCTAAAACACATAACACTTCAGGGGAACAATATGTAAAGAAGTTGTTTTGAAAATCTGATTACACGGTTGAGTTCCTCTCGCTAAAAATAGTAAAAACACGTTCTTAGATGTTCTTGAGAAAACTTGATTTAGATCTTCAAAACTTGAGTTGAACCTTGTGTTTAATGGGGTTTAAATTTTATAGATGAGAGAAGATAATACTATGGGAGTCTATTGCTTTTTGAGAAGGGTTGAATGTGTTTTAAAAACCCTAAACCCTTGACTTTATATTTTAATAAGATAAACTAATGTAATCCATACACAAACTCTAAAAAAACTCCTCCTCTAGTCAACTACCGACGCGAATCGGTTCGCCCCAGTGCCGAACCGGTTCGGTCAGCCTACTACTTTAAGCTCCCCCACGATTTTACATAAAATGTAATCATTTCCAAATTTAAATCCCGATTTAACTTCCCCTTAAAACCTTATATCCTGAACAACGAAAAACACATTTTTAAATGTAAAAAATAATTATATCTAATAAAAATATTTTTTTACGGTCTGAAATCACAGAGTGTTACAAATTGCTTCTCTTTGTGATGTTATTTAATTTCAATTTATGTGATGCTTATTATTCAATATTATTTTCTAAATCTTTGTCTATTACGGATACAAAGGGAGAGAAAAAACAGAGGGGAAGTTTATTTTTTTTTAAACTTGTACGCTTCACGATATTTCTTTTGTCTCGTGTGTAGGTAATTCCGCCTCGATGATGATTTCATGGACCACACAAGATGAAGACTTTTGATTGAACGCTTCTTGGTTTGGGTGGGCATTAGTTGTATTAGTCTTAGGGGTCAATTTGGCTTTGATTTGTGTTTTGTATCGGAATAGCCAAAGGGGAAGATTTGTAAGAAAAAATATATACTTGCTCATTATATTTTTTATTTGGCTTATCTTGTTACACCCTACTTCACCTTCGTGGCCATTCAAAAGTCTTTGAAGAGAATAATCATTGGTGACATTTGAAAGATTGAAGGTCGTTCGTCACAACTTTAGGGAAGAAGTGTTATGAGGTGGTTTGGTAAAGATTTAAATATCCACAGATTGTTTTAAAAGTGTTTGCATCTAAAAGTTTTAAAAATATTTTTAAAATGATTTTTTAAGAATTTTAACAAAACTCACTAACTCTTTAGAACGAGATTGAGGTGATTTGGGCTACTTCACTGCAGTCGCTCAAGGGATTCCCATAGTCGTAGGTATCCTCGGGTTCTAACTCTCTCTATATATCTCTATACAGAACTTAATCACATGCATCACTATACAAGAAATTAATACTCCTCCAAACCCCAACTTGGTACCCAACATTATTCGAAATGCCTTTAATTCCCACAATGTACTGTAATTAAATAACATCAAATTTATTTAATTAACTAGCATAAAAATCCCAAAATTCGTATGAATTAAATTCATTAACTTAGTTAAATTTCCTCTATCATAAATCATCTTAGTCTATATTCTCACTTCTAATTTTAATATTAAAATTCATTAATAAAAATTATGGCATATTACAAAACATTACTGTCAAAGATGAACTTACCATTATATGGCCCATATGTAAGTATGAAAATAGTAACGTATTTCATTGATTTGAATTACTGGAAAATGTAATAAAGAAACTTGCGTAAGAAAGTGTGATAGAAACATGTGTAAGAAAGTGAAAGGAAAATTAATCTTTGGTGAAAGTCTTACCTAATTTGTTTGTTTCTAGTTCCATGTGATGGGTGTGATGGGTAAGTGGATTCATCGTCTTTGGGTACTAATTTTCAAACATATTCAAATGGAGTGGAATAAAATTAATATTGATGAAATAAGAGAGAGAGAGAGAGAGAGTGTCGTGCATTAACTAACCAAAACAGCTTGTGGTAAGTGATTATAGATGAAAATAGTTTTGAAGGATAATAATTACCATGATAACAAAAATTTGAAATGTATAATAGCAATTCTGATGAATTTTTTTTTTTTTTTTTTTTTTTTTTTGGGGGGGGGGGGTAATGATGGAAATCAAAATCGTGACAAAGCCTCACCAATGCTTCTTTTATGTAATAGTAGATGTTTATGAAGACACCTTATTTCACATTTCCATTCATAAAAGATTTTGTTACGGATCCTATGAGAGTATTACATATGTCATACTTAATTCAAGGGACTTTATTTTTCGTGTAAGTCTCGTGAAGAACAAACCACTTTTAGGTAACTAAATAAACCAATGTTGTCCAAACCTACATTTCTAATCCATTTGATCATTTTTCGAACTAATTTCACAACCATAAATACATTCAAATGTGAGAAGGTGATGAAAATGAAAGATGTAAATCTTTGAGTTATCTTTACAATAATAAAGATCATGATTTAATAAAACGTTGTATTACAAATGTATGGTCGGAATACGAAACTATTACAAAATATTATAAGCATGGTTAAAATGAAAATTTACCACCTGTTGTTTCCCATTTTGAACAAGCCTACGTGACATTGGGCACCTCGGTCCCCTACACTAGGTTCCAATATACACACCAGTCGAGTAAAACTGCTTCTTTCTCCAATATATATATATATATAGTCCTGCTCTTGTGCGGACTAATCCGCATTTTAAGAATGTGGACCGGACATGTGTCACCTGGCGGTGAGCCCAGAAAAGAGAGAGGTGTGCCTATAATTTAGGCTATAATTTCTAGGCACACCGTTAGGTGGCACATGTCCAGTCCGCATTCTTAAAATGCAGACTAGTCCACAAAAGAGCACTATATATATATATATGTCATACCTTCATTATTTGGGTCCTATTATGCACACCAAAATTCGTTTCTTACCATTTTAGGAAACTTTTCAAGTTGAACCTCTTGGAGAATCCAATTTATCATATATTCCACACCTACACCTATATTTCAATTTCTTGGATACTACCATACAAGCTCCTAAAGCCTAAAAGCCCTCATTTCAATCATTACTCTGGGTTGAATCTTTAAGTTATTACTCTGACAAATTTTTGCAATTGGTTGGTAAAGAATTTCTTAAATTTAAAGTTTGTTGCATCTTATTCTAGCATTATTTTCTTTTACACACACCATTTTCTTATCGTTAGAGTATTTTTTTTTCACTCAGAGTGTTGATTAGAACTGCCAACTCGAATAATTGAACCAAACTGTTGGTGGGGTTAAAACATTTTTTTTACTAATGGTTTGGTTCTCATTCTAAAACTTATGGAGCTAAGTAGTTAACTTTTAGTTATGGTTCCATGAATTATAGAACTAAGAACAGAACTGATTCTCAAAATAAATGATAAAATCAAAAAAAATAATTAATTTATTATTTATGGTGTGCATAGTTATTTCCTTTCACCTTTTGTTCAGGCATATCTCAATTGAATTTCAAGTGTTTGTAAGTTGACACTATATGATATTTCCACAATATCATTTTTTTCAAAACTATTTTGAAAACTTTTGTATGATAATATATCCATCAAATATAAGTTCTTCTTTGAAATTGAAAATTGATTTTTTTTTCATTCTTATTGTTCGTAGATATTTTTTTGGTAAATTGTAAGTAATCGAAAAAGATAATGAGGTAAAAATATAAAAAGAAAAACAAGCATGGGAAACTCAGACCCAACTTAAACAGTTTGAGTAGGCCCCACTAACCAAAGCCTCGCACGTGGAATCCCAAAATAGTTAGGGCAAAAACAACACATATAAAAGCTAACACAAGACCTCGAATACACACTAACCAATAACACACACTCTCTAACTACCTCCATGAGAAGACATATAGAACACAGAGAGAGAACCACAAAAATCCTAGCCACAACAACAAACAAACAACATTTACTCTAATAATATGAATCTCAGACAAAAAATCAAAGTGACAACAATAATTTGAAACCCATTCAAGCATCAACCATTTAACGCCATTGAAGAAATAGATGGAACAATCATAAGAAGACAGAGCTTCAAGGTCAGGAAATGATGATCAACAACCTTGAAAAGATCCCAGAAAAATCTCATCAAGTAGAAAAACTTTCAAAGTGTTCCCTTAAACTTCTAGGATCTCCTTCATGGCTCAACTAATTCCATATAGGTTAAGATGTAATCTCAAGGATCTTAGAGCCCGAGTAAATGTGACACCCCGCCTAATAAAATACTGGTTGATCGATCCTATATCAAATTAAATAGGAAGCTCATCTAGTTCATTCTTAGCATCATTGTCGAAACTTTTTAAAACATTACTAACCATCTAGTATTCAAAAAGCTGGTGTCAAATTTTATCTTTTAATCAAACCAATATACATTCAAAAATATAAACCAATCCATTCACACCAATATGAAACATAAAACAAATTGAATACTTAATAAAAGACTTGCCGAAGAAACCATTGGCTGAAAACCCAATCCAAATAAATATCCAATAATGAATAAAATAATCTAAAAACCGAATCTGAAAGTAACTGGACAACATGCCCTACATAAACTGTAACAGAGAATAAATTCCTACTGTACGAACAAAGGAATAAAGCGTATAATACGAACTCCTGCTAGCATCCTCATGTGCTATAGTTGCATGTCCCTGGAATAGATATCAAGTTTGGCGTCCTTGTGAATGGAGACCTAAAAGGTTTTGAAAATATTTGTATAGCAAGGGTTAGAACCCAAAACATTTTGAAATTTTTAGCAAGTGAATTAAACTGCAGCAATTTAAAATGAATGAATGCTCTTCATATTTAGGTTGTTTTTTCACTCACTTGAGATACTACTCACCCCTCATCTAGAGTGCACACCTAACAACCTATACTTAGCCCTCCTAGTTGTACTACCCAAGCTAACTAGACTACAATAATTAACTGAACTTATCTACACATCAAAGTTTTCATACTGCCCATACAGTACCTCATTTTATTAACATTTCTCATATGATAATTAATTCTCATGTAACATTTCGCATACGTTATCTTTTCATATTTATAATTAAGTGTCACTACTTAATTTATACAACAATTCTCATATGTTATTTCTCATCATTCATAAATAAGTCTCGCCACTTAATTTACTTTAGATATTCCCGATCTATCTTTAGTTTGTTAATTAAGTCTCCCTACTAAATTCGCCTTATTAGATATTCATGATCTAATACCTACTATTTCACACAAGTAGGGTTAATTTACTTTATAGTCTACTATCTCATATAAGTATCTCATCCATACAGTACATATATATTTCACACATAATATATATATATATATATATATATATATATATATACACACACACACACTATAAATGCATGCTTCATAGAAATGTCCCCATATCACACATTAAGGGCTATTAGTTCAGAGTGTCCCATCGAACATGGTTTGAAATGTCTCATCGAACATGGTTCAGAATGTCTCCTCTAACCTGGCTCGGAATGTCTCATTAAGCATACATGACCAAGCATAAATTCTTCAGAATTTAGCCCCTTAAGTTAGTGATTTTGATATCCCGAACAAGGTAATTGAATCATTTTTACTCCATATCATTGCCATTGATTGTTTCTAACAAATTCCCCGAGTTTCGTGTATTTCTGATTGATTTTACAGGAATTTAGTGCAAGAAAAGAGAGAAAGAAACCGGAAGAAAGGACATGATGAAAGGAAGAAAAGTCAAAGGGGCAAAAGTGTAAATTTCTATCTAGAGTTCGAATTCGACACCTAAAGGGAAGTTGAAGTGCTTGATTTCACAAGAATATCGGAAGAAACGACACTCAAATCGAAGCTCGAGATCAAAAGTTATGGCCAGTCAAAGAAGAAAAGGAAAAAGTCAACCTGGAAGAAATCGGACCGATTCGGTGTATATTCGGACCGATCCGAAATGACTGAAGTCCAGTAGACCCCGTATGGATGACAATCCGATGACAGCAGAACCGATCTGGTGGGGACCGGACCGATCCGGTAGAATAAAAAAAGAACAGATCCGGTGGCTAAAAAATGGACCGATCCGAGGGCTATCCGGACCAGTCCGGTCATGCGAAATCCTGACATTTATTATGAAGATTTTGATGTGCATAGCTGGTGAAATCTTGCGCAATAAGTGATTCTAGCTGTCAAATTCGTACTACTTGGTGCTATAAAAGCCCATGCCCTACCTCACTCTAGGGGTGGATTTTAGAGAGAGCAATTCAGAAGTTAGGAAATTTTCATTTTCTTGGGTAGGAGTTTTCATAAACCCTAGTTTGTAAGGCTGAGAGAGACAAAATTTCTGGATTCAAAGTCTTTTCCTTTTGTTGAATACAAGTATAACAATTCCATTATCTTATTTGGTATCTATGTTAGTTAAATTTCAATTGTATTGCAAATTATTTCCAATGTTTGGTAGGTCTATAATTCTGTGTATAAATTTTTCTTTTAATCAAATCATGTCTAGCTAAATTCTTAAGGGCTGGGGTACATAAACTCACTCCGAGGCAAATTACTTATGTAGAAAATAGAGGGTAAATTAAATATTGATCGAATCGTGGAAGGAAATTACATGAACATGCCAATCTTTTAATCACTCTTGCCCTAGGTATTTGAGATATTTAAGAACATTTTGCAAGTGTAATTGTCCATTCACCGCTTTATAGTTACCTTTGATTTCATATGGTGAGGGCTAGATCCTTCATATATGTAATGCTTAGGATTTATAAATATTGGATTTAGTCAAGAAGTTTAATTTACAATTCTAGTATTCTACACGATAATTCGTTAAGGTTTGAGGGATTGTACCCTACCCTATTTTCTCTTATTTTTCAATCTAATTTCTCCACAATTTTTTAGGATTTTCTTTTCTTTGATTATATTTGATTCCAATTGCAATTTCTCATCATCAATCATCTTTATATTTCTTTAGAGGAATCATTTCAAGATTTAATAACTTTTCCGACAAAAGTGCCAATTCTTAATCCATGTGGATACGATCCCGACTTGTCGGATTATTACTAACGCGACAGGCTTGCACTTGAGCCTATAGAAAATGTACTTTTGAGACAAATTCTTAGTCGCGTCAAGTTTTTGGCGCCGTTGCCGGGAATTACCAATTGGTATAAATTTGGAAAGTGATTTTAATCTACAAGTGATTTAAAAAAAATAATAAAAAAAAATTCTTTCTACATCTCATCTCTTATGCGTTTTCATGCAGAATTCGTCTTCCACCCAAGTTCACGAAAATCCTATTGACGAAGCAAATTCTGAAAATTCCCATACCACTGACTCTCCTCATTTTTGGGTTCCTCCTCCTTCGCCTGACAATTCAATTACAAGTCGCTCATTAAGTCAAAGTGTGAATTCTTAATCGTTGAGTAGCAATATGTCGGTGCACGGTAGTGTTGGTATTGGTGCTGGAGAGGAAGAGATACCATATCTTCCCATGAAAGATCTTTTATTTCCAGAGAGAACTGTTACCCCTGGTTGCATTTTACTCCCGTATAATGCTGGTCAGTTCCACTTTCGAAATGGTATGATTAAAATTCTTCCCACATTTCACGGGATGGATTCGAAAAAACCCTATCTCCATCTTAGAGAGTTCGAGGAAGCATGTGAGACGTTTGGTGACCAAGCTTGCCCACAAGACGTTATCCGGTTAAAGCTTTTCCCTTTTTCCTTAAAGGATAAAGCTAAAACTTGGTTATGGTCGCTACCCCCGAATTCCGTATTATCCTGGATAGATATGCAAACCAAGTTTCTCTCCAAGTTCTTTCCACAACACAAGACCAATTGTGTCAAGGAACAAATACAAGATTTTTGATAAAATGAGAATGAGGCCTTCGACAAGTGTTGGGAGAGATTTCAGAAGTTAGTTAGTGCTTGCCTACATCATGGATTCGAAAAACGTCATTTGATTTCATTTTTTCATCAAGGCCTTACTTTAGCGTCTGAATAACTTGTTCAAACCATGTGCGAAAGACCTTTTTGGGAGTTAGACTCAAGCGATGCGGAGGCTCATCTGAAATATGTAGCAGAGACTACCCAAGAATGGGATATTTCTGATCCTAATAGTCAAAATAGAAATTGACAAGTTTCCAATTTGCCTGCTGCATCCGATATCTATCACTTGGACAAGGACACTTTATTAGATCGAAAATTTGACCAATTGGAAAACAATTTCAGAGACATGCTTGAAGTGCGATTGAGAGAAGTAGCTGGACCCGTGCAAGACAGGAAAGAGAAAGTGTGTGCCATTTGTGCTGCTAGTCATTCTACCAAAGGATGTCCTACCATCCCTGCATACAAGGCAATGTACAGTGAACAAGTTGAGGCAATAGGGGGTTTTTACGGAAATTATAATGCACAGCAAGGGAATGCATACAATCAATCGTGGAGGAATCACCCTGGTTTCAACTATGGACAACCGCATGGGGGGATGGATCCTAACCCACATGTGACTTTACCACCACCACCCCCTCAATTTCAGCAAGTGGCTCCTCAGATGCATCCTCCTATGCAGGTACCACCTCCTGGTCTGTATGTTGCTCCACCTAGGCGATCTCTTGAAGATAATCTGAATCAATTCATCCAATCTCAAAAAGAGAGCAATGCTAAATATGATCGAATGTTCACTGAAATTCATACTAGCATCTCTAGGTTCCAATCTGTAGTGAATACTCAGGAGAAGGGTAAATTCCCAGCTCAAGTCCAAAGACCTCCTTTTCAAGGACAACCCACGGTTAGCTCCACATCATCGGATTTGCCAGAACAATGTCAAGCTGTTACTACTCTTCGTAGTGGTCGCGTAATTGATCTAGAACCAAAACTTCCCAAGGAATCTAAAGACAAAGATGAGGGAGTTGAACCTGAAATTCCCAAGGAATCTAAAACTTTCGAGTCTGCTGAGACTCCATTGGATACGAAAAACAAAGATGAGGGATTTGAACCTGAAATTGAAGTCAAATTGCCCACTACTGCTCCATTTTCTCAACCCTTAGCTCCACCCAAAAAAGGGGCGTCGCATATAGAAGTGTTAGATGTTTTGAAGCAAGTAAAATTGAACTTGCCATTCCTTGATGCTATTCAACAAATTCCGGCATATGCGAAGGTCATCAAAGATCTTTTGACTGTCAAATGAAGGCTCAAGGTGAAGAAGAACGTTTTCTTGGCACAAAATGTGAGCTCGGTCCTTCTCAATGATCTACCACCAAAATTCAAGGATCCTGGTGCACCTACAATTTCGTGTGTCATAGGAGAAAAAAGAGTGGAAAAAGCATTGCTTGACTTAGGTGCGAGTGTGAACATCCTTCCATACTCCATCTATAAGCAGCTTGATTTAGGTGATTTAAAGCCTACCCGAATCACTCTACAGTTAGCTGATCGAACAGTGAAAGTGCCTCGTGGGGTTGTGGAGGACGTGATAGTTCAAGTGGATACGTTCTACTTCCTTGTTGATTTCGTCATTTGGGACACTAAGCCTGCTCCCCATGCGAGAAATCATGTTCCAATAATATTGGGCCGTCTATTTTTAGCCACTGCTAATGCTTTGATCAATACACGAAATGGCCAAATGCAACTCACTTTTGGAAACATGACTCTCGAGACCAATATTTTCAATGTCGCTAACCAAATGGGTGACGAGGATGAAATTCTTGAGGTTGATCTTATTGAAGAAGTGGTGGATGAGCACATCGAGAAGATCATAGGAGGAGATGCACTGGAAGTGTGTTTAGTGCAAAGTAGTGAGAAAAAAAGCCTTTATACTGAGTTTGAACGTGAGGTGGAAGAGTTGGAAACTTGGTTACTAGAAGAAGTGAGTTTTGAGAAATTAAGAGATGTTGACTGGATTTCTCGGTTTGAAGAATTACCTCCAAGGGAGACAACCATGATTCCCTCTAAAAATAGATTTCCTAGTCTTGAGTTGAAGAAACTACCCTCGTATGTCAAATATGCTTTTTTGGGAGATAATGATACATTTCCTGTTGTTGTTTCTTCCAGTTTAAAAAAAGAGCACGAGGGCATGTTGTCGGATGTGTTACGGAAGCATAGAAGTGCTTTTGGTTGGACTATAGCAGATTTGAAAGGTATAAGTCCATTGATTTGTACCCATAAAATCCATCTTGAGGAAGAGGTGAAGCCCTCGCGAAAGATGCAAAGGCGATTAAACCCAACCATGAAAGAGGTAGTAGGAGCGAAAATCATCAAATTGCTAGATGCTGGGATTATCTATCCCATTTCTGATAGTAAATGGGTGAGCCCAATTCTGGTCGTTCCAAAAAAATCGGTTATGACCGTGGTTGAAAATGCCAAGGGAGAACTAATACCTCAACGCACCACCACCGGGTGGCGTGTATGCATTGACTACCGAAAGCTCAATGCCGGAACCAGAAAAGACCATTTTCCCTTACCGTTCATCGATCAAGTGATTGAACGAGTGGCGGGCCATCCTTACTACTATTTCCTTGATGGGTATTCTGGCTATAATCAGATTGAAGTGGATGTACTTGATTAAGAAAAGACGACTTTTACATGTTCGTTTGGTATGTTTGCCTATAAACGTATGCCATTTGGGTTATGTAATGCACCAGCAACTTTTCAAAGATGCATGCTAAGTCTCTTTAGCGACATGATTGAAAAAGGTCTTGAGGTGTTCATGGACGATTTCATCATTTTCGGTCCATCTTTCGACCAATGTTTAGCTAATCTTGAAAGAGTTCTATGCCGGTGTGTGGAAAAAGACTTAGTCCTCAATTGGGAAAAATTCCATTTTATGGTTACCGAGGGTGTAGTTTTAGGCCACATAATCTCATCTCGGGGGATTGAAGTTGATCGAGCAAAAATTGAATTAATAGCTGAGTTACCCCCGCCAAAATCGCTTAAAGATGTGAGGTCCTTTCTAGGCCATGCTGGATTTTATAGAAGATTTATCAAAGACTTTAGCGCCATCGCTATACCTTTGAGTAATCTTCTTATGAAGGACACTCCATTTGAATGGAATAAAGCATGTTAAGAAGCTTTTGATAAACTTAAAAGCATGCTAATTTCCGCTCCGATCATGCAAGCTCCTAACTGGTCACTCCCATTTGAGCTTATGTGTGATGCAAGTGATTACGCGATTGGGGCCGTTCTTGGACAAAGAAAAGACAAGAAAGCTCATGTTATTTACTATGCTAGCAGAACATTATCTGGCCCTCAGCTTAATTACTCTACTACAGAGAAAGAGTTACTAGCAGTCGTTTTTGTTCTCGACAAATTTAGCTCTTACATTGTTGGGTCGCCCATCATTTTCTTCACTGATCACTCGGCTCTCAAATATCTCTTGAGTAAGAAAGATGCCAAACCCCGTCTAATCAGGTGGATCCTACTCTTACAAGAGTTTAATCTCTCGATTCAAGATAAGAAAGGAGTAGAAAACGTTGTTGCTGACCATTTATCATGCCTATCGTCCAACGTACCTATTGATCCCACTCCCATAGATGAGTATTTTTCGGATGAACATCTATTTGCTATTTCTTCTCTCCCCTGGTTTGCGGATATAGTCAATTACCTTGTCACTGGAATTTTTCCCTCTAATTGGACTCTGCAAGAGAGAAGGAAGTTCATTACATGGTCACGCATGTTCTTTTATGATGATCCATACTTGTTTAAGTATTGTGCTGATCAAATCATCCAGAGATGTGTCCCTGATGAAAAAATCCAAGGGGTAATTCGATTGTGCCATACTGAAGCATGTGGAGGTCATTTTTCCAAAAATAAAACTGCTGCGAAAATCCTTCGAAGCGGTCTCTACTGGCCCACAATCTTCCGGGATGTGAATACTTTTTGCAAATCATACGATAAATGCCAAAGAATGGGAGCTATTACTCATCGTGACATGATGCCATTGACCCCAATTCTAGTCTTGGAGTTGTTTGATTGTTGGGGTATTGACTTCATGGGGCCCTTTCCACCTTCTTTTGGTTTTCTATACATCCTCGTCGCTGTAGACTACGTCTCAAAATGGGTAGAGGCCATAGCTACAAAGACGAATGATAATAAGGTGATAATGGAACATCATTCAAGAAAACATACTTTCTTGTTTCAGAATGCCTAAGGCTATAATCAGTGATAATGGAACCTATTTTTGCAATAGGCCTATGCAGAAGCTAATGCGAAAGTATGGAGTTGTCCAAAAATGTTGGAACAACTTATCACCCTCAATCGAATGGCCAAGCTGAGCTCGCCAATCGGGAAATCAAAAATATCTTGGAAAAGATAGTCGAACCTAATAGGAAAGACTGGTCTCTCAGATTGAATGATGCGCTCTGGGCATATAGAACTGCATACAAGAATCCCCTTGGGATTTCCCCATTTCGATTTGTGTATGGCAAGCCTTGTCATCTTCCGGTTGAAATCGAACACAAAGTGTATTGGACTATCAAAAGGGTGAACTTTAACATGGATAAAGCCGGTGAAACACGTAAACTTCAGTTGAACGAGTTGGAAGAAATACGCAATGATTCGTATGAAAGTGCTAAAATATCCAAAGAACGAATGAAACGAGCTCACGACAGAATCATTCGACAGAAAGAGTTTCATTCGGGACAAAAAGTACTTCTCTATAACTCGAGGTTGCAATTGTTTCTCAAAAAATTGCGGTCAAGGTGGTCAGGTCCATTCATTGTGAAAGAAGTATTTCCCCATGGAGCTGTTGAACTCGAAGATGAAAAAGAGGGAAACACATTTAAGGTCAACGGCCATCGTCTAAAGCCGTATTTGGAAGCGATCGTCAAGGAAGCCGACACAATCTAGTTATCAGACCCCATTTATCGGGATTGACTGAAAAAAAGTGAGGTGAGGTCGTCGCACCCCCGACGTGTATGGGGTGAAGACTATACATAATAGTCTTAGGATGTTAGGAGTCGTAAATATGTGTTAGGCCCGGGGTAGGGAATCCAATGTTTTGAGGGGTGTTAAGGTTTCAATGAGCATTGCGGGAGTTTTGAAGTGCGAGGAGTTGTAAAGGAATCATTGGAATGGAGAAAAGAAACTTAATAGTGAGAAGACCAGAAAGAAAAAGGAAATTCTGGAAATTCAGCATATCGGACCAGTCCGGTCCTGAAAAAAAAAACGATCCGGTTAAGTCGGATTGGTCCGGTCCTAAAAATTGGATCGGTCCGGTAATCTGCAGGTGTTACTTCCCGAGGTTCACACCTCTTCAATACAAATCACATTCATTCCCACAATCACTTCCTTTCCCAAAAAATTTCGTGTCCTTTATTTCCCCCCATCCATTCCCTCCTATTTCCTTATCCCTCTTATAAATACCCACGCCTCCTATCCCTATTTCTTCACACATCCATTTCCTCTTTTCTATCTCACTTTCTGTATAATTCTCTCATACCCATGGCTGCTCCCCAGAAATATACCTCCATTGAAGTCCTGCCCGACGGTAATGGCGAATATCGTTCTCGCCGTGAGGCAAATTGGTGCCGGTGATTTTTCAGTCCGACGCAAAAAATCCACATTGAGCGTCAAGTACTTTGGGATCAACTGCCGAATTCTATCACAGGCATGTTCATGTCACGAGGCTGGTGCAGATTTTTTAATGAACCATTTGAGGCAGTTTGGGAGAATGAAGTACGTCAGTTTTATGGTACGCTTGCCCGTACCGATGAATTCGAATCCCAAGCTTTTGTGGATTCCACACCAATACCGTTCTCACTTGAACTTCTGGCCCAGAAACTCGAGTCTAAAGGTGTGATCACTCCAGCTCAATTTGATTATCCTAGTCCCGATCCCGTTCTATCCAAACCAGTTTGCATCTCAAGAATCGAGCCGGCTGTGGTTTGGACTACCGAAACCTTTCCTGTTGGTCGGTTACCCGACAAGGCACGATTCACTTTTCACATTGTTTGTGCCAACATTTTGTAAACCTCCAATGATTCGGTAATGCACCCGCATCAAGCTACAATGATGTATCACTTGTTTGACCATGCAACTGTTATCAATTTGGCCCGCACATTTTATAATAATATTCTCTTTGTGGCTTACGACAATAAGGGTCGGGCCCCTCTTCCTTATGGACGTCTCATTACATCCTTACTCAAGGATGCCGGGATTGTGCCACCACAAGATCTTATCAACTTGCCCAAGCCATTAGGTCAAGAATCCCGCACTCGAAGTGAAAAGCAAATCCAGCTAATCCGTGCACGGCGCGGCGGCGATTCGAGTGATGAGGAGACTGATGCGAAAGAGGACGTTGAGATGGAAGAAGGGGAGGAGGAAGAATATGATGAAACCGCTGATCCGGATTATGTTTCGGTTGGTACAGGTTTGACTGAGCGCGTTCTTTCTCTTGAAACGCGTTTCGACGGGTTTATGACTTCATACGAGAGGGACATGAGTTTGGTCCTGCGTATGCAGGCTGACTTGTACCGTCTCCAGTTGGTTCCCGAGGCCCCCCTTCCTCCCTACTATTACAATCCTTATGATCCTGCTGCACCTGGAACTTCCCGTCCACCAACCGCCCCTTAGGATACCCCGCTACCCCTTTATGTTCTATTAATTATGTTTGTGATCCTTTGCTTCCAGAGTTGTGTTGTAATATACAGTTTTAGTATGATATTTGCTTGTTTTATTTATCGCACTCCTAATGTTGTCTTCTTTATCTCTCGTCCATTTGATTGAGGACAATGCAAATCACTAAGTTAGGGGGGATGACAAGTGCGTATTCATAAAACTTCTCATATATGTATATATATATATATATATATATATATATATATATATATATATATATATATATATATATATAAAGCCAAAAATATTTTTGTTCAAAATAAATAAAACTTGGAATTTAAAATTTTCAAAAATATCACCTTTATTCTATTTAAAGTCTCAGATTGTTAAATCATAATGCACTAAGACAAAATTGACCGAAGATGGAAATTGAAAGAAAATTGACGACTTAACGAATAAGTGTGGAGATTGATCAAACCCGGTGAGATTTCGAGCCGTTCAATTTTTTATGAGTTTTTAAATCAATCCGAGTTTATGATTAACTCGAAATCCTTTTCAGCGTTTTAATAAGTCGTTGATGATCTCAATCCTTTGTTTTGATTGGTTATGGGAAATGTATGAAATGTTGTCTCGAAATTCGTGCTAAATATATCTCTAAACTTAATTAATCTCGAGATGCATATGGTAATGTGATTAGCAATTTGGACAATGAAGTAGGCCCTCGTTTGTTTAACCCAAAAATATTAGCCATAAAAAGTGGTGAAAAACAAAATTATCCCTTTGCAACCTAATTTGAGCCTAATAAAATATTTCCCTCTCGTTTGATAACCCGAAAAAACCAAATAGCCCCCGAAATTGTGAAAATTGAGAAAATTCATCAAGTAAGTTAAAATTGTGCAATAAAAAGGGCGAGAAAAAAAAAGAGAAAGAGAAAGAGAAAAATGAGCAAATACCCGAAAAAGCACTAATGGACGTCATAAGGACATTTTCCAATTCTGAACATTCCCTCCATTCCCATTTTTACCCTTTTACCCCTTATACCTTAAACCCAAGAAAGTCCTAACCGAGTCCGAATGGTGAAATTAATTACTGAATGGAGAGCTAAGACATGAAAAGATAATACAAGAGATTAAAATAGTGTGATTAACAAATGTTGTTTCCCGTTTCCTAATAACTGTATTCCGATGATGAGATCTTTTCACCATATATTTCCTTCTTTTCAATTTTGTATGCGTGAATTTGTGTCCAGTATATTTACTCTTTATATCATGCATACCGAGAGAAAACAACCACAATCCGAGTGATTCGTTTGTGAGTGCATCCGTAAGAATTTGAATCAAAACGAATTTTCGGAAAGTAACGTAATGCTCAATCGGTGGAAATTTGAGGTTTAATTTTTGGCTTTACACACACACACTATGGTTTGAGACATTTGAATATGAAGTTATGGTGACTATTTTCGAAAAGTTTAAATTGTACAATTTTTAAGTATTTTGATATTTATTTGAAGTCAATAAAGAATTTTGTGGGTTTATTCACTGCAAACCCTCACGAGACAAAACTCGTCCTACTGGGGTAACCTAGGGGTTTAAAGGCTTATTGCGTACGCTAAATGCAATCACTTGCCCGCGAAAAAGGTATTATATCCCAATAAAAGAATTTTCAAGAGTTTAGTGTTAAACTAATTTCTTTTACATTGCCCGGGACGTGCAAAGTCCTAAGTTAGAGGGATTTGACCAAGCATAAATTCTTCTGAATTTAGCCCCTTAAGTTAGTGATTTTGATATCCCGAACAAGGTAATTGAATCATTTTTATTCCATATCATTGCCATTGATTGTTTCTAACAAATTCCCCGAGTTTCCTGTATTTATGATTGATTTTATGTAACACCCCGTATTTTTGGTACATTTAAAATTTAATTAATTCGAAAATTCTAAATTACTAGTGTGTTGTAATTTAATGAATTAATTATGGTAAATAATATATAAATATTAATCTGGGATTGAATGGTTAATATTTAGGGAAACTTATTTACTAAGTGAATAGTAATAATGTAATTACGTCGTTTCGAGTATTAATGACGAGGTATGTACTTATCACATCCGGAAGTCGGTATAGACTATATTGGGTGGGGGATAAGTATTTTTATAAATTAATTCGGATGCAAATTCTGAGTGTACAGTTGAGTCCGGATGGGCCGAGATAGTTGGAAAAGTGTACCCGGGGGTAGTAAACGGGTCACGGGACGTTTTTAGACATAGTCGGGCCCACTCGGGGGCATTTAGGTCACTTGGGCTTGGTCCATTAGTCAAAAAATGGGATTAGGGAAATTTACCTAATAAAAAGAAATAAGGGCATGGCTGAGCTTAATTAGAGAGAAGAATTAAAGGGTTAGAAAACCCTAACAGCAGCCAAAGCCATTTGGGGATCTCAAAAGAGCCAACAAAGGTCATCTTCAACCTTGGAACCCATCTCAAATTCAGACACTACGAAACCTAAGGCAAGTGAATAACTTGCAATAGTATTAAATCTGTCTTTCAATTCATATATGTGTGATGTAATGAATTAAAATTCGTTTTGGGGTTTCATGGCATAAACATGGGGTTTTGAAAAAAAAAATATATTAATCTGATTTGCCAAAGTTTATGAGGATTTATGTAAAAATCTGATATTGGAATATTGATGTGTATCTGTTAGAATGATATCCAGATAAATTAGAACGAGTTTGATGAAGCAATTTGGGGTGTAAATGTGTTTATGGATAAAGATAGATTTTTCCCCAAAATTATGAATCAGTAGTTTATGGACGAATTGATGATTGTTGTGGACTTTCTGGGGGATCCTAATAAGGTTTCTAATATGTACATGTGATAAGAAGGCTTGTAATTCATGTTAGAAGAGATTAGGGTTTGAGTAAATCCGTCCATGGCTGCCCTGTCTTCGCGAAGAAGACGAAGACCTGTTCGATCGATCGATCGACGGTCTGGGGTCGATCGATCGACGGTCGGCAGAATTTGGCAGTTTTGCCAGTTAATTATATAAAACGGGAAATTCATATAAAAATCTTATGTAATTAATTATTGAGAAATTAAATACATGAGTTTAAATCTAATTAATTATAGATAAATTAATTAAGGTTTGAGGCAGAAAATTTGGTTGAGCGAAACCGAAATGTAATAATTTAATTAGACAGAGGCTAATAAATTAGAGTCGGGGATTTTGACTCGGGTAAATTTATTTTGGGCTACGAGAGTACATCCAAATTTATGGTGGGGGCAACACCAAAAGTAACTTAATTAATTAAGGTGCAATTTAATTAATATTTAGAGTTGGACCATAAACTCTTAATAATTCTAATAGGCTTATGTTACGGATTTACCGCACGGTATAGCCAGGACTTTTATATTTATACGAATGTGATAGTATATACATATGGTGTGTACATTAATATCAGTGATTTGATATTTTATACTATAGTGCTATAGGGGGAGGTTGCGCGTAGTGGATGAATCCCCTAGCTTGAGGAGTAGGGTGAGTATATTCCCAAGGTCATAGCGTCCATTATATGGGTGAGGGACATCTCACTTTCAGGGAAGGAATATGACCGCCTCCAATTATTTATTTTTATCAAGTTGGTGTGAAATTCTGACTTGGGATTACTAGGCTATGTGATTGTACCTAGTGGGATAGCACTTTATAGAATTTACATTCTGTGAGTATTTTACTCGGGTGGATGCAAGTTGTTAAATATATTACAGTATGATTGTTAATGCTGAAATATGATTATAAGTATATAATTGGATAATTAATTATATACGGGTTAGTAATGAAAAATATGAGTGGTTTCATATGTATAACAAGTGTAGAAGTTATATGAATTTAAAAAGGGAAATGTTTTAGTTAAGTTGATGTTGCTAATAACTTAAAAATCATCATAACTATATACTCAGTTAGAGTAGGGTTGGTATAAAGAAACTATGTTAATTATCTAGTCATGAGATGAATAACTCGGTAATTTAATTAAAGTGTTAGTAGTGTACATTAGAGGAGGGGTAAGGAAGTCCTCAAGAGAGTGCGATACTAACTAGAATATGAAGAGCATGCATATTTATTTATTACTGCAAGTTAATCATTTGTTAAATGTTTTCCAAATGTTTTGGGTACTAACCCTTGCTATAAATCTATTTTCAAAACCTTTTAGGTGTCCATCCACAGGGACGCCAGCCTTGACTAAATTCCAGGGATCCGTTGCTGCAGCATATGTGGATGTTGCGGGGTTTTGATAGACGCCTCATTCTTCGATCTTAATGTAGAAATTCATGATTAGTTATTCGAGCATGTCGCTCACATTCCGTTTATTTGTATTAGACTTGTTGGGAGTTCGTTCTTGCCTTTATGGGATTTATTATTATTTGGACCGATGGTTTATTCGGTTAATTATTTTTACTTATGGATGATTAATTCAGTTATCTGTGATTGTTGTATTATTTTATTTTCCGCATGGGTTTTTGTTTAAATAATGAAAGATAAAAATTGGCACCAGTCTATTTTTCTCACTTAGGTGGTTAGTAATTTAATAAGACGACAGTGATGCTAAGAATGGACCAAATGAGAAACATGTTCTCACTTGATTTAGGACTGATCACCCGGGATTAATTAGGCGGGGTGTCACATTTTACAGGAATTTAGTGAAAGAAAAGAGAGAAAGAAACCGAAAGAAATGACATGATGAAAGGAAGAAAAGTCAAAGGGAAAAAGAGTAAATTTCTATCCAGAGTTCGAATTCGACACCTAAAGGGAAGTTGAAGTGCTTGATTTCACAAGAATATCGGAAGAAACGAAACTCAAATCGGAGCTCAAGATCAAAAGTTATGGCCAATCAAAGAAGAAAAGGAAAAAGTCAACCTGGAAGAAATCGGACCGATCCGGTGTATATTCGGACCGATCCGAAATGACTCACGTCCAGTAGGCCCCGTATGGATGACAAATCGATGACAGCAGAACCGATCCGGTGGGGAACGAACCGATCCGGTAGAATAAAAAAAAAACCGATCCGGTGGCTGAAAAACGGACCGATCCGAGGGCTATCCGGACCGGTCCGGTCATGCGAAATCCTGACATTTATTATGAAGATTTTGATGTGCATAGCTGGTGAAATCTTGCGCAACAAGCGATTCTGGCTGACAAATTCTTACTACTTGGTGCTATAAAAGCCCATGCCCTACCTCACTCTAGGGGTGGATTTTAGAGAGAGCAATTCAGAAGTTAGGAAATTTTCATTTTCTTGGGTAGGAGTTTTCATAAACCCTAGTTTGTAAGGCTCAGAAAGACAAAATTTCTGGATTCAAAGTCTTTTCCTGTTGGTGAATACAAGTATAACAATTCCATTCTCTTATTTGGTATCTATGTTAGTTAAATTTCAATTGTATTGCAAATTATTTCCAATGTTTGGTAGGTCTATAATTCTGTGTATGAATTTGTCTTCTAATCAAATCATGTCTAGCTAAATTCTTAAGGGCTGGGGTACATGAACTCACTCCGAGGCAAATTACTTATGTAGAAAATAGAGGGTAAATTAAATATTGACCGAATCGTGCAAGGAAATTACATGAATATGCCAATATTTTAATCTCTCTTGCCCGAGGTATTTGAGATATTTAAGAATGTTTTGCAAGTGTAATTGTCCATTCACTGCTTTATATTTACCTTTGATTTCATATGGTGAGGGCTAGATCCTTCATATATGTAATGCTTAGGATTTATAAAGATTGGATTTAGTCAAGAAGTTGAATTTACAATTCTAGTATTCTACACGGTAATTCGTTAAGGTTTGAGGGATTGTACCCTACCCTATTTTCTCTTATTTTTCAATCCAATTTCTACACAATTTTTTAGGGTTTTCTTTTCTTTGAGTATATTTTATTCCAATTGAAATTTCTCACCATCAATCATCTTTATATTTATTTGGAGGAATCATTTCAAGATTTAATAACTTTTTCTACAAAAGTGCCAATTCTTAATCCCTGTGGATACGATCCCGACTTATCGGATTATTACTAACGCGACGGGCTTGCACTTGAGCATATAGAAAACGTACTTTTGAGACAAATTTTTAGTCGCGTCAATACACTACACCAAAAAGGCCAAATTGTCACTTTTCATCCGGTCACCCTTGTCATGACCAATGACCGTGACAACCTTCTAATGTTGTCATGGTTAAAGACCATGACAGGTCCGTGACAATTTTGCCAGTAAAAAAACCCTTCCCTCTTTTTTTTCTCTCTCTCTAAGCGATTTTCAAGTTAAGTTTTTCCTCTCTTTCTCTTTCCTTTGTATATATGTGGGTGTGTATGTGGGTGGTGTGTGTACAGGTGTGTGAGTGTGTGGGTGTGCATGTGTGTATGGTGGGAGGAGAGGGAAGGGGGTGGTGGGGTAGGGGGTAGGGGGTAGGGGGTGGTGTGTGTGTGTGTGTGTGTGTGTGCAGGTGGGTGTGGGGGGTGAGTGTGTGTGTGTGTGTGTGTGTGTGTGTGTGTGTGTCTGTGTATATGTGTGAATGTGGGGGGGAGGGGGGAGAGGGGGGAGGTGTGGGAGGTGTGTGTTAAAATTAATTGTTAATGTTTAGGACTTGAAATTAATTGTTAATGTTTACGACTTGCAATTAATTGTTAATTTAATTGTTAATGTTGATTTAGGACTTGAAATTAATGTTTAGTTTAGGACTTGAAATTAATTGTTAATGTTGATTATGTGATGTTATTTGGGATTGAAATTAATAGGTATTGTTAATATGGATTGAATCTTATTATTTAGAGAATAAAATTAATTTGACATTATAAATATTATTTCTATATTTTTATTTAAGATTGAAATTTTTAATGTTTAATTAATTGAGTAGATGAATTAGAAGGAGTACGGGATACACATTTGTTGGTTTGTTGTTGTTGTTGGATTATATTGGATGGATGTGGTTGGATATGGAAGTTGGTTGTTAAATGTTTTTTAAATACTTAGTTTAATTCACACTAATAAATCCTTAAATAAATATATTGTCTTACTTTGTTGGGTTAGTTAATTTTAGAAGTGGCACGACCACTGGATTATTGTCAAAATGGGGGGAGGGGGAGTTTTCAGCTTTTTTCTCAAATTACTTTGTGTCACGACCCGTTCGAGAGTGGCACGACCATGAACTTATCGTAATTAAATGAAACATAATTGAAATTACACATAGTGCACATAGATACTAGACTTCTATTTATTATGCGTACGCATTCAGTAGCCCTTAGACCCATTCGAGAGTCATTACCCATGTAATGATATCTCTCGAATTGCCCCATTTGGACAGTTTTGGGACTACATAGTTTCTATATAAAATATTATTAGTGGCTTAAACTTATTACTTTTGGAGGAAGTTCTGCAATCATATCTTAATGTTCTCTGTGTACATACTAGATGATGCGATGTTGAGTGTTATTTCAAACATCAATTGAAATAACATTCACATATGCAAATCTACATAGTGAGTTTGGATAACTATGGGGACATGCTGCCAAAGTTTCCTCAAATTGGAACAATGTTCATGAGTTGTTAAGTATATTACAGAAATATGTTGTCTTGAATGGGATAGGACCTCTCACCCTTTATAGGAGATGGAGGAAATAGGAATTAATATTATAAATTGAATTTGAATTTAAAATTTAAAAATCGAATATAAATAAGACATAATTAAATGAAACATACTATAAATTTTATACAACAAGTAATAGGTGATTGTTTATACTAATGGGAAATAAATGTTCACACTTTTGTTTATACTAATCCACGAATATACGCTTCTTACATATAATAGGTGATTGTGTGGAGTAGCTTAGATGGGTGAGACAAATAGATTAGGGGATGTGTTTCGCTGAGGTGCTAATGAATTTGTGAAATATGCAAAGATATGTCATAATGATGAACAGTTTTCGTGTCCGTATGCTAGGTGTGAGAATGGTAAGGTGTCTAATGTCACACCCCGCAAAATTCGATAGGCATGGTGGCTAGCCACCGCTGCCGAACCGTGTCGGGTGTGAGTAAATAAATACCATTCTTAGCATGAGACGAATATGAGACATAAATAAATCAGTCCATAAGATAAATAATTGAATCAATCCCAAATGATCATAAACAACAGAGCAATAAAAGATCCATCACATGCTAAAACTCTAAGTAAAAACCAATCTCCAATAATGATTAAATAAAATCTGAATAATAAAGAACTTTGAATAATCCAACTGAAATCCTCTAACAACTTTGGAACCGAATGGCCCAGTAAAACCCAAATGACGTCTCATAAAGAAATACGACTAAAAAGAAAGTCTAACTAAATAAAGTAATAAAAGAATAAATTCCAGCTGCACCTCCAAACGATATCCAATAAATCCTATGTAGCTACTCCAGCACTAATACCTGAAAAAGTTAGTCAACACATGAGGTCACAGCCCCAAGCATGAATACACACTACTCCCCTCAAATAGGATCCTTGAATCTAGATAGTAGCATTATACGCAATAAATATCACAATAGAGTATTTTAGTTAAACTAAATAATTAAACGCGATAAATATAAATCACTAACTACCCTCAGAAATTCCCATTTCAAAAGCATGCCAATACGATTTTAATTTCTCAAGTCCCACGATGTTAATTTAATTAAATTAACCCAATTAATCATTGTTCTCACTTTTTACTATAGCGGTCCTTTCGCCCCGAATGGTAATCCACTAAAGTTTCACGCTTCCCCTTGTAAAATGGCCTCTGATCCGTTTAAATTACTGACCCCGCCCCATGACAAGGTTCCATACACGACAAGACATAAATCGTCCACTGACCCGTTTAAACTGTTTGTCCCTGACACATTATATCGTCATAAATTTTAATACCCGTTTTTATCTTAGGCATTAATTCTCATCTTCTCAATTTCTCAATTAACAAAATTACCTCACCCTTTTAATCAGTGTGAGATCCTCAAAATATCCCTTAGTCCTATACCTAAGGGGCCCCAAGTACACATGCGTCATATCCTACATATAGAATAAATCACCAATATAAAACATGTCCTAGTCACATGCCTAGGATTAATGAAAAGGTGATATAACGCAAAAATCTGCCCCAC
Source organism: Sambucus nigra (assembly GCA_949130495.1). NCBI lineage: Eukaryota > Viridiplantae > Streptophyta > Magnoliopsida > Dipsacales > Adoxaceae > Sambucus > Sambucus nigra. The sequence continues at coordinate 504,696,326 of OX422212.1, forward strand.
CTCGAGATATAAAATCCCCACAAATTCACACTAACTAGTCCCATACCTAGCAAGTATGAATTTTAACTAAGGCCTACCCACTAGTCCCATACCTAGTAAGCATCCTAAAATATAGGTAAGCAACATACTACCCCAAAGCTTCTTGTCCCCGCGATGGAAAAAATGAATAATAATAATTCACACAATATCATAAATCATAAACACAACATGACAACATAATCATAAAGTTCCAACTTAATTTAATTCAATTAATAGCACCGTCGTTATTTTCAACATAATTCATTATATTCAATAACGTTAAATTAATTAACATGCGATATTATTCAGTATGACATACACGTTCTCTTTTATAAGCGATCTAATTTTTGTAATTGTGAGCGCGTCCCAATAACCCCATAAAAATTCTACATGAAAACCTACACCCAAAACAATAATAACCCAATAATCCAACTTACGCACCCGAGGGTTTCAAGGATTAAATCATATTCCAAACTTTTATAAAAACAGTCCCAAAATTAAAGTGTCCACTTTCTCTAATTAAGTTGCTAATTGATTTTAATCAAAAATACATGATTAAGGGTTTAGGAGACACTTAAAATACATAATACTAAAGGAAATGAATAGAGTATTCATGCCTAAGATTAAGTTGAAGAAAAACCGATAGCACATTTGGATTCCTCTCGAACAATTAACAAAGAAGTGTTCTTGAACAAATTTGATTAAACCCCAATTAAGCCTTCCAAAACTTGTGGTTATGTTGGAGGTTTATGATTATGGTGGAGAGGAAAAACTTTTGGAAGAGCTCTCTAGTGAAAAACTTGGGAAAAAGTGATTATGAGAAGTCCCCCCCCCCCCCCCCCCCACAAATTAGAATGGTTGAATACCAAATAGGAATCATAATCCAAATCAAACTCTAAAATATAGGTCACCGAATCAAAGTCGATCGATCGACTCCCAGGGTCAATCGATCAACCCTATAGGTCTGGCGACAGTTCCCCCACAAAATTCTTATAAGGCAAAAATAATTCAAAACTAAATTAAAAATCCATTTTAAATCCGATTTAAATTTCGCTTGAAGTTTGATTCCTCTAAAATAAAAACCAACATATTTTACTAATAAAAATCATTAAACCCAAAAATCTATTTTTCTCGAATATTCCAAATAATTAATTAAATTGATTAATAAAACATGGGGTGTTACATCTGAGTGGAAAACAGTTGAACTACATTTGTTAAGATGGGATATGCAAGATAGTTATCGATTTTGGGATTTTCACGAGGAATCAAAAGTTTCTTTTGTCCCCAAGCAACCTCCACAACAACCTTCAACAACTAGGATAGATGTACAAGGGGCCGACGTAGATCATAATATGTTAGAGGATTTAGTTAATAATGCGTACGGAATTCATAAAGTGGAAGAGAATGAGGTCACTGATGATGTACAAGGTTCAGGTATTCATGAAGATATCAGGATAAACCTTGACGATGACTACCAAAGTTTAAAATTTAAGGCGACCCAACCGTTATACTCTTGCTGTGAGAAAGATCAAATGACTTTACACACCATGATTGGTTTGCATAGTTATAAAGACCCAATACGGTTTGTCTAGTAATAGCGTGACATGAATTCTGAATTGGGTGAAGGGATTGCTACCCAAGGAGAATACGCTTTCAAATAGTTATCATGTTATAAAGAATAGTTTGAAAGGTTTGTGAATGATGTATAAATCAATTCATGCCTGTGTGTATGACTGCATACTATATCGAAAGGAGTATGAAACTCTCGATTGGTATCTGGTATGCGAAGAACCTAGATATGTCCAATCTACTGGCAAGGAAGGCACAAGCTCAAAAGTGCCTCAAAAAGTGTTGAAATATTTTCCCGTTAGGCCAAGATTAAAGAGGTTTTTCACAATACCATGGATAGCAGAGGCAATGACCTGGCATGCTAGGGAAAAAGTAGTGCATAATCTCACTCATCATCCTATTGATTCTATAGCTTGGAGGAGGATGAGTTTTGAGTATCTCGATTTTGATCGAGAACAGCGTAACATTTCTTTGGAAATATCAACAGATGGTTTCAATCCATTTGGAAATTTAAGCACCAATTAGAGTGTATGGACAGTGATCCTAGCCCCCACTCAACCTCCCTCATAGACAGTGCATGAGACTTGAATTTTTGATGATGTCTTTGTTGATACATGGGCCAAAGGCACCAAGTGATGACATTGATGTCTACCTGGCTCCTTTGGTGGAATAATTAAATGAGTTGTGGGAAGAGGGTGTGCACGCATTTGACTTTTTTAGAAAAGAAGAGTTTACACTGAAAACTATGTTTATGTGCGCAATTCATGATTTTTCAGCTTATGGGACATTGTCCAGTTGTATAGTACCTGGTTATTTAGGGTGTCCTATTTTTGGAGAGGAGAATGAATCTCTTCGCCTCCCCTCTACCTCAAAAATTATATACCATTGTCATAGGAGGTTTTTACCCCCCGATCATAGTTTCAGATTGGAGAAAGGTCCCAATTTTTTATTGGGCGGGATTGAACCTAAGCTACCACCGAGAAAACTTTCTGGTTCAGAAATTGAAAGTAAGTCTTCTGATTGTGGACCTAATATGCTAGGTAAGAATCCTAAATTTAATAATGTCAATCATAAGAAGACCCCAACTGGCAATGAAATTGAGACAAGAATGGCATGGTCTAGGAGGTCAATTTTATTTAACCTCCCTTATTGGAAGAATAACTCGGTGTGCCATGTATTTGATGTGATGCACGTAGAAAAGAACACTATTGAATATATTATGGGCACGTGCCTTAGGGGGAGTCATTCAAAGGATGGAGAAAATGCACGAAAAGACCTTAAATCATTGAAATTTAGGCCACAACTACGGTAGAAAGAAGATAGTAGGGGAAGGACAATAATTCCCCTTGATGCATTTGCTCTGACGAGTGAGGAAATGAAGGTGCTTTTAGACACAATATATAATTTGAAGGTTCCATCTAATTTTTCGTCCAACTTGCAAAGGATTGTGAATTATGCTACCCATGATTTACATAAGTGTAAGTCCCACGATTGGCATGTGATCATGCAATTGGTTCCTCTATTTTTTAATCATTGTTTCTCCGCGCCCAAGGATTTACGGAGGGCTATTATGCAAATTAGTATCTGCTTCTCACTTTTATGTGAGAAGGTAGTCAATCGAGAAAACATAGTGGCCGCAAAATTGGCGATTATCGAAGCGATTTGTGTGTTGGAGAAGTACTTTCCCCTATCATTCTTTGACATAAGTGTTCACTTGTTGGTACACCTATGCGAAGAGGCTCTTTTCTACGGTCCAGTTAGATATCGGTGGATGTATCAGTTTGAAAGATTGATGAAAGTTTTCAAATATTACGTGAAGAATACACGATACATTGCGGGATCAATTACAAAGGAATACATAATTGTGGAGTCATCAATCTATACTAGGGAATATATGAATGACTCGACCAACGTTGATGACATTGATGAGTTTGTCGATGAGGGTGGTCATGTGATGGGAAAACGAGTGAAATTAATGATGGTATCCCGATCTCAAATCAATCTTTGAGAAGAAAGAAGCTCCTCTCAACTGGTCGAATAAGTCATTGATTCGAGGCAACGGATACTTATTCCGTATCGTGACCTTATTCAACTCCCGGTAGTCCACACACAATCTCAGTGAACAGTCCCTCTTCTTCATAAACAAAACTGGAGCGCCCCAAGGTGAGGTACTCCTGCGAATAAAGCCCTGACCTAACAGCTGCTCTATCTGATCTCGTAGCTCTCGCATCTCTACCGGAGCCATACGGTACGGTGCGCGTGCTATAGGTCACGTACCTGGCAATAGGTCTATAACAAAGTCTATCTCTCGACTGGGGGTAGGCCTGGTATCTCCTGAAACACATCCGAATACTCCCTGACAACTGGGATAGAATCTAAAGGAATCACAACCTCCTTAGAGGTATCCCCCTCTATGTAATACAGATGAGACGTCGATCCTCCCTCTGGGCGAGGCATCGCCACTACAAACATCTCTTGCCTCGGAATGGCAAAAATAATGCTTCCGCTGAAGCAATCAATCATGGCCCTATAATCTACATGCCAATCCATACCGATAATCACATCGTGCACATACATATCTAATACCAACATATCTGTAGGTAATACCAAACCACCAATCTCTACCCCCACTCCCCGGCATAAAAAAGAATATAAGTGACCCATTCCCCAATGGTGAGTCGGCACACGTCACTGTGCTCTCTGCCGTAGCTAACAATCCTAAGGATTTCGCGAAATGTGTAGCCCCCTTATCCAATAATACCAGACCCATAGTGCCATGGATAGGAAACCTACCCTCAATCGCAGGCGGTGCCTGTGGAACTGCTGCCTGGTGGACGTTATAGAGACGTCCATACTGTAGCTGCCCCTGCTGCACATGAACTGCTGGAATAGCTGGAAGAGCTGGCACCTGGGCTAAAGCTGGAAGAGCAGGTGGAAAAAGTGGCCTATGTGGCTCATGATGAGCACTCTGCTGCTGCTGCGGGGCCCTGCCCCTATCAGGACAATCCTGACGTTTGTGGCCAATCTTACCGCAAATGAAACACTTTCTTTGGAAGTTTCCCCCTCGCTGTCCATGCTGACCACGGCCCTGGCGACCGTTATCATTTCTGTCCTGGCATTGCTGGCCTTGTTGAAACTGTTGATGACCATTCTGTCCCTGCTGCACTGGAGCTACTGGAAAGGTTGGTAGGGCTAGCACCTAAGCTGGTGTTGTGAGAGCGATTGTAAACAGTGGCCCCTGTGGATCATTACGGGCACCCTGTTGCTGGGGAGCCCTAACACCCTCTGGGCAATTCTGGCGTTTATGGCCATGCGTGCCACACACAAAACATCGGACTCTGAAGTTACTCCCCCTCTGGCTCTGCTGCTGACGGTGTCGTCCTTGCAGACTTGGAACTTTATTCCTCTTTCGAAAATGCTTCATTTTACCACGTTGTTGATTAGAATCGACTCGGTCTTGGTTAGTTTGTTGTCGAATTTTCGGGGTCCTCGCACATTTGTCAGCTTTATCCACATGCATTTGGCTAACCTCTCTAGGTCTTTTGCCTCCTTTAAGTTGTATGCTGCGTTCTTGGTATTGTAAAACTGCGGTGGTAACTGCTTGTGCCACGATACCCGCTAACTCGGCGGTTGATATTCTTTCCGGGGATACCCGAGGTGTGAGTCGATCTTGCCCATTGATTCCCTTACCCGTTTGAGCTAGTTCTCCTTGACGGTCCATCTGAAAATTTAAGTAAATTTGGATGAATTCATCATTCAAATAAACAAACCGCGGAAGTACGAATTCCCAAAGTACATAGATGAATACAACATTCCTAATATTTAGGGCTCTATATCAAAGAAAGCTCAGCGGAAAACATAATAAGCCGTCAAATCCTAAAGGACACTAGAACCTGATGCTCTGATATTACCTGTGACACCCCGACTAATTAAATACCGGGTAGCTACTCCTTTATTAAATTAATTCAAAATGCCGAGTTGGTCCAGTTAATAGCATCACTGTCGAAAACATTTTAATGATTACTAACCACCTAGTATTTAAAAAGTAAGTTGCCAAATTTTAATTTAAGTCTGATTAACATGCAACAAGTGTAAGGAAGAATAATAACACCATTCACCATAACGAAATAAATAGAATAACCATCACATAATGTAAATAAAGTCTGGAGGAAAAACTCCTCACTACAAATCCCACAACTGAAATAACTAAACTGAATACTGAATCAATACATGACAAAGTCTGAAAACTAAAATGGAAAGATGTCTCTAAAAGAAATGGACAACATGCCCTACAACTGATAAATACTGAATCAGGAATCCAAATGGTAGAAGCGTCTAAAAGCAATTCCCTGTAGCTTCCACAAACAGCTATAGCTCGTCACCTGAATGAGTATCCTATGCTTGGTGTCCTTGTGGCTAGGCACCTAAAATGGTTTTACAAGGAAAATAGATTTGAAAGCAAACGGGTCAGAGCCCGAATGTGGAGACATTTTAAAAACCTGCAAGTGCTTTAAAAACATTTAAAACATTAAATGCAAAGTACATGTTAGGACGTGCACTCACATGATAATCTCACCTCTCGTCTAACTGTGCACTCCTAACGTAAGTACCCATCTAAAATGACACAAACCACTAGCTACGTGACATCATATCTAGCTAGACAGTCATAGGTCCTACCCTTATTACTCGGTTCCATCAACATTATAACGATCTCAGTTAAATAGGTGCTTAACGTAAATTCAGGTTCTCATACAAAAGTAATACAGCTCGTTATAGATTAAACCTCTATGTTATTCCATAGTTACACACAATACCATATGAAAGTTCCCAATTTATTAAGCGTATATTTTCCACAACATAAATATACAATATAAGCACCCCGAAACTAAGCTGTGGTGCACACATACTCTGCTATCCATCCCGGTACATCACGTACATAAGGATCACATATTCCGAATCTCTCAGGAATAGTTCACAGATAACAACATCACAAATAATGGAGGCGAACACAGTCACATCACATGGGTCACGTACATACCTACGCTCCCACGATCAGCGAATTTATTAACATCACAATAAGTCTTTCTCTGACCTATGTTCATCGAGGTAACCAGTCTAAATTCGGGCAACACAAGGATTAGAGGGCCCTAAGCGAACGCAAACCTCCCGTGATAGCAAGTATGGTAGGTATGTCATACACACAATTCATATACCAATACTAAGTAAGCACACATCTTAGTAATACCGTAGTTTAATTGTAGTACTTATCGCATTCTCGTACCAACTTAATATATATATACAAGTTATATAATCCCTGTCCATATTTATACGCACCATAGTTTATTCTCACGTCGTGGTAAACACTCACGTCTCAATCCCATATTAACCATTATTTAAATCCCTCGTATATAATTTACTCCTCATAATAACCCAAATATCCCAAGTCTACTAATACACCATCAAAGGAATGTTATCTCTATCCTCGAACAAGTTTACGGGACTCCTCAAAACAGGCCAAAAAGGCCTAAACTGCCAGCTCGTTAGAAGTCTCGTTCGAACAAGGCTGTTCGAACGAGATTCCAGTTCGTTCGAACGAACTGTACCTTCTAACGACATCTCGTTCGAACGAATGTATCGAACGAAATACAGTTTGTTCGAACGAAGGTATCGAACGAAGTCTCCCCTCGTTAGAAGCGACTAGTCAACTCGTTAGAATCTCGTTCGAACGAGCTCGTTCGAACGACCTGGGAAGGTCTTCTAACGAGGGACCAGTTTCGGCCCAAAATTTTCCCAATCTCGTTTTTCATCAATTTTTACTCCTCAAATCTCCTCTAAACTTCGTCCCAACAATGTTTAAAGGTCTCAAATCACTCCTAAACATAACAAGGTTATCAACTAACGTATATTACTGAGTTAATTCATCCCAATCATCATTAAATCATCAAATCTCATCACTTTCCCCCACTTATTCAAGAACACAAACCCTAAAATTTTAACTCATGAATTAACCCAATAAAAATCCGTTTTAATTTCACCCAATCACTAATATCCTAAGTATAATCATCTACCTATCATTCTACATGCAATTCTCCTCAAGATTTCAAGTTCTAATTTCCAAAATACATGGATTTTCATTTTACACCAAGAACAAATCAATTTTATTAAATTCCTATACATGGAAAGAGCATTCTCTGAAATTAAATGATATTAAACCACTTGCCTTGATTTTCTCTGAATTTGGTGTTGATCTTGTAAAGGTTTTCTGCAGAATTCCTTCTCCTTCTCTGCCTCTCTAAGCTTTCTTCTCCAAAGGTGGCTATGGTGGCTAGGGTTTTCTTTGGGAAAGTTGGAAACCTAAATGATAACCTCCGTAGCTTATTGGGTCATTAAGGGTTGGTTAGTGGGTTTAGTGGGTCTATTCCCAATCAGATAAAGACTCCTAATTTTCGTCATTTTTAATTCCTAAAAATACGAAATTACCAAACTACCCTTTATATTGCCGGTATGGCCTAAAAATACCCCGGGACCCAAACTACACCCCCGGCTAGTGTTTTCTGACTATCTCGACCCTTCCGGACGTGTTGGCGCACTCAAAATGACCATACGGTTAATATAATTTAAATTCACTTTTATAATCAAAATATTTATATCCTGACGCAGCTGTCACACGCGTCCCAATAAAATGGCCAAATTGCCATATATCAATCTCACGACAAATTTCATAATTCAATATTCATATATACTCAATATAGTCAAATACCAACTCACAACTCGCTAGTATTTTACCCGGATTAATTTCCAAATAATTCACATTTAATTAATTAATCCCAAAAATAAATATAGCCAAAAGTATGGGGTATTACACAAGGCTTGCTCGTCTAGCCACTGGACCCTTATTCATGGCATAAGAGTACAAAAAGTATCGATTGAACGGTCACGTATTCGGTGCAAGGGTGTACCAGGAAAGTAAAAATATACAGAACTCTGGCATTTCATATAAGGCTCTTACTTTATTTCGAGCGAGCGCGAAAGATAAAAACCTCGTTGAAGCTTAAATGACTTACTATGGTGTAATTCAAAATATATTTGAATTGGACTATGTAAGCTTCAAAGAGGTTGTATTTGACTGCGATTAGATAAGAGTTGAGGATAAAAATGCTTGTAAAGTTGATCCTGGCACCAATTTGATCATGGTTGACTTGTCTAAGTTGAAGAGCAACGAACACATGAGTGATGAGACATTTGTTTGTGCATTTCAAAAGGTCAAGAAAGTGTTTTACTCGGAGTATATCAACAATGAGTCATGGTCAATCGTCCTTCATGCACCCAAGCGTCCGAATAATAGTATGAATGACTTGGCTGCTACTACCAAATATCAATCCATTTTTTATGATAACCCGAATTTGAAACAACTTTTAGATTTTTAAAAAGTATTCCAATTATTGGACATTAGTTTAATTCTTTTAATTCATTTGTACTTGATCATTTTACTGCATGTAATATTTAGATTTAATTCTTAAGCATAAATTCAAAGTCCATGTCCAATTGGTTGATTATTCTAGTGTTTTATTATTATTGGACATCCGTTTAATACTTTTAATTCATTTGTACTTGATCATTTTAGTTCATTAATTCAAAGTTGTCAGAGTTTTGTTATAATATGGTTAGTGTTTTGTATTCTTCTAATTCATTTGGATTTGTACTAGTAACAACATTTTTTTACAAAAAAATGTCTTCTTCGGGGCTTGGGGACAGTGGAGGTGGCGAGGGCTCCTCGGTCGTTGAGAACAAGACGGGAATATTGGCTAGATCCCTCGAGTTGGTGAAAATGATTATCGTCTCGGGGTACACTAGTTGGACGGAGGTGCCAAATGAGCTCAAGTTGGCTGTTTGGGCGACACTATATTTATATTTATATTTATATTTATATTTATATTTATATTTATATTTATATTTATATTTATATTTATATTTATATTTATATTTATATTTATATTTCAATTAGAATTTCAATTTCAATTTATATTTATATTTATTAGCAACTAACACTTACTTTCTTTTTGTTTTGCATTTGTTTGAAAGGAATAATTCGTCCAGGCAGTTGAGGGAACAACAAAAGACGTGGAAGAAAATTTTGCGAGCCCGGTACTTTGGTGTAAGGACCAAATTTCCAATTGATTCCATGTATAGTTTTGACATATTCCCGAAACAAATGTTTGAGTCATAAGTAGATTTTTATTTGTCATGATCCCACACAGACTATTACCTGTCGAAGATTAATTAAGATGTTGTGGCAAAGCTTCAAGGAATTAATTATGCCGAAGTTTAATTGTTGCAAATTTCTCATCTTCAAAGTCAATTTACATTCCGAGATCACTGAGAGATGCATAATGTTAATGTAAATCAGAATTTAATTTTATGAAAATAAGGATGTTATTTTTAAAAGAAATGTTTTAAAAGTGTTTTACTTGTTTTCACTTCGTTTAGGGCTGATAAGGACAGATTAGAGATTGATTTGTTTTGGACTCTAATCTGGGAGATGTCGTTCAAACGACATACGATGTCGTAAGAACAAGAGCTATTGTCGTTAGAACGACGTACTATCTCTCTCAAACGAGAAGCCATCGCCTTAAAATAATTATAAATAGGAGTGTTCTAATTTTGTCGAAGGGCGTGTAGTACGAAAAATAGTTTACAATCCATAGGGTTTTCTGCACAAAGTTTTCTAAGGTTTTTCACTATAAAACATCCTTAGAGTTTACAAAGATCTGAGTTATCATTACCATATGTTTATGTGATCTTTGTTGCACCAAGTTGGGTTTGTTCAACACTTGAAAATTGTTGGTTTTGCGGTGGAGCAGCGAAGAAGGTTAATTTTGTGTTCAACATCGTAGATGACACAAGGCCATATCGGTGGATATCGAGGCATTCGTGGAGGTGAATGATGTGGACGAGCATCATAGAAGAACGTTAATTTCTTCTTAGGCACTGTGAAGATTGGTAGAAGATCAGAGGAGCGTCAAGTCTCGTGGGTTGGTTGATTAATTGTATAGAACTACCGTCTAACTTTGTAAAACCATTGTCATAGTGATTGTCTGGCCTGGATCGTCTGAGTTTTTTCCTGTTTGCGGTTTTCCTCGTACATCAGCATTTTTAGTATTGCTTTACTTTATTTTACTTGCTTTAATCACTAGTTACATGCTTAGGGTTAAACAAGATAAAATTTAGTTAAGCTAATGTGTGTCACATCTTGGTGTGATTTAAAAATTTGAAAAGAATTTTTTCAAAACGAAAAATTTGGTTTGTATCCATCCTTAACTTCATTCCTCTCAAGCAAAAGTAATTTTTTCTCGAATTATATTCGAGACCTAAAAAGTGTCATCAGAGCTAGAAGTACATTTTTATTGTGTTTGATCCTTCTTTGCTTGTAAGGATGAATTTTGGAAATTATGATAGTTTTTGCACTCCTGTTTTTTATGGCACTAATTACGCTTATTGTAAAATGCGAATCAGAAGTGCTTCAAAATTCATTGATGAGTGTGTCTAGTTAGCTGTTGAAAAAGGTTGTCCAACACCTATCACACGAGAGGGTGAGGTCACTAGTTTGAAACCCATTGAGTCATGGAATGATACTGAACATAGGCTTGCACTATATAACTCTAAAGGTTTGCATATTATTTCCTCACATGTCACACTTGAAGAGTATAATAGGATCACGACTTGTGAAACATCAAAAGAAGTTGGGATACACTTGAACTCACTCACGAGGGCACGAGCATAGTTAGGGCGTCTAAGTTGCAAAATCTCACTACACAGTTTGAGACGATTAAGACGTTAGAGATTGAGACGTTTGATGAGTTTTACACTAGGTTGTCTACGACTGTTAATGGGATGTTTAATCTAGGTGAGAAGATTCCCGATAACCAAGTGATTAAGAAAATTTTAAGATCGTTGTTGAGTAGGTTTGATGCAAAAGTGACCGTTATGAATTCCCTTAGTATTATTAACTCGTCGAAACTAGAAGAGATCGTAAGAGACCTCCAAACCTATGAACTCAATATGTTTACCTCCAAGTAAGTGATAAAGAAAGAAACGGGCATTGCTTTGAAAGCCCTGAAGGAGGAAACTAAAGTTTTGAATGACGATTCTAATTCCGACTTTGAGGATGTCGTCTTGTTGGCAAAGAAGTTCAAAAAGTTTCTTAAATTTCAAAAGCAATCGAAAGATGCTAAAAAGTTTGAGAAATTCAAGAACAACAGGTTAGAGTCCAGCTCTAAGGATAAGTTTGAGAAGACTAAGAGAGATGATTCGGATCATTGTTTTAGGTGTGAGGGGTATGGTCACAAAGTAGCTGAGTGTCCCACTAAGCTTAAGAAAGAGGGGGGGGGGGGGAGGCAAGAAACCGATAGCATACAACGCCACCTTAAGTGATAGTAAACCGAAAGAGGGAGAAAGTTTCCCCATTAAGGGTTCTCACTTGGTTGCAGTTGATTCTTCTCATGCTAAACCTAAAGGATGATAATGTTACCATATTTGTCATATGCTAGTATTTGCATGCATGATATATACTTTGCTAGTATTATGACATGTTTATCATTTTGTATTTTTTTTATTTATTGCATCTTATTTGAAAAATACAAAAAGATTTTTGTTTCCGAAAAATTTTAAGAAAAACACAAAAGGATTTTGCCTTTATTTGAGTCAAAATATTTTGAAAAAGCCAAAAAGATTTTCGATTTTGTTTTTGTGTCGTGAGTTAACATGTTTTATGTGGCATATTGGTGTGCGTGAACCCCCTTCCTTCCATTATCCCTGTGGCTAGGACATTTGGTCATTCTTATCGATGCTTAGAATGATCTTAACCATTGTATTATGGAGTTGTTTCGAAGTTGATATGCGTTTTGATTCGATTTTGTATTTGAGCCATCTTTGCACACATGTTCGAGTTTATATAGATGGTCAACTACTCTTGCATATTTGAGTTTGGTGAGACGTTCTTATCTCAATTTTATCATCTATGCGTAAGTAGACATAAGGAGGAAGTGTGCATGTAATAACTGTTTATCGTGAGTATTAAATTGAAAAATGATGAGTGGTCACTGAAAAGGGCTACAAGAGTGTAAAATTGACTCATCGCGAAAGCCACCGTTTAAAAGAGCTCGAAAATATCAAGAGGCAATGATAGAGAAGACTTTTCGGTATTTTTCGTTGTTTGAAGATCCTCTAATAAAAAATCTCAATTACCTACAAAAATATATAACAAACTAGAATATAGTTGTAAGTGAGGTATCAATCCAAATCTAAGGGTGAAACATGCAAGAGAGGAAAGATGTAATTCATTTGTTTATTTGCTTTTTGGACTTTTGGTTTTTCTATGTTTTTTAGATTTTTCAATATTAAAACAATTTTGTGAGGATGTTAATTTAAACTAAGAACTAAATAAAAAGAGGCTAATCAAACTAAAATAAAAATGTAAAAACATAAACTAGTGAGTGATGAAAATGAGTGAGAAGTAACTAAATGAGAGAAAAATATTCAAGGGATGGAAAATCCACCCTCAATTCACAAAAATTAATCTAGCTTGGACTATTTTAATTTCACCAATTTCCAAAATATTCAATTAATTCAAAAACTAATTCTCATTACACTAATGAAGTAATCAAATATTATTTTAGAAAAGTAAGTTTAATTCCCACAAGCACTACTCTAAATGAATTATAATCAATTAAATGAATCACCCTTTTGGATCGATTCATCAAACTAATTTTAATTAGACAAAATAAAAACAAGAGTAAATGAAAATTATACTAACATTTAAATCAAGTGATAAGCCCATCTCTAGTTTGAATCAAATGATAATATAATTTTCAATCCTTTCTCAAGGATCATTTTTCATTTCTCAATGTGAAAATAAGTAGGAATTAAATTTACTAATCAAAGGAAACTAACAAAATTAAAATTGACAATTAAATCAAATCAAATTGGATTCATGAGTGTTTCAATTCATCCCTTGAATGGGATGATTAGCCCTCCAAAATCATCATCCAATAAAAATTAGAATCAAATAATAGCATAAAATAAAATTTAAAGAGGAGTAATCAAACCAAAATTTCCAGCAATTGCAATAATTGTTCAATTCTTCCATAGTCTCTCATTAATTACAAACACTCAATTTATTGAATTTTTTCTCTAATCTAAAAAAATAAAAAATCTAAACTAAAAAAATTAAATGTTTCTCTCTCTAACTCAAGAATTTTCTCCCTAATGTACTTGTCATTGTTTCAATTCATTTTCCATTAAAATTCCCTTGGACCTACAAATAAACTCAATATATGCATAGGGGTAACTAAGGGAGTATCAATCCAACTCTAAGGATGAAACACAAAATAGGTGAAGACATGTGTAAATTCATTTGCATTTTAATATATTTTATGATTTTTCTAGTTTTGCTTTTTATATATTTTTATGGATTTTTCAAGGGATTATTAATAAACTAACTATATATTAATTTTTAAAGTACTAACTAAGATGTAAAAGCTAATTTAAGAAAAGTGAGATAAAATTGTGCTAATAAGTAAACTAACTAAATTGGACTCATGAGGGCTTCAAAATTCACCCCATGAATGGGAGATTCGCCCTCAATAATCATTATCCAAAAATAAAAATAAAATTAAATAAATGAAAGCATGTGAGGATTAGAGCAATTAAAGAGGAATAGATCAAACCATTTAAACCTTGAATTGGAATGGAGTCTTCAATCACAACCCAAAATTCTCTCAATTACAATCACTCATTAATATATTTATTGAAGCTAAAATAAAAACTACAAAATAAAAAGAAATAAAACTTAACTATAATATATACAATGGATAATGGATGAATTCATAATGGACGCTTAGATAATAAAAGAGATTTGCTAAAAATACAAATCTTGTCATCATAAAATTATACATTAGAACTCATCCAAGGATATAAATTCTACATCATCACTTTATGTTGAGAATTTGCTAAAAATGCAAATACTCACCATAAAGGAATGGATTAAAATTTACATCCAAGCGGGATGAATTCAACCACATCACTCTATTTTGAAATATTTGCTAAAAATGCAAATACTCACTATAGATGGGTGGATTAGAATTCATCATATAGATAAATTTCACCACACACCTCTATATTGAGATATTTACTAAAAATGCAAATACTCTTTATATAAGAGTGGGGAGAATTTAATCACACAAAGTTTAAAAAAATAATTTGGAGATCCCTTGAAAATAGCCCCAAGTCTTCAATTTATATGGTGCACATAGAGGCTAGGGGTAAATTAGAGAATTTATGTTTTAATGTGCAAAGAAATGGTGAAAGGAGCATGGGTGAGAATAATATCTTATTTGGTAAGAAGGTCTAATAGGAAATGGGTTTTAATAAGGTATGAGGGGCATTTTGATAAAAAGGAGGACATGAGGCTTTAAACACATGTGGGGTTATTTGTTCTTTGGTTGGTTTTGGGTTTTGAATTTGGCAGCCATGAAAATCGTGTACGACTTTGAAGCGGTGGGTTTAAATGGGTTAGGTCATAGAGATGTGAATCGGGTTGGAGCTGCACGGAGTGAGGGTCGAAGGTTTCGGGTATAGTAGGAGATGGGTTAATGGAGTTATGGGGTTTGATCAGAGAGGATTGGCAGGGGTGTCTGGGACTGGCAGCGGGTTTTAGCTGCCTGGGTTTAGGGAGTTTGGGTCATGGGTCTGGTCTGGGTCGGAGTTGATCTCAGGTTAAAGGGGTAAGGGTGGATCGGAAGGTGGTGAGGTTGACTTGTTGTTGGGTATTTTGGTAATGGAGGTAGGAGAGGGAGGGAGTGGAAGGTAGGGGATGATGAATAATAGAGGGGGTGTTTGAGGGTGTAGGGTGGAATGGTGAGGGAGAGTATGGAATTGGTGGTGTGTGTGATGAGTTGCACCTTTAAAAAAATAAAAATAACAACTAAAATCTAAAAATAAATAAATTAAATCTATTAATATTAAATTCCTAATCTATAAAATAAAACTCAAATAATAAAATAAAAGAAATAAAAAGTAAAAATCTAATAAAATAAATACTAAAGTCCTAAAAAATAAAATCTAATAAAACTAAAAATAAACTCCTAAAAATAAAATAAAATAAAATACAATAAAGATTAAAAGTTAAAAACTAATAAAAATCGAAATAAAGAAATAGAAAATAAATCCTAGAAAATTCTAAATAAATATAAAATAAATCCTAAAAAATAAAAATAACTCAAAATAAAAAAAAAATTAAAATTTAAAAATAGTAAAAGTACAACACAACACACACATGAGGCTCGAGTGAAGGTTTGGGCTAGGATAGGCTTGGGTTTCGTACGGGACTGGGGAAATAGCACTATAAATTGCGCATTTGCCCTGAAATAAGCATTTGAACTCCATAAACTACGATCGAGCCTGCACATGAAACAATTAAGCATATAAGACCCAATTTACCGAGAATTAGCAACAAAAATACGTCTATTCGGGGTATAAAATGTACACTTTTGGGTGCTTATCAGGCAATAAAAAGAATCATAGGCCAAAAATGGCACAAATTAGATTAGTTCATTCAAAAGAAAATATGATATATTTGAGTGAGTTTGGATGGATTAAAAATTTAAATGGGTTTGCACAAAGAATCCTAACGTTGAAAATCGTGTCATGATGCTATTATTTGTAGAATCGTCAAAATTATGAATTCGTGTGCATGATGTTTTTTTAGCTTATTAGGCTCACACTTTAATTGTTACATATGGCTATGATAAAGTTTGATGATTGATTACTATCAATTAGAGCTTCGTGATCGTTTCAATGTGTTGGAATTATGATTCATTTGTTGTAGTTCACACACATACATTCCATGTTCATGTTTGAGCTTATCGGTAATATTTTAGCATGTTACTCATATTTGTTTATTTTGAGTTTTCTAAGTTTAGCTACTATTTTAGCATTGTTTTGCAGTTTTGAGCCCCTTCCAGTTAAACTTTTCAGGAAAATTTTCCACTGGGCATCGATGTTTAATATTATGGGGAAACTGTGAAAGTTTGATGTTGTCATTCTAACGACATCAATTTTCGTTCGAGCGGCGTAGCTTGTCATTCAAGCGACGTCCCTGGCTCGTTCGAACGTCCAGTTTGACCAGTTGACTTTTCTGGTTAATTTATGTTTCAGTACCCTGCTGCATATTGTTTACTTTTTGGTACTGTGTTATTTCTGAACATATTGTTTATGCAGGCTTCTTTTAGAGATTTGATCTTTTACTGCATTGGTTAGTTTAATCACACCTACATGGATTTGATATATTCTTTTGTGTGATTCTCTATTTGCTAGCCACTGATTTGACATTGATTGATCATATTTAGATGGTCTGTTTCAAGTTTATCTAGCTATTCTTAATCAAATTGGTATTATATTGTGTTAGATGTGTTTTTCTTTTCTCCGAATTGTCTATTCAAGACAAAAAAATGAGGAGAGATGTATGTGATGTAGGTAGAGTTTTGTGAGTTTTTGGCGTATTGAACTTGATATCCTTATTTATTTATTTTTCACAAATGCACATATTTGTATCATGTTTACACAAAGTGGTTTCATATTTAATCACATAACAAATGATTCAGATTTGAGTTTTCATATTGATTTATATCATTTGTTCCTCCATACTTCATTGGATATTTGTTTATTTCATGTGTGTATGTATGCTTAAATAGATTCGAGATTTCAAGTCTAAATCACATTCAGACATTCAGAGATAGTTTCATGCTTGCCCGTACATTGTTTATAAGTCTTATCCTGTACTGATGATGTAATTTTTATATTTGGGTTTTATGGGATGGGATTTAGGCGTCATACGACTTGACAACCCGGCTTAGAAATAGATTCGAGATTTCAATTCTAAATCACATTCATACATTCAGAGATAGTTTCATGCTTGCCCGTACAATGTTTATAA